>CM048744.1:834146093-834746093 GCA_026315105.1 Locusta migratoria
AAAGCCGTGTCAGTTTCACGTCTTCTAATTCGTCAAGAAACGAGGACTTTTTATGAGCTGATTGAAGGAAAGGAGCAAGCACTCCTCGGAAATTATGGCTGGCTGGATCGTTTCAAGAAGCAGCGAAGCATTCGCACGTTTTACGATCATACTTCGTGGTATTGACGCAATTCGGTGTGTTTCACGTGTGAAAACAGGAGACCTCGGTTTAACCGAAATTTTAGTTATCCAAATCGGCTGCCTTCCCAATCATTTTGGATAAATGGTAGTATACTGTTTCACATTTTGCCCTTCTCTTAAAAGCTGAAAATTTAATTTTCCCCATTGGTGTCTGTTATTCAGAAGTTTTACTTTGATTTTCATAATGTTAAGAATGTTTTGTTATTGTGCAATTATGTGAAGAATGACAATAAAAGTGTATAGTATAGTAGGACAGATCGTGAGTTGTGTCAGGATAGCTCGCGGTAGCGCGCTTGCCCGTGAAAGGCAAAGGTCCCAGGTTCGAGTCCCAGTTCTGGCACACATTTTTAATCTGCCAGGAAGTTTCTTGGTAGGTTGCTTTCACTGCCAGAAAACATTGGAGTCACAGCGTGATGTGGGACATCACAATGAACAAACAAATATCTAATGACACTGTCTTACCCTTGGTCGTAATTTTGAATTAATCACAAAGTAATGGAGGATGAATCTTAAATTTTCTATGTGTATCTCCACCTAAAAACATGAGCATGCAGTCGACTCTTGATAGTCATCTATGACTTTTTCTTATTTCATTTCAGTTTGGTAAAACTCGAGCAGTTGTCAGTTTTGTAAACTGTCAGTCTTTTTTTCTGTCTTGATACAAACATCTTCAGTATGTCAAAACTTTTTAAGGTGTGGAACAGCAGGATTTATTGTTTTTAAACTGATTGATTTTAATTTAAAGAATTTTTTAACACCAACTCAAACACGAGTTGACAGCAAGCAATAAAAGCAGATTTCTATATTTTCTTCTAGGAACTCACAGGCACCATCGATATGACAGTATTTGAGGCCTTAACTGATTAATGATGGAAATTCTCCTCAGAGATGATAAATTATTTTTCAAAAGAGGTAGATTGGCTGGCCAGTATTTACTTTTGTGCTGTACCACTGATAGTAACACAAATGAAGAGAAAAGAAAATGGACAAGCTTCTGGAACACAGTTCATTCTTCAGGTGGGAGAGAAGGGAAGAAAAAAGGATGGGAATGGAAGGGGAAGGTAATTCATGACCTAGGTCATGGGGATGGTGTTTACTCCTTTCACTGCAGCCTCAGGAAAGCGTGTGCAACACCCATATGCGGCTCCAGAATCCGAGTTTCTCGTAGTCGAATTTTTTTTTCCGCTGCGGCGACGGAAAAGCGGTTTTACGTGCAGTAGATTATTTTTCTTTTATTTTTTTCACATTAAAAGAAAGACATTACACTGATTAGCGGCTAGATATGACATAGTAAATTTTTTTTTTTTTTTTTTTTTTTTTTTTTTTTTTTTTTTTTTTTTTTTTTTTTTTTTTTTTTTACAAACACATTTACTAGGAATTTCTACAACGAATGATACATTTGAAAAGAATTAATAATACATGAACTGACAGTGCACTCTGTACTTTGGTATCACAAGTCCTTTCTTTTTGAGCCAAGCTGCGTATTAGAACACATAAAGTAATACTTATTTTTTATAGTTTTACAAACACATTTACTTAGAATTTCTGCAATGTGTGATACTTTTGAAAACAATTGATAATACACAAACTGACATTGCACTCTGTACATTGATATCTCATGTCCCTTCTTCTTTTTGGAGCCAGATGAGTATTGGAACACACGTAACAATATCTTTTAGGGTTTTGTTTTCCTCCAGGTATGGGTGGAACTAACTGTGGAAAGTGGCGGGCTGCCAGTCTCGTAGTTTTAATAACTGCCTAGTTATTAAAACTAGGATCTTCATCTTCACTTTAACCAACATAAGACGAAGATGCCGTTCTGTACACTGTAGCAAGTGAACAACAAATAATTATGCATTACAACAACTCGATTGTTGAGATTAGAGTTATAACCAGTCCCAACAGTGAGTGGTACATATAAAGGCAAAGAAATACAGAAAACAGTTTAAAAACGGAAGCCGCATATGAAATTGAAAGGGTGCCCTTGTATATACGGGCGTCGCATCTGATGTGTAGCAATTACCACCCGTATATATACGGGCGTAGCAGTGAAAAGGTTAAGGAGTGTGGAAGTCAGAAATAGACAGTACCTCTGACTTCCACACTCCTTAAACACCATCCTCATGGCCTAGGTCGTGAATTACCTTCTCCTTCTGTTCCCATCCTTTTTTTCTCCCCTTCTCTCCCACCTGAAGAAGGAACTGTGTTCCGAAAGGTTGCCTTTTTTTTTGTCCTTTTTCTTTTTTCCTTCATTTGTGTACAGGAGAAAGGTAAGTACTGGCCAGCCAGTCTATCTCATTTGAAAAATAATTTATTTGATGCTTTAGTATCACAACAAAGGAGCTACATTTAATCTTAGAAATTCCAGTTTAGAGTTGTGTTACAAAGCTCCTTCAGGTATTCACCCTGAAGAGCTTTTCAATCTTGGCAGAGAAATAAGACATTCTTCTTCCCTTTTTTTTTTTTTTTTTTTTTTTTTTTTTTTTTTTTTTTTTTTTTTTTTTTTTTTTTTTTTTTCAAAATGATATAGCTGTCAGAAGATGTTCATCTTTTGGTTTTCAATCATGCAAAGTATGCAACGGCCTGCCACCCCAGTCAAGAATCACAACATCTGGAACCTCATTTTGAAAATTTTAACAATGGAAACTCAAATTGGCATGCCAATAATGGAGGATAGATAACAATTCATTGTAAAGAGGCTCACTGAGGTGCTGACAGGCTCATTCACACAACTTAAATTTTTGGCCTTGGCCATTCATCCTGACAGACAGCTAGTTCACCATAATACCAATATAAAACTCTGTGCAGTGATTGCAACAGAGTTGATAAATCACATGGCTGCTTTCACAGGTGGCCCGACCTCTGATGGGGTAGGATAAGCCTGTGGCAGAACTGGAATAGGAAGTGCTGAGTGGACGGATTAGACAGGTTATGCATCGTGCTATATGTGTCAATGTGTCTGTACCAATTCTCGTAAACATTGATGTCAGTCAGTGAAACAACTGCTGTATTACCGTCCACCTTTTGATGGTACTCTATAGACCCCATCATTACATTGTGCCCTTTTAGTTTAGTACACTTTATCTATTCACTTGCAATTGTATTGGAACTATTCTTATTCTACAGAACTAAACTTTGAAACATGATACCACTATGTTTATTTAACATATAGCTGTTTTTGCTTATGAAAAAAGTGAAAGTGTATTACAATAATACTGTAGTATGTCAGTACTAAATTATATTTGTATGCTTATAAATTTCTGTGTAACTGGACACATCTGCTAACACAAATGATTGTTACTACTGCATAAGGTAAATACTAACATGTAACATTTATTTCTTTTCTTTCTTATGTTTAGAGTATATGGAGCTTGAGGAAGAAATGAATCGTGATCGTCAGGCACTATTAGAAGAGTTTGAAAGACGTAAAAGAGCTCGTCAGATTAATGTATCAACTGATGACGAAGAGGTGAAACGTAATCTAAGACAACTTGGAGAACCAATATGCTTATTTGGGGAAGGTCCAGCAGACCGACGTAGTCGCCTGAGAGATCTGCTAGCAAGGTAGTTCTGAATTTTCATCTGTAATCTAGTCTCTCATCTGATATATTATTTATAAAATGATTTACATTGTAATATGTATAAAAATTAGATGAGGTTTACTTAACAGACGAAGGAGCACAGTTGTGTGACAGTAACATAAATAAACACACACACACACACACACACACAAATGCAAGCTTTCACAACCATTTGTTGCTTCTTCAGGCAAAGAACAGGGAAGGAGAGAGAAAAGGAAAGGATGTGGGTTTAAAGGAGTGGGTGAGGAGTCATTCCAATCCTGAGAGAGGAAAGACTTACCTTTGGGGAAAAAGGATAGGTAAACAAACGCACACACCCACACACATATACACGTGCACACAAACACACACCAAGGCAGACATATGCAAAATGGCTCCAGGTAAGGGTGTGCTACTGGTTGGAGTGATGCAAGGAAACGGGGATGGAGTTGGTTAGTACGTTGGCGCTCCAAACCTTTCTGATTGTTGACGGAGAAGAGGCAACACCCGTGAGCGGCAACTACTGCAGCTCATGAGGGCTTTGTTCCATAAGAATGGGCCCAGACAGTGGAACCTGGGGCATATTGCCCAGTGTACTGAGTCTTGAGTTCCGAGGGCTGTGGGGCCAAGAGATGGAGAAGTGTGTGTAGCTGTCAGCCGTGGAGTTCTGCCAGACTACGATCCTGGTTAGGGGTAGTTCTATAGGTACTTAGGAATAATGCAAGGGCTGCTGTGGTGGTGTACGTGCCCACGGATTTAAACATTTGTTGTTTGAATGTTCGCACCAGCCGCTCAGCAGTGCCATTGGAGGCTGGGTGGAATGGGGGACTAAAAAGGTGTTTGATGCCATTGGCATCACAAAACTGCTCAAAGGCCCTGGGGCCCATTGTCAGATACAATGGTATGGGGTAGACCCTCAATAGCAAGAATTTGTGTGAGGGCATTGAGTGTGGCAGTCATGGTGGTGGATGCCATGCTGACCACATAAGGGTAGTGGGAATATGCATCAATGACAGTAAGCCACATAGATCCTAGAAAGGGACCTGCTAAGTCAAGATGGATGCAGTCCCAAGGGCAACATGGAGCAGGCCAGGGAGAGAAAGAATGAGCTGGAGCAGCCTGGTATTTAGCTCAAGTGGAACAATGACGGACAACGGCCTCCATGTCTTTGTTCAGTCCTGGCCAGTAAACGTGCCTCCTACCTCAAAATTGATGGCACACACTGGACTAGGTTCGAAAAGAGACACAAAAGAGGCACAAAGGTCGTCGAGGTCCTGGTAAGGAACTGTGTCTGAGATGACCTGCACCTCATCTGTGATGGAGAACCCAAACAGTGAGAATGTATCTAGGCCAAAAATGTTTCCAGCTGAGTGGCTATTGACAACAAATAGGGTTACAGGTCGTGTGACCATTTTGTAAGCTGCCAAAGTGGTAAATTGACCTTTCAAAGGGATAGAGCTGTCATCATATGCTACCAACCTGCCGGGGGGGGGGGGGGGGGCATGTCCAATGCTGAGTAGCCGAGACGGGCATATGTCGGGAGATTGACCAGAGAGGCTGTCGCCCCTGTGTCCACTTGGAAGCGGACGTATTGGTTTGCTATTTTGAGATCAATAAACAATTTGGTAGCATGAGAATCACCCTGGGTAACGATGGCGTGCAGTTCATGAACTGTCCCTTGATGCCAGTGAGGAGTCGGGTTTGACTGTCCTGCCGCTTGATGACAAACAGAATGGAGATGTCCATCTTTTCCACAACAATTACAGTAGACCCAGTGGTCTGGACAGTGCCCAGTGGTGCGCCATAAAACAGTCACGACAGGACAGTAAACCACATTGCTTATGCCGACAAGGAGTGACTGGCTGTTCAGAGGCCATGGACACATCTGAGAGGGATGGATCACGATGCTGCTGTCAGGGCAAAACCTTATGAAAGTTACATTCCCTTTGTGATGGTTGTACAGTTGCTACCTGAGGATGAGCCATGAGGCACTCATTCGCCACCTGTGCTATCTCAAAAGAATGTGCAATTTTCAGGATGTCCTCCAGAGAGGAGTTGTCCAGCTTGAGGGCTGCTGTACACACATCTGGATCTAGAGCCAGCTGAACATCATGGATCAGAAAGTCTGCATAGGAGGTTTTACAAGACGGGTTGGAGCAAGTGAAATCACAACGCTGACTCAGTCCTTGCAAATCCGTCACCCATGACCGATATGATTGACCTGGTTGTTTGCGGTACTCATGGAATTCGAGGCGCGATGTGACAAGTGAAATCATTGCGAATAATAATTTGATAGCAATGCACACATTTCCTCCAATGTCAGTGCCACCGGATTGAAGAGGTGAGCCAACTTCTTCAGTAAGTCTCGGGAGAAGCCCAAGGAAGAAAAAGCGACCATTGTAGTGCATCATCAGAGACCTGAAATGTGCCAAAGTCGTGGTGCCACTGACATGAACATCGCTTGGACGGCTTGTGAACTGTGAACCTATAAGCGTTCTGCCAAAAGTTGAATTTCCTGTCGTAACAAATCAGTTTGTTGCTGCTGTAGGAGCAGCTGTTGTTGTTGCTGCTGCTGCACGACTTGCACAAGTTTTTTCGTCCATGAGACGTTATTCAACCTTTTACCTCATCACCAATTATTGAGACCGAAGGTCGGACCGGATCGGGAGTGACTTGCAAATGAACTTCCGACCAACTGAGGGCGTCGGCAGAAATGTGGCCGACGTCGGACCAGACTACTGATGGGAGTGTCGAGTGGAGTGGAGTGTCGAGTGTGTGGAGTGTCGTCGCTAACAGTCAACACTAACGAGACAACCAGAGGCAACAAACGACGACAGCAACAAAAGGAAACAGACAAACCAAAGCGTAAACCAATCTAGACCGTGACGTAGCCGAGTAAGATGCCAGACAACAATGTAGTGCACGAACGTATACGGAGTGCAGTCGAGACACAACTGAAGAGCTTCCAGCCCCAAATAGCGCAGCTGGCCTGCGCAGTGGGCGCGTCACTGTGCGCACTGCTCTAGTGGAGGTGACAGCGCTCGCAGATTGTGTGCGCCGGCTAACAGCCGCTGGTGCAGTCCATGTGGTCTGGCGGGCTCTCGAACTCATCATGCTGGGATACCAGACTATCATTCTAATATAGCCACCGCTTCTTGCAAAGAAGGGTTTGACAATTTCAAAATTTACTTGTGTATGCAAGAGTCTGTATAATTCTGAGCAATAGTGTCCTTTATCATAGAGTATGCGTATGCAAATCCACATGAACACTGAAATTGACAATCATGGATGAGGCTCTCAAGTTCTGTAAGCCACTCACAGTTAGTTTGGTTAGGCTTATACGTAGTGCAAAAGAATTGAAATTTTGTTGCCACTACTTTGATGGAATCTGCATAGTATTTTGATAATTCAGCTTTGATCGTATTGTAACTTTCGCCTTCCGGCACTGATGTGGGAAAGAGGACTTTGAGCTCACAGTAGGTTACACCCCCATGTTTGCTAACAAGAAAAATGCAGCTACACTGTGCATGCTGTTCTGTATGCGTTGAGGTGAGCCTCACCAAGACTTGTACCCTTGTCCCCTTGCTCATCTTTTGAGTTGAAGGGGGGAAATGTTGAGGTTAAGAACGTTGGTGGAGTGGTGAGGTGTCGTGGGGCGGCAGTTTCACCACAGTTGCCTGGCGCTGTTTTGTGTTTATCAGGGCAGTAACTGCTTGAAGCAGCTGTTGGCTTTGTGAATCAAATTCTGGAACAGTAGTCTGCATTGTAGGAGTTGCCATTGCACTTATATGAGAGGCAAAGTGGGGTGAAAGTTATTCACACACGACGTCACTCGAGGTTATAGGTTGCACTGCCATCTAGGAGTACCAGTACATACTGAAAATAGTGGGTTCTTCTCCTCTTGTCACCAGTGTTGTGTAGGCCTCATGGCAGAAGAAGCCGAGTTTCACAAGGCCTACACATAATAGTTAGCACTAGGAACAAGGAACCTTGTGAGATCTGCTAAGTGACGCTGAAGAGACAAGAGACTGCATTCTGTAAAAGTAGCACTTATTAGTTACACAAAGAAACAATTGTTAAACTTGATACATAGCTTTTAAGTGATGTCTTCTCAAAGTAATCTGTGGAGTCTTGAGGCACTTGGTATCTAATCTACCTAACAGGACAAAGTCTGGTACAACTTAGTTCAGAGATTTATCACTTGCTATCTATAACTGCACACTCATGAACCACAGACATTGTCAAGGTTGGGCGGCTTGTGTGCCATAATGATACAGATAGTTGTACTGTAGGTGCAACCATAGCAGAGGCGTATCTGTGGAGTGGCCAAACAAGTGTGTGGTTACTGAAGAGGGACAGCAGCCTTTTCAATAGTTGCAGGGGCAACAGTCTAGATGATTGACTGAGATGACTTGTAACATCAGCCAACATGGCTTTGCCATGCAGTTACTGTGAACAGCTGAAAGCAAGGGGAAACCAAAGTCATTTCTTTTCCCAAGGACAAGCAGATCTACTGTATGAATATATGGATGATGGTGTCTTCTTGGGTAAAATATTCTCGAGGAGTATGTCATCATCAATAAAAACAAAACTAGCATTCTATGGATTGGAGTGTTTAATGTTCTGTTCCAATTAAGTAGGAAATTTGAAAAGAGAAATGGATAGGTTAAAGTTAGATACAGTGGGGATTTGTGAAGTTTGGTGGCAGGAGGAAAAGGATTTCTGGTCAGGTGACTACAGGGTTATAAATACAAAATCAGTTGATGTTAATGCAGGAGTAGGTCTGATAATGAAAATAGGAATGTGGGTATGTTACTATTAATAGCACAGGAAACACATTATCGTAGCAAAGATAGGCATGAAGCCAACACCAACCACAATAGCACAAGTTTATATGCCAACTAGCTGTGCCAATGATGAGGAGATTGAAGAAATGTTTGAGGAGATAAAAGAAATTATTCAGACAGTTCAGGGACAGGAAAACTTGATTGTGATTGGGGACTGAACTCAATAGTAGGAAAGGGAAAAGAAGGAAAAGTAGGTAGTGTTCCACCATATTTTGATGCGTGTAACATGATTTTGTAAACATATGTTCTATCTAAACCATATACTGTTGGGATATAAATGATCATATATGTGATGCTCTTGTTAGGTAATAAATACTTGTGGGCAGTTATTTTGATAGATGCAGAAGATAAACCACCTGCATCTTCAGGAAATTCTGTCAGAGCTATATAATAGCTTATTCCCAAAATGATACTAGAGGATAAATAGCAACTCACTGTAAAGACGATCATGGAACTGCAGACAGCCACATAAAATAGACAGTCACATTCACACAACTTAAAATTTTGACCATGGCCTTCATTGTATGTGTTTCTTTTTCTGGTGAATGCCTGTGATGGTCTATTTTATGTTTTTGTCTGCAGTTCAGCGATCGTCTTTACAGTGAGTTACTATCTGTCTTCTATTATTGATATTCTAACCTGGGTTTTCCATCCCTGGATGAAGTAATACATAAAATATTGGAAAACATGGTACACAACAGCATCTAACACTTCTTCCAGCATTAGCATACACCTTAGTATGTTCCTTTGATAATTGAGTTAAAACTGTCAGTCTTACAGTGGCTATAGTAGTGTATGTTTGAGTATCTGTGTGGTTGTTTATATGCTACTGATAGAAAAATAGCAAAATGCTTGAATGCTAGCTAAATGCAGTTTCCTGTTATGTGTTGTTGTGCCCCACACATCCATCTGTTTAGGTGAGTGGTTCTCTTGTAGTTTATGTTATTTGGCACAACCATATTTTCTTCTATGCTCTCAGAAGGAACTTTGTCACTCAAATTTATGGTTTCCAAAAAAAGTTGCTTTTAGGGGATTAAATTACAAAGAAGATTATTGCCACAATTCATCTACTTGTTACTGAATCATAAGACAAAAATTGTAAGCTAGTGCATGTTTGAAGGTAAACTTTGATTGTAAGACAATCTTGGAGAGATGATTAGCCTCACTAATTAATGAGATCTTGTGTTAGGCATGATGGATGTATGATACTGCCAAACTAAAAGAGGACTTCAACATTTGAAATTGGTACAGTAGTGAGTACTTTCGTCTGGTAAGGTGAGCAGAGGGTTATTTGGGGCCAAGAGAAAATTAGTGCCTTGAACTGGGGAAATAGGTTTAATTAACTGTGAGAAGGGAAGTATGAAGAAAGTGCTCATTTATGAAGAGTAAAAAGTAATGAGAGGCATGGTGATATTCACTGTGGATAGCTAGCTTCTCCAGTTCCTTTTCATTAATGATTATTAATGAAAATAGTATAAAATTCTTAAATCAGCACCTCATGTTTCAGCTGGAGTTGAGGCTGTGTTATGCATGGAAAGTCATCTTAAAGCCCACAAGAGAATGGAATAATAATGAAGAAATAAATTCAGATTTGGTAAGGGATCACGGAGACAGTAAAGTAATTCTAGATCCTTAACCCCTTTTGGGGTTTAATTACACATTGATGAAAATGAGGAAAATTTATCAAACTTAGCTGAAGAAACCCATTTGTACCTAGTCATTAAGCTAGTCGGATCATGTATTTTTCAGTCTGCATTTTCTCTCAACAGTGT
Source organism: Locusta migratoria (assembly GCA_026315105.1). NCBI lineage: Eukaryota > Metazoa > Arthropoda > Insecta > Orthoptera > Acrididae > Locusta > Locusta migratoria. The sequence goes on from CM048744.1 coordinate 834,156,453, forward strand.
GAGGATTCACAAGAAACAAACATGGTTTGGATCTCACCTTAAACATAATTTCCATTCCCCTGGTTGGAAAACTGGGGTGGCAGGGACATTAAAGTCACTGAAATGGTGTCCAGTAAAAGACTTGCATTATGTCTTTGAGCCACACAAAATTATTGATGCAAAAGATAAAAACACCTTCAAGATCACTACCCTCCCCCACAGCAATCAACAAGTCAGACCTGAGCCTTACTACCAGGAATTTCCAGCCACACTTTCACATTCTATTCTCATTCATAGAAAAGCTAAGTTCAGTTTCTAAAATTGAAGAGGAAGAAAAAAAGAGTCAACACATCCCTATATTTTTGAAAATTGTAAAATGTTTCCTTTTTATTTTATATAATAATGGAATGTCCAGGTTGGAATTAATAATATAGTAAGGACAGTTTACAACTCACCAAAAAGATGTGGCGATGAGCTGCGTCAGGCACATACAAAAGACACACATACATACAACACTTTCAGCTATCGGCCATGGCCTTCTTCAGAAAATAGAACAGTCACGCAATCACACAGCCACACAACACAGTCATACAACCATCACCTTCGGCTGCCGCACTTCGAATCACGGACGGACGGGAATCACAAATCGGGGACGGGAGGAGAGGGGATAGGAGATAGGAAGGTGGTGGGGATGGGAGATTAGTTATTCGTTCCGTAGATCCATGTTGAGGGGATCCTTGTGGCTGTGGAACATGTCAAGAAATGAAAATTTACAAGTTGAATAGTAGATGATACTAATAATATAAATAAAAATTATAGAGGGAAACTTTCCCGGTGGGATAAACAAAAATAAAAATAGAAAAGAGATGACTTACCAAAAGGACCGGCTCGTCGAGAGAAACAAATAAAATCACACACAAACACACATACAAGCTTTCGCCACCACTGGCAGCTTCTTCAGGAAAAAGAGGAAAAAAGGGAAGGATATGGGTTTTAAGGAAGTGGAAAAGGAGTCATTCCAATCCCAGGAGTGGAAGGACTTACCTTAGGGGAAAAAAAGGAAGGTAAACAAATACACACACACTCAGACATATCGAAACGCAAACACACCTAGACAGACATTTGCTTTTCACAAATGTCTGTCTAGGTGTGTTTGCGTTTCGATATGTCTGAGTGTGTGTGTATTTGTTTACCTTCCTTTTTTTCCCCTAAGGTAAGTCCTTCCACTCCTGGGATTGGAATGACTCCTTTTCCACTTCCTTAAAACCCATATCCTTCCCTTTTCCTTCCCTTTTTTCCTCTTTTTCCTGAAGAAGCTGCCAGTGGTGGCGAAAGCTTGTATGTGTGTTTGTGTGTGATTGTATTTGTTTCTCTCGACGAGCCGGTCCTTTTGGTAAGTCATCTCTTTTCTATTTTTATTTTTGTTTAATAATATAAATATATATATATAAAAATAGATGAAGATTACTTACCAGGCGAAGGAGCACAGGAAGTGATAGTAGCACAAACAAAATTAATAAATTCACACACACACACACACACACACACACACACACAAACGCTAGCTTTTGCAGTCTAGCTGCTTCTTCGGGCAGAAGGGAAGGAGAGGAAAAAGGAAATGATGAGGATTTTAAGGGAGTGGGTAAGGAGTCATTCCAATCCCGGGACAGGAAAGACTTACATTGGGGGGAAAAAGGAGGGTAAACAAATACGCTCACACCCACACATATACACAAACGCAAGCACACCTAGGCAGACATACTGTAGAAAGCAAAGAAGTTGGACAGAGATACCACTTGAAGCAGAGGCTCTGTTCTAGGGCACTTATACTTTGTTGCAAAATACTGCAGCTCTTTGTGGTTGAATGACAACCAGATAAGGGAACTAGATGCCAAACTACACAAAGTTATATGTTTCATCAGTGGCATATGTAACATTATTATTGCCCAAATCTTGGGTAGAGACTTATTTGTTACAAATCTGTTTCACAAATGCCAAGTTTTTGCTGTTCACAACTGCTCTATAAGCCACTTTATGGTGTCTTGGTGTTTAGGAGAGGATACTTCTAGAAACATTATCATCCCTCCCTCCCCCACATACACACGTACTTTTCCCCGTTCATTTACAGTTGGGAAGGGTGACTGTTGGTAGTAAATTTCATATGTGCTCTAGTTCTTCTGTTGTTGCCATCATTGTCATTTCACATATAGTAGGACGTATGATTAACACTCAAAATTTCAATATTTTAAATATAACAACAATCAGTTTTAACTATTCTTTATTTTAGATCTAGATTTCAGTCACTGTGTAAAATGTATGTAAAAATATTAGACCTGCTTATGTGTAAAAATTTTGCCACTTTGATCCTCCATAATTAAGTTCAGACTCAGCCTTCACCATGAGAGGTCAAAGTGGGGAAAATATATGCAGATAAGTAGGTGAAATATTTTAACATACATTTTTATAGTAATTTTATTAACGAACGAAAACAAGCTAGTGTATTTCATCATGGTTCACACAAGACTGCCGTGCCTCGCTGAGCTCACGTGAGGCCTGGTTCATTTAGACGGCACTGTCTAATTGCTGTGGCGCCCCTATATTACTTTGCGTGCATTACGTGTGGCGGTAGATTTGAATTTACAACACACTTATACAATACTTTTTCCCCTTTAGGAAAATAACTTCACATTGCAGAGGTGTTGTACAGTGTGGAGACATCCATTGACTCTTGATGTGTTGCGGCCAGATCACGTGGTGCCACGCGAACATATGGACGAAAGTGTCCCGGACAGGGCTCTTTGCACGGAACATGGACCCGTGACTGAATGACGGGTGACATCTCTGAAGTATTGGTTGCAGGTAGCGGAGAAGTCTGCATGCTCTCTACTGGAGGCATACATCCCCAGGACTGAATGACGGGTGACAGCTGCGATTCCTCTGCAGCATGTGACTGTGATGCTGGCACACCTCCTCGCACAGTCAGCTAATGTGATGAAAGCAAATCTGCAGGAATATGTTGGGTGCTCGGAGTTGTGAGCACTAAAGGTGGGACCCATAGATGGTGTCTATTGGCTTCTGAAGGAGAATGAATAATCCTGTATATGAGAGACAACGTTGATAACGGCAGGTCTACTACTCGTGGATGTATCTGGTCAAAATGATGAACGACCATTCATTCATCAGTACAAATGTCACACAACCGACGGCATCCAGACTTTTTGATGGTTCCTTTGATCCACTTGGCATGAGAGCCACACCCCTGTACCCAGACAGGGGCACCTACCCAGAACTTGTCAGGAGGTTGAGAAACAGCCTGAGACTCAGGAGCAAAGAAGATGTAAAAATGTGCATGGCTGACAACCATGTAAGAGCTCAGCCAGACTTTGATCACCCGTGGGCGTAAATCGATAAGAACTGAGAAAGTTAAGTAAAGCATTGAGGAACTTCTTCATCTGACACTTGAATGTGCATACCAGATGCTCAACATCTCTGTACAACTGTGGATGGAAGGGTGGCGGCAAAACAGAAATTTACAAAAGCCTGTGAGGAAAACTGAGGACCATTGTCTGTGACAAGTGTAGAGGGTAGACCTTCAAGGGCAAAAATCTTTGCCAATGCATTTGTGGTTGCCGCAGTGGAAGGGGATGCACAGCAAACCACAAAAGGAAAATTGGAATAAGCTCAATGACAAGAAACCAGTAGGCACCAAGAAAAGGGCCAGCAAAATCGGAGTGAACCCGTTCCCACGGGCACACTGGGGTAGGCCACGGGGAAGGGTCAGCTTGGGAGGCTACTGACTGTTGAGCACATTTGGTACACTGGGCGACCGTGCGTGAAATGTCAGCATCAATTCCTGGCCAATAAACATGCCAGTGAGCCAGATTTTTAGTGCGGGAAATGCCCTAATGTCTCTGCTGTAACAACTGAAGAACACATTGATGCAGAAAAGCAGGAACCACCACCCTTGGAAATGCTCCATCTGTAGAGAGGAGAACCACACCGTCATGAACAGACAGTCGCAGATGCAAGGCGTAATAGTTACGGAGAGAGTCAGATGCCTTGCCAAAGAGTCTGACAGGCCACCCTAGTTGAATGAACCTAATCACCTTACAGAGGACTGGGTCATCAGCTGTGGCAGAAGCAACATGGTCCCCCCCCCCCCCCCCCCAAATTGTAAAACCATCAACCGCATGACGTTCGTCCTCATCCACCTGGAAGCAGAGTTACTCATCGCGGTCGAAAACGGGCTGCCACGATAAGGCATCAGCATTTGCGTGCTGGGCCGTGAGGCGGTAATGGATCTCATAGTGAAATTGAGACGAGTATAAAGCCCAATGTTGCGACCTATGTGCAGCTTTATCCAGAAGCGATGCCCATTCACTAGAAGTAACTGGGAGGAAGCCCCCAAAGTCACCAACCTAGAGTCACATAATGCTACTGGAAGGGGCGGGCACAGAAAAATTTCGGTCGTGCCGCTGGTTTGAGCATTATATGTGCCTCAAAATTGACAGTGCAGCCCACGCCGGGAGAGAAAATTGAGGAAAATTCAGTACAGAATGCATCTAACCGAGTGTAAGGAGTATCATCATATACGAGATGTACATTGTCTGTAATGGAGAATCCAAAAAGTTAAAAAGCATTATACCCAAACAAGTTTTCCGTTCCTGCATGATCAACAACATAAAAGGTGAGAACGAACAACCGACTTGTAAGAAGTGGGCGCCTCAAACTGGCCGATGATGAGATTTTCTGTTTGTTATAAGTCAGCAAATTGCACGTGACAGGAGACAATGGCAGAGAACCCAATTCCAAGTATGTGTTAAATATTTGAAAACACAGTCGCTGAGAAATGGTGATACAGAATGGAATCTAACCTGGCAAAATCTTGTCATGATTCATAATGACTGTCTTTGTAGCTTCTAAGCTGGAATTTGTTGAGAATTATTCTATTGGTGTCACACTACTCTGTATTTGCATCATCTGATTAATTTTTGTCATTTCTTTATACATTTTTATGTATTAATAGGAATTAAAATGATTTTCTATTGTTTCTTCAGTTGATTTTGCATAGACTGAACTGCAACTCAGACATTGAAACAACAACTTAACATTTACTGCTACCCACCACCCTTTTTATGAAGTCAAATAAAATTTACCTTTTTGCTAAGGCAAAAGTGTTTGAAGGAACATGAAAAATTGAAAAGAAAGCTTTGTATCTTCAACTGATTACTATGAAATTACTTGATGTTTTCTATGTATATATGAACTATCATCCATAAAAGTATTTAGGGTTTAGCAATGAGCATAGATCATATTAACTGAGAAACTTTGAACTTCTTCTGTTCATTCTTTTGAACTATTAGATATACAGCATGATTTGGATTTCCTATTATGATCTTCCAGGGATTGTAAAGGAGACTGAGTAGGTAAAGTTTCAATAAAGAATCCTTTGTCTAGAAATGTACCATTTGAAAATAAAATAACTTGGTTTGAATCATTTCCAAATTTCCTAGTGCATTCTTTGCTCATAAATGGGAAGAGGGTGCCACTATTAATCCCTGTTGTAATCATGACCTCCTGTACCATTTTTGCCTGACTACAACTTTGGCTGAAAGAATGTGATACATTGACAATAGTGCTGACTGTCTTTCTCCACAAACATACCACACCCTTGGCTTGCAAAAGGACGTCCATTCATCATATATAAAGGAAACCGAAATTAGTTCTTTAAACTTTGCCCTTGCCAAGGGCTCCTCTAGAGTACAAAGGTTAGAGTTCACTGTTTGTGCTGTGAAGTTGGAAATTTGGATTTATCAAAACTTCAAATTTATTTTGCTCTTAGGTTCATTGTTGTAATTTTACCTGATAAGTCTCCTCTACAATCCTTAGAAACATGTAACAGGAATTCTGAATCTCCCTGGGTATATCAATAATGGAGAATAGATAACAACTCACCTTAAAGAGGCTTGCTCAGCTGCCGACAGACATGAAAAATGGACAATCGCGTCCACACAACTCTTAAATTTTCGGCCATGTCCTTTATCAGAAAAAGAAACACGAGCATTCATATAGATGCAAATATTGTTAATGTGTCAACTGGATTGTTGCTTTGTAATTCTGTGACAAACTATACTTACATTTATCATGGATTTTTACTCAGTATCCTAATCCAATAATTAATATGATTTAATCTTTTGTGTATACCAAATATTTTAATTCAAACAATGGAAATACCTTAAAGGATTTTAATTCTCATTTTTTAAAAGTTTAACAGGTTATTAATTAATAACCATTCATCTGCTGTTTACAGACTGGGTGAAGATGCAATTAAGAAAAAGCAGGAAGAAGAGGAGGAAAGGATGCAACAAGCAAAAGATCAAGAAACTACTTGGTATCATGAAGGACCAGAATCACTCAAAATATCAAGACTGTGGATAGCTCGTAAGCTCCTCTTTTACGTGTTCTACTAAAATGGTATTTTCAGTTGGGTATCCTGCAAACTAACAGACATACACTTATAAATAATAACTTACAGTCCCTAAATTGTTAATTTTTATTTCTTCAAGCAACTGATTAATTTCAGAAAACAGAAAAGGTTAATTAAAATGTTACATATGACTATTCCTACAGAGTATTCCTTGGCAAGAGCTAAAGTTCGACTTGAGAAGGCAAGGGAAGAAAGAAATCTTCCTGAAGCAACTCGTACAGCTCGAAGGCAAGAGCTGCAGAAGAAATTGCAGGCTGTGTCTATCTTTTGCAGTCAAATAGGTGATACTCGACCTATTTCATTTTGTCAGTTCAGTCCAGATTCAACAATGCTTGCTACAGCCTCATGGTAGGTTTATTCTGACATGTAGACATTTTTATACTTTTAATAATTACCTTTGTCAATAATATGAGGGTAGATAGAAACTCATCATAAAGACACTCATTGAGCCACAGACGGGCATGTAGAATACAGTGACTTTCACATACTTAAATTTTTGGTCACAGCCTTCATCAGGAAAAGAGCATACATACATACATACATATATTGCACTCACATTCAGGAGGATGGTAGTTCTAATCCACCTCTAGCCATCCAGATTTAGGGTTTGCGTGATTTCCCTCAATCACTCGACAAATGTCAGGTTGGGTCTCTAAATGAGCACAGCCAATTTCCTTCCCCATCCTTACCCAAAATCCAAGCATGAGCTCCATTTATAATGACCACACTATCGGTAGGATGTTAAACCCTTAGCTTCCTTCCTTGCAAACATTCACACAGTTATAACTTATGGACACATGGCCATCATCTGCAGCCACTGTCTTTATGGTGAGTTCCTACCTATCCTCACATTATTGACATTCCAACCTGGAGTAATAATTACTATTTTCAGATATGTGTTTTTATAGATATCAGTAAGATATGCACATAAGTTTTTGAAAATTAGTTTAAGGAAAAAAAAATGAATCCACATTTAAGACATGTTACAAGTCATCTACACATCCCTTGTTTAGAAGTAAATTTAAACACAAAGAAAACAATAACTAATAGTATTCATTTATGATATGGTAAATCTTGCTCACTTTTTTTCTAATAGTTTGCAGGTGTTCTAACTGCAGTCTTACAATGTGTAGAGATTGCAGTACTTTATGAAATAGTTTAATAATTAATTTGGTTTTGTATTTCAGCGATGAAAGATTATTTATAAGATACTGAAATTATAGAGAGAGGATGTCTAGCATGTAGTTAGCTTCATATACTGTCAAACAGATGCATTAAAAATAGAAAAAGAACTAAATCCAGATTTTCTACTTCAAGCAGGATATGGCAATAGGTTTGGAAAGTTAGTAGTAAAGGCATTCTGCCTCTTGGAGTTCACCAGTGGCCAGCCATCCTTTCTCCTCGTAGACTAACAATTTTCTCAAGTGAATTATTATTTTCACATAATAAAAAGATAACAGAATACGGAGGTATTTAAAACATCTGTTGGAAGACATGCCAGGAATATTTAGTGCTGAGGTTATGAGGAAACAAGGATATGAAATAGTAATTAATAAAACATGATATTCAGATACTTACCTTATCATGACAGTGCCCATAGCACCACCAGGCACCATTAAGCCTTGCCGTGAGCAGTAGTCATCTGTGCATGCTCTAAACAATAAGATAAATTGCATTTTGTTTCGTTTCAGGAGTGGACTATGCAAACTTTGGTCAGTACCTAATTGTGAACTGATACGAACACTTCGTGGGCACAATTGTAATGTGGGTGCGATAGTTTTTCATCCCCATGCAATGTCTGAAAATGATGACAAAGTTTGTGCCCTAGCTTCATGTGCTGCAGATGGTTCTGTGAAACTATGGAACCTCGATAGGTATGATTTAAGTTTAATTACCTTACTTTCATATGTTATCACTGAATAATGAATTGTTCGCATGTATGAATTATTGTGCATGCCAAGGTGTCTGTATTTATTCCATTCTTAAGTTAGTCCAACACCTACTTCCGTCTCTGTCCATAACTTTGTACCTTACTCTCTATCCTACGTTTAAGCTGCTTGATTCTTATGACTTAACAGCTCCTGAACTACGTGTCCTATAATATTGTAATTTTCTATATTTGTAGAGTTTATCACATCACCCCTATATATTACATAATCAAGTTATCTTGCAGAATTTATATTTAAAATCATGTATGTATTCTGCTCATAATTTTTGTATTGAGTAACATATATTAATTTCAAAAATACTCATCTTTTGTTGCCTGTAGTACAGTATGATGTGCAAGGTTTTATGCCTTTAAATAACACTCAGCGGTATTCTTTTCTTCAGTTTATTCATGGAGGTAGGAACACATTCCATTAACAGCTCATTGTACACAACTTGTTATACAAACACGTTTGTATCCTTCCAGCAGTAGATAAGTGTTACAAACTTGAGACATCGGAACGTCTCGACAAATCACAGCACCAACTGTGACACGTTTCTACTTGACCGAACTCTGACGTACAATGACCTGCGTGGGTGCTGCAGCAAGCATCTGTTTATATTATGTTAACAGTTTGGCTGTACAATGCAATTGTTATATCAATTATGAATATTGACAAGACATTGAGTTAATAAATGAATATAATGTAGAATAACAGCAATGACAAAGAACATTATATTTACACAAAAATCTCAGGATTTCCTTGGCTGTTTGTTTGACAAAATATCAAAATCATGTTTACAAACAATGTTTGTCTTTGTTTCATGATTTTTCAATTTAATTTTGAGTGAACAATTTCACCAACATTTATGTAGATATTGTACAAATACCAAGATTTTATGAAGTTGGTTTTCCAGTCTTAAGTTCGGAAATGTCTAAACCCAAAAAATGGAAGAGTTCCCTACACATAATTACATATTTAACTAGTGAAACCGTGAAGTTATAGGAAGTATTGCTGTTCAAAACAGTTTATACATTTTGATAGTCCTGTTCGCAAGTAGATTTTCATTTCTACAGATTTTATTTCTCTCTAAATATGGAATTTCTATGTTAATGGTTAACGTTTCTGGAAAATTCTTAATGTCGGTTATCTTTAGAATGCCACAAAGGAAGTCTATAATCAGGAATCACATCACTTATAATGTATTTAAACACAGTAACATTGATTAGTTTTTTTTTTTCTGTTCAAATTATCACATAGTTTGACCTATGTAACCACTCGATACCGCTGTAGGTGATTATGCGCTCTGGAATTACATGTTTCATTTATGCCTGCTGATGTGGTCCAGAAAGGCAGTCCTGTTACAAGTTCAATATTATAAAACTGTCTGTGAAATGTGTTGCAAATGGAGTTGGTAGTAAAGACATAATAAATTACAACAGAATGCATATTTGGGCAATTTGTGTGCATTTAATTGTTTATGACATCATTTCCCCTGAAATATGTGCTGCGCTATGGTATAATCTCAAAGTTACAGTCAGTATTATATGTGCACACTGTCTGCAAAATATATCGCAAATAGGAAAGACAATAAACTGAAAACTCATACATTATGGGGCAGTTTTTCGTGAACAAAATTCTGTATGACATCGTATATCATACTATGACATAATTCCGGAGATACGTTTCCCAATGTATGTGTGTGTGTGTGTGTGTGTGTGTGTGTGTGTAATGTTTGCAAAAAGTCTCGCTTACACAATTAGTTGTGTAGAAGTAATACATTGTAATGTGATTCAGAACGCTATAGTTCTACTGCATGGACAGTGGATAAGTAGTAAGTGATAAACTCCTTTTGTTTCATCATTTTGCAGGAGTTGTCAGTGAGAAAATGTTTCGTAAAGGTTTGAAATTGTGTGTAAATCTTTTCGCAAGTCAATCTGTGCTCTCATTCACAAATAGTGGCTGAATGAAGTTTTGCTATTCACTTATCAAATGGTGAGGCATTATCATTGTTTATGACATCATTCTCCTGCAGTATGTGTCAGGTGATATTTATTAATATGATTGATATGTGTAGATTAATAACATTGGTGAAATGCTTTGCAAAGAGTTTTAGTTGTATAGAAGTAATAAAACATCATGCAGCTTTTTCTAACATATCAGTATGTATTACCATATATACTCAAGTAATCCGTGCATATTTTTCCCCGAATTTATGAACGAAAAACTGGGGTGCGCAGATTACTCAAATTTAGGTTGGTATTACTCCATCTACAACAACAAAATACACTAGGCGGGTATTAACCCACTTTAAAAAACAGATCCCTTTAGGCTGGTATTACACGATAATATTTTTGATCAAATCTTTGACAAAGAAATATTATCAAATATTAGTAATATTTAATACAAATTACCTACAGCAGAATGGAAAAAGCTGGTAGAAGCTGACCTCAGGAAAGATCGGTTTGGATTCAGGAGGAACGTAGGAACCCGGGAGGCAATACTCACTTTACATCTTACCTTAGTTGGAGAAAGTGTTGACAATGTTGACTGGAATACACTCTTTCAAATTCTGAAATCAGCAGGGGTAAAATACAGGGAAAGGAGAATTATTTTCAACTTGTACAAAAGCCAGACCAAAGTTATTAGACTCAAAGGGCATAAAAGGGAAGCATTAGTAGGGAAGGGAGTAAGACAGGGTTGTTACCTTTCTCTGATGTTATTCAATTTGTACATTGAGCAGGCGGTGAAGGAAAGCAAGGAAAAATTTGGAATAGGGATTAAAGTTCAAGGGGAAGAAATAACTAACATTGCGTTTTGCTGATGACATTGTACTTCTGTCAGAGACAGCAAAGGACCTGAAAGAGCAGTTGAATGGAATCAACAGTGTGTTGAAGAGAGCGTATAAAATGAACATTAACAAGAGCAACAACAACAACAAAAAATATATAAATGGAATGCGGTCTTAGAAAATCAGGTGACGCTTAAGGAATTAGATTAGGTAACGAAACAATGAAGGTGGTAGATGATTTTTGTTACTTGGGTAGTAAAATAACATGCGATGGTTGCAGTACAGAGGATATAAAATGCAGAATGGCATTTTTGAAAAAGAGAAATTTGCTAACATTGAATATTAAGTTAAGTGTAAGGAAGCCTTTTCTGAAGACATTTGTGTGGAGTGCTGCCTTGTACAGGAGTGAAACATGGACGATAAACAGTGCAGACAAGAAGAGAATAGAGGATTTTGAAGAATGCTGAAGATTAGGTGGGTAGATCGCATTACTAAAGAAGAGGTACTGAACAGAATTGGTGACAAAAGGAATTTTTGGCATACCCTGACTAAAAGAAGGGATCGATCAGTAGGACACATTCTTAGACATCGAGAAATCGTAAATTTAGTATTGGAGGGAAGTGTGTGGGGTAAAAATAGCAGAAGGAGACCAAGTGATGCGTATAGTAAGCAGATTCAATTGGATGTGGGTTGCCATTGTTATGAGGAGATGAAAAGGCTTGCTCAGGATAGAGTAGGGTGGAGAGCTGCATCAAAACAGTCTCCAGACTGAAGACCATAGCAACAACACATTAGTAATATTTCTTAGACATAAATCTTTATTGTGGTGTTAAAAAGGGGTATTATGGTTGTCATATTTCAAGGTAGTGGATAATAATAACTTTTTATTGTGCGCTGCTTTAGTCTGTAGCGTATATTTCCGGCTGTTGCTTTGCCAGCGCGGCTGGCACGTACGAACAGTTGCATTGCTGATGTAAGGATGACTAGTTTGTGGTACCATCTTTCTGAGTAATAAAGTACTTTATCTACTTAAGCTGGGTATTATATAATAATGGAAAGTCCAGGTTGGAATTAATAATACAGTAAGGACAGTTAACAACTCACTGCAAAGTTGTGGCAACGAGCTGCGACAGGCATATACTAAAGACACACACATACATCACTTTCAGCTATCGGCCATGGCCTTCTTCAGAAAATAGAACACTCACACAAGCACACAGCACAGTCATACAACCATCACCTCTGGCTGCCGCACTTTGAATCACGCTCTGCGACGAATCGGGTAGGGGAGGGGAGATGGGAAAGGAAGGTTACATCACGGTGGTGGGGGTGGGTTAAATGGGACTAACGAGGTGCAGCTTAGGAATGGACTGGGGAGGTGGGTGAGGGGAGAAAAATAAAATAAACAAAATAAATATACATTAAGAAAAGAAAATAAATAAATAAAAGAAAATAAAAAATGAAATAAAATGTGTGGACACTGCAAGTACACAAGACCACGTACACATGATCTGGACTCGGGACCAGGACACCCTGTCCTTTCTTTAGAACCTCAATTCCTTCTCCCCCATCCACTTCACCTGGTCTTCCTCAACCTACTATGCCACATTCCTGGATGTCAACCTCCACCTCACTGATGGCTCCATCCACACTTCCGTCCATATTAAACCTACCAACCACCAACAGTACCTACACTTTGACAGTTGCCGTCCCTTCCACATCAAAAAATCCCTCCCTTACAGCCTGGCCACCCATGGACGGCATATCTGCAGTGACAAGAACTTCCTTTCTGAATATGCTGAAGGTCTCACAAAGGCCTTCACAGACAGAAACTACCCCACAGACCTAGTCCGCAAACAGATCTCCCATGCCTTATCTTCACACATCCCAAATCCTCCTCCTAACACCAGTAATCATCCACAAAAGAGCGCTCCCCTTGTCACCGAGTACTACCCTGGATTCAAACAACTAAATTGCATCCTTCGCCAAGGTTTTGATTTTCTATCCTCATGACACCCCGAAACCCAGCTCACTGCCACAGGGATCATATCCTTGTGGAAGACCCCGCTGCAAGACCTGTCCAATCCACCCACCCAGCACTTCCTATTCCAGTCCTGTGACAGGCTTATCCTACACTATCAGAGGCCGGGCCACCTGTGAAAGTAGCCATGTAATTTACCAACTGTGCTGCAATTACTGTGCAGCTTTGTATATTGGCATGACCACCAACCAACTATCCATTAGGATGAATGGCCACCGCTAAACTGTTGCCAAAAACAAAGGGGGGACCACGCTGTGGCACAGCATGCAGCGGAACACATGCTCGATTTCAATGGCTACTTCACAACCCGTACCACCTGGATCCTCCCATCCACCACCAGCTTTTCTGAACTGCACAGATGGAAGTTATCCCTACCTCTCTATTCCAAATCTCACCTATTTTGAGTGGTGAGTGATTTTTTGTGTGTGTGTGTGTGTGTGTGTGTGTGTGTGTGTGTGTGTGTGTGTGCACGCGCGCGTGTGTGTTACGCGGTCTTGTGTACTTGCAGTGTGCACACATTTTATTTTATTTGATTTTGTGTGTGTGTGTGTGTGTGTGTGTGTGTGTGTGTGCACGCGCGCGTGTGTGTTACGCGGTCTTGTGTACTTGCAGTGTGCACACATTTTATTTTATTTGATTTTTTAAAATTTATTTATTATTTTTTTAATGTATATTTATTTTGTTTATTTTATTTTTCTCCCCTCACCCACCTCCCCACCCCATGTCTAAGTTGCATCTAATTATTCCCATCTAACCCATCCCCACCACCATGACGTAACCCCTCTCCCCTCCCCTCCCCGCCCCTCCCCATCCGTCCCCGATTTACTTGCCGCAGAACGTGATTCGAAGTGCGGCAGCCGGAGGTGATGGTTGTATGACTGTGTTGTGTGCCTGTGTGATTGCGTGAGTGTTATATTTTCTGAAGAAGGCCATGGCCGATAGCCAATAGTGTTTTATGTGTGTGTCTTATGTATGTGCCTGTCACAGCTTGTTGCCACGTCTTTGCGGTGAGTTATAAACTGCCCTTACTGTATTATTAAGTTGGGTATTATTCAGTTCATTACCACAATATTACCCACACTGGTATTGGCATGTGACAAAGACTGTATCTGGAGAAGACAGTGTTACAACGATTTCTTGCTACTCGATTTAAACATTAATTACAGTGCGGAATTGCAGCTATGTTCAAATGTACGCACATGTCGATTAGCAACAGCGATGCTAGCGCTCAGAGCGGATACATTTTGCATTGCAGCGGAGAGAAGACAAGCAACTTTTATACTCAAATATACGGCGATCGCTACATTTGATGAAAAATACATGTATGTTGAAGCTCCCTATTATACTATCAAATATCTTTGATGTAAATACATGACATATTAACTTTGACAAAGATATATGACCATGTAATACCAGTCTCAGCTCCATTTATTTATTAACGGTTCAGATTCTATAAGCATTCATTTCATTATGTGTAACTGTGAGTACGTTTTCACAGTAATACATTACAAATGAAATATTTTTCAAACTTCCTGGCAGATTAAAATTGTGTGCCGAAACCGGGACTCGAACCTGGGACCTTTGCCTTTCGCGGGCAAGCGCTCTACTGACTGAGCTACCCCGACACGACTCACGATGCCGCCTCACAACTTTACTTCCGCCAGTACCTCGCCTCCTACTTTCCGAACTTCACAGAAGCTCTCTTGCAAACACGCAAGACTAGCACTCCTGGAAGAAAGGATATGGTGGAGACATGGCTTAGCCACAGCCTAAGGGATGTTTCCAGAATGAAAATTTCACTCTGCAGCGGAGTGTGCGCTGATATGAAACTTCCTGGCAGATTAAAATTGTGTGCCGAAACCGGGACTCGAACCTGGGATCTTTGCCTTTCGCGGGCAAGCGCTCTACCGACTGAGCTACCCCGACACGACTCACGATGCCGCCTCACAACTTTACTTCCGCCAGTACCTCGCCTCCTACTTTCCGAACTTCACAGAAGCTCTCTTGCAAACACGCAAGACTAGCACTCCTGGAAGAAAGGATATGGTGGAATGAAACTTCCTGGCAGATTAAAATTGTGTGCCGAAACCGGGACTCGAACCTGGGATCTTTGCCTTTCGCGGGCAAGCGCTCTACCGACTGAGCTACCCCGACACGACTCACGATGCCGCCTCACAACTTTACTTCCGCCAGTACCTCGCCTCCTACTTTCCGAACTTCACAGAAGCTCTCTTGCAAACACGCAAGACTAGCACTCCTGGAAGAAAGGATATGGTGGAGACATGGCTTAGCCACAGCCTAAGGGATGTTTCCAGAATGAAACTTTCACTCTGCAGCGGAGTGTGCGCTGATATGAAACTTCCTGGCAGATTAAAATTGTGTGCCGAAACCGGGACTCGAACCTGGGACCTTTGCCTTTCGCGGGCAAGCGCTCTACCGACTGAGCTACCCCGACACGACTCACGATGCCGCCTCATAACTTTACTTCCGCCAGTACCTCGCCTCCTACTTTACGAACTTCACAGAAGCTCTCTTGCAATCACTCAAGACTAGCACTCCTCGAAGAAAGGATAAGGTGGAGACATGGCTTAGCCACAGCCTAAGGGATGTTTCCAGAATGAAACTTTCACTCTGCAGCGGAGTGTGCGCTGATATGAAACTTCCTGGCAGATTAAAATTGTGTGCCGGAACCGGGACTCGAACCTGGGACCTTTGCCTTTCGCGGGCAAGCACTCTACCGACTACTGTTTCGGCACACAATTTTAATCTGCCAGGAAGTTTCATATCAGCGCACACTCCGCTGCAGAGTGAAAGTTTCATTCTGGAAACATCCCTTAGGCTGTGGCTAAGCCATGTCTCCACCATATCCTTTCTTCCAGGAGTGCTAGTCTTGCGTGTTTGCAAGAGAGCTTCTGTGAAGTTCGGAAAGTAGGAGGCGAGGTACTGGCGGAAGTAAAGTTGTGAGGCGGCATCGTGAGTCGTGTCGGGGTAGCTCAGTCGGTAGAGCGCTTGCCCGCGAAAGGCAAAGGTCCCAGGTTCGAGTCCCGGTTTCGGCACACAATTTTAATCTGCCAGGAAGTTTCATATCAGCGCACACTCCGCTGCAGAGTGAAAGTTTCATTCTGGAAATATTTTTCAGTTTGTGTGACAGCGTTTAGTAGGTAAAATACAAGAATTTTATGGGGTTAGTGGGAGATTCGCACGCTCTGGATATGACAACTCCGCGGGCCTCTCTCTCTTTTATGTGCCACTGCTGTGTCCTTGTCCTGGTGCAACACATTACTAATAAAAAATTTTAATGGGAGGAAAAGGACAGATTGGAACTCAAATTTTATGATTTTCTGAAGTGCAGACTGGCTTGAAGAAAATGTGGTGAAAGGTCTTGTGGAGCCATCAGTGAGGTGGAGATCAATGTCTAGGAAGGTAAGTCACTGGGTTGATGAGGACCAGTTGAAGTGGATGGTAAACAAGATGTTGAACCAAGCATTTGGGGTTTGGGGAGGCTAGTGAGATGTTGCATGGCCTGTGTGAATGGGGCTTAGGTCGTCGCTAGGGTTGCTTGTTACTAAAGCACTCCAAGCCACAAAACGGATCAAGCTTCAAAAAAGAGAAGTTCTTGGTCAAGTTAATAGCAGCACAATCTCCAAGGTTTTTCTACCAAAATAAAGTCATTGTTAGATGTGAACAAATTTTTATTGATTCGACCATCACACTACAGCACTGTATACATCTGGTCTAAAGCTCCTGGGAACCAAACTTACAAGAACGTACCACAGCTGTCTACGACTTTCAGCAGCTTACAACTGCCATCAACTGCCCTTTGCTGTCAGTAGTGGCATGCTTAAATACATAGATTTTGGCACCCAAGTCGCGAATACGTCACATAACGTGACGTGATGTTTACAAATTCTGTTTCAAATAAATTGACTACAAATTTTGAAGAAATTCATACAGTTCAATTAGTGGTTAACAAATAATATAACTGGTTACAAAATTTGCTAGAAAAAGGTTACAATTCATGCAATAAATTAATTATTTAAAGTTTAGTGGAGCGTATTTCAGTACACGGCTGCTAGGTGATACAATAACCTTTGAGCTGTAAGTTCATGTAAACAAACGAGTCCGCACCTGACGTCTTATGATTGATCTTCAGATTCAAGATTTTACCAACATTCTAATGTAACAACAATTTACAAGTGAAACAATGTTCATAAAGATGTTTGCTTTATAAAATCTTAATAGATGGCTATTCTAGTTTGTTGTAAATAGTTCAAAATTGATATAATTGTTAGACAAACTGTTAGTTCAAAGAATTTACAATATTCTTGTTAAAAAAAAAAATAAAAAAAAATAAAAAAAAATCTTACTAGTGACTGTTTTATCGTGAGGTTTTTTAATTCAGGATCTGTAATATTTCCTATGAAACATCACACTAGGAAGGTCTCATCTTGATGCTCCATAAATAGGTTAGCATATGGTGCCATGCAGGTGCCTGTGGCTGTACTGTGGAGTAGTTCTTTGTGAAGATATAAATTAGTTAGAGTGGCTAGAAGGCAAATGCAAGGATGTAGAAGAATGTATAAATAGGGGAAAAATAGATACAGCCTACAGGAAAATAAAAGAAACATTTTGAGATAAGAAAAACAGCTATATGAATATAAAGGACACTGATGGAAAACCAGTTCTCAGCAAAGAAAGGAAAGCTGAAAAGTGGAAAGAGTATATAGAGGGGCTCTACAGAGGAAATGAACTTCGAGACAATATTGTAGGAAGGGAAGAGGATGTAGATGAAGATGAAATAGGAAATACTGTACTGAGAGAATAATTTGACAGAGCCCTGAAAGACCTAAGTCGAAACAAGGCCCCAGGAGTAGATGACATACCCTCAGAGCTACTGAAGTCTCTGGGAGAACCAGCCATGACAAACCTGTTTCACCTGGTGTGTAAGATGTATCAGACAGGTGAAATACCCTCAGACTTTAAGAAAAATGTTATAATCCCCATCCCTAAGAAAGCAGGTGCAGACAGGTGTGAAAACTACAGAACCATCAGTTTAATAAGTCATGGTTGCAAAATATTAACGCGAATAATATACAGAAGGATGGAAAAGCTGGTAGAAGCCGACCTCGAGGAAGATCAGTTTGGGTTCAGGAGAAATGTAGGTACACGGGAGGCAATACTCACTTTACGGCGTATCCTAGAAGATAGATTAAGAAAAGGCAAACCTACATTTCTAGCTTTTGTAGATTTGGAGAAGGATTTTGACAATGTTGATTGGAATAAACTCTTTCAAGTTCTGAAGCAAGCAGGAGTAAAATATAGGGAATGTAAGGTTATTTACAACTTGTACAAAAACCAGACAGCAGTTGTCAGCGTTGAAGGGCATGAAAGGGATGCAGTGGTTGGGAAGGGAGTAAGACAGGATTGTAGCCTTTCTCCGATGTTATTCAATTTGTACATTGAGCAAGCTACAAAGGAAAGCAAGGAGAAATTTGGTGAAGGAATAAAAGTTCAGGGGGAAGAATTAAAAACATTGCGTTTTGCCGACGACATAATAATTCTGTCGGATACAGCAAAGGACCTGGAAGAGCAATTGAACGGAATGGACAATGTGCTGAAAGGTGCATATAAGATGTACATTAACAAGAGCAAAACTAGGGTAATGGAGTGCAGTGTAAGAAAATCAGGTGATGCTGAAGGAATTAGATTGGGAAACGAAGCAATAAAGGAGGTAGATGAGTTTTGTTACTTGGGCAGTAAAATAACAAAGGAGGGTCACAGTACAGAGGATATAAAATGCAGAATGGCAATGGGTAGAAAAGCGTTATTGAAAAAGAGAAATTTCTTAACATCGAATACTGATTTAAACCTAAGGAAGTCCTTTCTTAAGGCATTTGTATGGAGTGTTGCCTTGTATGGGAGTGAGAGATAGACGATAAACAGTGCGGTCAGGAAGAGGATTGAGGCTTTTGAAACATGGTGCTACAGAAGAATGCTGAAGATTAGGTGGGTGGATCGCGTAACTAATGAGGAGGTACTGAACAGAATTGGGGAGAAAAGGAATTTCTGGCATACCTTGACTAAAAGAAGGGATAGATTGGTAGGACACATTCTTAGACATCAAGGAATTGTGAATTTAGCGTTGGAGGGAAGTGTATGGGGAAAAAATCGCAGGGGAAGACCAAGAGATGGATACAATAAGCAGATTCAGACAGATGTAGGTTGTCGCTCTTATGTGGAGATGAAGAGGCTTGCTCAGGATAGGGTATTGTGGAGAGCTGGATCAAACCAGTCTCCGGACTGAAGACCACAACAACAACAACAACAACATTAGTTATTGAGACATTTGAAGAATGATGTGGGTTTGAATTCACGAAGGGCATTGGGAGGGATAGTGTTCAGTAGCTGCAAGACCATGGACACAAGGGATGTAAGTAAGTAGCGAAGTGGTGTCAACATACATATCCAGTAGGTAATGGGGGGAGGGGAGGGAGAGAGTGAAAATAGGATGTGGTATCTTTGATGTGGGAGAATAAATTTTTGGCAGTTGGTTGGAGTTGTTGATCAGGAAGGGCCAAACTTCTTTCAAGGAGAGCACTATAACCAGCTACCATTGAGTGTCCAGGGTTATTTGGTTTGTGGGTTTTTGGGATTCTGTGGAAGTTGGCTATGTGAAATATTAATTGGGTCAGGAGGGATATAGATTCAGTTTCTGGGAGTGGCCTAAGAATTTCTACAGGAATTGGAGGTTATATTGGACTCCTGGGATGGAATTATCAGCCAGAGGTTGTAGGTGTAAGAGTCAGAAAATTGGCAGAGGTCTCCTACCAAGTAGTCACTGTGATTCGTCACTAAATTGGTGCAATCTTTGCCTACCAGGAGGATGATTACTAAGGACTGACCAAATATTGGTTTCGGCCGCAGTTTTGGCTTTGAACAGAAATCAGCCGAATATTCAGCTTGGCCGAAACTAGCTTGCATGAAGTTATGAATGAAGTTGGGTCCCATTTGGGATGCATTCAGTGTGTGTAAAAATTGTATTTTGTTAATCACAATATAACACAATTGTATCTTTGAAGTGATATCCTTATACTGTGTAACAATTTAACTTATTCAGTATTGTACTTAATAGAATGGATTACCATACTGCCATGCTGAATAGTTTTATTAATGTGTTTCTTTGAAAGTGAGGTGCTTTTTTTTAATAACCAATTTGGGTTTAGGAAACATTGATCATGTTGTACACAGCTATCCCTTTTGACTTTGCATAAATTTACACAGTCAGCAATCATACTGTTAGTCAGAACTGTAATGTTTTTGAAATACTTTATGCAGCACTGATTGAAGTTGTATTTACTGAGAGAAAGGAAGCCTATTACTCTTCAGTTCTATATAACAAAAACTTTACTTTGCTTAAATCTAATTACTTTCATAAACAAATTAAAAATAATAATGTTAACAAAAAGATAAGAAGACCAAACAAAATTTTACAAACTATATGTGACGTCTTGGCTGTGCACAAGTCAAGTTTATTGGCGACAGGTATTAATCTGAGTCTGTCATGCAGTGACCATGCTCCATAATCTTATTTACATATCAATGTTAGGATGAAGTGTAGATGCTATTTCTGTATTACAGCATCATCAACAAGAAACGTATCGTAATTGGGATCCCAGACTTTATTTTGAGGAGAATACCTACTCGTAAGAACTTAGTGTATTTTCAGCTATTCTGCTTTGCACTTTCTTTAGAAATACAAAGCGCTATGAGAATTGTGAGGGAAAACGACATAGCTTCACTAATAAGGGGCATGATGTATTCGTATGCGCTGGCTCACAAGTCCAACTTAAGCAGTGGTTGGCTTAAGGATGGAAAATTTAGGCCAGTAAATCTATACGTCTTCTGTGTCATCTTCTATGGACTCCTGGTTAGGCTTGCACACACTCATGAAGGCTTATACAGGAAAGGGTTCTTGCAAAATGTGAGGAAACTAGTAATTTGCGGTATAACATAAATTTACCAAAATTTGAATTTCATTACTTAAGTTTTGATTTCGGCTGAAACTAGAAGAGGAGTCAAATATTTGTTTATGGTTTCAGCTGCAAATCATGTTTCAGTCGGACTCTTAATGATTACTTTAGGATTTGTTTTGCAGTTGTGTATGACTGTCATTTCTTCTGGTGATATTGGTGTTCTTAGAAAGGAACGTGGATAAGTTTGGAGAGACCAAGTTGTTTTGTGAAAGGTCACCCAAGGATGGTCAAGTGGAAGAGGAGTAGGATTGAACTTGGATGGTGGTAGCAACCAACCGGAAGAAACAGGGTTCAGTGTTGGAATTAAGTTGGTTGGTGTTTGGAGGGATTGTTAGCAACAAAGTAGAAGTAGAGTATGTCTTACACAAGTCCAGTATTGTTAAATGTGTGTGTAGGGTCAAGGCAAAACCTTTGGATAGGATTGAAATGTCTGTGGTTATTTATTTATTTATTTTGGAGTAAAAGCTCACAACAGTTTTTGGGGATTGTTTCAGCTCTGGATTTTGTGGAGTATTTGTGGTAAGTTGAAAGGTCAGCTAGGAAGGGTCTGTGTGCTATGGGGTGTATGAGATGGAGTAGCGCTTTGGGTAGGATAGGATTGGATAGTGGTCCCCCAAAGTGGCAGTAGGATGTCAGCAGGCAGGATAACTTGTGGATGTGATGACTGGAATGCTCATTCAATTCTGGACTACAAGGGATTCAGTGTCAGAGATGTGATATGTGGACTAAGGCCAAAACCTATCCTTATTCCTTCACAGCCTCAACACCCTCTCTCATCCACTTCACCTGGCTCTTCTCAGCCTGGTGTTTCATCTCCCATGGACATTAACCTTTAGTTCTCTTATGGCTCCTTCCAAACTTCTGTCCTCATTAAATCCACCAACCATCAACTGTGCCCTAGAGGACCATGGTGTGTCATTACATGCAGATGAACATAATATCCTTGATTTCAATGGCTGCTTCACCGCCAGCTTTTTTGAGCTGTACAGATGGGCGTACAACACATTCTCTGGTCCCAAAATTACTTCAACTTCAGCTTACAGTAATATTCTGTCCCCATATCCCCCACCTACCATTTTCTGCACCGTCTTTCCTATCACCTCCTCTCAATTCACTTTACTTCATCCTCACTACTGCTACTTCCACTTCTCTGTTCCTCTCCTGTTCCCTCATTCCCCCTTGCTCCCCCTCCTCTGAGGGTCCCAAAGCTGAATCTCTCAGCCTTAACCACTCATACAGTCTGTGCAATCTCCTTTAGGCAGTACAGACATCTCTATCCCCCCCCCCCCGGTCCCTTGTCCATCATCCTCCCCCCCAATCCACCCCACTCTAGATTGCACTCATGGCCAGAGATAGTGGTCATCTTGTGCATTACTTGTATTTGTATGAATGTATGCTTGAAAAGTATGTTGTGTGGTTTTGATTGTCTTTTGGTTGTGACTGTCTGGGCTCAGTGTATTATCTTTAAAGTGAATTGCAATCCATCCTTTTCATAATACTGTTGACATTGCAGTCTGGGCTTTCCATTGTTTTATTTTTTATTTTCTTTTTTCAGTGAAGAACCACTTGCTGATGTTGAAGGCCATGAACCACACCGTGTTTCTAGATTAGCATTCCATCCATCAGGTAGATTTTTGGGTACTTGTTGCTTTGATTCTTCTTGGAGACTCTGGGACCTGGAGCAATGCCAGGAAGTTCTTCATCAGGAAGGCCACTGCAAACCTGTTTATTGTATCTCTTTCCAAAATGATGGTGCTGTTGTGGGTACCGGGTGAGTAACTATTCTAGGCATTTTTTGCTGTTTTTAAAAATAATACTGCAAAATTATTGACAGTTTGCATAGAGATAAACGAAAAATGTAACTATCATATTTTAATTTTTGTTCTTTTCTACTTATTTGTAAGTCCAAAAAATTAAGAGCATTCAACTTCAAATTCCAAGATGAATCTTATCTTACGGTACAAATTGTTAAAAATATGTTGTATTTGCTCAGCCTCCTCATTACTCCCATTAAATATGATGAAAATATCATTAACATAATGCTTGTAAAGTACAATTTTATCAATAAGCTCATTTTTCATTGCAAAAAATTTTTGTTCCTGACTATTAATAAAAATTTCAGCACAAATACCAGAAAGACTCGAACCCATTGCTAGACCATCATGTTGATGATATATATGCCCATTAAAAACAATGTAATGAAATGAAAGGGGAGCTTTTATAAGATTAACAAGTTATTGTACAAATGCGGGTTTCACTTATTTGTGTGCAGTAAGATTATGTCGAATTAACTCTTAGGTTTCAGCTATAGGTATATTGGTATACAAATTGGTGATATCTAAGGACATTAAAAACAGCTATTGGGGATTTGAGGTCTTCAATGCACTGAATGAGTTCATAACTGTTTTTTAAAGAGTAACGTTTCTCAAAGGAAACAACAACTACTCTTCCTTTGAGGGAAAAGTGTACAAACAGATCTGCGGCACTGCCATGGGCACCTGTATGGCACCTTCCTATGTCAACCTGTTCATGGGCCATCTAGAGGAAACCTTTGTAGCCTCACAAACCCCTGGCCTGGTTCAGGTTCATTGATGACATTTTCATAATCTGGAATCAAGTCCAGGACACCCTATCCTCATTCCTCAATAACCTGAACTCTTTCTCACCCATCCTTTTCACTTGGTCGTTCTCAATCTGACATGTCACCTTCCTGGATGTTAATCTGCATCTCTCTGACGGCTCCATCCACACCTCTGTCAACATCAAACCCACCAACTCTCAACAGTACCTTCATTTTGACAGCTACCATCCTTTCCACATCAAAAAATCCCTCTCGTATAGCCTCGCCACCTGTGGAAGGTGTATCTGCAGTGATGAGAACTCCCTTAACCAGTATGCCGAAAACCTCACAAAGGTCTTCACAGGCAGGAATTACCCACCAGACCTAGTCCATAAACAGATTTCCCGTGCCATATCTTCACACACCAACAGTCCTCCCTCCAACCCTACTAACCAGCCAAAAAGGGGTGCCCCCCTTGTCACCCAATACCATCCTGGACTGGAACAACTGAACCGTATCCTATGTCAGGGCTTTAATCATCTGTCAAAATGCCCTGAAATGAGAGACATCCTACCCAAGATCCTCCCAACCCCCCCTCTCCCCCTCCTAAAGTGATGTTCTGTCGCCCACCCAACCTCCACAGCATCATAGTCCATCCCTATGCAACTCCTAATCCCAACCCATATCCCTGTGGAAGACCCTGATGCAAAATCTGCCCAATCCACCCACCCAGCACTTCCTATTCCAGTCCCATCACAGGCTTGTCCTACCCTTTCAGAGGCTGGGCCACGTGTGAAAGCAGCCATGTAATATACCAACTCCGCCGCAATCACTGCTCTGCATTCTACATTGGAATGGCAACTAATCGGCTCTCCATCAGGATGAATGGGCACCGTCAAACTGTGACCAAGAGCAGCATAGACTATCATGTGGCGCAGCATGCAGCGGAGCACAACATCTTGGACTTTAACAGCTGCTTCACCACTCGAGCCATCTGGATCCTCCCCTCCTCCACCAGCTTTTCTGAACTGAGGAGATGGGAGTTATCCCTACAGCACATCCTACAGTCCTGCAACCATCCTGGCCTCAACCTCAAATAACCTAACATCCTACATTCCATGCCCCACAGTCCCCCTCCCCCTCACACCCTACATTTCCTTCTGATTCATACCCCTTTCTCTACTGTGTGCTTTCTCTTTTCTCTTCTTCTTCTTCTTTTTTCCCCCCTCTCTACTGTATATATACCCCATTTTTCATACATCTCATTTTTCGCCTGACATAGCTCTGCTTGTCATATCCCCACCCTTATCTTCCCTCTCCACTCCCTCCCCCCCTCCTTCCTCCTCGCCCCTCCCATCCCTTCCACTTGCTATGAGACAGATCGTGTTTGGCAGCCAGAGATGACTGATGTGTGTAGATGAGTGTGTCTGAGTGATTGTGTGGATGAGTGTTCTGTCTGAGGAAGGCTGCAGCCGAAAATTTAGAATTGTGTGTGCGTATGTTTGTGTGTCTTTTATTGTGTCTGTCGGTTGCTTAACATTTGTCTTTGCGGTGAGTTGTCCCCTATACATATTATTATTATTATTATTTAATAAATATATTTTTTGTTTAATTTTGGTAGATTTTGGAAATCCTATATTCAGATTCGCTATGACAACTCTGTGTTCACTAGTCCATATGTCTGTTTTGATGCTCATTATTAACTCCAGATTATTTGTTGATAAGAGTTCAAGTATGTTTTCACAACCATTTACTATTCTAGTGGGATCATGACCTAATTGCTTGAGGTAATTTTTGGAGAAAGCGTTTAGTACAATTTCGGACAACTTTTTATGCTTGCCTCTGGTTTTGAACATGTAATTTTGCCAACATATCATGGGTAAGTTAAAGTCGTCACCAATTAAAATTGTTGCTTTTGGTATGTTTTTGAAATTCAACCCAAGCTTTCTTTGAATATTTCTACAATCAAATCGTCGTCAGGGAGTCTGTAAAAAGAACCAATTATTAATTTATTCCCATTGTCAGGTGTAACTACCCACATCAACTCACAGGAACTTCTTCAATTTAGCTACAACATAAACTGCCTGTGACAGCAAGGCACCACCTGTTTTATTCAATCTGCCCTTTATGAACATCATTTACCCCTTGTAAAATTTTCAGCTGAACTTATCTTTGGCTGTAGTCATCTTTCACTACCATAATGATTTGAGCATCAGTGCTTTATGTTGACGCTTTGAGCTCTGGTACTTTCCACTCACAGCCACAACAATTTACAACTGTTACAGCAATGGTTTTTAGATCTATGTTCGTCCTATCTTTGAACTATACCCTTTGAGCCTGAAACCTATGTGTACATACCTGAGGCCCTCTAACCTCTCTGATGATGACTCTCTGTTATTCCAGAACCATCTTCTTTACATCTTTCACATTGCTGATTTCAGCAATTAATGTTTTGGGCCGTTCTGTGGTAGTCATCAACTTCTACTTTTTGTTGACCCTCTTGGAAATTTTTCTACCACTCGTAAACTCTTTTCTTACTCACAGTACTTACTCAAGTTAATAATCAGCCAACCAGCTGCAACAATAGTGGTTTAATAAACTTTGACCTAAGTTTCTATTTTTGAGAAGGATAGTTTGCAAATTTATCACAGAGACATACGATGAGTCGCAGAAAGACATAAGTAATAGAATACAACATTTACAGCTCTCAGCTGTTAACGCCTTCATCAGTTAGAGAGATACAAACATACACACACTTGCACAGACATGACCGCCGTCTCTGTCCACTGGGGCCAGTCTTGTTACTCGGCATGGCTGAGGCGAGAGCAACCACTACTGGTGGCCATGCTGTATCCATCCCCACCACCGTGACACAACCTTTGTATCCCGTCCTCCCCTCGCCTATTTCCACACCATGAAAGGGTACCGCCCCATACTTCTTGGGGGTCACAAACAGTGGCTGACACACTTCCAACAAAACTGTCACACATTCAGCAAAGAAAAGATTACTCCCAGGTTCTTCGTGATATAACAGGATTTCTGCATATAAGTACTAGTCAAGCTTCCAAAAATAAATAAATAAATAAAAGGATAGCTGAAATTAAATCTTCACAAGTTGTTTATTTCCTTCACTCTTTTACAACTGAAATACATAGTTTCCATCAGGTAACCACCAACAGACACTACCAGAATATATCACAATTCCAAGAGAAATTCAAAACGTAACTATCAATTTCGAAGCACAAGCCAACACTGACTTCCACCTGACAACCTCCTAGAGCCGAGCTCTTGTTTATAAACAAAAGATCACAACTCTTTGCTCACAGATGAAAAACATCTACCTCAGCAAGGAGGTTAATGTGCATTCTGTAAACATAATTTATTTTTGGCATGTGACTGTCAAAGCATCATTATTAACAAAATACATGAATATACAAATGTTCAAAATATTACAGATTTACAGAAAGAAAGATGTTGTACAATGCAATTAAACATAAGTGAAGTGGTAATAATACAGAATATTAGAACAAAGTTACCAATAACCTGCAAATATTTATACGTAATTATGAAAATTTGTTGCATCTTATTACGAGCGAAAAAAAATAGCATTTTCCAAAAGAGTTTCAGATGTTCTGTTCACATGATGCAATAATCACATAAGTAAATGTTACAGAATGAATAAGTATTACAGTGATTCCACTCTAATTATAAATGTATATTATATAATAGTGTATTGCGAAATACAAATGTTGGAATTTATTCCTGCAATGTTAGGTATTGTCACTTAGAAAAGGGGAGCGATGTACCATAACAGAAGACTGTTGTGTTGTGTGATTGCGTGAATGTTATATGTTCTGAAGAAGGCTATGGCCGATAGCTTAAGTGTTGTATGTATGTGTCTTTCTTATGTGCCTGTCACAGCTCGTCATTGCAGCTTTGCGGTGAGTTGTTAATTGTCCTTATTATATTATTTAATTCCAACATGGAGTTTCCATTATTAGATTTTAACTGGGTACTTGATTCAACTTAAGTAATGTCTATCACTTATAAATATTATGTAAAGGCTGTATCTACAAATAAAATTATTTGATGTTTCACTTGACAAAAAGTACCCCAAAGACAGGCTCATCAAAGATCAAAAGTGTTCCGCAGCATTGAAAAGGTTTACTTTCATAACAAAAATTGCACTGTCATGTTTTACGGCTCACTTTAGATTTGCCTGTAGTTTTATGACTTTTTGCAAACATTTTGGACAAAAATAATAATAAATTATGGTCGATAAGATTACAACTCTACTATTGTGATATGCACGCAACACGTAATATTCATTCTGACTATGTTTTAACAAACAGCCAAAATTATTTGATTTTTGAGTTTAGCTTTGACAAACATACTCCTTTTTGAACTTTTACCTCTTTAAACTAGTCTTTTAATACCTCTTCCACATTTTCATTATCTTTTTCCGTTAAAATATAGTCACCTATCTTGCTTTGGTAATTTGTTCTAAGTTTATTTTCTTGGTCTATACTGATTATGAATGACTATAGTCTGGAAGGAACATAGCGTACATGTGGTGTTCGGAAATCAGTCATGTGCCATCCCTCACCCGAAACTCTTTTTGCATATGCCATATTGCTTTTCTTATTATAACTCAAGCATTGTCATTTCAAAGCAATGGCACACTGAAACAATCAAAATAAAACAAAAACCAATGTCTACAAAGGACTGACCAAAGCAAAGAAGCAATGAAAAGAGAGAAAAATTTTGGGTCAACGACATCTGTAATAAAAAACTGAGCAAAATATTCAACAAACAACCCAGAATGAAGAAGAACAAATGACCAAAAAGCATGGGTCTACTGGAAGAACAAAAAAATCTAAATAAAAAGTAGTCACTGGCTTTTTTTTTAAATTACTTCTTAAAGTATTTCACATACTCTTGTTAATTGAACACAACTATATTCTGCGAGATTGCAAGTTGTTCAAAGGTAACAGCGCTTTCTCTGAAAAGTGCATTTTTTGTATTTTGTGAACATACCATGAAATACATACCAATGAATTGCAAACACAGACTTCTTTTTTACATGTACATAAATTGGGTAGATGCTGTTATGACTGTTGTAAATGAGATAATGATAGTAGTAACTTTGTATATAGATTAAACACTAGAGTTGTGTGGAATTCAGTGTTACCATACTGTTCTATTTGTTATTTTAGCTGCAGAAGAAAACATAGTCGTGGTTTGAAACAGAATATTTGCTCTTTATTTTAGCGCAGAACAAAGTAACATGAACAAAGTCACATCTGAAATACAGAAAAAGTTTCCATAGCAACAATGCCAAAGACAAACATTTTAGCAGGTGCATTGATTCTAATTAATGACTTTCAACATATTACATAAGTAGTGAATAATTGCTTAGAAAAAGGGGGAAAAAAAGAAAAAGAAAGAAGCTAGGTAATTTGTTGCAATGTATACACTTCCCTTCCATTTCATTAAGGAACGACAGTTGCCACAGAAATCTAATTTATATATTAAACTACCTGTATCAGCACCTTGTTTAGAATATTCATTATTACAGTATCCTCCCAGTTTGTGTACATACGCTTCAGAAGACCATTGTTCAATTTTTTGTTACGTATTTCCGTTTTAGAGGGAGCACTCTTACAAATTCACAACTCTAAACATTGCACTATTTAATTAATAAGGGTGCCCGAAACCCCTTTTAGGATCCAAGGTATGGGGTAAAAAAATGGTATTGGCAGGTTTCGAACTTCCGTCCATGTGCATCACAACCTAACGCGCTGCAAACTACACAACGGCGGACAATTACGAAACTGTTCTTTAATTCTCGTACTATTGATGGCAGTTGTTAACTGCTAATGTGGCAGTTTAGACACTAGATTATAATTTATTGTACTACGAACAATGTTTTTTTGTTAATTCTTCAGTGCGCCGTTGCTTTGAAACGCATAAGTTATTTGCAAAAATAATGGCCATTTGACACCGTCACTTCACTACACGTAAACCAGGCATTGGGAAATGTCACATGACATTCCTCGCCCAGAACTCTCTCTGACATATGCCATCTTGCTTTCTGTATTTTATGATTTTCTTATTATAACTTATGCCTAAAAAGAAATGTATACATGTACCCAGGTGGATGCTCTTTTCCTCCTTGTACAGGCAGATGTTTGACAGAGTCGCACTGCTGACATAAGAATCAAACAACCAAATACAAGCATACATTAGACCATGACATCAGAGATACAGCCCATCTGTTTGATAATCCTCCTTGAAAACGGAAATGACCTGTGTGTTCTTCCCCCCCCCCCCCCCCCCCGATCATTAATAATGCTTTACTCTACCATGCAGTACAGTGCATTGCTGCTAGAATGGAAGAGGTTTCTTCAAACAATACTGACCACACAGAATCATATTTGTATCCACTCTCTCAATAATCCGGTACTTCTCCTAATCCAGTATTGGTAAGTGCCAGGAATGGCCTAATTTGTACACAAATTATATCAGCGAAACCATTAAATGTGAAAAGCCTTAAACTGTCAGTATTTAGTTTTCTGTAATTTTATTGCAGCAAGTCATACCTAAAGTGATGCAATCTTGAAAGGCCCAAAGTATGCTGATGCTCTGAAACAGCTTATATTTTTATAATGAGTTTAACTTTGCAGTATGGTGGCTCCAAAGTTCTGCTTGTGATGTCACAATTAAGTTAAATATCATTAACCACATTCCATTCCAAGAGACAAAAATCTAACATGCCATATACTTCATTCCATGCTGCATGTGGTAGTGGAACAATAAATTCCATACTCTGACATTACCAGCTCCTCAAGTTCTCCCAAACATAAGAACAATGTTATAATGCTGGTGCCACCCCACTTGGTGTTTTGCTTTATAAACAAAGTGATGAATAATGCTATAAAATTTGTAGATTTTGGAGTTAGCTCACTCCAAATACAAGTTGTAATTATAAGAAAATAACATTACTTTGAGATGAAAATGCTGTTATTTATACTTCTGAAAAAGAATGCTTGAATCCTGCCAATAATAATTGAAATAATAAAACACAACTGATATTGTATTTGATCCTGTTTTCCTCTTGTATTTGCAATTGCAAGTGGAATAGAAAAACAGAAAACCAACTGCAGAAACCTTCATAGACAAAGACACACACACACACACACACACATTAAAGATAGTACACCCATTATTGAATTATTTATAAAAATTAAGTCAGAAATTTCATGACAAACTAAGATTTCTGTGCACTCGTATTTTCATTTATATTTGAAAAGCTTTTCTCAGTGGAGATTGTTTTTAACTCAATTCTAAAATCTCTCTTTTTCCGCACTTATTGACGTATATTATATATATATACTGGTAGTACATTATAAAATTTGTGTCTCTCATGTCTCTGAATATAAGTTGCTCCTCTCTCTCTCTCTCTCTCTCTCTCTCTCTCTCTCTCTCTCTCTCTCTCTCTCTCTCTCTCTCTCTCTCTCTCTCTCTCTGTGTGTGTGTGTGTGTGTGTGTGTGTGTGTGTGTGTGTGTGTCACACATTTATCATTTGTTGCAGTGGACTTGATGCATTTGGTCGAATTTGGGATCTACGCACTGGAAGGTGCATAATGTTCATGGAGGGACATCTGAAGTCAATTTATGGAATTGACTTTTCTCCAAATGGGTGAGAAAATTTATAATTGTTCATTTATAGTGTTACACAACTTCCCTTCAAAACTGATGATTATTTTGTGATTGCTTAGACATTTTGTCAATGACCACTTTTTTCCCTCTCAGCTACCACATAGCCACTGGCAGTGAAGATAATACTTGTAAAATATGGGACTTGCGTCGACGTCAGTGTCTTTATACTATACCATCACATATGAATCTTATTTCCGAAGTGAAATATCAGAAGGGCAATGGACATTTCTTGATAACTTCTTCATATGACAATACATCAAAGGTAATAAAATCATGAATAAAATTTTAGCAATAGCTGTAAGTTTGGTGTCTTTTCAATTGTTACTTCATAAGGAGCAATATGAGTAAAATTTTAGCAATAGCTGCAAGTTTGGTGTCTTTTCAATTGTTACTTCATAAGGAGCAATAACAGCTTTTGGTGCAGCAACATTACTGTATGATTTTCACTTACTTTCTATAAAACATTAAAGGTAGAACTGTTAATCGAATTCCAATTTATCAATAGCAGGAGATTAATTTAAATATAAGTCCAGTCACAGAAGAGTGCAAAACTGTAGCAAGGTTAAGATATAAATTCAAATTGAAGTATCTTGTGAAACAAAAGGGTGAAAACAAGTAGAGATCTTGCAGTAATTGTCCCCTACAACAACGGTTGGAAATTACTAAGAAATGTTATTACAAATTAACGTGCATTTAATGTCATAAATCAGTAATTCCTACATCAGGCTGTATGGTGTATAATGAAATGAGAGACAGGACAGCCAGCCAAAGAACAGGAATTTGTGTAGGAGTGGACAAGGATTGCTGTGGAGATTGGGTGGCTGACTAAACATTACTTTGAGGAGCTTGGTAAGGACCTTGGGTAAGATGTCTCATTTTAGGGCATGTTGTTGTTATTATGGTCTTCAGTCCGGAGACTGGTTTGATGCAGCTCTCCACTCTACTCTATCCTGAGCAAGCCTTTTCATCTCCTCATAAGAACAACAACCCATATCCACTTGAATCTGCTTACTATACGCGTCTCTTGGTCTCCCTCTGCGATTTTTACCCCACACACTTCCCTCCAATGCGAAATTTACGATTCCTCAATGTCTAAGAATGTGTCCTACCAAGCAATCCCTTCTTTTAGTCAGGGTGTGCCAAAAATTCCTTTTCTCACCAATTCTGTTAAGTACATCTTCATTACTTATGCGATCTACCCACCTAATCTTCAGCATTCTTCTGTAGCACCACATTTCAAAAGCCTCTATCCTCTTCCTGTCCGCACTGTTTATCGTCCATGTTTCACTCCCGTTCAAGGCAACACTCCACACAAATGCCTTCAGAAAAGACTTCCTTACACTTAAATTAATATTCGATGTTAGCAAATTTCTCTTTTTCAAAAATGCTTTTCTTCCCATTGCCATTCTGCATTTTATATCCTCTGTACTGCGACCATTGCATGTTATTTTACTACCCAAGTAACAAAACTCATCTACCACCTTCATTGTTTTGTTACCTAATCTAATTCCTTCAGCATCGCAATTTTCTAAGACCGCATTCCATTATTTTTGTTTTGCTCTTGTTAATGTTCATTTTATATGCTCTCTTCAACACACTGTCCATTCCATTCAACTGCTCTTCCAGGTCCTTTGCTGTCTCTGACAGGATTACAATGTCATCAGCAAAACGCAATGTTTTTATTTCTTCCCCCTGAACTTTAATCCCTATTCCAAATTTTTCCTTGCTTTCCTTCACCGCTTGCTCGATGTACAAATTGAATAGCATCAGAGAAAGGCTACAACCCTGTCTTACTCCCTTCCCAACTGATGCTTCCCTTTCATGCCCTTCGAGTCTAATAACTGCGGTCTGGCTTTTGTGCAACTTGTAAATGACTCTCCTTTCCCTGTATTTTACCCCTGCTGATTTCAAAATTTGAAAGAGTGTATTCCAGTCAACAGTGTCAAAAGCTTTCTCCAAATCTACAAAAGCTAAAAATGTAGGTTTGCCTTTCCTTAATCTATCTTCTAAGATAAGACGTAAAGTGAGTATTGCCTCCCGGGTTCCTACGTTCCTCCTGAATCCAAACTGATCTTCCCCGAGGTCAACTTCTACCAGCTTTTCCATTCTCCTGTAGATAATTCGTGTTAAAATTTTGCAACTATGACTTATCAAACTGATGGTTCTGTAATTTTCACACCTGTCTGCGCCTGATTTCTTTGGAATGGGGATTATTACATTTTTCTTAAAGTCTGACGGTATTTCGCCTGTCTCATAGATCCTACGCACCAGTTCAAATAGTTTTGTCATGGCTGGCTCTCCCAGAGACTTTAGTAGCTCTGATGGTATGTCATCTACTCCTGGGGCCTTGTTCCGACCTAGGTCTTTCAGGGCTCTGTCAAATTCATCTCTCAGTATAGTATCTCCTATTTCATCTTGATCTACTTCCTCTTCCCTTCCTACAGTATCGTCTCTAAGTTCATTTCCTTTGTAGAGCTGCTCTATGTACTCTTTCCACCTTTCAGCTTTTCCTTCTTTGCTGAGAACTGGTTTTCCATCAGAGTCCTTGATATTCATAGAGCTGTTTTTCTTACATCCAAATGTTTCTTTTATTTTCCTGTAGGCTGTATCTATTTTTCCCCTATTTATACATTCTTCATCAAATCTGAATTTGGCTTCTAGCCACTCCTGCTTAGCCATTTTGCACTTCCTGTCAATCTCATTTTTTAGTCGTCTGTACTCCATTTTGCCTGTTTCATGTACTGCATTTTTATATTTTCTCCTTTCATCTATTAAATTTAGTATTTCCTGTGATATCCAAGGATTTTTTGTAGGTCTTGCCTTTCTACCTATTTTGTCCTCTGCTACCTTCACTATTTCATCTCTCAATGCTACCCATTCCTCTTCTACTGTTTTATTTCCCCCTGTTTCTGTCAATTGATGCCTAAATCTCCCTCTGAATTTCTCCAGAACTTCACGTTCCTTCAATTTATCTAAGTCCCATCTCCTTATTTTCCTACCTTTCTGCAGTTTTTTTAGTTTCAGCCTACAGTTCATGACTAATAAGTTATGGTCAGAGTCTATATCTGCCTCTGGGTATGTTTTACAGTTTATCACCTGGTTCCGGAATCTATGTTTTACCATTATAAAATCTATCTGATACCTTCCAGTGTCTCCTGGTCTCTTCCACGTATACAACCTCCTTTTGTGATTCTTAAACCATGTGTTTGTTACGATTAAATCATGTTCCGTGAAAAATTCTACCAGGCGACTTCCTCTTTCATTCCTCCTGCCCAGTCCATATTCACCTACTATTTTTCCTTCTCTTCCTTTTCCTACTACCGAATTCCAGTCTCCCATAACAATTAAGTTTTCCTCTCCCTTAACTGTCTGAATAATTTCCTTTAGCTCCTCATATATTTCTTCGATCTCCTCATCATCGGCAGTGCTAGTTGGCATATAAACCTGTACTACTGTTGTCGGTGTTGGCTTCGTATCTATCTTGACAATGATAATTCGATCACTGTGCTGCTCATAGTAGTTTACCCGCATTCCTATCTTCTTATTCATTATCAGTCCTACTCCTGTGATACCCCCAACTGATTTTGTATTTATAATCCTGTACTCACCTGACCAGAAATCCTGTTCATCCTGCCACCGAACTTCACTAATCCCCACTATATCTAACTTCAACCTATCCATTTCCCTTTTTAAATTTTCTAATTTTCCTACCCGATTAAGGGATCTAACATTCCACGCTCCGACCCGTAGAATGGCAGTATTGTCTTTCCTGATGATCACATCCTCCTGAGTAGTCCCCACCCGGAGATCCGAATGGGGGACTATTTTACCTCCGTAATATTTTACCCGAGAGGATGCCATCATCATATTTTCATACAGTAGAGCTGCATGTCCTCAGGAAAAGTAACGGCTGTAGTTTCCCCTTGCTTTCAGCCGTTCACAGTAACTGTGTGGCAAAGCCACATTAGCTGATGTTACAAGGCCAGCTCAGTCAATCATCCAGACTGTTGCCCTGTAACTACTGAAAAGGCTGCTGCCCCTCTTCAGGAACCACACGTTTGTCTGGCCTCTCCACAGATACCCCTCCGCTGTGGTTGCACCTACGGTACGGCTATCTGCATCGATGAGGCACGCAAGCCACCCCACCTCGGCTATGTCTGTGGTTCATGAGGTTGGCATGAAGATAGATAAACAAAGCCCTGAAAAAGGATATGGTTCAGTTTTTTTTTTTTTATTCCAGAGTGGTGTTGGATATTGAGCAGGGTCCTCTTATGTGGCTAGTTTTTGAGGATGGAGGGAGGATTGGAGAGTGTGGGGTATGGCAAGGAATTTTTGTTTGTGGGTAGTGTCTGATTGTTGTTGTTGTTGTTGTTGGTTTTTGAGGGGATTAAACAGCTAGGTTATGTCCCCGGTAGTGTCTCACTGTATAGGACTTTGTTGAGTCCTTCAGCATAATGCTTAAAGGAGTTGTCACTGTAAATGTGGCATTCATGGGTTACCAGATTGTTTAAATGGAATAGATGGCAACTGTCAAAATTCTGTTATTGTTGGTGATTAGATGGATCAGGGAGATGGACATTAATATTCTGGAAAGTGGCATGCTGGGTTGAGGAGGACCAGCTGAAGACAATGGGAGGAGTCAATGTTGTGAAGCAACGAGGATAGGGTGTTCTGGCCCGTAGTACAAATTATGAAAATATTATCAATGAACCTGAACCAGACCAGGTGTGGGTTTTGGAAGCCAAAGAAGGTGTCCTCCAGACAGCCCATAAACAGGTTGACATAGGAAGGTGCCATAAGTGTGCTGCACATTTGCATTTGATACTTTCCCTTCAAAGAAAGTTTGTCATGTGTTTTACCAGCTCTGTTGCAATCATTCCAAAGCTTTTTATATCAATATCACCACCAGCCAGCTGTCTCTCAGAATGAGTGTCCACTATCAAACTGTAGCCATGAGCTAGGTGGCACAATAATGTAAGTGAACATAACATGTTTGATTTAAACAGCTGCTTCACAGCATGAGCTATCTGGATCATCCTATCCACCACCAACTTTTTGAACTTCACAGATGGGAAGTTATCCTTACATCGCATTCTACAATCTCGTAATTATCCTGGCCTCAAATATGTTAACCCACTCTCTTGATAATGCCACCCTCTTCCCAACAGTTTCCGTGCACTCCATGCCACACCACCTTCCAATTTGTGCCTCCCTTCCAACTATCCACTAGTTTATTTCCATTTCCCCCTTCTCCTTCCATTTTCACCCTCCACACATACCCCGAAACCTTCTCCTCACTGCATTCCAAAGATTCATCTCAGATTTCCCAGCCATCTTTTAGCTACACTCTCAATTAGACTATGCAGATCGTTCTACTTCTCTTTTAGTGCTATATCCTTTACCTTCCCACTCCCCTCCCCATTCTGAAATGCAATCACTGTTGAAGCAGCACTTCGATTGTGGCACATGGAGATGGCATTCACTCGTGTGTGAATTGTGATTGTGTGCGCTAATTTTCTGACAGGCTGTAGCCAAAAATTTAGTTGTGTTCGTTTGAATGTGATACTCTTGTCTATGTGCCTGTCTTTGGCTCAGTGAAAATCTTTACAGTGAGATGCATCCCATCATCATTATATTATATCTATGATCTTTCATAAACTTATTATCTGTCTGAAAGTGATTCTGAGAGTGTAGTTGTTGCTTCAGATGCATTGAACATGAAATGAATGTACTGTATTTTGTCAAAATCATCTTGGACTCTCATGTGGGTGGTGTTTCAGTGTCATTATCATCATCTTCTGACTTCTTCAGGAGGTGATGAGAGTGACACTGTCTGAAACATCACAGAGTTTAGGCACAGCAACCTGAAAGGGAGCCCAAGAATATTTTGTCAGCATTACACCCCACAAAAATCTAAAATCACATATTATCCGTGTGTTTCAAGTTTTATATACCTTTTTGTAATAACTTTGATCCTTTATGTAGGCTGTACTAACTTATATTGTTCATATTTCTTCCAGGTGTGGTCCAATAAGACATGGCAACCACTGAGGACTTTGTCTGGGCATGATGGAAAAGTCATGTGTGTTGACATTTCGCCTGACTCCCAGTACATAGCTACAAGTTCTTATGATAGAACATTCAAACTTTGGGCTCCTGAATAGTACATCTTTGTGTGCAATTGTGTGTAAATGTTGTATGAAATAACTGTGCTGTGCCAGAGTGTATGTTCATTATGAATTGTTGACAGTCTAGCTACACAAACAACAAGCAAGATGTTTGCTGTTGTTTGTGTACTTGATTGGTATCTGTACAAATTTTAAATTAAAGAATTTTTTTGATTTTCCAAATTTCTGGTACTATTAAGTAGTCAACCTGTGGCTTTTTTTCTCCTGATAGCTAAGAAGTGAAAGCAAATACTGTTTTGAGCTGTTTGTGTTCAGTCGATATAGTCATGTAGTGGCATTGTATGACATAGCTGGTTGATTAACAAACACTGCTTTAACTCAGCGATGGTTAATGTAGTATTTGTCATACAGTTATAAAAGCATAGATTTAACTGACCATGGCCAAAGATTCACACAGCGTATATAATCTAACAGAAACTTATGGGGCATTATTTCTTAATACATCTAGAAGGTAACAGAACTGTATATTCAAATTAAAATATACAACCAGGGCAAGTCTTGAACCCACGACTCTTTGCTTCAGAGTCCCACAGTTTATCTGCTACACCAGACATTTGCTGTCTGCCATTGTTTCATTTGTGACATTGCTCCTTCCTTAGGAGAACAGCACCTAGGTGTTCACATCTCCTTGCTGTGGTAATGAGCCATTGGCCCTGCATACTGCAGCTTCCGAGGCCTCAGGTGCATCATGGAACTTCTGTAGAATGCCTAAGTACATGTGTTTAGGAATCATTGGGGGCCACCATTTTCCAAAAGGTTGAAATTTTTCTTGCAAATTAATTCATTGACTATCATAAATTCTCCTTTTACCCGCTATGATTGATTCAAGGCATAAATAATTTGTGATAACTTGACATTCTTCTCTTGATAAGAAATATATAGTGCAGCAATAGTCTCTATCTATATCATTCTCTTGCTGTTGTTCCACTGGATTTCTTGAGAGGCATTTGGCATTTTCTTCCACTGTTGTGCACCATAGTAATGCCGTACTCTTGAAGTGTATCTGTCCTCGGCTCAGTGTACACTCCCAAAGCCTTTTGAACTTCTCGAGCTAATGAAATATGCAAAATCAGTTTCTTTTGCGATGACAGGCATCAATACAACTTTTGAAAGACATTCAAACTTGTTATGTCCAATTTATTTTTAATTTTCATTTTTTAGATAAGATGTCTGTATGGTGCAAAAATTCGCATTTGACCCTCAATAATGATAAGTGTTAAGTCATCCATATGACCACTAAAAGAAATCCGTTAAACTTGAATTACACGATAAATCAGTCAAATCTACAGGCCATCAATTCAACTAAATTCCTAGGAATAACAATAATGAAGAGCTTAAATTGGAAAGAACACTTATAAAATATTGTAGGGAAGGTGAACCAAAGGCCATGTTTCATTGGCAGAACAGATGCAACAGTTGTACTAAAGGAACAGTCTACACTGCACTTATACGTCCTATTTTGGAGTATTGCTGCGAATTGTGATCTACACCAGGTGGTACTGATGGTATTATCGCAATATGAGGGGGAGAGTGTCATGGACATGATGCACACGTTGTGTTGGAAATCATTAAAGCAAAGGTGTTATTCATTGTGGCAAGATCTGTTTGCGAATTTTTTTTACTGGATTTCTCTTCCAAATGCAAACATTTTTTGTTAGCACCCACCTACATATGGAGACATGATCATCATAATAAAATAAGAGAAATCAGATCAAAGAGAGAAAGATTTAGGTGTTCCTTTCTCCTGCGAGCTTTTAGAAACTGGAACTGTAAAGAAATATCATTAAATCAATTTTATGAACCCTCTGCCAAGAACTTGCAGAGTATCTATGTAGATGTAGAAGTTGCAACATCAGCTTCAACTTAAAAAAAAGTAATTAATTAATTGTCTCAATGTATTGGTGCCATTTTATGAAGTCAGGTATATGTCCTCAGCAACAACTTTCACAAGTTTTACAACCTTCTCTTCCTCCTTGCTTCATGTCATTTACCTACACAGCCCCAGGATGTCTTGAATGTATGCTTTTGTAGTCTTACCTTGATGTTGCATTCTGCTTTTCAGTTGTTTTTCAACTTGACATTTATGTGACTGTGCATCTCCAAAGCATTTCCTGAAGCTCTGCCTGAAATACCATCCAGCTTGTTGTTGCTGTTGTACCATTTCTTGTGGTACCCACCAAGTAGAAATAGACATTTGTGAGGTGTACTGTGCCATCCCAATTGTAGAATTTAGAGATACATTTGTATCCCTTAGGTCTTGACAATGGACTGCCAGAGAACACT
The DNA here is from genome assembly GCA_026315105.1 of Locusta migratoria. NCBI lineage: Eukaryota > Metazoa > Arthropoda > Insecta > Orthoptera > Acrididae > Locusta > Locusta migratoria. Next base: position 834,196,465 of record CM048744.1, read on the forward strand.
GAAGGATGTCTCATGTGTTGGCAGACTGTTAGTATCATGTTAGTAATTTCCTCTTCTTCAGTCTCTGCCTTCTGCTCAGTTAAGTATGGCTTAAACCCTGGTTTCTGGCCAAGTAAACAATGGCTCTCTCATGCCTGATAGGAACCACTTTAACAACAAGGTGGTGTATGATCCCAAGCTAGATTTAGCTGGTGCCTCCACCAGAATAATGTCACATAGCAATGTCATAGAACATAGCTGGTTGATTAATAAAAACTGGTTTAAACTCAGTGGTGATTTATTTAACACTTATCACGTACATACAAGTCCACAAAATGAACCAACACTGGCTGGAGGTTCGTGCAGTATATATACACTTAACACAAACTTCTGGAACATTATTTTTCAATACATCTATATAAAAAATTCATAATGGTAAAATCCACGAACTAGAGACATTCCTGACGTGGGGTGGATTGTGTGCCTCAATGATACAGATAACTGGACCATTGTTGGGACTGCATTGGAGGTTTATCTTTGGAGAGGCCACATAAATGTGTGGTCTTGAACAGTGGAGGCAGCCTTTTCTGGACCATTGACTGAGCTGGCCTTGTAAAATTGGCTAACATTGCTTTGCCATACAGTTGCTGCAAATGGTTGAAAGTAAATGGAAACTACTTGAAGTCAGTATTGTAGAAATGGAGGAGGAAGTAGGTGAAGAAGAGAGAGGTGATACATACTGAGAGAATAATTTGACAGGGTACTGAAAGACCTATGTTGAAACAAAGCCCCTGGAGTAGACAATATTCCATCAGAGCTACTGGGAGAGCCAGCCATGACAAAACTATTCCACCTGGTGTGCAAGATGTTTCAGACAGGCCAAATACTCTCAGACTTTAAGAAAAATGTAATAATCCCAATTACAAAGAAATCAGGTGCAGATAGTTGTGAAAATTACAGAAACATCAGTTTTATAAGTCATGGTTGTAACATTCTAACATAGGTAATTTACAGAAGAATGGAAAAACTGGTGGAAGCTGTCCTCGGGGAAGATCAGTTTGGATTTAGGAGTGACACAGGCGGAGCCATATTTTGGCTGGTGCAACATGTGCAGCTGCACAGGGCAGTAAAATGTCTGAAGCAGCAAAATTTTGCCATTGAAAAAAAAATTTAAATATTATTTTACAATATTTTGGAAAGGATAGGTTACTACTCACCACAGACATGCCCGATGAGGCATGTTATTACATACAGAGCAGTGTTAAGTGAACACAAATGCAAATGCCAAGCAACTTTTCTTGTGTCTTTAATTGCAACTGATGTTGTACAGCCATTATTGAAAAAGATTGACATGTTACACAACCTACCTTAACCTACAGAAAATAAACAACTTAGGTGTTACCTCAGTATGGTAAACTTTCACCGTTGTCATTTGCAATTATTGCTGCAACAGAGGCACCTCTTAAAAATGCAGTGACAGCTAAGTTTGTCATAGGTAAGTGAAGGCTGCAGTGGACGCCAGAAATGAATAAAGTTTATAAATAGCTCAGAGGAAGCAGTATCACTTGCTCATCCCATACTTGCTGCATTGTTGAGCACTGTAATAGGTGCCAGCCAGGTCACAGTAAGAGCAGTCTTGCAACAATAAGTAGACATAAATTGGTAATCTCTTTGTTTCTTCTCAGAGAATCTGCAACTCTTAATAATGTAATATCTCTGACTTCCATGTCATTCATCCCTACCTCATGGCCTAGGTTGTGAGTAACCTTTCCCTTCCGACCCCCTTTGTCTTCCTTCCTCTCATAGCTGACAAGGAAATATACTGTCTTTCCAAAAGATAGTGACAACATTTATTTTCATCTAAATTTATGTTGTGTACTGGATACGATATGATAAATAAATACCAGTACACGCCACATTAACTGAATAATACACATTTATTACAGATCACTTGATACATTCGATGTACACAATAGTCGAGTCCAAACAATACCCAAAGGCCCGCGTGGGCTACCTCAACCTTAGCTCAAAGATATTCCACTCCAGGTAGAGTCGATCTTGACGTCGCCACAATGTCTTTTTTGTGTATAACTGTCGGCAGTACCAAGCTAAGGTAAGTACTTGCAAGCCACTCTATCTCTTTTGGACAATATTTTCATATCACAGTGGAGAATTCTGTAAGATTAAGCTGCAAATATGACAGACAAAATGAAATGCATATGACCAAGAGTTGTTGGCAATATATAAAAGAAAGTGTCAGACATTCTGCCCATATACTGAAAGCCAGGCCAGCAACAATTTTCAGAGAGCATGAACCTATAGAGTCATCTGTCAACAACATTGGGAACAAGTACTTGCCAAGACAGTTTTGGCACATAGTCAGTTCACCACAGATATAAGGTGGAGGAAACACAGCTGCACATTACTTCCCTTGAGTTTGAGCTTTAATCACCATGCTGAACTATGAAGAACAGAAACAGATCTTGATCTTCAAAAGTTTTTGACAGACCACACAACAGAGTTACAGTTACAGCAGATGCACTCGATAGGAAGAAACGCTAAGTTATGGAGCAATATAGCACAATAGAAGACTCATCCGTACATTACAACAGTTTTGCGAAGCAGCATTTGATAGCGTCCAGAGCCTGGAACACCCAGGAGCAAATGCCACAAGCAAGTTATTAACAGCATATTTGATGTGGGCATCAATTAAAAAGGATGCCGCAGAATCGACTCAAACATGCCTACATTGCCAGTGCTGCAAGGTTGGATGACATGTTCATGAAGAAATTGGAAATTTCACAGGATCACAAGTAAGATTTGTCCATGCACATCTAGACTTAGTTGGTCCTCTCTCAGTTTCTGATGGATATAGATATTTGTTAACGGTTGTGGACAGATGCACAAGATGGGCAGAGTCCACTGAGAATTCCAGTAGACTATTTAACCACTACCGCAACTACATTGCCAACAAATCTCTCATGGGAAATCTGCTATCATTAGCAAATACTGGGAACATCTTCAGTATCTAGACACAGTGATCATTCAGTTTTTGTCCATAAGGCACTGAAGAACTGTACACATCATGCCCCAAACATGATGTCCGAGCACCACTACAACATAGGTACGCTAGACCTTAGCGAGTAGTGAGGCATGACAAGCACTATATCAGGGCTTTGATTATCTGTCATCATGCCCTAAAATGAGACATACTACCCAGATCCTTCTGACCCCTCCTAAAGCGGTCTTTTGTCGCCCACACAACTTCCACGACACCTTAGTCTGTCTCTATACCACTCCCAACCCCAAATCCTTACCATAGGAATCATACCCCTGTGGAAGACCCCGATGCAAAACCTGCCCAATCCACCCACCCAGCACTTCCTATTCCAGTCCTGTCCCAGTCTTATCAGAGGTCAGGCCACCTGTGAGAGCAGCCATGTGATACACCAACTCTGTTGCAATCATTGCACAGCACTTTATATTGGTATGACGATGAAACAGCTGGATGTCAGGATGAATGGCCACTGACAAACTGTGGCGAAAAGCAAGTTGGACCACTCTGTGACACAGCATACAATTGAACATAGCAATCTGGATTTCAATGGCTGCTTCACTACCCGAGCCATCTGGAGCCTCCCCTCCACCACCAGCTCTTCTGAACTACGCAGATGGGAGTTGTCCCTTTCTTTATCACATTCTATGGTATGCAACCATCCTGGCCTCAACCTCAGATAACTTCCAATCCATGCACCCTGTGCCTAACATCTCCCTCCCCCCACCCTCTCTTCCTCCCCCACTCATTATCCTGCATCTCTCCAATTTACGTCTTCCTTACAACTGTATATTGCCCCCTTACAATATCCCATTAATTAATTACTTTTTATTTTAATTTTTCCTATCATTTTCCTGCTTTTCTTATTTTTATTTTTCCTTATTTTTATTGTTTCAAATCCCCCCAGTCCCTCCCAAAATTCCTTTACACCTCCCTTTTATCCTTTCCCACACCTTCCCTTCGCTGTATTCATTGCTGTAATTCAAACCCCCATGAACCACAGACATTGCCGAGGTGGGGTGGCTTGCGTGCCTCAACAATGCAGATAGCCGTACCGTAGGTGCAACCACAGCGGAGGGGTATCTGTGGAGAGGCCAGACAAACGTGTGGTTCCTGAAGAGGGGCAGCAGCCTTTTCAGTAGTTACAGGGCAACAGTCTGGATGATTGACTGAGCTGGCCTTGTAACATCAGCTAATGTGGCTTTGCCACACAGCTACTGCGAACGGCTGAAAGCAAGGGGAAACTACAGCCGCTACTTTTCCCGAGGACATGCAGCTCTACTGTATGAACATATAATGATGGCATCCTCTCGGGTAAAATATTCCGGAGGTAAAATAGTCCCCCATTCGGATCTCCGGGCGGGGACTACTCAGGAGGATGTGGTCATCAGGAAAGACAATACTGGCATTCTACGGATCGGAGCGTGAAATGTTAGATCCCTTAATCGGGTAGGAAAATTAGAAAATTTAAAAAGGGAAATGGATAGGTTGAAGTTAGATATAGTGGGGATTAGTGAAGTTTGGTGGCAGGATTTCTGGTCAGGTGAGTACAGGATTATAAATACAAAATCAGTTGGGGGTATCACAGGAGTAGGACTGATAATGAATAAGAAGATAGGAATGCGGGTAAACTACTATGAGCAGCACAGAGATCGAATTATCATTGTCAAGATAGATACGAAGCCAACACCGACAACAGTAGTACAGGTTTATATGCCAACTAGCACTGCCGATGATGAGGAGATCGAAGAAATATATGAGGAGCTAAAGGAAATTATTCAGACAGTTAAGGGAGAGGAAAACTTAATTGTTATGGGAGACTGGAATTCGGTAGTAGGAAAAGGAAGAGAAGGAAAAATAGTAGGTGAATATGGACTGGGCAGGAGGAATGAAAGAGGAAGTCGCCTGGTAGAATTTTTCACGGAACATGATTTAATCGTAACAAACACGTGGTTTAAGAATCACAAAAGAAGGTTGTATACGTGGAAGAGACCAGGAGACACAGGAAGGTATCAGATAGATTTTAAAATGTAAGACATAGATTCCGGTACCAGGTCCTAAACTGCAAGACATACCCAGGGGCAGATATAAACTCTGACCATAACTTGTTAGTCATGAACTGTAGGCTGAAACTGAAACACTGCAGAAAGGTAGGAAAATAAGGAGATGGGACTTAGATAAATTGAAGGAAAGTGAAGTTCTGGAGAATTTCAGAGGGAGATTTAGGCAACAATTGACAGAAACAGGGGGAAATAAAACAGTAGAAGAGGAATGGGTAGCATTGAGAGATGAAATAGTGAAGGTAGCAGAGGACAAAATAGGTAGAAAGGCAAGACCTACAAAAAATCCTTGGATATCACAGGAAATACTAAATTTAATAGATGAAAGGAGAAAATATAAAAATGCAGTAAATGAAACAGGCAAAATGGAGTACAGACGACTAAAAAATGAGATTGACAGGAAGTGCAAAATGGCTAAGCAGGAGTGGCTAGAAGCCAAATGCAAATCCGTAGAAGAATGTATAAGAAGGGGAAAGGTAGATACCGCCTACAGGAAAATAAAGGAGAAGTTTGGGGACAGGAAGGGCAGCTCTACGAATATCAAGAACTCGGATGGGAAACCAGTTATCAGCAAAGAAGGGAAAGCTGAAAGGTGGAAAGAGTACATAGAGCAGCTCTACAAAGGAAATGAACTTAGAGATGATGTTGTAGGGAGGGAAGACGAGTAGATGAAGATGAAATAGGAGATACTATACTGAGAGATGAATTTGACAGAGCCTTGAAAGACCTAGGTCGGAACAAGGCCCCAGGAGTAGATGACATACCCGCAGAGTTATTAAAGTCTCTGGGAAAGCCAGCCATGACAAGACTATTTGAACTGGTGTGTAGGATGTATGAGACAGGCGAAATACTGTCAGACTTGAAGAAAAATGTAATAATCCCCATTCCAAAGAAATCATCCACAGACAGGTGTGAAAATTACAGAACCATAAGTTTGATAAGTCATGGTTGCAAAATTTTAACACGAATTGTCTACAGGAGAATGGAAAAGCTGGTAGAAGCTGACCTCGGGGAAGATCAGTTTGGATTCAGGAGGAACGTAGGAACCCGGGAGGCAATACTCACTTTATGTCTTATCTTAGAAGATAGATTAAGGAAAGGCAAACCTACATTTTTAGCTTTTGTAGATTTGAAGAAAGCTTTTGACAATGTTGACTGGAATACACTTTTTCAAATTATGAAGTCAACAGGGGTAAAATACAGGGAAATGAGAGTTATTTACAACTTGTACAAAAGCCAGACCGCAGTTATTAGACTCGAAGGGCATGAAAGGGAAGCATCAGTTGGGAAGGTTGTAAAACAGGGTTGTAGCCTTTCTCCGATGCTATTCAATTTGTACATCGAGCAAGCGGTGAAGGAAAGCAAGGAAAAATTTGGAATAGGGATTAAAGTTCAGGGGGAAGAAATAAAAACATTGCGTTTTGCTGATGACGTTGTAATTCTATCAGAGACAGCAAAGGACCTGGAAGAGCAGTTGAATGGAATGGACAGTGTGTTGAAGAGAGCGTATAAAATGAACATTAACAAGAGCAAAACAAAAATAATGGAATGCGGTCTTAGAAAATCAGGCGATGCTGAAGGAATTAGATTAGGTAACGAAACAATGAAGGTGGTAAATGAGTTTTGTTACTTGGGTAGTAAAATAACATGCGATGGTCGCAGTACAGAGGATATAAAATGCAGAATGGCAATGGGAAGAAAAGCATTTTTGAAAAAGAGAAATTTGCTAACATCGAATATTAATTTAAGTGTAAGGAAGTCTTTTCTGAAGGCATTTGTGTGGAGTGTTGCCTTGAACGGGAGTGAAACATGGATGATAAGCAGTGCGGACAGGAAGAGAATAGAGGCTTTTGAAATGTGGTGCTACAGAAGAATGCTGAAGATTAGGTGGGTAGATCGCACAACTAATGAAGAGGTACTGAACCGAATTGGTGAGAAAAGGAATTTTTGTTATACCCTGACTAAAAGAAGGGATCGCTTGGTAGGACACATTCTTAGACATCGGGGAATCGTAAATTTAGCATTGGAGGGAAGTGTGTGGGGTAAAAATCGCAGAGGGAGACCAAGAGACGCATATAGTAAGCAGATTCAAGTGGATATGGGTTGTTGTTCTTGTGAGGAGATGAAAAGGCTTGCTCAGCATAGAGTAGGGTGGAGAGCTGCATCAAACCAGTCTCCGGACTGAAGACAATAACAACAACAACAACAACAATTCAAATTCCCACCTATCAGAGTTTTTACAATCCATCATGCACTGCAGAACTTTCCATCCCCACCTTTACCTGGCATCCTTTCTTATCCATTCCCCACCTCACTCACAGACTAGATGCTTGTGGTGCTGGAGTGGCCAGACATGGTGGTTGTGTGTGTGTGTGTGTGTGTGTGTGTGTGTGTGTGTGTGTAGTTGTCTGAGTGATTGCGTGAACGTATGTGATACTTTTTCTGATGAAGACCATGGCAGAAAATTTAAGTTGTGTGTATGTGATTATGTATTTTCATGTCTGTCAGCAGCTCAGCCAGCCTCTTTACAGCGAGTTGTTACCTATCCTCCATTACTGACATTCCAAAATAGCAAGCCCTAATTCTGTAGAGAAGAATATTGCATATTTTGTTACAACTAATCGTCTCTTTGCCCTAGCTAGAAACAAATCTGTTTCTCTCAATGAAAAGCTAACAAAACCATTGGCTCTAGAAAGTAACACATGGATACCTGCCAAAGATCTACTGTCAACCCAGAAAAATGATGTGGTCAACAGGTGTGTTATAGAACTTAATCTAATTGATTTAAAAATGAGCTAAAAGATCTGAAGCTGGTTCTATTTTATTGAATTTAATACTTTGACACTCTGCAACTTCAGAGATAAGTAATTTTATCTGTTAAACTATAGTCTTAAGTGGTATTTATTAGTTCAATCTTCATCCTCCCCAAGACAAAACATCAATGTGGTCATATGGTCTGCAGTTTTATCAGTCTGCACCGTCCCTATTTCTAATATTTCTTGCTTAGGACAGATTTTACATATTTTCAGTTTTGTTTTTAAACAAGTTTTTAATTTTTTCCCCTTTTCACTTTCTGATGATGCCCAGTAGAGGCGAAACACGTCAAGTATAAATGAATGAAACATCAATTTTGTGCAACCAAGACTGTTTTTTATCATTATAAATTTTATGTTACAAAGTGTTTACTTCTCAGTGCAAGACTTCTTTTTAGTTGAAACTACCTTAAATTTATGATGGTTTTGTTTGTTGTAACGGACACCTCAGTCAAATAAGTCATATAAATAATCTTCAAATAACATTTGTTGCCCATCACAGAAGAAACAAAAATTATTTTGGGAAAATAAATTGTAGCGCCCCTGTTTTATTTTGATAATCACGGAACAATATTCGTACTTGTGGCTAAAGTTTCAATTTTGTTATCAGTTCCAAAAATATGGGGGGGGGGGGGGGGGGCAAAATGGGGGCTGGTACCGGGTGACAGAAATCCACGCTACACCACTGGGTAGGGCAAGAATCTGCTACACAATGCATATAGGGGGATGGTACTCTCAGGCTTCTAAATCACCATCAAAAGAGTGGCCTATCGACTTGACAAAATAGGAGAAACTACACTACAAAGTCTGCCTCAATCTTCTCACACATGGAGGAAGTAATGGGGCAGAGGAGAGGCAAAAATTTGGTACTGCCAACTGCTTTAGAGGGACATGTGCTTCCCAATTTTCAGCATAGCCCAAGGTGTTCTCAAACTGTATTTTACGACCACAATAGAGTGTTCTAATCTTGAAAGGGGAGACTGAGCCACTGAATGCACTTCATCAGTTTGTAAGCATAAACCAGAAAAGGCATCTAAAATATTTTGTGCCAATGGAGAATTGAACATTAATAGTTTAAGTTGCTGTCCCACATGGAGAACTAAGAAGTGCCCCCTTAGTAGCATACTCTGTTTACTATGAGATGGACCTCTTTGATAAGACACACCACTTGGTGCAGCACTCATTGCAATGCCATGTAGGCCAAAGTGTCTGAGGTAGCCCACAATCTAGTCACAACCCCGGTGCAACTGAGAGCCATCACTTTCAATAATGTCTGAGATCCTATAGTAATTTGTGCTCCAGGTTATTGAACATATTAGCAAGGACAGAGCAAATACAAGTGAGAAAATTTCATTAATGTGGCTCTAAGAAATCATAAATAGATAAATAGTCTCTTCTCCACATTTCTGACAGAATAAAATTTGTACTGCACTACCAATTCAAACTATTTGAAAATTAGTACAAGTGAAACAGTTTTGTAATGAGATATCAACTATCTAGTTTTTATTTTGAAGACATTAAAATATTCAGTAATATCTCTTACCTGGCAAACATGAACAAGTTGGTTTACAAAGTTGTTTTAGCTAACAAATTAAACCCACATATTAAATTATGAATGACGCTTTTAATTCTTTTTCAAACGAAACACGAACAGAATAATAATTCACAGAAAATGACAAAGAACGAAAGCAAAACTCAAAATGTCCTGCACTTGCAATGAGTAAACAGGGGAAAGAGCTTCACAACTTCATTACATCCTAATCCTCAATGTTGATGAATTGACAGTGGTTGAAATAATTTAAATTAAAAGTTTACTCACAATATCAAATTTCCAGCTCCTGTATTAGGTATAGATGTACTACCCATTAGAGATATACGAAAATTTGTTCCTAGCTGCGACTCGAACCAGTATTACCCGCTTTTCGTGATTGGTCACCTTCTAACTTTCAGTTATACCAGGACGTTTCCAGGACCAACCGAAATATGTGTGTACCACAATGACCATATATACGACAGACACTCATTCTGGATTGGTTCGTCTCTAATGTCCTAGGTATATGTCAAACAGAAAGCAACGAAATCAAATAAACTTGCGCTATTGATATAAAATCAACGAATACTTGGTTTATAAGTATGTAATAACATTGATTATTTGTAATATCCATTTGCTTTATAGATACAATTTGTTACGTCTGCCCAGATACGTCACCGGTATTGCCTCATGCCTTGTCCACATCACACATGAGTGATTTAGAAAGCAATTGTAACTATTATTCCGAACAGCTCTGTGTCACCAAATTCTGGCATGAACTGCTATGTTTAGGAGTGAGGCACTAATTTCCATATACTGACTATTACGTGCAAAATATGGTAAAAAATTGTTTTGGAAAGCTTTTATTCAGAAACTAAGCTACCTTACAAAATATATTACATTTAAAATTGACATAAAAAATGTTGTGACCATTATTCCAATCTATATTTGGGAAATAAAATTCTGGAAAACTCTTACAAGTTTTTTTAAGCAAACTGAGTAAATAACTGATATGACCTCGGTGAAGACTCCATGAAAATATATTCCTTTTTACAGATTATTTTGGCCTAGGAATGAATATTAAAGCGAACTGATTTCAGTTGGATTGACTAATTTAGTAGTAAGTATTTTTCATGGCACAATTAAAAAGTTAGGGGAACTTAACAATGTTTGAACGCAAGATAATAAATACATGTTGTAATTTCATGACAAATCTGTAACTGTCTTTGCACTCTCCTTTATAAAGAGTATACTTGACATCCTAGCTGAGCCGCTCCCTTCCGCCCCCAAAGATGTGCCACCCTGGGGCCAAGGCCCCCCCCCCCTCCCAGCACCCCCCACGCTACGCCACTGATCCTACCCCCACTGCAATTGGCATTCAGTGCCACTTCTTGAACTTTCTTGGTACTTGCCTCAGACTTTTGAACTGACTTGTCCAGCCAGTTATAAGGAGGACCCACAGTTTAATGTGGATTTTTTGTATCAACAAACATTGCCAGAGGTAGAAGCAGTGATAAGTGACATATGAAAATCCTAGGACATACTGGGATCAAGCTCGAGGGCTTTGAATTTGTACTCTGACACTTTACTGCTGTTCCATTAGGTTTGGAACACAAATTATGAATGAGTGGATGAATGGTCATCAGTCACTACTGGTTATGAAAACATAAGGTCGTAAACACACTAAAATGTAGCGTACAGTTAATTCTAATTACATAGGATTTGGTTGTCTGAACATTCAAAACTGAGTATACTGAGCATTGTAGAGGAAGAATCTGCTTCAGTTGCACATTTGTTTTATTATCTTACGCAATGAGTGGTTTAGGGCATGTTAAACCCCTTCATCGGGTTTATAACCAAATCAACAGTTGGACTTGTGGACTTTGCAAGTAGAGTCCAACACCTCCTGTTGGAAGCATATGGTGGCTGTTGATTTGTTAATAAACATAATTATGAGATTTGACATACCCAAAATCATACATATGTAAGATAATAAAACAAGTATGCAACTGAAGTGGATTCTTTATCTACAATGATAATTATAGTTAATTATTATTCCATTTTTCTTATATATGTTCATAACCAGGAAATTTTAAAACAAAGAAATTTACAAGAATAAAATGTTAAAATATGAAATTAAAATGCTGAAGTTTATGGGCTGTGGTGCCTGAGATACTAATGGCAATAATGAACATATCCAGAAGAATTTAAATTACACTATAAATCTCAGTAAATGTTAGAAAAAAATACATATCAGGAATGTGAAAGGACACAAGCTTTTGGAAGCAGTGGATCCTCCTCCTCGTAGAAGGATTGAAGGGAAGAGATCAAGAAAAGGGACTAGCAAGGTTTAGTAAATCGGGATATTTACAGAAGTCATCCAGAGTCCCTGGTTAAGGGAGACATACCAGACTGGATAAGCGGAAAAAAAAAATTGATTGTTGGGAACTGCACTGCTCGAGATTTGAAACCTGAAAGCTTAAAAGTTGAAGACAGGGTAATAAAAAAACAAGAGATTATGGTTAAAACCAGAATACTACGGACATTATTTGTTGGTCAGCCAGAATATTATTACCTACTGTTGATATAGACCTATCCAGGTGATAACAGCTTCACTTGATGAGGAATGACTGTTAGACACTCACACATACACACAGTGCATGTACTATCAGTGAGTGTGGAGCCTATGTGAATGACAGTGAAGGTGTGCAATTTATTTGAGTTTGACCGAGGGCAGAATGTGATGGTCTGGAGGCTCAGTGTGATCATTTCAGAAATTGCTCAACTTCCTTAATGTTTAAGGAGTGCAGTGGTGAGTGTCTTCAAAAGTGGTGAAACCATGTGTAAACATAGCTAATTCACAGGATAATATTAAAACTATATGGCCAGCTGTGAAGGAAGTGTCTGATCAGCTGCACCAGGATGAAGATATATAGTCAGTGTGTAGCAGAAATGTTTCTGTTGCTGATAAGTTGGATACATGCTCTGCATTTAATAATCACTTTCTGAAAGTAGCAGATGAATTAAAGAAAACCTTAGTTCATACAGGGAATTATAAAACCATCTTAGAATACAGTTTTCCAAGACTGTTATTCGAAATAGTCCTCCATGATAATGTCATCAGTATTTGCTAAAGTTACTAAAAAGGCTGTATAAACACAGATAATTGATCATTTCAGTTTACACAATTTGCTATCAAATTTACAGTTTGGTTTTCGAATTTGTCTAACAGCTGAAAATGCTATATTCTCTTTTCTCTTTGAGGCACTGTATGGATAAAATAAAAGGCTGTGAGTGCCAGGCTGCTGCTTTTATCTACTGTAATACAGCTGTTTGATTGTGTTGACTAGAAAATATTGTTGCAGAAGTTGGAACATAGTAGGATGAGACAAGTACCTCACAATTGCTTCACTTCTTTAATTACAGACATTAGAAGATAATTCTCTGCAATGTTGAAAATGGCTATGATACGTACTCATGCTGAGCACAATTAATATAGACTGTAAATTATATGCCTTGTAGTATAACATGGTGATCCTAAAACATTTTTGTTTGCTGATGACACCAGCTTGGTAGTGAAGGATGTTGTATGCAGTACTGACACTGGTTTGATTCCCAGGGTTGTGAAAGCTCAGCATTTGTGTGTGAGTGTTTTTATTTGTGTTTCTATGCACCTGTGCTTTTTCGCCTGGTAAGTAAACCATATCTATTTTTCATGTATATTTTTCCTACCAGGAATGTTTTCTTCTATGATATATAATAGAAGTAGTAAGCTTCACAGAAGGAAACCTGTTGAAAAAGGACCCTATTTTCAAGTACAACTGTGATTTTGCACGATTACAAATTAGGCAGAAGCATAATCTACATGTCAGCACAGTATGTACGAATATGTGTAAAGGAGAATGTATCATTTTGGAGTTATATAACTACATACCATCTGAACTGAAACACATGTACATAAGTTTAAAGTGGAAGAATACTTGCTTGAACACTGCTTCTGTTCTGTTTCAGAGTTTTTAGAAGTCAATAATTTTTAACATTACCATTCCAGTGCAATATGTGTTGTTAAACATTTATTAAGGTACTGGCGGAAGTAAAGTTGTGTGGCGGCATTGTGAGTCGTGTCGGGATAGCACAGTCGGTAGTGCGCTTGCCCGCGAAAGGCAAAGGTCCCAGGTTCGAGTCCCGGTTCCGGCACACAATTTTAATCTGCCAGGAAGTTTCATTTATTAAATCGTTTTATGTAAATATTCTAAATATGTTTGCTAATCATAGAAGTTATAAATGGTAATTAGGTTACTTTTGTTTTAAAAAAATGATATCACTGTGTAATGTGTGTTACACCCTGTTTTAAAAGCCATAGTAGGTATGGTATAAATTGAAATGACTACTCAAAACTGGCATCTATATCGTATGTACAGATAATGTACTGAATTGCGATTAACAGGATCAGTAAAAAAAAAAAACCTTGAACTAGGACATCTTCAGATATATTATTGCATTATTTCTGTGTAGCACAGAGTAGAGTAGAACTTTGTTGAGAAAAAAATGAAAATAAAAAAAATCCTTAAAATATTGTGATGTATAGACAATATTTACTAAACTGACACGTTCCACATCATTACGAAATATAGTATATATGATCTATGGATCTAATCTACCTTGTGATGATGCCTCCTGTATAGCCATTACCTACTATACTCTAAAGAGTACGTCGTGGTCCAAGATGACACAATCTTGGATATAGTATTTGACGATTTTCTTGCTATAATCCTCGTGTATTGCAAAATTTTGGAGCACTGAAGAGTTTTTTTAATCATGATAATTATAATTTCACGTCGACAAATGCCACATCGGCTGTTGAGAATGAGTAAACTTTACATGTTAGCTATAGCGCCTTGCATAGTGATAAAAGGTTTCGAAGTGGTTCATGTCACGCTACTGCCAATTTTTTTCACCTTTGTTTCTTAAATGGTTTTCTGACATTAAAAAAGAGCTATATTTTGCAGTAGCGCCTATTCGGAGATACGCCCATGGGTAATTTCCAACAATGCTTGCAGTAATGCAGTCGGAACAGACGGTCATGATTCGATATATATCGAACGTGGGATTGTATATCTGAATTAAACTCGATACTTTATCTACAAAGCAGATCAGATTATAGATTTTATGTTTAAAAAGTGATTTGTAGCTTCTCTCTGATAGTGAGATATAGGTTAACAGGAAGGTTTATTCTTTCACAAGTGAGCGCCGAAGACGTTAATTTTTGGGCCTACACCTGTGATCGATGGTACCTTCACGTAATTTACGAGGATAATCACAGAATATACATTATTTAAAATACAGAAGTATCATGATATATCCCGTACGTTTATATTTGTTGATAGTGTTCTTTTTGCTAGTTCATATTGACTCTGGTGAAACTCAGATATGACGTCATTGGTCAAAGCCGACTGGTTGAATCCCGGTCTCCAATTATGCCCACATTACCTACTTTCGGCAAGCGTCAATGTTGTCTAAATAGTAAATACAAATTGAATGTATGAAGAAGTAAACAAACGTCGTAGCTCTCATGAAGGCCAATTCACACTGTCTGTCACGTCACCGTCCGTCAGAACATTCCGCAATGTATTTCTAATGGCGGCATTCACACTGTCCGTCACCGGACCGTCACGTCACGTCAACGTCCGTCAAGCTTTCTCGAGAAGAATGTTTTGACGGAACGGCCGTCTGCTAACATCGGAAGTTAACCTATTTTCGTCACGCGAATTACATGTTGCAGTCGACGAATGCACTGTTTATATGCAAATGTGTCTTATTCATCTTTGTGTTGTTGTTGTTGTACCTCGTTTTAGGGGTAAATCTCAAATGTTTCATGAAGACTTAAATATTTTTGTCAATTGAGCGTCCCCCTAAAATCGAGGTCGGATATCTGAAACCAAAAATGGTTTATGTTACATAACAATGTAACAGAAACGACTGAAGAAAACTGTTTATTTGAATAAGATTGTAATTTCATTACACATTTTTCATTAAATAACACTTTAAATGAAAATGTCAGTTCTAATGAAAGACGAAAATTCAGTTGTTTACGACGTATTAACAATGTCAGCATGCAAATCGTAATGGTTAAAGTATACAGGCGCTATTTATGCTCTTACAAGTATGGTTTGATGTCTTCATATGTTTATTTTTTCGCTTGAAGATAGATGTCGATGTTTTGAAATGTTGTTTCAGTTCCCAGTAAGTTGGCCAAAAACATACACTGTAAAGTTTTCTTTGGCCGTTAATAACATTTAGCGTTGTTGTTGCCCCTTTCTAGTATTAAACTATGACTTTCTACATAACAGATCGCCACTCATAACCTCACTTTCAACATCGCGAATTGAGATGGACGAATTGACGTGACGGACACGGACGGACAGTGTGACTACAACTTGACGTGACGGTTCCGTGACGTTGACGTGACGGACAGTGTGAATTGGCCTTGAACACTACAATCGCACGTTCGATATATATCGATTCATGTCATTTATTTCGACTGCAAGCATTCTTGGAAATTAACTCGCACATGTATAACAGCGCTCTTTCTTTAATAGTGCATTTGATTTTGTGAACATAAATATTAAATTAAATATGGATCAACGATTTGCAAATACGGTCTTCTGAAACACAAACTGCGGAATACTACAAAATGAATGTTTTAAATGACAAGATGATACAAGTAATTTCATACATTCACTAGCAAATATACCGGTAGGTAAAGCACTCAAATTCTGTGAAGTAAAATATTAGCACACCCATTCCATTAATAGCCCACGAATCCGAAGATATGGAGATAGGCCTACTCGAAAACGAGCTGCTATCAAAATAATGTAAATATTCAATGGGATATTTCGTTGATGCGTTGTTGGCATACAGTAACAGATTTACCGGTACGTCTTCTATGCTTGAAAATTGATCCCTTACGTTACGTACCGAAACGAAATAGCGTGATGTAAAGATACGGTAGCATTTTGGAGGCTATTTTCAGACAATGTGAAATTCTTTTTTGTCAGACAGAACACCTGCGTGTACTGTATTACCCGGTTTAATAAGAGTGTCAAGAAACCTTTTGAGAGCGACGTGAGAAAAATATTGGCAGAAGCGAGACGCAAACGAAAGCCCGCACGAATTTATTACCCAACCTGTAATCTCTAGCCACTGCGCAACAGAGAACTAATACTCGATTTCCCCTTGACATTGAAATGTAACCGCTAATAAGATGTTTCTTAATATCAAATTACAATAAACCGTACTAAGAAGTTTTTTTGATAATTTTTAGTACCTGTACACCAATATTTTGCAAGGGCAATACGCTAGTTTTACCGCAAGAAAATCCGCAAATACGCATGCTATAGTGCTCTTCTAGGCAAGAGTTATCGCAAGGGATCACGGTAGCGTACCCGTAGAGACATCTATCGGTAGTCGACGCTCCTACCTGTCGCTGTCGTAGAGAAATGCTATTGGTCCTTTGGATGGTTGGGTCTGCAAAGTTTGCCTGGTACTTTTAAATGGGGATGTAACGTACTTTAAATGCCTTCGAAGTATTGACAATGTTTAAACAGTTATTGGCGTAGTAATTTGGGTATAGGTGATCACGCAACCATTAAGGGTTCTACAACATTGAGTCTGACACATGATTGGTGGTAAAATGAATGATTTTATCAAGTTCGAGAAGATTGGCGAAGGTATGGTGTTATTTAACAAAAGGTGATGGTAGTTGCCGGAGACGGAGGAAAATTTGTCGTTTTTATTTCCAGGCACGTATGGAGTAGTTTATAAAGGAAAAAATAGGAAGACGGGTCAGCATGTCGCTCTGAAAAAGATTAGGCTGGAAAATGAGGAGGAAGGCGTCCCTTCAACGACGGTTCGCGAGATTTCTTTACTGAAAGAGCTATCGCATCCAAATATTGTTAGGTGAGTAAATAGTATTCCTAAATATTGTAAATAGTTCATATCAGTTCAGTAGTGTGCATTTTCGGTATGACGGACAGGTGCATACGTAAGCTGTGAAATTTGTGACTGTAAATGATTGAATTTGCTTTCGTTACCCCCTTTGTAGTCGTTTTGTAATACGTATTCTGGAAAATGACTTGATAATTAGGAACCGTTGACCATATTATCTCCTGCCTTGTAATTTCGTTGCACTTGTTTGAAAGTACCGGTAACTAGTCTGTTGGGTTTGTCGTTCTACTGGCCTGGTTGATGAAGTCTTACGTTCTAACTTTTGAAAATTCCTCTTCTCGCAGTAATTTCTCTGGGCAAAACACATTCGCGCAATTTTTTTCAAAGTACCTTTTGAACATTCAGCCCGCACTTAACTGCCAATTTGTAGTGTAATCGAGAATTTAAAATTTGCTATCACGCCCGGACTTTAAAATCAATTTAGTGTATTGTATTTGCATCAGAAATGTTCGATGTTTATTTCTGCAAGTACCCATTTTATAAAATGAGCGTTATCATTATTAAGGATTGCTTTTGGCATGATGTGAATAAATCAAATCAAATATTATTGTCGTTAGTCAACTTTGTGTTGTAATAGGCAACGTCAACAAATACAGACAGAAATACCAATACCTAGGCTATACATAGTTTTGTAGGTACACATTAGTTGCATTTACACACAGATAGAAGACAAAAATACATATTTGGTAGCCATTAACATGTCAAGTACTTTTTCTTCATAGCCTCTAGGGCTGTTTAACACCATGGTTTGACAATTTACCTAATATGCAGGTTTCCCAAGAAGACATTTTTTTCTGTTCTTTCCAATTATTTGGTTCTAAGGAAGTGTGGCATCTACTTGAGGTGATTCGGTAGTAAAGTGACTGGGTCTTTAGTCGGAGAGACCACTTCTAATTCTGTCCGTATGTACTTAAGTTTTCCATTGTTTCACTAAACGATACAGGGAAATACCAAGGTGAATCCTAGCTGATTTTCTTTAACCTAAGCTTGTGCACAGTTTTTATGGACCTCACTGTTAAATCCCAATCTTCGTTACATCTGTTTCTATTATTTTCCTGGAAAATTCTTAATGCAATGCATGGTAACAGTAAAATGACAAGTAGAGGTACTGTGCAATGGTGGATCCAAGATTTTGGTTTGGCAGGGGGTTGACACCATAGAGGATGGGCTTTATCTATGTGAATAATAAATACCAGGTAGGCTATTATGGGGAGGGGGAGGCTTGAGTCCTGTAGTACACCTCCTGATGCCACTGTTGGTTATGAACCCAATGTTAAGATATTGGTTAGTGTGGAGTGGTGCCACTCTTCCTCCCTTCCTCTCCCCTACACTGAAATCCAGATTGGGATACACTATAATGTCACCGCAAAGTCTGTTAGAAGGTTGTTCGGTAGGCTAAATGTTTTGCTAACACACCAGTCTGCGGTGTATATTGATCTTAGTAGTTATGCCTCATTTAATGGTTCCCTTAAACTTAAAAAAAAACCCCTCAAACACAAAAATTAAGCTTTTGCTACAGTTTGGTGCTTCATCAGGAAAAGAGGAAGGAAGGAGGGGGGGGGGGGGGAAGTGAAGGATGCGGGTTTTAAGGGAGTGGATGGGGATCATTCCAATCCCGTGAGTGGAAGCATTAACTTTGAGACACACCAAAGCAGACATTTGTAAAAAGCTTTACTATCAGGTAACACACAAATTCACCACCTATGATAACCCAGGTATATATAAAATCACATGTGCTGATTGCAACAATTTTTACTTTGGCCAGACAGCGAAATTTCCACACAAGATTCAAAGAACACATTAAGAATACAGAAAACAACCAATCAATACCTAAAAGAACATCGGCACACAGTTAATGCCATTGAACACACACTTCAAATACTCCATAAAATTCCGAAAGGCCCTATCATGAGCATTCTTGAAGAAATTGAAATTTTTATACATATACGAAACCATTGACAAAATATACCGAATGAGCAAATGGACCTCAAACATCAAAATTACTTAAAAATTGTTATTGAATTTTTCGACAATGAAAAAGGCTTGGCTCAGTATAATAAAAAATCCATAGATAATAACAGTAAACAGAACATCTATGCATATAGCCTACATTCTCTGGAAACATAAACACAACATAGGAAGAGATCATTTAAATTACCCAAAGCACAGGCTCATTGACAGATGCAAAACCACAAATAAAAACACACAAACACAAAGATTCAAGCTTTTGCAACTGTTGGCTGCTTCTTCAGGTAAAGAGGAAGGAAGTAGGATATCCTGAAGAAGCGGCCAATGGTTGCGAAAGCTTGTGTTTGTTTGTGTGTGTTTTTGTTTTTTCTTTTTATTTTGTGTCTATCGACGAGCCTGTGCTTTGGGTAAGTTATTAGATTTGGAAAAAATCCTGGTAGGAAAATATATATAAAGTAGATGTAGTTTACTTACCAGGCGAAAAAGCACAGGTATGTAGATAGAAACACATATAAAAACACACACACAAATGCTGCTGAGTTTTCGCAACCCTGGGTTGCTTCTTCAGAAAAAAGAGCAGGGAAGGAGAGGGAGAAGGGAAGGATGCGGATTTTAAGGGAGCAAATGTCTTAAAAATTCATTATCACTTTACTGAGTGAGAGTCTCCAGACTTATGAAACTAGCAAAATGAGTATAGATTAGATGTGCCATACATTCGGAGAAATTATATATTAACATCATCTGAGAGCTTTACATTGAATAAATTATCGAGTAGGTGGCTGAATCATCTTAGTACACTGTGGGTCTGATCACTCATACAGAAGCAAACAACCTTTTACAGAAACCAGAAATTCAGTGATGATGATCAATGTGGGGAGTGTATTATAGTTTTCGCAATGAAACCCTGTATTGTAATTTGGTAATAATAATTATTATTTAGTGTGGCTCATTGGCCTAGTGCAAGTCTTTCAATTGAATGCCACTTCAGCAACTTGCGTGTACCTAGCCTACACCACTTATCCAACCGGGGAAAGGGGACCTCTACAGTTTAATGTGAAATCCAAACCACGTGTCATTTCTGGCGACTCCTCGCATTGTGGAGAGGTGAATGTTGGGTTAAAACACAAACTGAAAAGTCAGAGATCCGGCCAGGTTTTCGAACCTGCGACTCTTCGGTTTCCAGTTGAGTGCTTTACCACAAGACCACCGGGTAGAAAAGACATAGAAATTCAGATCAAGTGTAAAGTTCCCTAGGTGCAAAACACAATCACCACCTTCACTACGCAATAGCAATGGTGGTGGTGCTGATGCAGTGTTGCTAAAGTAGAATTGTTAAACACAGCTTTCCGAAATTATTTCAGCAAAATATCTGAGGAAGCAAATACTGTATTCCATAATTTGAATCAAGAACAGCTATCAGCAAGCATAATTCAGTCAGGTTCCTTTTAAAGCATGCTGCTGCAACAGCTCTGTACTTAGCTATTATATGCAAGCACTTACTGAGTGAGACATGCATACCCAAAGACTGGAAAGGGCTAAACTGCAGAGTCTGTTGCCCACACGCTGCAAATGTTGGCAACTCCACAGCAGGCAAACATAGAGCAGGTATATGTTGTATTTATTTTGTGTTCTGTACGAAACAGTGATCATTTTAAGTAAAAGTTGGGTTAGGGATAGGTTAAACAAGGTTTTCTTTTTAGTATGTGAGGGTGCGTAGCGCCTGAATCTCCGGTTCAAAAACGATCTATTTACAGTTGCCAACATAAGATTCCATGCTACAAACACGGGCAACAGACTCTGCAGTTTTACCCTGGAAAGTCGCACAGGTCACTCCAATATTAAAGATGGGTGATAGGAGTAATCCACAAAATTACAGGCCTGTCTCATTGATAGTTTACAGGATGATTTTGAAACATATACTTTATTCGAACTTTGTGAACTATTTTGAAGAGACTGACATATTTTGACATACCATAGTCGACTAAGAATCAGAATTGTTAGTCTGCGTCACCTAGGAAGGTTGAACAGTTTTCAGCCACTCTGTGCATCCACCTCTATTACCGCACTGGCAGCCAATAATATTCATTCTCTATGCACGTGGCTGGCTGTGAGTTACGCAGTGTTTCTCTCTCAGGCTCTAATATTCACCTTCTGCTCTGCCTCTATGCACGGAAGCACCTTCATACGTGATGCCAACTAAAGGAAACAGCTAGCTTTTTACTCAAGGACAAGTGTTATCGACAATAGGTATGGGTGGATTCCGTAGTTCTAGATTTCTGGAAGGCTTTTTACACTGTGCCTCACAAACAGCTTCTAATCAAATTGCATGCTTATGGAATTTCGTCTCAGGCCTATTGGATTCATGCTTTTCTGTCAGAAAGGACAGAGTACTAATAATTTACAGAAAGTTATAGAGTAAAGCAGAAGTGATACTTGGCATTCCCAAGGGAAGTGTTACAGGGTATGTATTGTGCCTTATCTTTCTAATCAAATTAAGGGACAATCTGAGCAGCTCTGAGATTGTATGTGAATGATCTTGTTATTCATTGGTTAGTCAAGTCAGCAGATCATCAAAGTAAGTGTAAGATGGTTTAAATATCTATATAGTGCAAAAATGGCTGTTGACCATACATGAAAAGTGTGAAGTCATATATATTATGAACACTAAAAGAAAACCGTTAAATGTCTTTTACAAGGTAAATTAGTCAAATCTAAAGCCCATAAATTCAACTAAATGCCTAAGAATTACTACCATATTACGGGCAACTTTAATTAGAAATATTGTAGAGAAAGCGAAACAAAGGCTACTTTCCATTGATGGAACACTGAAAAGCTACAACATTCTACTAAAGAAAGTGCTGACACTACGCTTGCCTGTCCTATTTTGGAGTGCATTGTGAGCTCCCCACTAAGTGGGACTGATGGAGAAAAGTACAGAAAAGTGAAGTTCATTATGTACTACTGCAATACAGGGGGACAATGTCACAGAAATGATAATAGTTGGAGCGAAATAAATAAAATTTATTATTCATAGTGGCGAGATCTGTTTGTGAAACATTTTACCAACTGTCTCCTCTGAATGTGACCATATTTTGTCCCCCCAGGGGGCCCACAGCTCTTTTGTGGGTACGTGTGTGGCGCGCACGGGTCCCCGAGCCATTGCAGCCTTTTTTCCTGCTTTCCCCAGGCTGCATTACCCCTCCTAGTTCCCCCTCCTTCCCATCCCAATTCCTCCTTCCCACCCTCTCCAACCCCTTCTCTCGGTGGTACTCTGGATGACGGCTTGGCTATCCCATGGTACCGATTGTCCTGCACTTTGGTTTTGTCTGCTGTGTACACCAGTTTTTGGCCCAGTTTGGTCCCCCTCGGGGTTTGACCTTCCATACCAAAATTGTCCGATAATGTGTGAGCCAATTGGGGAATAACTCCCGACCTAGCCCCTACGGCGCGGGTCCTATCCTTTCCTTTCCACTTCCTTTCCTCGCTGTAGCCCCCATCCCCCGCTAGGTCCCCAGCACGTGTAGCCAGTCCGTGTGGGGGGGCTGTTATGTACCCTTTGGCTGAGCCCCCCCGACACCACAGGGATCACACTACTGGTGTCTGAGCTGCGACCTCTCCATGCAAGCCAAGGAGTTGATGCCTGTCCTCGGGGGTATCGAACTCCCGGCAATGGCCATCGTGCCAGGTGGCCTTTGCTGAGGCTGGGTGGCGCCCATGGAGAGAGCCCCGGTTTCGGAGTGGGTGACACCAGGGCGGATGTCTAACCCCATGAAAAGAGTTAGACTCCAAAATGGTCGTGCATCGGCCGTCTCTCAAGAGAGGAAGAGATCGTTTAATGCTGCTACTGCGGATAAGAGGATGTTTCCCTCCCTTGCTACCCCTTGGGAGGAAGGCCAGGCTCGCCGGTTAGGAGCAAAACCCTTTCCTCGCTATCTCGTTTGCTCAAGGACTGATGGAGGAACTTTTACTACCACCAAACCTCTGTTCTTTGTCGAGACCATAGAGGACAAGTTTGGTGAAGTGGAATCTATGGGTAAGCTTAGATCTGGCTCATTACTCATTAAAACAGTCTCGGAAGCCCAGTCTGAAACTTTGCTCGCCTGCACCACCCTTGGCGACATTCCAGTAACAATTGTCCCGCACAAATCCTTGAATATGGTACAGGGTGTGATATTCCACCGGGACCTCCTCCTTCAAACTGATGAGGAGCTTAGGGCCTATCTCGAGCGGCATGGTGTACATTTTGTTCGCCGCGTTCAGAGGGGACCTAAAGATAACCGCGTCGATACTGGGGCCTTTATCTTGGCCTTCGAGGGGGACACACTCCCAGAGAAGGTCAAGATAATGATATATCGATGTGAAGTGAAGCCCTACATTCCACCTCCCATGCGGTGTTTTCGATGTATGAGGTTTGGTCATATGTCCTCGCGCTGTACAGCAGTCCCAGTATGCGGTGATTGTGGACGCCCACTACATGAGGGGAGCCCCTGTGTTCCTCCGCCGGTGTGCGTCAACTGTCAACAACACCACTCTTCACGGTCGCCAGATTGCCCTATGTTCAAAAAAGAAAAGAAAATACAAGAGTACAAATCCCTGGAGCGTATGACGTACCCTGAGGCCCGCAGTAAATATGAACGTCTGCATCCCGTGCAAATGGCGACGACCTTCGCTACGGCGTTATCGTCTAGCCTTTCACCCTCCCCTTCCCACTCCCATCTCCCCCCCACACCCCGTCCACACCCCTCCCTCACATCTCCCTCTCCTGTAGCTCCTGTAGCCCTCCCTTTGTGTCCCACCCCTTCCCAACCGGAGAAGTGCACCCCTTCTCCATCGCCTGCCGGTGACAGTGCCCTATCTCAGGGCCTTCCGTCCTGGCGTTCCCCAGATCGGAGATCTTCAACCTCCAGCCGGCCATCGGACTCCCAGTCAGTGAGTTCAAAGGTCGCCCGATCCTCGTCAGTACCAGACCTAACTGACAAAAGTCCTCTCTCTGGGGTGGGTCCTGCCCGTCCCACACGAGAGGAGGAGGAGAAGGAGAAAGAGAAAGAGAAGGAGAAGAAGAAGAAGAAGAAACCAAAGTTAAAAGATAAAGCCCCTCCGGTACCACCGGAGGTGCCGACTGTGCTTTCGCAACTCGCTCATCCCATTGAGCCCGAGGCTGATCAGCTATTTATGGATGTTGTCCCTTCTTCTTTGGTGACGGACACTGACAAAGCAGCGTGACAGACGTTATGCCATTCGCTTCCCGCCTAGATCCTCGTGATGTGATCATCCAATGGAACTGTAATGGTTACTACCGTCACCTCTTGGAGATTAAACAACTAATCTCTCTCTCTTCTGCGGCCTGTGTCGTCCTGCAGGAATTGAGGTTTATGGATGCACATTCACCGACCCTCCGTGGGTTCCGTGCTTTTTGTCGGAACCGGGTTGGTCCCCTCCAGGCATCTGGTGGGGTTTGTACTTTGGTCCGGACAGATATTGTCAGTACCTGGATTCCTCTCCAAACTCCATTGGAAGTGGTTGCTGTCCGGGTTCACTTAGACACTCCATTGACCATTTGCAACCTCTACCTTCCACCTGACAGGCCACCTACACTCACGTCCCTAGTGGCCCTCCTTCAGCAACTCCCCCCTCCTTACCTCATCCTTGGGGACTTCAATGCCCACCATCCTTTGTGGGGCAGTGCTTATACATCTAGCCGGGGCCGCCTCATAGACCAGTTTCTTGCTGACCACAATCTGAGCCTTCTCAACGATGGTTCCCCAACTCATTTTAGTGCTGCTCACGGCACCTTTTCTGCCATAGACGTCTCTCTCACTTCTCCTTCTCTCCTTCCTTTATTTCACTGGTCGGCGTATGACGACCTCTGCGATAGCGACCACTTTCCGTTGATCCTTTCACTTCCCTCACACCTACCACGAGCCAGGGTACCCCGCTGGGTATTCCGTCGTGCTAATTGGCCGCTATATACATCCCAGGTTGTGTTCCCATCTTCCCCCTCAGGCTGTATAGATGATATTATAAGCCAAATGACCAACATGATTACCCAAGCTGCCAACGCCGCTGTTCCCTGGTCGACAGGCCCTCCTACTCGCCGGCCTGTCCCTTGGTGGAATGCAACTGTTGCCGCAGCCATTCGCGAGCGCCGTAGGGCCTTGCAACATCTTAAGCGCCACCCATCGCTCGCTGGTCTAATAAATTTCAAACATCTGCGTGCCAGAGCTCGTTACTTAATCAAACAAAGTAAGCGGACATGCTGGGAGCATTTTGTCTCCTCGTTGGGTTCTTCTGTCCCTTTGACAAGAGTGTGGGCTACGCTCCGATCTATCCAAGGTAGCTGGCGGCTGTCTTCCGTCCCTGGTCTTGCCCTGCCTGATGGGGTCTGCACAGAGCCATCTGTTGTTGCAGAACATCTTGCAACTCACTTTGCCAATGTATCAGCGACAACTTCATATCCGGCGACCTTTCTCCTTCAGAAACACCAGGCCGAAACCTTCAAATTAGGCTTTACTTCTCACCAGGTGGAACCATATAACGAACCTTTTACTGACTGGGAGCTGTCGCTGGCCCTCTCCTCTTCTCGTGATTCAGCACCTGGCCCTGACGATATCCATAATCAATTGCTGAAACACCTTAACCCCTCACAACGTCAATTTCTCCTAAAAGTTTTTAACCGTATTTGGCTTCAAGGGGTGTTCCCCTCCCAGTGGAGGGAGAGTATTGTGGTCCCTGCCCTCAAGCCTGGCAAGGACCCGTCGGCGCTGGACAGTTATCGACCAATAAGCCTGACAAGTGTCCCCTGTAAACTACTTGAACGGATGGTAGCCCGCAGATTATGCTGGGTTCTTGAATCCCGGGGACTTCTCTCACCTTACCAGTGTGGGTTCCGGGAGGGACGATCCCCTATTGATCATTTACTTCGACTGGAGACTGCAATCAGACAGGCCTTCTCTAAAAGACATCATCTGGTAGCAGTCTTCTTCGATCTGCATAAGGCGTACGACACTGCTTGGCGTCATCATATTTTACATTCTCTTCATGACTGGGGCCTCAGAGGCTCCTTACCAATTTTTATCCGTCAGTTTTTATCCCACCGCCTGTTCCGTGTCAGAGTTGGCTCTTCCTTTAGCTCCCCTCGAATACAGGAGAACGGCGTCCCCCAGGGCTCAGTGTTGAGTGTTACACTTTTTCTAATCGCCATCAATGGGTTGGTGAGCTCTGTTGGGTCACTGGTAACCCCAGCATTGTATGTCGACGACTTTTGCATATGGTACAGCTCCTACTCATTAGCCTCTACTGAACGTCAGCTCCAGAGCGCCATTAGGCGGGCTTCAGTGTGGGTTACGTCCCATGGTTTCCAGTTTTCCTCATCAAAAACGAGGGTGGTGCACTTTTGTCGTCGTACTACAGTTCACCCTGATCCAGAACTGTTCTTGGGTAATCAGCGCCTGGAAGTTGTAGCACAGCATCGTTTCCTGGGTCTTCTCTTTGACAAAAAATTGACTTGGGTGCCCCATATTCGTCACCTAAAGATTAGTTGTATGAGGAAACTCAATGCCCTACGTTTCCTTGCTCATTCATCTTGGGGTGCAGACCGAACAACTATCCTCCGTATCTATCGGGCTCTAATCTTGTCCCGATTGGACTACGGGTGTCAAGTTTATGGCTAGGCAGCTCCTTCTGCCCTGAAATTATTAGACCCGGTTCACCATTATGGTGTCCGCTTGGCTACAGATGCATTCCCGACTAGCCCGGTCGACAGTCTCCTTGTTGAGGCGGGAATCTGCCCTCTTCAGGTCAGGCGGCATCAGCTTCTGGCGTCTTATGCCATCGCCATCCGGCAATATCCTGCTCATCCCGCTTACCAGGTTCTTTTTGCATATGAAGGGCTTCGACCCCCTGATACCTGGCCGCGGGCGGGCCTTCCCGTCGGACTGCGGCTTGCCTCTCTTTGCCGGGATTTCCATTTCCCTTCGCTAGATTGCGCCCCCCATTTTACTGCACGCACACCTCCGTGGAAGGTGCCGCGACCACTAATTCGGGCGGATCTCTTCCAGGGCCCAAAAGCTTTAATTTCCCCCATGGTCTTTCGGCGTTTGGTGCGCCCAGTACTAGAAGAGTTTCAGGGAGCCTCTATCTTCTACACTGATGGCTCGAAAACAGCGGGCCACTCCGGATATGCTTTTACATCTCCTATTGGGGCGGAATGCCATTCTCTGCCAGAGGCATGCAGTGTGTTTACTGCAGAGCTGATGGCGATTTATAGAACCCTCTGTTTTATTAAACATTCTGCCGTGGAACGTGGTTTAATCTGTGCTGACTCCATGAGCAGTCTGCAGGCCATTGATCGTTGTTTCCCCTCCCATCCTTTAGTTATTTCCATCCATGAACTCCTTGCTGACCTTCATCGTGCTGCCTGCTCCGTTACCTTTCTCTGGGTGCCAAGCCATGTTGGTATTACAGGGAATGAAGTAGCTGACCAGTTGGCTAGATCGGTAATTACTCGCTGCCCGTCTCCCTTTCAAATTCCGGGTGCGGATCTGCGGGTGCAGATCAGATCTTTGCTTCACTCCTCATGGGATAGCAGTTGGAAAGCTACTGCCCCTTCCAATAAACTCCGCACCATCAAAGATACGACTGCAGCTTGGAGTTCATCTTTACGCCCTTCCCGGAGAGAATCAATTGTCCTCTGTCGCCTCCGTCTTGGACACTGCAGGCTGACCCATGGATTTCTTTTACAAAATGACAATCCACCACATTGTGATTGTAGAGCCGTACAACCCGTGTCTCATATTCTGACTGAATGTCCTCTCCATTCGACACTTCGTGGCGCCTATGGCCTACCGCCTGCATTGCCTTTAGTTTTGGCGGATGACCCACGGATGGTTGATCGCGTCCTTGCCTTCCTCCGTGAAAGTAGATTTTATTGTCAGCTCTAGGACTCGCTTGGTCGGGGTGAGTGGGTTTGTGATTCTTGGCTGATTGTGGGGTTTAGAGCCTTATCCCCATCAGCCCCCCCACTCTTTTACATTTTAATGTAGTTTTATTTCTCCCTGCTCTGGAGCTATGATACGTTGACCACTGTGCCATTAGTTAGTACCTTGTGGTTTAGGCTAGAGGTCGCTTCCAGAGCTGTGGGATCGGACACTGTAGCATTTGCTGCCCTGGGTTGGTCTTAGTCTTGTTGGTGAGTCGATTTTATTTCCTGATGTAATGGTCTTTTGGCTTTCACCTATTTTTCGTTGGGTTCCGTGGCGTATACAATTTGGGGTTGAAGGAACTGATGACCTCGCTGTTTGGTCCCTCATGTCCACCACCACCACCACCACCACCACCACCACCACCATATTTTGTTCGCACCCACCTACATATGGAGACATGATCATCATAATACAAAAAATGGAAAGATTTGTTACTTTCCCCATGTACTATTAGAGAATGGACTGGTAGAGAAATATTGTGAAAATAGTTCAATAAACCCTCTGCTTGGGATTTAAATGTGATTTTTAGATTAAATACGGTACATAGAAATGGACTATGAAGTTAAAAGTAAATTCAATAGTACTTAGTGTTCAAGTGGACATAATTGAAGATTGCGATACAACCCATCATATCTGAATCTCACAAGATACCCAATGTAGATATACCAGTTAGCAAAACAAACACTATCAACGAATATAAACATATGGGATAACATTGTAATACTTAAGTATTTTAGATAATAAATAATCTGTTATCAGCCTCGTAAATTACAGATTGCGACAGAATGTACCCCCGATCACAGGCCTCAACTATACTCACCTCTGTTAACTTATACCTATCAGAGAAAAGCTATGTATGTAGGGAATTCATTTAAACATTAATTATGATGGCAGATGTAGGCAACTAAATGGTTGCCCTCCAGGGGCCCCACAGCTCTTTTGTGGGTACGTGTGTGGTACACTGGGATCCCTGAGCCACTGCAGCCTTTCTTCTTATCCTCCCAGGATAATTTTCCATTCCTCGTCCCCCCTACCCTTTGTCCTACCTCCTTCCCACACCCCACTCACTCCCCCATCTCTAGGTACTTCTCTCTACAATGTCTTGGCTATTCCCATGGCTCTGATGGTTTAGTGCTTTGGCTTCCTTTGCATGTCCCCAATATTCGGTCCAATCTGGTCCCTTTCTGGGTTTGACCTCCCTCGCCAAATTTTCCACTTTAGTGTGAGTCAATTGGCGAAGAACTCCCAACCTAGCCCCTGCGGGGCGGGTTCCCCTACATTCCTCTTCCGCTTCCTTCCATCGCTGTAGCACCCTCTCGGCTATGTCACCAGAACATGTAGCCAGTCCTTGTGGTGGGGCTGTTATGTACCCTTTTGACTGAGTCCCCTGAACACACAGGGATCACACTACTGATACTTGAGATGTCACCTCCCCATGCGCGCCTAGGAGTAGATACCTATCCCCCTGGGGTATCAGCACTCCCTGTAACGTCCATCGAGCCAGGTGGGCGTTGCTGTGGCTGGGTGGCTTCCATGGGGAGAGCCCCTGTTCGGAGTGGGTGGTATTGGGGTGGACTTCTCACACATGGAACGCCAGTGTGTGTCCGGCCGCTACCTGGTGGCCAAATTCTCTAGAGAGAGAGAGAGGAATAGTTGTTCAGTTCCTGTTTTGTCTTCCACAGCCTTCCCATACTTGGCTACTCCATGGGATGAGGGCTAGGTCCGTTGATTAGGCGTGAAACATTTCCAAGACACCTAGTCTGTTCCAGGACAGACGGGGAGACATTCGCTGCTACCGAGCCTCTCTTCTTTGTGGAAAACATAGAAGATAAATTTGGTGATGTCGAAGGCAGTAAGATGCTATCAGGCTCTATCCTCATTCGCATTTCTTCTGCCAGTGTTCCATCTTTACTGTGGAGCTATTTGTTATTTATCAGGTCACCCAGCACATCAAGCGACATTTTTTCACTAATAGTGTCATGTGCTCGGTCTCCCTGTGTGCTCTTCAGAGCCTCTTGTGACCTATACCCAGTCGACCCCATAATACAGCACCTCCAGGAATGCCTCTACTCACTTAGCGTCAATGGAGCCGCTGTGGCTTTCCTGTGGGTTCATGGTCATGTTGGAATACCAGGGAATGAGTGTGTAGATACTGCTGCCAAGGAAGCAGCTTCCTTACCCCGGCTAGCTGCCTATTCCATTCCCCCAGGTGACCTTCAGACGGAAGTCTCACTGTGTGTGGTATAGCTCTGGCATGCACACTGGTGCTCCTTTCAAGGGAACAAACTCCGGGATATTAACACTTCCCCCACTGCTTGGTTGACCTCCTCTCGGCCCTCCTGCTGCCAAGAGGTCATTTTCACCTGGTTGCGCATATGACACTGCCGTTTCACCCACCGTCACTTACTGTGCAGAAACCCAGCCCCTCATTGTGGTCACTGTTCGCCACTTTCTGGCACAATGTCAATGTTTTAACCGTCTCCATCAAAGTTTGTTTTCCATCGGTCTTGTCTGACATTTTAGCAGATGACAAACACTTAGCTGACTGTGTCTTACTTTTTATCTGTTGAACAAATATGGTGAGGGAAATTTAACTCCTTCCCCCCTGCCCTCAGGGACTATGGCTGTCTCCTTTGTGCGCTAATGACCTTAGCAGTTGTGCGCCCTAAAACCACAAAAAAATAAAATGTCTCCTATGTCACGAGGAAATCTGACCCAGAGAGTTATCGTTTTTTAGGCGCTCTCGTTTTAAGGTCAATTGGTTTTAGCGTGGTGCCTTTTTCCTTTGCTCTTTTTAGCGCAGATTATTGATAAAAGTTGAGTTGGGCCCTTATGACCACAATTGTTTTGCGCCCTAAACACACACACACACACACACACACACACACACACACACACACACACACACAGCTAAATGGTTGCTTTAGGCCTATGAAGATAATTAATTTAGAGTTGGCAAGGTACATGCAAGAACCTAACAGTCCTAGAATAGGACCAGTATTAGGGCCGGTTTCCTTCATGGTTGCCACAAGAATATTTCCCTGTCTGTCTGTAAACAGCATTAAACAGTTGTCAACATCGGCACATTGTCACCATTGTCATAAGTAAAATTTTGCTGGGAAACACGTGTACGAACTTCAAAAAATGGAAGACAGTGTAAATCTTACTATTAAATTGTGAGCCTCCCTTGGAATTCAAATCACATAGGTTTGTGTTTGTTTTTCTAATATTCTTGTCAGAATTACTTCAGTGTGCTTACCTAAGTCAGTAAGATACAAGCCTATATGGAAATTTTCCTTTGCTGTTGGCAGTGCATAGTAATGTTGTATAACTGTGTACCCTAGATTTCTCTGGCTCGAATTGATGAAAGGGCCTAGAGAAATCATTCATGTCATTTGTTGAGTAATGACATATGGTAATCAGTGCTACAGTGTCTTCTTTTGCTGTGTATTCTCACAATTTGGTTGTTGGTGAAGCCAATTGATATTAAAGCAAAAACCTGGCTGCTGTGGCATTTAGGCTATATCTATAATCTAGTTTCAAAAAATTGCTGCTGATGTTATATAATGTTCCCATGTTGTTTAGATTTCACTTGTTTATTGTCATTGATCAACACTTATAATTACTACAGAGTAGTTTCAGATGTTCTGTTTAGTGACGAAGCATCATTCACATGTGGAGATAACATAAACCGGCATAATATGCACTACTGGGTAATGGAAAATCCATGATGGCCGCTACAAGTGGAACATCAGCAACCTTGACAGGTTAATGTATGATGTGGCATTATGGGAGGAAGGATAATTGTCCACTATTTTATCGATGGCAATCTAAATGGTGCAATGTATACAGATTTCTTATGTAATGTTCTACCGATTTTTCTAAAAGATGTTTCACTGCATGACAGAATGGCGATGTACTTTCAACATGATGGATGTCCAGCGCATAGCTTGTGTGCAGTTGAAGCAGTCTTAAATGGAATATTTAATGACAGGTGGATTGGTCGTAGAAGTACCATACCATAAATGCAAACGTCGGTGGAATTTATAAAATGACGACGCGGTTTCATACCCAGAAGAATTTTATTGATACCATACCATAGTCTGCATGTTCACCGGATCTTACATCCTTGGATTTCTTTTTGTGGAGAAAATTTATGGACATTTGTTATCGTGGTTCACCGACAGTGCCTGAAAACATGCATCAGCGCATTGTCAATGCATGTGAGAACATTATTGAAGGCGAACTACTCGCTGTTGAGACGAATTTCGTAACTAGTATTGCCAAAGTTGTAGGACATCATTTTGAACATTTATTGAAGTCATTACAGGTAATTACACAGTAACAGCATGCGTTTTCATAATGTATGATAATTTCACAAAAGTACATGTATCACATTGGAACAATCGAAATAAAGTTCAAATGTTCCTATGTTCTGTGTTTTAATTTTAAAAAACCTACCTGTTACCCACTGTTAGTCTAAAATTGTGAGCAATATGTTTGTGAATATTACAGTGCCATCTATCAAAAAGCGCGGCAAAAGTGATCCAAATAAAACATTCCTATTTATTTACGTATTAGATGAATATGCAATAAAAATGGGAGTACCTATTTAAAAAAAATGCATTTGATATACCCGTTTGACCTATGGCAGCGCCATTTAGCAGGCCATCTGCAGTGTCATCTGTTTCGCCCCTTCAAGCTAGAAAAGTTTTATTCTTTGTAGTTTTTTCTTTTGATGCTTGTATTATGAGATATTTGGCTCGGTCACTATCAATGGACCACCCTGTATATAAATTGTCTTGCGTTAGTCTTGCCAAAACTAAAACGATTTGACTAATTTGTTTTGTTTTGTTTGCTTTAATACAAGGGTGATTTGGGGGAGGAGGCATACAGCAAACCAAAAGGAATGGTTGAAAAATCGGAATTTGTATGGGCATCGCCACTTTGCATTCTTTTCAGTAGATGGTGTTTTTCACAGACCTATTGCTCGCCGTCATACCACACAAAAGTTTGGCAATTGCTAATCAAATCATTTTAAGGTGATAAGTTCACTGAATTATTGGCTGATAATTGTATTCATATTTCATGCAAGTACAATGCAATTACCCAAAAAACTCAATCTGTACACAATGCAGCCAATATTATTGATCTCAATGAATGCAAGTAGGAAGGGTGATTAGGATTAATGATGCCTGATAAAGAGTTGGTCAAATCAATATTAGGTGATACAAAGATTATTGGCTCATCTAGCATACTTAGAATTTACGTAGGGTACTCGACGAAAAAATTTGTGAACAGGTGTTTGAAGACAGTGGTAGGTCTCCACGTAAACAGTTTTTATCATTAAAAAAAAAAAAAAAATTCCAACATAAGTTATATATTAGATGAGTACCTAACTAAAAGTACCATGAATGTAAGCATAGAAATAAAGTGTCGTGTATTTTTAATCGTTGAAATATGAATATTATCATCCTTCTTGTTATACAGGAATATTTATGTTCTAACTGCTAGGAGTCATAAACATAAAACATGGACATACGAAATGTGTGCTGGGGCTGGGATTCGAACCTGGGACTGCCTGCTTACTAGGCAGTTGTGCTAAGCTTCTACGCCACCCAGGTACATGGGCCTCTCTCTCCTGAAAAGGCTGCACAAGCATGTTGTATCCCACCTGACTCAAACTTCCATGTGTCCTTCTCGTATGCCACGGATCGCACTTGAGCCTGTATTCCAAAAGAAAAGACGTTGCAATTCTTAATTGTTGTCCACCTGGTCACGGTTTGATGTCTATTTCAGTGTGGATTCAGTAATTTCCAAGAATGGTTGCAATTGAAGTAGCTTAGCCTGAAATGATATATATCGAACGTACAACTGTAAAACAATTGAGTGTTTGTGAAGCAGAGATTCTGGTGCTGCGTGTCCTCACATACTTGAAAATTCTTGTTTGACCTATACCTAACTTCTTTTACTTAACCCTTTAGTTGCTGCCACCAAGCATCTGGTCGGTCAGGTCGTGGGTGCCCTTTAGGTCACTTAATCCTCGCACCTATGCTGCTGTACTTTTCGATGGCGTGCTGCAGGCTGCGCTGCCCGTCACTCGGCCAGCCTTGCCAGGTGCTGAATATTTCTGTAGCCAGGACTGTAGCAGGTGCGTCGTCATCTGATTGTGATCACCGACACAATGTACGCTATTTGCATACTTCCTCCATGGCAGAATAATACTGCAGATTAATTACTGAACAGACCGTATGTGCATGGAAACTGCTTATGGGTCATTCCACATCAAATAAATAAATTTCGGAACATTTTCCCGATTGACTAAAGGGCCATTCCGTGCCAAGTGGTCTAATATCGAGAGAAGTTCCCACATGACCCTCATGGATTTTGATGAAATTTGGTATGAACAATCACACATGTTCTCAATGAACACTGGTAAAGTTTCAGTTTCAAAAATTCAATACTTCCGGAGATACAGTCACTTGTTTAAGACCATAGCACAGCTTCCAATAGTGCGTCCTTGAATTTTCAGCAACTTTGAGATGATATATCTTTGGGAGTATTTGTATGAAAGAAACAAAACTTGGCCATCTTATACAACTTTTAGAGCTCTTTAAAGTAAAATATCAAGAACAGGATTTCTGAGCAATTTTCATATAGAAAATTTGGGGCAAAGTTGGGCGAAAAAATTGCTGGTTAAAAAAAGTGCGAACTTTAGTTTTTTATATCTCCAGAAGTAATTGTGGGATGTACATGAAACTTTGCACACCATAACTCACCAACACAAGGTCTTAGAATATAAAGTTTCATTCTCATATTGCTTCCCATTATTTCACAAATCTAGGGTAAAGTTGACGATTTTTCAAAAAGTGCTAAAAATGGGTATTTTCAGTCAAATTTTTCAAAAAAGTGTTTTCTCCAAATTCCTTTAAACTATGCTCATTAGAAAGAGCATATTCTAAACTATCTAGAAAAGTGGATTTGGTTTTGCAATGCAAGCATATAAGGCCCTAAAAAGTAGCATAATCCTAGAGGCGCACTGGAAGTTTGAACCCATTTTTCTGGCACTTAAATTATACCTAAAATCTTTTATTATGTCTAATAAATATTTGTTAATGCCTGGGATAAGTGAAATAAGAAGTCCTGATGAATAGGACGTAGCTCAAGTCCAAATAGAAAAAGAATAAAAATAGAAACAATCTTATTTCTTAACTGCCCCCCCCCCATCCCACAACTCTCTCTCTCTCTCTCTCTCTCTCTCTCTCTCTCTCTCTCTCTCTCTCTCTCTCTCTCTCTCTCTCTCTCACACACACACATACACACAAACTGAATTTAATTCATAAAATTTATTTCCATAATCATTATCTAATTATTAGTAGCCTGTTTAATGAACAAACACTCGCTTACTGATGGAAACGAAGTGTATAAATGAGTTGCTATGGTTTAACCACTGCTAGTTTCATTTCACCTGAGAAAACCAACATCCCCATCGCCACAGGGGCAACAACAGCCACGGGTGGGTTCCTTTACCACAGGATATGCCAAGCGTGATAAGCATTTCTTTACACAGGTTCCCAAGCCTGATAATAAAATTATTGAAGTGTCCTGGGTAAAATTAGAAGCCACTCATAGGTTGCTTAGTTTCCTCTAACCTATTTCAATTTTTTATAGGGTATGGTGGTACAATTTCAATCAATTCTGACAAATGTAATTGTAACTGCAAACATATTGAGAAAAGAAATAATTTTAACTATGGCACTTGTTCTTGAATGTTTAATGAATATGTATCACAAATATTAGACAATTACATATGTTGGTATGAACACAAAAAAAGGTTACAGAATTGAGAAAAATCGATATAAAATGTACCACACTAGGTACAATTATGATCACTTCCTCGTACAATTTTGATCACTGACTTTTCCCACATAAAAAGCACTTTTTCCTTCGGGCACCAGTGCATACTTCGCTGTACCAAATGTTGCACAATAACGAGTTTACAAGCACGTGGAAACTAGAACATTTATAAGAGCACGTTCGATGAAGTAGCTCCAAGTACATCTTTACAGGAAAAAAATTTGTCTCTCCTTAACACAGAGTGTTGTATTTTTGGAAAAAGACAGGAGGAGCTGTAGAAACTTGCTACACTGCAATGCCACACAAAGGCAAGTGCTAGCAACAATACGAGACTGAAAACTTATGTTGATCGGAATTGTACCTATATCGAATTTGTACCACCTTACCTATGCTACATTAATTGTCTGATGAATATCAAGAGGAATGGTGTATTGTCAGACAGTCAAATTTACTGATGGAGCTGGAATAACTGCACCTTAAAGGCCTTAAATGTTATCTGAAAAACAAAGAGCTTGTTGTCCTAATGGATTTTTTGGAAAATTATTCTTTTATTATTCAGGATGCTGTGCAAGGCTTCCACTTTAGCAACAATTCGTCCATTTGTTATCTACTTTCATCAAAATGAGAAAGTGGAATCTTTAAGTTTCTGCATTATCAGTTCTTGTTTGTGGCATGACACTGGTACAGTTAACGTTTTTATCAAGGAGCTCATCAAATACATAAAGGCACAGTTTGAACAGATATCTCACATTCATAATTTCAGTGATGGCTCCAGTGCTCAATCTTACTTACCTAGACCTGTTTCACTTCTTCTCTGAAAACATTAATGGAATCAAATTTCTTTTCGTCAGTAAAGATGAAATTGGGGGGAAAAAAAGAAAAAAGAAAAAAAAAATTGTCACAAGAAGTGAGGTTTAAACATGGACAAACTGTAGCAGGCACTAGAGAAAATTGTCACTTTTTACCTATTGATGAAACAATAATTCAGGTCAGCAGAGTTTCAAATGATTGATCATTTTTTTTTAGCTACAATGGGTCAGAGAATTAAAGAAGGCACATTAATGTCTGCTCTCCAAGCTGGACAATATGTTGCATGCATCTAAGAAAATTTTTGGTGGATTGGGAATATCTGTGAGACTTCCACTGAGCAAAGGGTGCATTAATAAACTTTATGCACCCTCATGGTCCAGCAGATTCATTTTATTGACCACCAATAAGTGACAAGTACTGGGTTCCATCACACCACATTATTGCACGTATTCCAGCTCCATCAGTAAATTCGTCTGGCCGGCAATACACCATTCCTGTTTACATTCATCAGGCTTGGAAACCTGTGTAAAGAAACTCACCCATAGCTGTTGATGCTCGAGCGTAGCCCCTACAGTGATGGAGATACTGGTTTTCTCAGGTGAAATGAATCTAGCAGTGGTTAAACCACAACAACTCACTTATATACTTAAATATTGTTGAAATGAGATAGAATGGCTGGCCAGTACTTCTATCTCATTTCAACAATATTTATTATCTCTGAGGAGAATTTTCATCATTAATCACTTATATACTTATTTTCCTTCAGTAAGCTGGTGGTGTTAATTAAAAATGCTATTAATAATTAGATAATGATTGTGCAAATAAATTTTACAATTTACATTCATTCTAAATTATCATTTTGTGTGTGTGTGTGTGTGTGTGTATGTGTGTGTGTGAGAGAGAGAGAGAGAGAGAGAGAGAGAGAGAGAGAGAGAGAGAGAGAGAGAGAGAGAGTTGTGGGATGGGGGGGGGGGGGACAGTTAAGAAATAACATTGTTTCTATTTTTATTCTTTTTCTATTTGGACTTGAGCTACGTCCTATTCATCAGGACTTCTTATTTCACTTATCCCAGGCATTAACAAATATTTATTAGACATAATAAAAGATTTTAGGTATAATTTAAGTGCCAGAAAAATGGGTTCAAACTTCCAGTGCACCTCTAGGATTATGCTAATTTTTAGGGCCTTATATGCTTGCATTGCAAAACCAAATCCACTTTTCTAGATAGTTTAGAATATGCTCTTTCTAATGAGCATAGTTTAAAGGAATTTGGAGAAAACACTTTTTTGAAAAATTTGACTGAAAATACCCATTTTTAGCACTTTTTGAAAAATCGTCAACTTTACCCTAGATTTGTGAAATAATGGGAAGCAATATGAGAATGAAACTTTATATTCTAAGACCTTGTGTTGGTGAGTTATGGTGTGCAAAGTTTCATGTACATACCACAATTACTTCTGGAGATATAAAAAACTAAAGTTCGCACTTTTTTTAACCAGCAATTTTTTCGCCCAACTTTGCCCCAAATTTTCTATATGAAAATTGCTCAGAAATCCTGTTCTTGTTATTTTACTTTAAAGAGCTCTAAAAGTTGTATAAGATGGCCAAGTTTTGTTTCTTTCATGCAAATACTCCCAGAGATATATCATCTCAAAGTTACTGAAAATTCAAGGATGCACTATTGGAAGCTGTGCTATGGTCTTAAACAAGTGACTGTATCTCCGGAAGTATTGATTTTTTTGAACTGAAACTTTACCAGTGTTCATTGAGAACATGTGTGAATGTTCATACAAAATTTCATCAAAATCCATGAGGGTCATGTGGGAGCCTCTAGACCACTTGGCATGGAATGACCCTAAAACGGATTTCAAAATAATTTTATGTGAATATTCTCATATATCCACTATGAACGTTGGTAAAGTTTCAACAATCGTCTATGTTATACTGTATGTGATTATTGTAGTCATTTATTTGACTTCATGCACGACATTGTACAGAGTGCGTGTGAATTTCTGGGGAATTTGAACAGTTATATTTTGGTTAATATTTTGTTAAAATATATTAAAATTGGCTATTTTGTACTGCTATATTCGTTACCTTAAGAATAACAAAGAAAAAATTCTACCAGCCATATTCAGCCAAAAGTATTTACCAAATTCTCAATAAAAATTGACACCAGAAAGTAATCTCTAAGTTCGGCTTCTTATCTCTCAGGGACAGGAAGTATAACAAAAGTGATACTTGGCATGTAGTAATCTAACAACACAAGGTTCTCAAATATAAAGTTTCATTTAAGTACCTCTTTACCATATCGAGTAAATTTAATTCTTATTTGCGCATCAAGCCATTCAAGCAACTATATCTCAGTATTATTTAGACAACTGTTAAATATTACTAATGTTAACACCTTCTGAATATACCCGCTGCAGAATAGCCGTTCGCATTGAGGCACCGTGCTGTGGTGCGCGTTCCTGTACACTTATGGAGGTTTGAGTACTCCCTCGGGCATGGGTGTATGTATTGTCTTTAGTATAATTTAACTTTGTTTATTTAGTTTGTGAGCTTGGGACTGATAACAAAGCAGTTAAGTCCATAGATTTACAAACATTTAAACATTTTTTTCTGAATATATTTTCCATCCCTCTTTTTGATCCGGGTTTTGGACCAGCACTGGCGAATTAAAAATATAGTTTTATTTGGTTTTGTTATGTTTCTATATTTTTTGTTTTGTTTTCAATGGTTTTTTTTTTTTTTTTTTTTTTTTTTTTTTTTTTTTTTTTTTTTTTTTTTTTTTTTTTTTTTTCTTCTTCTGATAGCACTGTTGTATTCGTACTTTGTTGCAATTAGTAATTCATTTTTGTGTGGTAATTTTCAAAAGAGGATACAATGCACAATGGTATCTTGCAAGTTTTATATTCAAACCAGCTTTCTGGACGCACTTTCTATGTCCAGTATACATACATTGGCCACTTGTTGGAAAGTCCCTTCCAACAAACCTTGGATGATATCTAAACAACAATTTCCCCTGCCAACTTTTTTGCGCTTTGATGCATACGTTTGCGTGATTTCTCTTACCAGTGACAGATGAATCTCGGCTATTGGTATATTACAACGTGTTGGTGACCTGTGTAGGAAATGAGAATTTAAAGCACACAGATCGAGAACATGGAAAAAGAAGGCAAACCACTTCATTGTTTCCATATGCATCCAACAGAGCTAAGCATCGTATCACAATGGCAAATGCTCCCATATTCAAGTTATAATCTACAATGCTTTGTGGTTTCTTAATTTTCTCTCCAGAATGCCTGCAAGTGTCTCGATTCAACCAATTCTATTGTTACATACGGTCAACATCCACACTTCCCTTTTGTTGCACCATTTTATAGCAAGCATTGTATTAGTAAACATAAAATGAATATCTCCTTGCTTCAGTTTCTTGAAGTTTTTTAGGTGAAGCCAAGAAAAACAGGTCTGGGTTTGTGTACCAATTACCAGTGTAGAGGATATGTCCGTGTTCTAAATGGGCTTTGTAAATGTAGTCACCACTTTCCCCAAATTATGGAACTCGGTTTATGTTGATGTCCATGTATAAACAATGAAATCTTAGATATAGGCAGTCTTACAATCACATAACACAAATCTACTCTGAAATTTCCTGGTAGATTAAAATTGTGTGCCGGAACTGGGACTCGAACCTGGGACCTTTGCCTTTCACGGGCAAGCGCACTACCGACTGTGCTATCCCGACATGACTACTCTGTTTGGAAGGAATTAATTGTTTGAAAGTTAAGTGTCATTTGATTAATAACAAACTTTGATCAGTGCAGAGTTTCTAATATAGATTAAATGCAAGACGGAAAGCTTGTCTTACTTTATCGATAATGTTGCTGCTTCTGAACACTGTCTCCTCCATTATTGGCAGAGTTGTCATTGAAATGTAACATTTTCAGCAGTAATAACAACCGGTCCTTGACATGAGTTCACTAAAATATAGGAGTATTTAGAACGTCTGTGGTCCAGTATTCACTAATTTTCAATTTTTTCATGCGGGACATCAAGACAATCAGCTATGAAACAATACATTTCTTCATATCCCATAGCTTTCCACTTCGATAATAGAGAACTGATTCTGGAGTATTTTCCTTGGTGAATAAATAAAACCAGTTTGTATCATCAGCTATACATTTCATCAGTTCTTCCGTAAAGAATAACATGAAAACTGATAGATTACTTGCCTCATTCCCTATTTGATGCTCGTCCCGACAGCGCATCATCAAATGCGTGATTTACTTGCCAAAAATGATTTCCTTTCCAGTCAAATTTATCGCCGAGGCGTGATTTCGTCATAGGCATTTTACTATCACTTTCTGATACTTCAGATTCAGAACAATTAATTTCTGTTGATGAAACATGAGACTGCATTGACACCCCTGCTGTCATGGATGGGTTATTACTACAATTCTGAGGTTCTGTGGAAGAGCAGTCACTTTCGTCAAAATCAAGTAGTTTATCTTCCCTGTCAATTCTCGTAAGAACCTCCATGATTTCTTCATCAGTACAACCACAATGTCTTGCAGTTTTCTTTATAAAATAAAAGACGTGAAAAACACTGATATAAATACCGATGAACTGTATTATATCGTGTGTAGAAGGTTCACAACAGATGAAGAATCGGATGACAAGCTAGTGGCCGCAGCTACGAAAGGCTACGGAGATATGGGGCGGGAAAGCTGCGCTGCGACTTAACTCGTCAACAGCACTCGGGTAACAGCGCAGCTGTCCTTGTCAGCAGCGCTCAGGGGCCAGAAGACCGCTGTGACTTAACTCGTCAGCAGCGCTCAGGGGAAAGCTTGCAGTCACGACTAAACTAGTCATCAGCAACCAGGGAGCGGCAGGCAGCATGATGAGTGAACTCGTCAACAGAAGTCGAAGGGTTTAAAAAAAAAGTGATATGTAGCATAGCTTTAAGAAGGTTATGTTTAGGTCAAACAAGGGTACTTTTTATTTTATTTATTTATTATTTTTTATTTAGTACGCGGAGGCGCATAGCATCTGAATCTCCAGTTCAGAAACACTGAATTGATTTACAGTTGCACATTGTGTATATATCATTTCAGGCCGAGCTACTTAGATTGCAAGTATTCTTGGAAATTACTGTGCATGTTGCCTGATGGGTAAACTGCTGGCGGAAATACAGGGCCAGCTGCGAGCCGTGCAGTACAGTGGTCGAAGTAGAATGTGTGGAAGTTTTGGTTGGGCAGGTTACTTGTATGGGTAGTCCTTGCAGTTCTTGCCTCCAGTTGCATAGATGCTTAGCGCAACTACCTAGGAAGCAGGAGGACTGGGTTAGATTTCTGGACCCAGTTTAAATTTTAATTTGTCCATGTATTTACAATGCCTACTATAGTGACATCTTTTATGACTTCTGAGCCAGGGCTCATTTGTGCTTTTCCTTTTTCTGCATCTGTGGTTCATCAAACATTTTTTAACTATTTCTCTACTGTTCCAATGTTTAATAGTGTGCAGGAGAAACTAACACCTAAATTTTTCTTTTCAAGTTCTAATTCCTCTTATTTATTGTGATCATTTCTATGTTAGTTGACATAAGGAACTCAACATTCGATTTGAAAACCCCGTTCTCGGACACAATAAAACTCCAAAGTACTTGGGTATTACACTGGAGAGAACACTATAGTTTAAAGAGCACCTGATGAAGACTGCTGAAAAATTAGAGACAAGAAACAACATTATCAAAAGCTCTGTGGCACCTCCTGGGGAACAACGGCCTCTACTCTCCACACCACTGGTTTAGCAATTGTAGTCTCGGCTGCCAAATACTGTGCTGCGATTTGTCTGAACAGCCTATGTGTAAAAAAGGTGGATGTCCAGCTGCATAACACTCTGAAGATGATTTCTGGAGTAATTAAACCCACTCCAACACAATGGCTCCCAGTAATAAGCCACATCCCACCGCCACACCTCCGACATACTACATCTACATCTACATACATACTCCGCAATTCACCGTAAGGTGCGTGGCGGAGGGTACACTGTACCACTACTAGGCATTTCCTTTCCTATTCCACTCCCAAATTGAACGAGGAAAAAAAGATTGCCTATATGCCTCCGTACGAGCCCTAATTTCTCTTATCTTGTCTTTGTGATCTTTACGCGAAATGTAAGTAGGCGGCAGCAAGATCGTACTACACTCAGCTTCAAATTCCGGCCCTCTAAATTTACTTAACAGAAATTCACGAAAAGAACGTCGTCTTTCTTCCAGCGATCCCCAATTGAGTTGCCGGAGCATTTCCGTGACACTCGCGCATTGGTCGAACCTACCGGTAACAAATCTAGCTGCTCGCCTCTGAACAGCCTCTATGTCTTCCTTCAAACCGATCTGCTGCGGGTCCCAAATACTTGAGCAATACTCAAGACGTGGTCGTACAAGCGTTTTATACGCGGTCTCCTTTACAGGTGAAGTACATCTTCCCAAAATTCTCCCAATAAACCGAAGTCTGCTGTCCGCCTTACTCACAACTGTCCTTACATGCTCGTTCCATTTCATATCGCTCTGCAATGTTACGCCTAGATATTTGAACGACGCGACCGCATCAAGAAGCTCACTACTGATGCTGTATTCGAACATTATAGGATTGTTTTTTCTACTCATGCGCATCACCTTACATTTTTCTACATTGAGAGCTAGCTGCCATTCTTCGCACCAACTAGAAATTTTGTCTAAGTCAACCTGTATGCTATTACAGTCAGTTACAGACGACACCGTCCCATACACCACAGCATCATCAGCAAACAGCCGCAAATTACAACTTACTCTGTCCATCAGATCATTTATATAGATAGAAAATAATAGCGGTCCTATCACACTCCCCTGGGGCACGCCTGACGATACACTCGTCTCTGATGAACACTCGCCGTCGAGAACAACGTACTGCGTTCTATTACTTAGGAAGTCTTCCAGCCAGTCACAAATCTGTGAACCTATTCCATGAGCTCGTATCTTCGTTAGCAGTCTGCAGTGTGGCACCGTGTCGAACGCCTTTTTGAAGTCGAGAAAAACACAATCCGCCTGTTGCCCTTCGTCCATGACTCGCAAGATGTCATGTGAGAAAAGGGCAAGCTGAGTTTCACATGAACGATGTTTCCTAAACCCGTGCTGATTCATGGAAAGAAGCTTTTCCGTTTCAAGGAAATTTACTATGTTCGAACTGAGAATATGCTCCAAAATTCTACATGAAACTGATGTCAACGATATTGGCCTGTAATTGTATGGGTCAGTTCTCTTTCCTTTCTTATACATGGGAGTCACCTGCGCTTTTTTCCAATCACTAGGAACTTTGCGCTGAATTAAAGACTCGCTATAAATGCAAGCTAAGTAGGGGGCCAATGCCGCAGAATAGTCTTTGTAAAACCGAACTGGTATTCCATCCGGACCAGCAGACTTTTTCGTATTTAGCTCTCTCAGCTGCTTCCCTACACCGGAAATACCTATTGGTATGTCCCCCATTTCGGAATTAGTACGTTGATCAAATGATGGTATATTTGTTCGGTCCTCCTGCGTGAAAGATTTCTTAAAGGTTAAATTTAGAACTTCAGCTTTCCGTT
Source organism: Locusta migratoria (assembly GCA_026315105.1). Classification (NCBI taxonomy): domain Eukaryota; kingdom Metazoa; phylum Arthropoda; class Insecta; order Orthoptera; family Acrididae; genus Locusta; species Locusta migratoria. The sequence goes on from CM048744.1 coordinate 834,241,150, forward strand.
TGCTTTCTTCTATTATTGCCCCGGAATGATCAACTAGTGACTGGACAGTGGGCTTTGACCCGCTTATCGATTTTACATAGGACCAGAATTTTTTCGGGTTCTCGGAAAGATCTTTTGCTAAGGTATGGCTGTGATAATTATTGTATGCTTCACGCATCGATCTTTTTATAGACGAATCTCTACTAACTTTTGCCTGTCATCATTTGCTTGATCTTTTTTGAATCGAGAGTGCAACAGCCTTTGCTTTCTCAGCAGCTTTCTAACATTATTATTATTATACCACGGTGGATCTTTTCCATCCTTAATCGTCTTTACTGGCACATATTTCTCTAACCCTTCATTAACAATGCACTTAAATTTAGTCCACAAGTCCTCTACATCCATAGTCCCAGAATTAAACGATGCCCATTCATTTTCTAAGTGCGATCGTAACATTTGCTTGTCGGATTTTCCCAACAAAAACACGCTCCTAGCCTTCTTGACTGGTTTATGAACTTTGGTCACCATTGACGCTATGATGATATCATGATCACTAATTCCTGTCTCTACACAGACATCGTTAATAAGGTCAGGCCTGTTTGTGGCTATAAGGTCTAGAATATTTCCATTGCGCGTGGGTTGCCGGTTTAACTGCTCAAGACAGTTTTCGGAGAATGTGTCCAAAAGTAGCTCGCAAGACTGCTTGTCTGTACCGCTTGAAATGTAACTAGCGAGGTCCCAATCTATACTCTTAAGGTTGAAGTCACCTCCGACTAATATTGCATGGCCCGGATACCTATGCACTATTTGGTGTAGACTTTCCTTGAATGATTCTAAAACTGCTACAGCAGCACTGGGGGGCCGGTAAAAACAACCAACTATTAACTTTACTTCTTTTAGACCTGTTATGCGTCCCCAGATAACTTCACAATTACTTTCAACCTCGATCTCAGTAGAAACAATATCTTTGTCCACAGCGATGAACACTCCTCCTCCGGTTGTATCAGATCTATCTTTCCGATATACATTCCACGCTTCGCTAAATATTTCTGAACTTTCCACATCATCATTTAGCCAGCTTTCGGTGCCTAAAATTATCTGAGCGCAATAACTTCCATGCAGCGCTGCAAATTCGGGAACTTTGTTTCTAATACTCTGTAAGTTCGCTGCTAATATTTTTATGTTCGAATTTTTGTTCTGAACGTGGCCTGAATTCGCTGTTTGAATGCTGACAGGCGAGTGCTCATCAGAGTTAGCGCCTAGCCTAAAAAAAAACCGCCTTTGTATGTGAATACAAAAACATCTTGGGGAATCAAAGCCTGCCAATCCACCAAGACATTGAGGATGCAAACACTAATAGGCTTTGATCGAATAACCCGCCAACAAGAACAGCAAGGACTTGTATACAATATGGTTTCGGTATGACAAATGCATGGGCTGAAAAATGGAATGCGCGGCAAAATCATACCATGCCTTGCATCACACTAAAGCCACCTGGTTTTCACCTACCATGCAAAAAGTGGTCTACTATAAATAGCATTCGAACTCATCATGGCAGATGTGCTTATCCCTGTTTAAATTGGGTAAACAACCATCCTCTCAGTGTGACTGAAGAGAATCAGACCATTAGCCATATTTTTTGAAGATTGTCCTAGAAGAACCTATAATGGGAGCCCAGACGACTTCTTGTTTGCAGCTCCAGAGTCGATAGATAACATTAATAGATTTTATGTTTGTTTGTAATTTTTGAAGTTTGTTATAGTAGTGCTGTTTGTTTGCAATTCATAATGTTTTTTATATTAGTTATTTGTCTGTTTCTTATGTGTCTGTATTGCCATACAATAAATAAATATGTTAGTGGAGGTCAACAGAATATTTTCGCATTCATAGGAGAAAGTTGATCAAATTTTCTGAAATCTACATCTACACCTAGATAGGTCTAGCAGCCACAAAAGGCACCTTTGTTTTAACGATAACCACCGAAGTTACTTTTAATATCTGTTGTATGATGTTACAAAAACTGAGCAAGGTGGCCCAGTGATTAGCCTACTGTAATCACATTCAGGATGATGGCAGCATAAATCTGCCTCCAGTTATAAAGATTTGAATTTTCTGCGATTTACCTAAATAACTCCAGGCAAATGCCGGAATGGTTCCTTTATCAAGGCACAGCCAATTTCTTTCGCCATTCTTAGCAGAACCATCCCAGCTTATGCTGCCTCTTATGATAATGCTATTGACAGGACATTTAAAATCTAATCTTCCTTCCTTCAATAATATAAAACAAATTCCTCTTCATTAAATTTTCTTTTATGTTTATCAGTTTTTCTCGCATGGTGCAGAAAATTCCAGCAGAGGGTGGGCAAGTGTAGTGTAGGTTTTCTCTGTAGTGGATTTTTTGCAGCTTCTAAGTGTTCTGCCATCAAAGCTAGTTGTTTCGTTGCCTTCTCCAGAGTTACTTTTGTGGTCTTAGACAGATTCACGTGGAAAAAAAGGGAGTGCTGATGGACTAGTGGCCAAGGGGAAGGGGAATTGGCCAGCTAGCTGGACTGAAATGAGAGTTGGAGGTGTTACAGAGAGCAGACTTGAATGTGTAGCACAGATGATGCTGAACCTCATACAAAGTGGGAAGGATTGATAGGACAGAGGAAGGGGAAACTGTTGGCTGGAGGATGTGGGGAGGAGGTTAATCGAAGTTAACACCAGTTCCCAGTTTTGGGACCAAAGTATGAGAGTTAAAACTATATCTTCGATGCATTGTTTGGATGGATCCAGATGGACCAGGTGGTGAAGCAGTGATTAAAGTCTGACCCACTGAGAAATTTGGGAAATACCCAGAAATATTTCATTACTTTGGTTATCATTTATTTATTTATTTGTAATTTTAACTGGTAAGAATGTTTCTTTAACCGTATACCGCAGAAGTAAAATATGTGACATCAAAATAAAACGTTACCTACTGGAGGCTGACCCAAGGCAAATTCTGACACCACTCTTGAGCTAATGCACCAACTTCTTCTACCACCAGACCCTGGCATTCGCATTGAGATACTCGGCAGTTGCTGGAATGACTGCTCCTCATTTCATCAATGTCAGTTATAGTGAGTCTTCAATAGAGCAGCATGGCATCTGATCCAATAGGACTTAACTGCAGCTTCTCTTCTCTCTTCATTTCATTTCGACCTTCCTTCCAAAGCAGGGACTGCAGCTCATAAGGGATGACACCCAGTCACATCATTGCGTTGTACACTCAGTTTCAAACAGTAGCTGTCTATCTTTCTCTTCCTGGTTTTATCTTACACACCCCTGTTATCTGCTGTCACCAGACCTCATTGCTCAGCTTCCTCCTATGTTTCTCTTGGGTGGCAACTTCAATGCTCATCATACCCATTGTGGCTCTCCATACCCCTATCAGAAGTGCTCTCCTGACAGATATCCTTAACCAGCTCAATCTCATCTGTCTTAAATTTCTTTCAGACTCCACACATACCCTTTCCCACTTGAACCTTTCCATCTGTACTTCTCAGCTTGCTCACAATCTCAAGTGGTCCATTCTCTCAGATACTCACTCAAATGACCATTTCACCTTGTGTCATTTGTCTGCTGATGCCCATTCTATCCAAGCGTCCACCCAACTGGCAGGATTTCCAAAGCCAAGTGTCAGATTTATTGTTCACTGGCGACATTCTGTGAACTTCACTCTTTCAGTATTGATGACGAAGTTGAATATCTTACTTCCAAAACTCTCACAGCTGCGGACTGTTCCATTCCTACCAGCCCTTCCTTGCCACTACTTACCGCTGTGCCCTGGTGCATCAAGGCATGCTATGATGCACTCAGAGCTCGGAAATGTGCTTTCTGCATCTTTCAATGCCATTCCAAATTGGAGATCAAACAATTGCGTAACCAGTGTTGTTGCCTTTTTAGAGATAGTAAATAAGCTAGTTGTAAAGAGGCTTGCTGAGCTGCTGACAGACACAAAAATAGATAATTGCATTCGCACAACTTAAATTGTCAGCCATATCCTACATCAGAAAGAGAAATACATACATTCACGCAATCACTCAGACAACTATAAACTCGCAACTATCATGTCCGGCCACTCCAGCAACACGAGCTAGACTGTGTGTGAGGTGGAGAGTGGAGTGGAAAGGATGCTGGGTAAAGGTGCTGATGTAAAGTTCTGTGTTGCATGATCGAATGTAAAGGCTCTGATAGGCAGGAATTTGATTTCAGTGACGAATACAGTAAACGGAAGCCCGAGAAAGGATAAAAAAGGAAGGTGTAGAAGAGTGTGGGGAGGGAGTGCAGGAATTTGAAATGATAACAATAATAAGGAAAAATAGAAAATGAAGTTAGGAGAAAAATAGGAAAAAAATAAGTAAAAGTAAAAGCAATAAATTAAGGCGATATTGTAAGTGGTGATACCCAATTGTAAGGAAGACATGGATACAGAATAACGGGTGGGGATGGAAGAGGGAAGTGAACTCTGCTGCAATCATTGCACAGCGTTTTATATCAGTATGACGCCAAACCAGCTTTCCATCACAATAAATGGCCATTGCCAAGCTGTGGCAGAAAACAAAGATAGACTACCCTGTGACACAGCATGCAGCTGAGCACAGCGCACTGGATTTCAATGACTGCTTCACTACCCGAGCCATATGGATCCTCCACTCCACCACCAGCTCTTCTGAACTGCGCAGATGGGAGTTGTCCCTTCAACACATTCTACGGTCCCGCAACCATCCTGGCCTCAACCTAAGATAATTTCCCATCCTTGCACCCAATGCCAGACATCTCCCCCCCCCCCTTTTTCCCCAACCATTATCCTGTATCCATGGCTTCCTTACAACTGTGTATCACCACTTACTATATCCCCTTAATTTATTACTTTCATTTTTATTTTTCCTGTTTTTCCTAACTTTGTTTCTTCAAATTCCCCTATCAGAGCCTTTAAATTCCATCATGCAATGCGGAACTTTCCATCCTCACCATTACCCAGCATTTTTTTTTCCTCCACTCCCCACTTCACTCAGTCTAGCTTGTGTACCTGGAGTGGCCGGACATGATAGGTGTGTGTGTGTGTGTGTGTGTGTGTGTGTGTGTGTGTGTTTCTTTTTCTGACGAAGGCCATGGCTGAAAATTTAAGTTGTACTGATTATCTGTTTTGCGTGTCTGTCAGCAGCTTAGTGAGCCTCTTTGTGGTCAATTGTTACCTGTCCTCCATTGTTGATATTTCTATCGGATTTTCCATTGTTAAAGTAAGCTAGTTGGCTTTAGTTTACTAACTCTTTTAACAGTTTGTCTGTTTTCAATTATTTGGGGTAACCTCTGTCGACTTTCAGGGATTCGGCTCGTTCCCTTATTACTGGTCTGGCCATAGTGGATGATGTCATTTTGAACCCTGTTGACATCTTTAAACATCTTGGCCCCATAGTATGCCGAGATTTTGAAGTCCACACACTGCAATCCTGTTTTCTTCACAGAATTGTGAATGCTGTAATGCAGATTTTATTATGAACGGGCTTCAACATGCAGTCTCTTCATCATGAGCCTCTTCTCCAGGACTAGATGGCATTCACGTACGTATGTAAAAACACCTTTCTCCCAAGGGCCTCCATTTTCTTCTGTGAACATACAACCACATCTGGACAGTTGGCATGTTTTCCAGATGCTGGTGTGAAATCATAGTCTAAGCTTGGTAAGGACAAACTTCTTCCTTCCAGCTTCCATACAATTTCCCATCACCAGTAGCAGCTGCAAGGTGTGGAACTAATGATTAATGGTCGGTTGATAAGGTGATTGGAATCGGTCACCTCACAGATGCACAATGTGGTTTTTGTTCTGCATTAGATCATCTTGTTACTATATCAATTTGTAATAACAATTTTTGTGCAGAAAAGCCAAACAGTGGCCCTGTTTGATCTGGAGACGGCTTACGGTAACTATTGGAGGACAGGATCCTCTGTACTTTGCATACTTGGGGATTCGGGGGTTGCCTGTTTTTATTTTGGAAATCCTAAAATACCGTGTTTTTAAGGTGTGTGTGTGTGTGTGTGTGTGTGTGTGTGTGTGTGTGTGTGAGAGAGAGAGTTCGGCCCTGTCACACTTTTATTAAAGAGAATGCTTTAAGTATTGAACATAATTGTATTTGCCACAGCAATTAACCCTATTATGGTCTGTCTAGTACCAGGTGTCTCAGCTTCTCTCGTTGTTGATGACTTTGCACTTTATTGCAGCTCGCAACCAACTTGTCTACTTGAACAGCAACCTCCAGCAGCTTTTCCACAAACCAGTTTGCCTGTATGAATTTCTGGTTGCATACAGAATCTGTTCCTTGTCCCTTCATCTTACACCTTTAACTCTTCTGTTTGTTGACACAACAAAATTCCTGGGACTGACATTTGACAGGAAAATTTGTTGGTCCTCCCCTGTCTCTTACCTGGCAGTTTGCTGTAACCACTCATTCAGTGTTCTGTGTGCATTATGTGGTTCTTCATGGGGAGCTTGTACCGATCCCTTGTCTATTTGACACTGGATTGTAGATGTATCTTCTATTCTTCTTATTGTCTCGACAATATTCATCACTAGGGATCCGTTTTGCCACACGTCTCTTACACGTCATGTTGAGAACCTTTATGCTGAAGGTACTGAATTGCTGACCTATTGGGGGTAAGTCCTAATCAGTCCTTACGTGAGCTGTTTGTCTTCTATGCACAATCAATGATTGTATGCGGTCTTTTTGATGATTTCTTAGAGCATTAGTATGCAGTCAGTTCACCTTCTCTATTAACTCCTGGAGTTCGCTTTTTGGTTGCTGCTTCGGTGGCTTGACTTGACACTCCCTGTCACATTCCTGACATGTGCGAATTCTTCACCACCCTGGCTCAATACTGAGGTTTGTGTTAACTTTGAACTCCATACGCTTCCCAAAGACACTCCTCCAGGTTCAGTTTATTGCAGTGTGTTCCTCGCATTGCTTGGAGTCAGTGTCGTTGTATATGCAATGGCTCCAAGACCGAGAGATTTGTCGGATATGCTTTCATACTAGGCAACGATTCTTTTCGGTATCGTCTTCGTAACCAGTGCACCATCTTTACTGCGGAACTATTTGCCTTCTATCAGGCCACACAATACATCAGACATGAGCTTTCCAATAGTGTTGTATGCTCGGATTCTCTTATGTGCTTTTCAGAACCTGTGTGTGCCATGCATAGTTCACACCATAGTACGAAGAATCCACTAGGGCCCTCACTCACTTGCTGCCAGAGGAGTTGATGTAGTTTTCATGTGGGCGCCTGGTCACGTTGGTGTCACAGTGACTGAGATTGTGGATGTTTCTGCAAAGGACGCAGCTCTCCCCCCCCCCCCTCCCCGCTCCTTGGCTTGCTGTTCCCTCAGATGATCTTTGTGCCGCTGTTTCTGAGGGTATTGCTCTGGCACAGACATTGCTTGTCCCCTGAAGGAAACAAACTCTGGGACATTAAACCTCTCCCTGTTGCTTAGTTGATCTCCTCCTTGGCCCTCTCGTCGCAAGGATGTCATTCTAATCCGGCTGTGCAATTTGACACTGTCACTTCATCCACCGCCACTTATTACATGGTGACCCTGCTCCACGTAATGGCTACTGTTCTCAACCTATGACAGTACGCCATTTGGTGCGGTGGCCAACTTTTGATTTTTGTCTATGTCAAAGTCTGAGTTTTTTGGTGTTTTAGTGATTGTGTCTTACGTTTATTCACCTCACCAATATGGCAAAAGAAATTTAAAATTTCCCTCTTCGTGAGGAATCCTGCGACATCCTTAATATTTTGTGGTATCTCTCCTTAGGCGTGCCCTTGCTTTAGTGTGTTCCTTTACTAATTTTGAATGACTGTTGTGCCTGTTTTGCCTTTGCCCCTTTATAGTCCTTGCTTTTTATACATTTTGACATGGGCACTTATGATGTGAGTATTCCTGGTCATAACCTGTGGCCCCCTCCCCCTGAAAAAAAGTAAATTTTTATTTAAGACATTATGTGCTGTTGTTGTTTTTGCCTATATTGGATAGTATCTTGTGTACATGCTTTGCCTTTATGTATTTTAAAAAGAACATAACAATGATTGTAATGCGGGAGCCCAAATTTCCTACAGTATTCAAGCTATGTTTACTAGATCCTATGTTGAATGTCTTGTGCCACTTTAAAACAAATTAGTACACTGATAATTTTATGTTCTCTGTAGACTGGAAGATGTTATTATGGAAAGTGGCAGATTGTATCTTGTGTTTGAGTATTTGGATATGGATTTGAAGAAATACATAGAGCGGCTCGGAGATGGGAATTATCTTGCACCAGATGTTGTGAAGTCGTATGTGTACCAGGTAGGACAGCTGATTTTTTAAGTGGTGAAACAATTACATATTCCTCTTAAAGTTTTAATAATATTTTCATACACTAGATTTTTGTAATTTTTTTAAGAAGTTATTTGATGAAAATACTAGAAGATAATTTGGCCTATGGTAAGCCACACAACTTTACTCTCCTACTTTTATCTAAACATGCACAACCTTTAACTGTTAGACATCACATTTTAAGACAATAAATTTATCTGGTTCAGATCTGTAATGATTTGAAATATAAAATGTACAGTTTATTTTCTCGTCACAGTAAATAAATTCAGTTGTGCAAACTAAGGAAAGTTAGTTTTATAAAGAGAAGTAAAAGTACATGCAGTTGTCATACACACAAAGAAGTCTTAAAACTTAAAAATAGAATACCACAAATGTGGCAGGATGCAATAGTGTTTGACAAATGAGACACACTTGTTTAATACATAAACCACGCCTACCCACTGCAGTGCTGGTACAACAAACTGAAGTGGCACACATCATTTTCAGTTCATATTCAACCTATCAGAAGGCAATGATGGTGACTTCTGACATCAGAAAAGGCATCACCACTCATTTTAATAATCCATTGGACAATACAAAATACTTGGAACAGTGGCATACCAAAAGATAACAATTCAGGCGACCATGGTTACCTCAGACAGTACTGTCAGCCAGTTGCGCTGGCTGCAGCCAAACACCAAAAGTTTCTGGCCGAAGCCTCCTGACATTTACCGATTCATGTAGATTCGGGACTAGAGAGAGCTCTGCCATTTATAAGTTAAAGTGAAATAGGTTTTCATCTTTAAACTGATCTTAAAAAAAGATCAGGAATAAATTGAGTCCATTAGACAACTTGATTGAGGGCAGTTTAGTGTGTATTATTTTTGCTTTGCAGTCAAAGGAAGTCGAAAATTCTACACTCTAATAAGATATCTCATTCGAAATGCCTTTATCACCACAGTATTCTGCACTGCCTGTGCAGTGTTGAGCTTGCCATGCAATTTTGGAAATGCCTGTATAAGGTGAACATCTTTGTGGTGCTAAAGGTTGACGTCAAGTTTTTGAGTCTCTTCCTTGGCTGTTCAAATAGTTCACCCCCACATGACACACTACAAAAGCATGGAATTTTTGAGTACTTGGGTGTTCTTTATTATTTTCCAATTTTAATGTTCTTTTAATGTTATTGTTAATTTTGTCTTTATTGACATTGTTCATTTAAATCGTAAGAAAATGATAATTTTGCCATACTAGTTCACTTTCATGTAAGACATCTACACTAAAGCCAAGTAATTATCAGCCTATTTCCAGTGTAGGTTCCAACCACTCAACCTTTAAATAAATTGAGCAAACTTTCTTGTTCCTCTTGAATATTAAATCGACAATTTCTTGGTGTGTTAGAATGTGTTTATAGTCCCTTTTATCATAGCTCAACTCATGAACAGTGGCAGGTCATGCATATCTGGACAAAGATGAAAAAAAGCATCTTTGCTGGTTTCAAGTGACAGTATATGTATATACAGTATAATCTCTTAGTGCAAACTCGCATAAGACAAATTTGCGGTCAGCGTGAAAAAATTATTGGTCCTGCCAGGAAAACATTAGTTATTGATTAACACGAATTCCGGTTAAGGCGAATTATGAACTCTGTTTAAGTTCCTAGCATAATTAAATTTCACTGCAACACAAGCTTTTTGACCTTGGAGTATTCTAAAGCGTATTCCCCCCCCCCTCCAAAACGGATGTAGGAAATGTAGCTACGAAGCTAATTATACTTATTGTTGACTCGTTTTTAACGTGCTGTAGGTCGGTAGGCGCGATTATCACCTCAACAAGCATTGTATGCTGTACATTGTAAGACATTCAATAATGTGTGCAGCAGCATTTAGGAATGTACTCAGTGCCAGATTTGACATCTACATACATACTCCGCAATTCACCATAAGGTGTGTGGTGGAGGGTACACTGTTCCACCACTAGGCATTTCCTTTCCTATTCCACTCCCAAATTGAACGAGGAAAAAAAGAATGCCTATAAGCCTCCGTACGAGCCCTAATCTCTCTTATCTTGTCTTTGTGAACTTTACGCGAAATGTAAGTAGGCGCCAGCAAGATCGTACTACACTCAGATTCAAATTCCGGCCCTATAAATTTACTTAACAGAAATTCACGAAAAGAACGTTATCTTTCCTTCAATTGAGTTGCCGGAGCATTTCCGTGACACTCGCGCATTGGCCAAACCTACCGGTAACAAACTAGCTGCTCGCCTCTGAACCACCTCTATGTCTTCCTTTAAACTGGTCTGCTGCGCGTCCCAAACACTTCAGCAATACTCAAATAGTCAAGACATGGTCGTACAAGCGTTTTATATGCAGTCTCCTTTACAGGTGAAGTACATCTTCCCAAAATTCTCCCAATAAACCGAAGTCGGCTGTCTGCCTTACTCGCAACTGTCCTTATTTGCTTGTTCCATTTCATATCGCTCTGCAATGTTACGCCTAGATATTTGAACGACGCGACAGCATCAAGAAGCTCACTACTAATGCTGTATTTGAACATTATGGGATTGTTTTTTATACTCATGCACATCACCTTACATTTTTCTACATTGAGAGCTAGCTGCCATTCTTCGCACCAACTAGAAATTTTGTCTAAGTCATCCTGTACGCTATTACAGTCAGTTACAGACGACACCCTCCCATACACCACAGCATCATCAGAAAACAGCCGCAAATTACAACTTACTCTGTCCAGCAGATCATTTATGTAGATAGAAAATAATAGTGGTCCTATCACACTCCCCTGGGGCACGCTGACGATACACTCGTCTCCAATGAACACTCGTCGTCGAGAACAACGTACTGCGTTCTTTTACTTAGGAAGTCTTCCAGCCAGTCACAAATCTGTGAACCTATTCCATAAGCTCGTATCTTTGTTAGCAGTCTGCAGTGTGGCACTGCGTCGAACGCCTTTTTGAAGTCGAGAAAAACACAATCCGCCTGTTGCCCTTCATCCATGGCTCGCAAGATGTCATGTGAGAAAAGGGCAAGCTGAGTTTCACATGAACGATGTTTCCTAAACCCGTGCTGATTCATGGAAAGAATGTTTTCCGTTTCAAGGAAATTTACTATATTCGAACTGAGAATATGCTCTAAAATTCTACATTAAACTGATGTCAACAATATTAGCCTGTAATTGTGTGGGTCAGTTCTCTTCCCTTTCTTATAAATGGGAGTCACCTGCGCTTTTTTCCAATGACTTGGAACTTTGAGCTGAATTAAAGATTTGCGATAAATGCGAGATAAGTAGGGGGCCAATGCCGCAGAATAGTCTTTGTAAATCCGAACTGGTAATCCATCCGGACCAGCAGACTTTTTCGTATTTAGCTCTCTCAGCTGCTCCTGTACACTGGAAATACTTATTGCTATTAATATGAATAAATAATCCCTGAGACGGATTTACGTCTCAAATATGTCAAAGACATTATTGCTATGTCCCCCATTTTGGAATTAGTATGTTGATCAAATGATGGTACATTTGTGCGGTCTTCCTGCATGAAAGATTTCTTAAAGGTTAAATTTAGAACTTCAGCTTTCCATTTGCTTTCTTCTATTACTGCTCTGGAATGATCGAGTGACTGGACAGTGGGCTTTGATCCGCTTATCGATTTTACATAGGACCAGAATTTTTTCGGGTTCTCGGAAAGATCTTTTGCTAAGGTATGGCTGTGATAATTATTGTATGCTTCACGCATCGATCTTTTTATAGACGCACGAATCTCTACTAACTTTTGCCTGTCATCATTTGTGTGTTCTTTTTTTAATCGAGAATGCAAGAGCCTTTGCTTTCTCAGCAGCTTTCTAACATTATTATTAAACCACGGTGGATCTTTTCCATCCTTAATCGTCTTTACTGGCACATATTTCTCTAACCCATTATTAACAATGCACTTAAATTTAGTCCACAATTCCTCTACATCCATGGTCCCAGAATTAAACAATGCCCATTCATTTTCTAATTGCGATCGTAACATTTGCTTATCGGCTCTTCCCAACAAAACCACGCTCCTAGCCTTCTTAATTGGTTTATGAACTTTGGTTACCATTGACGCTATGACGATATCATGATCACTAACTCCTGTCTCTACACAGACATCGTTAATAAGGTCAGGCTTGTTTGTGGCTATAAGGTCTAGAATTTTTCCATTGCGCGTGGGTTGCCGGTTTAACTGCTCAACTGTTGGTTATAGCCATTTTGAGTTGGAATATTAAATAAAAACTACAGCTACAACCGGCAAAGAGGAAACAGACAGCTCTAAATGTACAGTTAAAGCTTCCGATTCTAGATGGAGTGGACCGTGGTACCGAGAAAACAGCATTTGCAGAGCAGTGTGGAATACCTAAATCTACTTTATCTTAGATTATTAAAAATCGAGAAAAAAATTAATGCTACGGCATCAGGTTCTGGAATCATATCTAAACGACTTAGACCTTGCTACTAGAATGGTTCAGTCATATGCGTGCATCTAACATACCTTTAACTGGCCCTATGATTCAGTCAAAAGCAAATGATATTGCTAAACATATGGGCATCAAAGACTTCTTTTGTTCTGCTGGTTGGTTGTATCGGTTCCAAAAGAGACATTCAATTTTATATGTAGAACTTTGATCAATAAAGTGTGAACAGCTGGTTACATGAATTCAACCGAGTGAGGGAAAAGTATGTTTAACATGAATGAAATGGGACTTTTTTACAATCTCTTTTCCAAATCACACCCTGGGGATAAAAGGTGAAAAGTGTCACGGTGGAGCATGAAGCAAACAATGTGGGACTGTTGTACTGTGCTGTAATGCTGACGGCAGTGAGAAGTTTCGTACCTGGGTTATCGGTAAATCCAAGAAACCACGTTGTTTTAAAAACATAAATATGGACACTTTACCTTGCATCTCACCACAAGAAAGCTTGAATCAATGGCACATCAGTTTGCAAGTGGTTTCTTCGTTTCAACAGTCAAATGGTTGCTCAAAATATACATGTTCTTCTTACATTGGACAGATGTACTGCCCATAACGTATATGATCTGAACCTAGCCAACACCACAAGCTGCCTTCAGCCTTGGACCAAGGCATAATCTATCATAAAGAGAGCTTGTTGTAAGTGACTTGTAAGAGCATCAATTCCTGCTGCTGAGGAGAGAGAGAAAAAAAAAAAAAATTGAATCTGCTTGACACAATAAAAGGCATCGCAGCAGCCTGAAACTCAGTATCACCACATCATATAGAGAAGTGCTTTAACAGAGCTTGGAGACATAGCAATACTGAAGATGTCTAAGAGTTAGAAGATGCCACTACACCTGATGAATGGACAGTTCTGCAGGACATTCTGAACCCTGGGATTAGATTTGAAGAAGTCATTAGTGTAGACAACAGTGTTGCCATTTGTGCTTCTATGGAATCGGATTTGCCAAAAACTGTGAACAAGGTGCAAGAAGAGCCATCAGAAGAAAGTGAAGAGGAAAAGAATACATATACCACTCCACTTACCCATCAAGAGATGTTTACAGCCTTGGACTGTTTATAATGGTTCGCTTCACCATGCGACGTCACTGCTGGGTTTATGGACACTATCATTACAGTTAGTTGTGAAATTACAAAATATTATTCATTCTCATGAATGTTAGCGAACCATAACTGAATTTTTCTTTTTTTTTTTTTTCTAGAAAGTAACGTACATAATTTGTGAGTACTTGTAATTTTACAAGTCACTTTATAGTGTTAAGAGTCTACAATAACGTGATTGATGGTGTAGTGTATTACATATTAGTGTACTGCTGTACATGTATACTTATTAAAATCGGTGTTGTTCACATAACATGAATTTTGTTTAACACGAACTCCTGATTTTTTGGTCCCTTCGGATTTGTGTTAATGAAGTTTTACTGTAAATGTGTTACGCTTGGAGAAACCTTGCACCCTGCAAATAATGGCTCTCGCTTGATTAGGTAGAATTTGTTGTTGCACCATCAGTAATAACTTGCAACAAATATAATCAAACCCACTGACTAACTTGTAATCAAGTATCATTTTGGTGTTCCCTACGGCAGTTGCAGCAGAGCAATACTGAATGTTCATTGGCTGTCGGAATGCATGACACAGATGCACAGACTAAGCCTAAACTTGACTACCGTCGTTCCTTGCTCAAACTATAGTCAATATATACCAAGAATTTTTCTTCTCATTTCTGTTCAGTACCGCCTCATTAGTTATGTGATTTATCATCCAATTTTCAGCATTAGTTCGTAGCTCCTTATTTAAATAGCTTCAATCCTTTTCTTGTCAGAACTATTTACCATCCATGTTTCCTTCCCATACAAGGATAAATTCCAGACAAATGGTTTCAGAGAAGACTTCCTATCACTTAAATTAATATTTAGTGTTGACAAATTTCTTCCTTTGTCTCATTATCTAATTTAATTTCCTGATTTAATCCAACTGCATTCCTTTATCCTTGTTTTGCTTTTGTTGATGTACATCTTATACCTACCTTTCAAGACATTGTGCATTCAGTTGGTCTTGTAGGTCCTTTGCTGTTCCTGAAAATAGCAATGTCATGGTAAAGCACAAAGATTTTATTACTTCTCCAAATTTTTCCTTGCTTTCCTTCACAGATTGCTCAATGTACAGTTTAAATAACATTTGGGGAAAGGCTGCAATCCTGTCTTAATCCCTTTCCAGTCATTGCGTCCCTTTCATGCCCTTCAACTGTTATAACTGCTGTCTGGTTTTTGTACAAGTTGTCTATAACTTTTAGTTCCCTATATTTTACCACTACTACATTCAGAATTTGAATCAGTTTATTCTAGTTAATATTGTCAAATACTTTTTCCAAATCTGTAACAGCTAGAAATGTATGTTTATCTGCCCTTGCCCTATCGTCTAAGATAAGTTGTAGGGTCAGTATTTCCTCAGGTGTTTGTATGTTTCTCTTGAATCCGAACTGATCTTGCCAAAGGTTGGCTTCTACCAGTTGTTCTATTCTTCTGTAAATAATATATGTTATAATTTTGTATTCATGTCTGAGTAAACTGATGACTCTGTAATTTTCACACCTGTCTGCACATGCGTGTTTGAAATGGGGGTTATTACATTCTTCAAGTCGGGGTATTTCTTGTCTCCTACATCTCGCACACCAGTTAGAATAATGTTGTCGAAGCTGGCTGTGCCAGAGACTTTAGTAGCTCTGAGGGAATGTCATCTGTTCTTGGTGCCTCATTTTCTCTGGTATCGCCCTCCTTAGTACTTGCCGCTCTGATATGTGAATGGAGAACTATTTTACCTTCGGAATATATTATCAATGAGGACACTATCGTGTGTGGGGTCAATTGATTTGAAGTCATCCAGTGAAAGTTCCTTGACCATTTTTAAATACTTTGATTTTTTTTATATATGATTACCCAATAATTGTTAAGTTCAAATCAGTTTTTAGATTTTTTTTACCTTGCACCATTACTCAATGGTAGCACAAAATGGAGCAATGTGTTAACATAGATTTGTTTCAAATCAGGCAAAGAGGTGACTGAGACCCATGGTATGTTAGTGCAAGTGTATGGTGTTGAAACAGTGAGTAAAAAGTGTATGTTTGAGTGAGTGCGGAAGTACAACAAAGCGTGACCTCATTGCTTTGAGCAATTCCACAAGATGCATTTGCTGACAGTTTCCAAAAGCTCTACAACTGATTTCAGAAGTGTATTCTAGCCAGTGACAATTACTTTCAAGGGCAGTAAAGGTATTTTGTTTGTAACTCTTGTTTTTCATATTTCCCGAGACCATTCAGGAAACTTTACAGATGCACCTTGTATATTCACTTTTGTTTCAAAAGTTTGTAATAGGCTTTTTCTTACCTGGTGTGGGGTGTCTCTCTTGCTACTATGTCACACATCTTTGTAGAAGTAAAACAACAGTGCTGAAAGTTTCTTCTTGTTGCTCCATGTAATTTGGTGCTGTTTCAATGGCTTAGAATCCTCTATTGTATGTTATTTTGCCACCAACTGTATCAACTGTTTTCTTCCTCTTCTGTTTTGTTTTTTTACCATTGTTAACAATGATGGTAAAGCCTTAGTGATTTCATACAGGTCATCAAGGGCAAGCCACTCATTATGGTGTGAATTTTCATATTTTCTTGGTGTATTTCATTATAAATAAAATTGTAAGTATTCAGCCGTTACCATGTCTTATTGCCAATATTTTGGCTGTGCATCGTTCAGCCATCATCAGAGCGATACCAAGACAACTAGAGTGTTGGCCGAGTGTTTCCATCTGCCTTTACACTGTAAAAGGGTAACAAATCGACGGCAAAGATGTATAATGCTGTAGTGTCCTCCATGGAAATTACATACAATCATAATCTGTAGTTAATTTCAGTGATAGAAGTATGAAGCTGTAATGCCATCTATGGATAACATATGTAATTTCACTGCTGTTGTCTTTGATTGTGTAAAATTGAGAGTGCCAGGTTCCAAATTTTATCAAGAATAAAATGATCATTCTGATTAATTAAATTTATCCCCAGCCGAATTTCAATGGCTTCTCTAAAAAAATGAATCCCAGAAGGCTGATACAGACGTTCATATATTAACATTCTCATAATCTGTATTATGGCCTGTTTGAATACAATGTTCAGCCACTGCTGATTTATTGGGTTGTATCAGGTGGATGTATTGTCGATGTTCTGCACATCATTCATGAACTGTGCACAAAGTGTGTCCAATATACAAACTTGCACATTGACATGCCTTCTGCAAAAACAAGTCATCCTTCACAGAGCCAACAAGCATGGATAACTTTGGTGCTGGGGGAAACACACACACCTTTTAATTTGGAGAAGATGCTGCCAATCTTTGAGGATAACTTACCAATTTGTAGTAGAAAGGCCATTTTTCATCTTCTGGTTCTTCCATTGTAGCTTTCATTTTAGGTTTGAGTTTTAAGATTTTGCAGGTCGTCCACAGTGAATAGACAGTTTTTTTTTTTTTTTTTAAATACTTTTTCTGGATGCTTAAGTTCTTGCTGTAGATGGTCCTTGCCAGAAATCATATGTGCCCTATGTAAAAGTGCGTTAAAGATACCATTAGTTTGCGCAGGATGATGACAGCTGTCTGCTCGCAGAAACAATTCATATATGTCAGCTTACGAAAGACCCTATGTCCCAGAGTACCATCAGTTTTACAATGAACCAACACATCCAAGAAAGGAAAGCAACTGTCCTTTACTAGCTTCATATTATTATGAATCGAATTGGTCCAAAAACTGGTTCATTTGTTGGTATCATTATTTAGCAAAGATCCACTTGCAGAGTCTTTATCCTTGATTGATAAATGTTTTGATAAGCTGATTGTAGCCTTATTCTGATATGTGCTCTCCTCATTTCTTATTCGACAGTGAAATTTATGGACAAATGGACGGAGTGACCATGGGTAGTCCATTGTCAGCTGTTGATAACCAACTTTTATATGGAAGATTTAAGTCACCAGTCTTTAGGAGATATGTGGATGATACATTTGTAGTATAGCCTCATGGTAAACAAAATCTTAACCAGTTTTTGGACCATCTAAATTCGATTCGTAAGAGTATCCAATTTACTGTGGAGCTAGACAGGAATGGTGGCCTTCCTTTCTTAAATGTGTTGGTTTATCGTAAAACTGATAGTACTGTCACATAGTGCAGAACAAAAAGGTCAATGAGTGACATACTAATAAAATTAACCTAACGCTTCTATATACTAAAAATTATTTCAACACAACAGTCCCATTTCGGCTTACATTGCCATTTTCAAGTGACCAGCTGTATAAATTGGATGGTATTTAGGTGGAATAAATTAACATATTATGCTATAGTATAGTATAACAATATAGAGCATTTACATTCGCTTACTGTTATGTCTAGATGGCCTGACATACATAAGACATTTAGGTGTCTGTATATAAACTGTCAAATTTGGTTGGTACTTCAATATTGATTTTGTATTTTGACAGTTTACAGCCACAATGTAGTATGTTTACAAATTATATAAACGTTATAATTGCTGTAGTAGAGTTTGTATAATCTTTGGAAGTATTATTGTTGAAAGGCTAAATGTAATACCACTGATTCTCACAAAAGGATAATGACAAGTTTTATTAACAAGAAAAACGGGTACAGTTATCTTTAACTCAAGAGGCACACAACCATTAGGCAAGAGACAAAGAGCAGTAAATCTACAAAAAGTCTGTATATGCATTTACTCTTTGCAAAGAACTATTATGCCAAAGCATAGACAACTGCAAAGTGGACAAAACATAAGACAGTAGCACAGTACTTTAAAATAATAATAATAAACATTTTTTAATTGATTATCACAACACTCCCACTTCAATTAACAAATGTTTAACACTTCTGTAGTCTTCTGTCAGCAAGAACTTTAGCATCACCAACATAAAGTAGCTGTCTTATTTTTTCAAAATTGCTTCTAGTGAGTGGTTTGGTAAGAATATCTGCTTGCTGATCTGTAGAGCTTACATGTTCAAGGTTGAAGATTCCCAACTTAAATTTTTCTCGTATGAAATGATACTTCACGTCTATGTGTTTTGTTCGTTTGTGATACTCAGGGTTCTTGATCAACCGGATGGCACTTTGACTGTCCATATACAAGGTGGTAGTAATTTCTTTCTGATTAATAATATTTTGTAAAATTGACTGTATCCATACAATTTCTTTTACAGCCTGACAAGAAGCTAAATATTCTGCTTCAGTTGTTGATAATGCCACCACTTTTTGCCTCTGAGAGCTCCAAGCTATAGTAGCTTCACCAAACTTAACAACAAAACCTGTGGTCGATCTTCGAGTAAGAACATCTCCTGCATAATCTGAATCACAAAATACAGACAAACGAATATCCTCATTCCTTGGATAATACAAGCCATAAGAAATAGTTCCCTTTAGGTACTTTAAGATTCTCTTCACAGCATTCCAGTGCATCTTTTCTGGTTTTTCAAGATGCTGACTAGCATTATGTACTGAAAAAGTGATGTCAGGTCTGGTTGCCACAGACAAATATAGTAAACTTCCAACAGCCTGACGGTATGGAGCATTGATAATTTTTGAGTCATTCCCCACCTCAGAGTACATTTGTCCACGATCAGCAGGAATAGCTACAGCATTGGTATTTTCCATGTTGTACCGTTCCAGTACAGCTCTTGCATATGCCTCTTGGTTTAAGAAGATGGAGCCATCCTTGAACTGCTCTATCTGCAAACCGAGATAATGATTAACACTGCTGGTTGTTATCTCAAATTCTTGTTCCAAATCACTCATTAGTAAATTAATTACTTCCATAGATTCTGATATGATTAGTCCGTCATCAACGTGAATGGCTAGAATGGTCAAGAATTCACCCTTATTATTGACAAAAACACAGGGGTCTGCACTTGTTTCTGTCAGTCCAAATTTGTTCAACACACTGGTGAATCGTTTATTCCATAGTCTAGAAGCTTGTTTAAGCCCATAGATACTTTTCTTCAGCTTGCATACCTTTTTGGTACCATCCTCAAACCCTTCTGGCTGTTTCATATATATTTCAGTATCTATTTCACTGTATAAAAATGCAGTTTTCACATCAAACTGCCTCATATGCATTGCTTTGGATGCTGCAATAGACAAGATTATTCTTATGGAATCAAATCTAACCACTGGACTAAAGGTTTCAGTATAGTTCATGCCTAATTTCTGTCTAAATCCTCTAGCAACAAGTCGAGCTTTAAATCTATCCACAGTTCCATCAGTTCTCCTCTTCACTTTGAACACCCACCTATTGTCAAGTATTTCTTGGTTTTCTGGGGGCTCAGTCAAGATCCAAGTTTCATTAAGATTAAGAGAATACATTTCTTCTTGCATAGCCTGTTTCCAATTTTCTGCATTGTCACATTCCATTGCATCTTGATATGAGATGGGTTCATAGCACTTCGTTATGCAGGTAGAATTTACAGTAGTATAGTTGGCGTATCTGACAGGCTTTTTGATTTTTGACCTGTCTCGTAGGCTGCTTCTAATTTTATTCTCAGATTTGATGACCTCTTGATTGTCATTTTGCATAGAAGATCTACAGTTGGCTTCAGTATTTGATTCTTCTTCAAATATTCTAATTTCTTCTCCTGTTTGATTCAGGGTTTCCTCTTGAGTAGTCTGCTTATCATCAGTTGTCTCAGATATTAGGAAAGGTACACATTCAGTATTGAAAGTTTTCTCTGATTGACAGTCCTTATATAATTTGCCGATGAAAACAATGTCACGATATATTTTAACTTGATCTTTATGAGAAAACCAAACACGATACCCCTTTACTTCTGTATCGTAGCCAACTAGAAAACCTTTTTCACCTTTGGAATCCCATTTCTGCCGTCTATCCTTTGGAATGTGTGTATAAACCATCTCTCCAAATATCCTGAGTTTGGTCACATCATAATCCAATCCATTCCACATTTTGTGAGGTGATTTGCCATTGACACTGCTTGTACCTGTTCTATTCAAAATATAAGTTGCTGTATTAATGGCTTCAGCCCACAGTCGTATTGGCAGCCCACTTGCATGAATCATTGTTCTTGCAGTCTCCACCAAAGTTCTGTTCTCACGTTCGGCTGCACCATTCTGTTGAGGACAATAAGTTACTGATTTTTGATGTGTTATCCCATAATTCTGCATTATTTTTCGCACTTCATGGTTAATGAATTCTAGTCCATTATCAGTTCTGATCACTTTAATGCCATTTTCAATTTGTTTTTCAGTAGTTTTTATGAAAGATTCCAAGTGTTCCGCAACTTCAGATTTATGTCTTAGAAAATACACAGTTCTCCAATGTGAATAATCATCTTTTAACAAAAGAAAGTACCTTGAACCACCAATAGAATCAACTTGCATAGGGCCACACAAATCACAGTGAATCAGTTCACCTGCCCTTTTTGACTTTGAATCACTTTTGTGGAAAGGTAATTTATGAATTTTCCCAACGACACAATCTTCACACAAACTTTTATCTTCTTCCTTAAATTGAATCTGCCTATCTTTCAGAAACTTTTTCACATGGGGAAAATTTTGATGAGCAAGTCTTTTGTGCCAAATTTTAAGATCTTCCTTGGTAGCCACATTTGCTTGAACACTGTCATTTTCACTAAGTGAAATCTTAAATTTCATCCTATACAACCTTTCTTCACGAACTCCCACTGCAACAACATTCTCTCCCTTGAAAAGTCTGCATGTTGTCTTGTCAGATTTAAATTGTATGCCCTTGTCTAATGCTGCTCCAAGTGAAAATAAATTAAACCGAATATCTGGCACATATAAAACATTTGACAAATACTTTTCATTCCACCTTTTACCATCAAAGGCTAGAATGTTTATGTCGCCTTTCCCATGTGAAGTAATATAACTACCATCACCAATACAGATTTGGACTTCACTCTCAAATGGACTGTAATTTACAAACCATTCAATTTCATTACACATGTGATCAGTAGCACCAGAATCTAAAAACCATGCATTTTTATTTACATGATTGGTTGCTAAAATTTTGCTTATCAAAGCATCCCCTCTTAGTTCACACTGATTCTGACCTTGATGCTTTGATACAGTACTTCTGCATTCTTTTGCACAATGACCGGGTTTATTACACTTGAAACAAATGGTTTTGCAATCTTTAGCCCAATGACCAGGTTTATTACATTTGAAGCACTTACCTTGTTTTCTTGAATTTTTATTTGTAGGACAGGGATTATTCTTAAAATGATTATTTCTTCCTTGTGTACCTGCTGCAAATGCTTCCCCCTTCACATCTTCCTGAAGATTAAGGCGTTTTTCCTCCATCAATAATCTTGATGTCAAATTTGCTAATGTCTGTTGATCCGGATGTGTTGATTCCCATGCACTCAGAAAATGGTTATAACTTTTTGGTAGTGTCATTAACAGTTTTGTGATCACCATAGAATCTGAAATATTTTCACCTTGATTCCTTAATCGATGTACCAGGTCTTCTAATTGTGAAATATATGTAGCCATATCATTTGAAATATCCTTTTTTAGGTTATACCATTGCTGCTGGAGTAAATGTATGCTTACACTGTTTTTCTGTTCATAAACTGAAAGTAATTTGATCCACATAGCAGCTGAAGACTCACAGTTAATGATATGTAGCAATGGCTTGTCTTCAATTGATGTTCCAATAACTTTCTGAGCTGCATTGTCCAACTTATTCCATCTTACAAGATCTTTTTCATACTTCAGCCTTGCTTCAGTATTCATGTTGTCATTACAATCTGGTTTAATTACTTGACCTGTGACAATGTCCCAAGCTCCCATAGCATTTAAAGTAACACGAACTTGAAATTTCCAGGCAGACCAATTTTCAATGCCTTTGAGTTTCGTAATTCTAGAAATTTCGTTTTCCATCATTTTAACACAGCAGAAATAACCTTAAAACTTTTGCTCACACAAGTTTAACACTACAATAATGCACCCACTATTCAGTTTTACTTTTGTCAGTTCAAAACTTGTCACTCAGTGATTACTGGGCCCATAACCTGTTGAAAGGCTAAATGTAATACCACTGATTCTCACAAAAGGATAATGACAAGTTTTATTAACAAGAAAAACGGGTACAGTTATCTTTAACTCAAGAGGCACACAACCATTAGGCAAGAGACAAAGAGCAGTAAATCTACAAAAAGTCTGTATATGCATTTACTCTTTGCAAAGAACTATTATGCCAAAGCATAGACAACTGCAAAGTGGACAAAACATAAGACAGTAGCACAGTACTTTAAAATAATAATAATAAACATTTTTTAATTGATTATCACAACAATTATGTGTGCTATGAATTTATAGGTGCTAAGAACATGGATGCAGTTTTGTTGCTTTATTTTATATGTATACCTTAAATTTGTACTCCTTCATTATATATGTGTATATAGAATTGATGTATATAAAAAAATAGAAATCGGATGACTTACCCAAAGCACAGGCCCGTCTACAGACACAAATAAAACCACACTCTTACATGCTTTTGCCACCGCTGGTAGCTTCTTCAGGAAAAGAGGAAGGAAGGAGGGGAGAAAAGGAAGGATACGGGTTTTAACGAAGTGGAGAAGGAGTCATTCCAACAATCCTGGGAGTGGAAGGACTTACCTTAAGGGGATAAAAGAAAAGGCCAACAAGTGTGTGTGTGTGTGTGTGTGTGTGTGTGTGTGTGTGTGTGTGTTCGATTTTCGTAAGTTGCATTTACATTTCCAGAGAATAGATGTTCAGTTTACTGTTAGCTTGTGTTATCTATTGATTTTTATTATACTGAACCAAACCTTTTTCATCATCCAAAAATTCAATAAAACCATATATATATTTATTATAAATGCGAAAGTTTGTATGTTTATTATGCAAAAACAGCAGCATTGACTTTGATGAAATTTCGCATAGATATCACTTATGTCCTGGATTAGGTAATAGTTTAATTTTCAAAATTTGTATTACAAGTTATTTATGTGAAATATTTGAAAAGAAATATGTAACGCTTGTAAGAAGCTTCCGCAAACTGTAACGAAAGTAGTAGCAAATGCACTCAACAGATGGCAGGCGGTGTAACAACCGATGCAGTTAATATACGAAACGTTCTGTGTTCCGAAATTTCATGCACATTGTTATCCTCATGTAGTTTCTTCTTCTTCTTCTTTTCTTCTCAGTTTCATGATTTTCGTATATACAGCCTTTTTTGATTCAAGTCTTCGATTTATAAATGCAGACATGCAGAACTATTACCTTAAGATACAATCGACACTTTATTCTATAACAATTAATGTATATTCATGAAAATATTTCTCAGGACTTATAATGTGTATTCAGTTGCGATATTATCCAGGTTTTTAAATATTGTTTTCTCCTTGTTCTTCAATGGTATGCATTGGACTGTCACCTTCAGCTATAGATGTTCGTACATTGTGATGTTATCAAAATTCTTTAACATTGTGTTATCTTTGGATTTCAATGAATAATATTTTCTTTGGTGATTTCAGTTGTTTATAGCATTCAAACTTGTGCTGTTAATACATTGATGTGACTTTGCTGGCTAGTTTTATGTGATTCATAGTTTCTCTGGTGATTTCATTTATACGATCAGAATGGTTTCTTTATTCATTATGTTTGTTCCTTCTTTTGTTGGTTCGCTTTGCATTTGTAGCATCTCTATAGTTCATTTCTCTATTATATTTGTTGTTTATTTCATTACTTTACTTGGCATTATTGTTTCTTTCATTCGTTTACTTCTTATTTGTGAGTTCTCAATGGTTTAGCAGTTAGGTCCTTGTTTCTTTTTTTGGTTTGTTTAGCTTTTGTAGAATCTCGGCAGTTCTTTTCTCTGTTAGGTTTGCTGTTTATTTCGTTCCTTTACTTGACATTTGTTTCCGATTACTGTGTTATTGTTACTGTAGTTACTTATTACATTTTGTTGTTTAGGTCGGATATTTTATGACACCAGTTCCTCAGTTTAAGTATTACTGTTAAACTTTCTAATGCCTGGCTAACCAAAGTCAAACCTATCTTGGTGCTCTAAATGTGCTTGAGCTATGAAGGTAGCTAGACAGCAACAATCACCTGCAGTTGCTGAAAAGTGGAGAATTGAGCAGGCTGAGCGGTAGCTGTTGTTAGAGCAACTGAAACCGCTGCGCATTCTGATATTCGGCGTCAGCAGAGCGCTGAACGCACTGCTTCTCTTTGTGTTTCTGAGACAGTCGAAGAAACAGATGCACACCGACAAGTAGTTGCACACCGACAAGTAGAACGTCGGCATACGTTTTCCATTAATACCTGGGGGTTTCGTAAACAATTGTGCTTTCAAGTATGATCTAACTTTGGATTACAGTAACCACAGACTCTTCAAAATTGACTTTATGAACAAGGCAGGCAGATTTTGTGGGGCACTTAAATGGAAGGAGGAATGGTGGGACTGTTTTGCTATGGAGGCAAGAGATCCGTACCTACTTTAGAAGAGCCGGTGGATCCTTTAAAGCAAGCATTTTCTAGAGACACTGAGTCACAGCAGTTCCTACATTGTATAAGGAAATATAATGCATGTTTCAACATGACCTCCTTTGGGCCAGATAGAATTCTAGCCAAGCCTGGGTTTTCACTAACCTTCATGGTGCCGGGACAAGTCCACAATAAAATTGGATCCCTTTTACTTCCGACCAAGGGTGAAGCTAAATTTTTGCACATTTACTTTATAGGGGATGACGAGAGAGAGAGAGAGAGAGAGAGAGAGAGAGAGAGAGAGAGAGAGAGAGAGAGAGAGAGAGAGAGTGTCAAAGTATTCATGGAGTTGAACGTGCGACTGTACAGAAAATTCAGGAAGTTCTGCATGATCACAACGTATTGGTGCACGAGTTTAAAACAGCTCTGGAGAACTTGCCCGACAATAGCTGCAAGGTGGTGATTCATGCAGATTGTGTGTCAAGCATGCAGTACACACGGCACTACAACACACTGATCGTGGTAAAGCTCGCGGATGTGGTCGCAGGTGCTGACCGTACATGCTCCACGGACTTTGTCCTAGGTGCAAGCAAGACTACTGTCACTAAGATTGCGAACACACACTGCTACTATGATGCTCTCCAGTATCCCATTATGTTTTGAAGAGGGCAAGGAGGATATCATTTCAGTATTCCTCAAATGAATCCTGCGACTGGGCAACCGAATCCAAACAAAAACTTTAGATGTAAGGATTTCTATGCATTTCAACTGATGGTCTGCAAACACGACTTCAACTTGCCATTGTGGTGTAGGGTACTTTCGGTCGCAATTTTTGGTAGACATGTATGTGAAGGTGGAGAGTGAACTTCTAAAGTTCTTAGTGCTAAACCCAATAAAGCTGTGTGTAGAGAATTACGTCCATCTCCAAGACACAATTACGAATGATGCCAATGTAAATCCGAACAACTTTGGTTAGATGGTCATTCTCCCATCATCATTTGTCAATAGTGCAACTTCCCAATGGCGAGCGTGACAGAATAGTGACACCGCTCACTACCACCCTCACTGCATTTTTCTGTCCGTGCCAGACGAATAATATGCCAGAACATTGCTGTAAGCCGATGTGCCAGAATTTTACACATGGAACATGCCACAGAAAAAATGAAAGCGTATGCAGGGCATCCCGGTTGAAGGATGGCAAAATGCGAAGGCATCAGATGCCATGGAGAGAATTTACACACTGCGTGTAAATTATTATTGTGTACATTTGCTTCTGACCTGTGTCCGTGGCCCCATCAGTTTTTGACGGACAAGTAAAAGCCACATTCCAGGAAGCAGGAAGCATGTGAGGCGATGGGGCTTTTGGAAGATGATAGCCATTGAGACACTAAAATAGAGGACGCTGTATCGTGCCGGTCATCAGCCAAGCTGTGAGAGTTCTTTTCTATCATGCTGAGCACCTGTGGACTCTCGAACACTATGGCACTTTGGAACAAATATAAAAGATCATTATCTGAAGATTTCGCACATCAGTACCAAGTGATAGCACAGGCCAGTGATGAAACATATTTTAACAAATGTCTTAAGCGTATTGAGGATAAAGTTTTCTCGATGGTGGGGAAACGGCTATCTGATTTCGACGTGCCCACCCCACAACAATCAGGAGAGTTGTCTACCGATTTTCTCAGGGAACTAAGTTATGACATGATAGCATTGGCGGCCCAAATTTCCCAAACTAAGGCCTTGCTATTACCAGAGTAAAGACACATTTTCAATAAATTTTGAGTCACATGGAGAGCAGAAAAGGGGTTTTTCTTTTCTTGGACGCACCTGGGGGCACTGGCAAGATATTACTGTTGAATTTGCTGCTGGCCCAGTTGCGCAAGGACAGGAATGTCGCACTAGCTGTTGCGTCCCCTGGTATAGCCGCAACCTTGTTCAGCGGAGGAAGAACTGCCCACTCGGTATTAAAGCTTCCTTTGAACCTTGTGAGTGAGTAAACACCTACTTGCAGTATAAGCAAGACCAGTGGTCGCGCTGCTCTTTTCAGCAGTGCAAATTAATTGTGTGGATGAATGCTGAAGTCACACAAGCATGTGATCAAGGCGCTCAACTAAAGCTTGCAAGATATCAGTGATAATGGAATTTTGATGGGTGGAGTTGTTGTCTTGCTCGCAGGTGACTACAGACAGATGCTGCCGGTCATCGAGCAAGGCACTGTGGCAGACGAGATCAATGCATGCCTACAATCCTCACCGTTGTGGGCACATGTAGAAAGTTTACAGCTCAAAACTAATATGAGGGTCCAACTCTACAATGGGTCATTCCATGCCAAGTGGTCTAGAGGCTCCCACATGACCCTCATGGATTTTGATGAAATTTTGTATGAACATTCACACATGTTCTCAATGAACACTGGTAAAGTTTCAGTTCAAAAAAATCAATACTTCCGGAGATACAGTCACTTGTTTAAGACCATAGCACAGCTTCCAATAGTGCATCCTTGAATTTTCAGTAACTTTGAGATGATATATCTCTGGGAGTATTTGCATGAAAGAAACAAAACTTGGCCATCTTATACAACTTTTAGAGCTCTTTAAAGTAAAATAACAAGAACAGGATTTCTGAGCAATTTTCATATAGAAAATTTGGGGCAAAGTTGGGCGAAAAAATTGCTGGTAAAAAAAAAGTGCGAACTTTAGTTTTTTATATCTCCAGAAGTAATTGTGGGATGTACATGAAACTTTGCACACCATAACTCACCAACACAAGGTCTGAGAATATAAAGTTTCATTCTCCTATTGCTTCCCATTATTTCACAAATCTAGGGTAAAGTTGACGATTCTTCAAAAAGTGCTAAAAATGGGTATTTTCAGTCAAATTTTTCAAAAAAGTGTTTTCTCCAAATTCCTTTAAACTATGCTCATTAGAAAGAGCATATTCTAAACTATCTAGAAAAGTGGATTTGGTTTTGCAATGCAAGCATATAAGGCCCTAAAAAGTAGCATAATCCTAGAGGTGCACTGGAAGTTTGAAACCATTTTTCTGGCACTCAAATTATACCTAAAATCTTTTATTATGTCTAATAAATATTTGTTAATGCCTGGGATAAGTGAAATAAGAAGTCCTGATGAATAGGACGTAGCTCAAGTCCAAATAGAAAAAGAATAAAAATAGAAACAATGTTATTTCTTAACTGTCCCCCCCCCCCATCCCACAACTCTCTCTCTCTCTCTCTCTCTCTCTCTCTCTCTCTCTCTCTCTCTCTCTCTCTCTCTCTCACACATACACACACACACACACACACACAAAATGATAATTTAGAATGAATGTAAATTGTAAAACTTATTTGCACAATCATTATCTAATTATTAATAGCATTTTTAATTAACACCACCAGCTTACTGAAGGAAAATAAGTATATAAGTGATTAATGATGAAAATTCTCCTCAGAGATAATAAATATTGTTGAAATGAGATAGAAGTACTGGCCAGCCATTCTATCTCATTTCAACAATATTTAAGTATATAAGTGAGTTGTTGTGGTTTAACCACTGCTAGATTCATTTCACCTGAGAAAACCAGTATCTCCATCACTGTAGGGGCTACGCTCGAGCATCAACAGCTATGGGTGAGTTTCTTTACACAGGTTTCCAAGCCTGATGAATGTAAACAGGAATGGTGTATTGCCGGCCAGACGAATTTACTGATGGAGCTGGAATACGTGCAATAATGTGGTGTGATGGAACCCAGTACTTGTCACTTATTGGTGGTCAATAAAATGAATCTGCTGGACCATGAGGGTGCATAAAGTTTATTAATGCACCCTTTGCTCAGTGGAAGTCTCACAGATATTCCCAATCCACCAAAAATTTTCTTAGATGCATGCAACATATTGTCCAGCTTGGAGAGCAGACATTAATGTGCCTTCTTTAATTCTCTGACCCATTGTAGCTAAAAAAAAATGATCAATCATTTGAAACTCTGCTGACCTGAATTATTGTTTCATCAATAGGTAAAAAGTGACAATTTTCTCTAGTGCCTGCTACAGTTTGTCCATGTTTAAACCTCACTTCTTGTGACAATTTTTTTTTTCTTTTTTCTTTTTTTCCCCCCAATTTCATCTTTACTGACGAAAAGAAATTTGATTCCATTAATGTTTTCAGAGAAGAAGTGAAACAGGTCTAGGTAAGTAAGATTGAGCACTGGAGCCATCACTGAAATTATGAATGTGAGATATCTGTTCAAACTGTGCCTTTATGTATTTGATGAGCTCCTTGATAAAAACGTTAACTGTACCAGTGTCATGCCACAAACAAGAACTGATAATGCAGAAACTTAAAGATTCCACTTTCTCATTTTGATGAAAGTAGATAACAAATGGACGAATTGTTGCTAAAGTGGAAGCCTTGCACAGCATCCTGAATAATAAAAGAATAATTTTCCAAAAAATCCATTAGGACAACAAGCTCTTTGTTTTTCAGATAACATTTAAGGCCTTTAAGGTGCAGTTATTCCAGCTCCATCAGTAAATTTGACTGTCTGACAATACACCATTCCTCTTGATATTCATCAGACAATTAATGTAGCATAGGTAAGGTGGTACAAATTCGATATAGGTACAATTCCGATCAACATAAGTTTTCAGTCTCGTATTGTTGCTAGCACTTGCCTTTGTGTGGCATTGCAGTGTAGCAAGTTTCTACAGCTCCTCCTGTCTTTTTCCAAAAATACAACACTCTGTGTTAAGGAGAGACAAATTTTTTTCCTGTAAAGATGTACTTGGAGCTACTTCATCGAACGTGCTCTTATAAATGTTCTAGTTTCCACGTGCTTGTAAACTCGTTATTGTGCAACATTTGGTACAGCGAAGTATGCACTGGTGCCTGAAGGAAAAAGTGCTTTTTATGTGGGAAAAGTCAGTGATCAAAATTGTACGAGGAAGTGATCATAATTGTACCTAGTGTGGTACATTTTATATCGATTTTTCTCAATTCTGTAACCTTTTTTTGTGTTCATACCAACATATGTAATTGTCTAATATTTGTGATACATATTCATTAAACATTCAAGAACAAGTGCCATAGTTAAAATTATTTCTTTTCTCAATATGTTTGCAGTTACAATTACATTTGTCAGAATTGATTGAAATTGTACCACCATACCCTATAAAAAATTGAAATAGGTTAGAGGAAACTAAGCAACCTATGAGTGGCTTCTAATTTTACCCAGGACACTTCAATAATTTTATTATCAGGCTTGGGAACCTGTGTAAAGAAATGCTTATCACGCTTGGCATATCCTGTGGTAAAGGAACCCACCCGTGGCTGTTGTTGCCCTGTGGCGATGGGGATGTTGGTTTTCTCAGGTGAAATGAAACTAGCAGTGGTTAAACCATAGCAACTCATTTATACACTTCGTTTCCATCAGTAAGCGAGTGTTTGTTCATTAAACAGGCTACTAATAATTAGATAATGATTATGGAAATAAATTTTATGAATTAAATTCAGTTTGTGTGTATGTGTGTGTGTGAGAGAGAGAGAGAGAGAGAGAGAGAGAGAGAGAGAGAGAGAGAGAGAGAGAGAGAGAGTTGTGGGATGGGGGGGGGGCAGTTAAGAAATAAGATTGTTTCTATTTTTATTCTTTTTCTATTTGGACTTGAGCTACGTCCTATTCATCAGGACTTCTTATTTCACTTATCCCAGGCATTAACAAATATTTATTAGACATAATAAAAGATTTTAGGTATAATTTAAGTGCCAGAAAAATGGGTTCAAACTTCCAGTGCGCCTCTAGGATTATGCTACTTTTTAGGGCCTTATATGCTTGCATTGCAAAACCAAATCCACTTTTCTAGATAGTTTAGAATATGCTCTTTCTAATGAGCATAGTTTAAAGGAATTTGGAGAAAACACTTTTTTGAAAAATTTGACTGAAAATACCCATTTTTAGCACTTTTTGAAAAATCGTCAACTTTACCCTAGATTTGTGAAATAATGGGAAGCAATATGAGAATGAAACTTTATATTCTAAGACCTTGTGTTGGTGAGTTATGGTGTGCAAAGTTTCATGTACATCCCACAATTACTTCTGGAGATATAAAAAACTAAAGTTCGCACTTTTTTTAACCAGCAATTTTTTCGCCCAACTTTGCCCCAAATTTTCTATATGAAAATTGCTCAGAAATCCTGTTCTTGATATTTTACTTTAAAGAGCTCTAAAAGTTGTATAAGATGGCCAAGTTTTGTTTCTTTCATACAAATACTCCCAAAGATATATCATCTCAAAGTTGCTGAAAATTCAAGGACGCACTATTGGAAGCTGTGCTATGGTCTTAAACAAGTGACTGTATCTCCGGAAGTATTGAATTTTTGAAACTGAAACTTTACCAGTGTTCATTGAGAACATGTGTGATTGTTCATACCAAATTTCATCAAAATCCATGAGGGTCATGTGGGAACTTTTCTCGATATTAGACCACTTGGCACGGAATGGCCCCAATGATAAAGAATCTGGGCTCTTTGTTCAATACCTCCTCAACATTGGTGAGGGACGCATCGCAACAGATGTGGAAGGCATAATAAAATTTGAAAACCATTTCTGCACTGTTGTAAGCCCGGAAGATAACCTAATTAATGAGGTTTTTCCAAGCTTACATGACAACTTGAACAATGGAGCAGGTCACACACTTTTTCTTTGCCCCTCTGTGATTGGCGGAAGTCCGATGAGTTTGTGTGTCTACGGAATGTTTATGCTCTCTACCAACCTTACCTTGTAACAGCATTGTACACATACATCGTCAATGTATTGTTGATTCGTGCTTTGTATTGATTTTTGTCTTCCACTTTATTTGCTAAAATAAGTCCACATATCCCAACGACTTTTTAGAAAAAGGATGGCAGTCCTAGAAGAGGTGTGAGGAATGTTAATGCCGATTGTTATTCAGTTACAACAATACAAAAAGGCAGAAAGCATTGCTACACCCACTTAAATAAGTCCCTTAAAAATATCCATATTTCGTAGATATATGTTCTCATTTTTTATTAATCAAACATTAAAGTGATACTTAATTCCGTTTTCCAACTGTGATGCTAAAACCTCATGTTGTTTCATTTAAAACCTGTAAGCTATACACCATAAGCTGGTGGCACTGGCAGAAGGAGGTGGGGCTTGTTCTAACAGCCAATGGGCTAAGAGCTGAATGCAAGCTTCAGCTCATGATATTCTTCGCTCAGGAGCCACGTTTAAGTGCATTAACTGTACCTACATGTCAATTGATACAGTGGTAACAGATGACAAAACTTCATACCCTGTAGAGTTCCTAAACTCATTAGAGCTGTCAGGGGTGCCATCCCACAAGTTGGTGCTGAAGGTGTGTGTGCCCGTTTTATTGATGCGTAACTTAGATGCACCGCAATTATGCAGTGGTACCAGGTTACTCATCACGGATCTGAGAAGGCATATCGTGCAGGCCACCATCATCACCGGTGGAGCCAACGGAGAGACCGTATTAATACCATGAATTCCCATCATCCCAACAAACTTGCCATTCCAGTTTAAACGCTTGCAGTTCCCATTGAAAGTGGCGTTCTCGATCACTATGAACAAGTCAAGGACAAACATTAAAATTGGAGGGTACTCATCTGGCTACCCCATGTTTCTCGCACGGACAGCTCTACATTGGCTGCTCATGTTTATTGAGAGCTAGGAATATCTACGTGTATACCCGGGCCGCTGAAACATTGCACTTGACGTTTAAGTTAAGTTGGCTACACTGCTTTAGCGACGTTGCAACACTAGCCTCTACACACGGCAGTTGAAACGGGTTTCAAATGCATCTCGTAAATGTAAGCTATTGAGTAATAAAAGTGCATATAATAATTCATTCTTGAGCAGCAATTAACGGCATATAAATGGAACCAGAACATAACAATGCACACGCTTTCAATAACGGAGCAAAGAAATATAGAAAATAAGCATTGGATCACGACAGATACGAAATAAACAATAATCCAGATAGTAACTTCTCTCTCTACTTTTTATAATGACAACGCTTTTCACTCACCAATTTACGGCGACTATGGTACAATTACATCCAGCTCCCCATCTTCACTGATTTCGTCGCTGCCAAAATCGTCATCACCAAGACAAATCATTAACTGCTCATGATCCCTTCCATTGTGTGCGCTGCCACATTGGCAACAGCTTCATGCAACAGCCTTTCCACCTCTGTTATTGTGAAAGACTTAGTGTTCCTTAAGTAAGCAGCGAAAAACGCACACAACATAAACACGCGGTAGACACGGTACACAGTGTTTACGGTAGCACTGAACAAAGCTGGCAACGCGGGAACGGTGACGTCACAGCACGTGACCACTGGAAGTGTTTATCATGCTGTGATTGGATCGTTCCTAGCGCCTCGCGCTTCCTGCTCTTCACTTGTTATTTGTAAACGTCAAGTGCAAAGTTTCAGCGGCCCGGGTATACTTGGAGAACAAGAAGTCTCGAAACGTCATTTACAGGGACGTATTGCAATAGATTTTTGGCTCTCTGTACATTCCAAGACAATTATATCCGTGCTAACCATGTTACAAACAGTAATGCAGTTATTTACTCCCTTTTCTGGCATTTTGATGTCTGACAATTCAACTGCGGGTAACACCGAGGGGCACAGCTAGTTTTTATAATAATTTTGATGTTTGATGTCCATTTTCTCATTCAGTGTGTTTTCTGAATGGTTTTTGTATATGTATATAGATTTCAATTTCTTCAAGAATGCTCATGATAGGGCCTTTCAGAATTTTATGGAGTAACCTCTGCATAGACGATGGTGACATACCGGGGTAAATCTGTGTGACTATGTACAGCTACAGTGACTTGGTGGCATAGTGATTAGTGCAGTTGCATAGTGACGAGGAAAGCCATGTTCGAATCCTGGCCTTGCTACACATTTTTATTCTTGTGTCTGTGTGTTTGCATTGCATCCAATGTTGATGGAATTTGCACACTTGACTTTCAAACGAAATCTAAAAGACGACGACCCAGCTGTGCAAACGTACTGAGAATTGGAACATTGAACATACAGAAGCTAACAGGGGAGATGGTGGCTCTAATACAAAGAAGAAAGTTGGCCACACTAGGGTTGGTAGAGACAAGGTGGAAAGGAGGAGGATGTATGGCACTGCGGAAAGTCTACTGATTGTACTGGAGTGGGAGTAGTGAAGGAAAGAGAAATGTAGTGGGAGTAGTTGTGAGGGATGGTGTGAGAGAAGACGTAAAGGGGATAAGTGACAGAATTATGAATGTAAGAGTAACACCAAAGGGAAGAAGCTTGGAGATAGCCCAAGTATATGACCCCCCAAAGTTGGTGTACAGATCAGGAGAAGGAAGAATTTGAAGAGTAATACAACTACTAATAAATGGTCAGAGCATCATAGTCATGGGGATTTACATTCACAATTGGGGAAGTGATAGGCAAGGATATGAAAATGTAATGGGAGCAGAAGGATGGGCTGGAAAGGAATATTGAAGGGAGAAAGATGCTGGATTTCTGCAAAAGAAATGGATTACTGGTAAGGAACTCTTGGTTTAAGAATAAAGAGAGCCACAAAATAACATGGTACAGCAGTGATTTAACAAAGATGTCTTTGGTGGACTACATGTTGTACGACTGGGGAAACAGAGTAGTGTCACAGATATAAAGATATTACCAGCAGAGGCCTTAGATAGCAACCACCGGCTGCTGGTTATGAACCTGAGGGTAAGAGATCAGAGTTCCAGGGAAGAAGATTCAAAATATGGAATCTGAAGGAAAAGGAAGTCAAGGAGGAATTCCAGAAGAAAATAAGGGAAAAGTTGCCAACAGATAATCCAAAAACAGTAGAAAAGGAATGGATGCAGTTCAAAAGAGCAATGGTTGAATCCGCAGTAGCAGTATGCGGAAGAACAAGTAACAGAAAGCGGTGTAAGGAGACATCTTGGTGGGATGATAGGGTAAAAGAAGCAGTGAGAAGGAAGAACAAGGCATTCAGAGTGTGGTTTCAGGAAAAAATAAAAAAATGATCTTGCAAGAGAGGATTACAAGCAAAAGGAGGAGGAAGCAGCAAAAGTGGTCAAAGAGGAAAAGAAGTGGATGGTAAAGGGGACAGAGATGATGGAAGAGGACAGCATAGGACGGGATGGTCTAAAATAAGAGTTCTGATAGAGGATGTGTTGATAGTGGACAAAAATGGAAATGAGATCCACAACAGGGAAAATCTCAAGACTGTGTGGAAAGAGTATGTTGAGGATTTGCTAAATGCAAGTGGACATGAAGATGGCAGCACAGTAGAAGACGGAAAGTGCAGTACAGGAATGGAGAAGGACCTGACTTGGAGAGAAGTGGAAGTGGCAATAAACAAGATGAAAGGAGGAAAGGCACCAGGGGGGGGGGATGAAGTGAGTGTGGAGATGATGAAGGCAGCAGGGGAAGTTGGCAAACAGTGGCTGTGTCGGATAAGGAGGGTGAATTGGAAGGAAAAGAAGACCCCCAGAAGATTGGAAGAAAGGATTGTAGTCCCAGTATTCAAGAAGGGACATAGAAAGGAGTGCATAAATTACAAAGGAGTCACACTGATGTCACACTGTGCAAAAGTATATGAGAAGATATTGGAAAGTAGATTCACGCCAAAGTCTAAAGGGAAATGAGAGAACAGCAGCATGGATTCCAACCTGGAAGATTGTTAGTGGACCTCAATTTGCAGTAAGGCAACATCAAAAACACCATTATGAATATGGGGAGAACCTGTTGATGGCCTTTCTAGACAGAGAAAAGGCATAGGATAGGAAAAAGGTTTGGGAAGCACTTCAAATTAGGGGAATGGAAAAAGAGACTGTGACCAGAGTGAAGGAGATGTAGTCTGGAAGTATGAGTTCTGTGAAACTGTGAAAGGAAAGAACAGAATGGTTCAAACAAGTGTGTGCACTGAAGCAGAGCAGTGCATTGTCACCCTTTCTCTTCATTGTGGTTATGGATGATATAATGACAAAGGTAGCAGGGAAACTGGAGGTAGGAAAGATGAAAGCAATGGTATTTGCAGACGGTCTCATGGCCTGGGGCAATGACGAGGAGGAAATCCAGCAGCAGCTAGATGCTTGGGAAGAAACAGTGGGAGAATATGGATTGAAGTTCAACATCTGTAAATGTGAGTTCATGGTAACCAGCAGGAAAAAGGATAGATGAGTGAAGGGAATAACACTTGGAGGTGAACAGCTGAAGAAGGTAGAAAGCTTAAAGTACCTGGTAAGTGTAACTGAGCAAAATTGGAGAAATGACAAGGAGATATTATAGAAAGTGTCAGACAGGTG
Source organism: Locusta migratoria (assembly GCA_026315105.1). NCBI lineage: Eukaryota > Metazoa > Arthropoda > Insecta > Orthoptera > Acrididae > Locusta > Locusta migratoria. Next base: position 834,277,883 of record CM048744.1, read on the forward strand.
GAAGTAATTCTGAGAAGTGTTAGGATTTTAGTGTGGAGTAAGGATGTACCACAGAGAAGTAAAGAAGTGCTGTACCAAAATCATTGTTCCGATATTGGGATATGCATCGAAAACTTTGGTGACAAAAGAGATAGGAGCAAAATGCAAGCAGCAGAAATGAAATTTCTACAAATCAGAATAGGGGTAACAAAAAGAGACAAGATGAGGAATGAAATCATCAGGGAAATAAATTACTATTCAAAAGAGATAGATTGGCTGGCCAATACTTACCTTTTTGCTGTACTGCCGATAGTTACTCAGAAAAAAAGGAGGAAAATAACAAGCTTTTGGAACTGTGTTCCTCCTTCAGGTGGTGAGAAGGTAGAAAAAAGAAAAAAGGAAGGGAAAGGTAATTCACAGCCTAGGTCTTGAGATACTGACTTCCACAGTCCTAACAGTATCCTCATGACCTAGGTCATAAATTACCTTTCCCTTCCTTTCCCATTCCTTTTTTCTTTTTTTCTCCCTTCTCTCCATCTGAAGAAGGAACACAGTTCCGAAAACTTGTTATTTTCCTTCTTTTTTTCTGAGTGTAACTATCGGCAGTACAGCAAAAAGATAAGTACTGGCCAGCCAATCTATCTCTTTTGAATAACAATTTATCATCTCTGTGGAGAATTTCCATATTAATCGATCATCGGGGAAATAGTGAGAGAGGAGTCTTTACAGGATAGGATAGGTAGATCAAGACATTTAAAGAGAATGGGGGAGAAGAAGATTCCCAGGAGGATACACGAAATACAGATACAGAAGAAATGACCAAGAGGAAAACCAAGGGATAGATAGCTAAAAAGAATGGAGGGTTGTGTCAGGTAGAGAGGAGAGGACTGGTCCAGAGTGAAAACAGAGAGATGGTGGGAAGACAGGAACAAGTGGTGAGGCTTATGGCCCAAACAGACCCAGCCTGTGGCTGGAAACTGTGCATCATGATGATGATTATGATGACCTTCAAACGAGGAAGAATCTCTCTCTCTCTCTCTCTCTCTCTCTCTCTCTCTCTCTCTCTCTCTCTCTCTCTGTGTGTGTGTGTGTGTGTGTGTGTGTGTGTGTGTGTGTGTGTGTGTGTGTGTGTCACCAGAAACACCTCTGAGAATGTCCAGCAGGTCTGGGCGAAACTTTAGGAGCAGAAAGGTTTTGTGGACCACAGCCATACAACCTGGAAGAATCGTCAACAAGCATGATAAATCCCAACTAGTGCAAAAGGTTTGCTTGTAATGCAAATAAATCTGTAGGTAAATTCCGCTATTGATGAAATTTTACACAATTGATCTTCAAAACAAGATACAAAACTGTCAGTTTCATAAGGTGCATGGCAGAAGGTAAACAGACATAGACGCCAATCTACATTTTTATTCCAATGTAGTGATGTAATTTTGCTCTCTATAACTGTCAAACAAAAGGAACACCACTGTATACACAAAATTTCTTAAGGCACATGGCAGATAGTACCTACCAACAACTTAAGATACCATTTTGCCAATCACGACGAAAATTCATATACAGTTGTAATTTTTCATACATTGAGGCAGAGTGATGAACTGAGATAGGTGGAGATGATGACCAAATGCACGGGAGGGGTTATCAATAAATATTGAAAGGTTATTGATGAATGTACTTCAAATTCTTAAAGGTTACACTCATAAGTATTCATATGGATGCAGGCTATATGTCTTTTTAACAATAATGTCTATTAAAATTAGCTGCAATAAAGAAATTGCTCTGCGGGGAATAGATTAGTTTTGTTTTCTTTCTTGCTATCTGGTTTAACGTGATAGGTCATTTAAACAATTAGACTGAACTTCTCCCAGGCATATTCTTTATCATTATACATATTTTAAAACAAAAATTGTATACATAACGACATACTGTTCTTCTATCCTGAACCTTTTTTATGGGAAAGTTGTATTTATGGGTAATCAGTTTATTAGACTAAACAACATTATTACAGGAATGTAATGACAGGCAGTTTGCTTATATATATATATATATATATATATATATATAAATTGATGAAACGAAAATTATAGAGGGAAACTTTCCCGGTGGGATAAACAAAAATAAAAATAGAAAACAGATGACTTACCAAAAGGACCGGCTCGTCGATAGAAACAAATAAAATAAATAAAATCACACACAAACACACATACAAGCTTTCGCAGCCTAGCTGCTTCGTCAGGCAGAAGGGAAGGAGAGGGAAAAGGAAATGATGAGGGTTTCAAGGGAGTGGATAAGGAGTCATTCCAATCCCGGGACAGGAAAGACTTACCTTGGGGGGAAAAAAAGAGGGTAAACAAAAACACACACACCCACACATTTACACAGACGCAAGTACACTTAGGCAGACACACTGTAGAACTGTAGAAAGCAAAGAAGTTAGAAGTTAGACAGAGATGCCACTTGAGGCAGAGGCTCTGTCCAGAGAACCAAGGCAAAGATGTTAAGTTGGTGGGTGGGAATTCAAATTTAGCGGAGGTTGAGACCAGGTGGGTAACGGGAAGAGAGAATATGCTGAAGGGCTAGTTCCCATCTCCGGAGTTCTGAAGGATTGGTGTCGGTGGGAAGTATCCAGATAACCCGGATGGTGTAACACTGTGCCAAGATGTGCTGGCCGTGCACCAAGGCGTGTTTAGCCACAGGGTGATCCTCATTACCAACAAACACTGTCTGCCTGTGTCCATTCATGCGAATGGACAGTTTGTTGCTGGTCATTCCCACATAGAACGCTTCACAGTGCAGGCATGTCAGTTGGTAAATCACGTGGGTGCTGTCACAAGTGGCTCTGCCCTTGATTGTGTACACCCTCCGGGTTACGGGACTGGAGTAAGTGGTGGTGGAAGGGTGCATAGGGCAGGTTTTACAACGGGGGCGGTTACAAGGGTAGGAGCCAGAAGGTAGGGAAGGTGGTTTGGGGATTTCATAGGGATGGACTAGGAGGTTACGGAGGTTAGGTGGGCGCCGGAAAGACACTCTCGGAGGAGTGGGGAGGATGTCGTGAAGGATGGATCTCATTTCGGGGCAGGATTTTAGGAAGTCGTATCCTTGCTGGAGAGCCACATTCAGAGTCCGCTCCAGTCCCGGAAAGTATCCGGTGACAAGAGGGGCACTTCTGGGATTCCGTTGAAGGTTCTGAATTTGGGGGGATGAGGAAGTGGCTCTGGCAATTTGCTTCTGTACCAGATCAGGAGGACCAATAACCTGATAACAGCCTTCACATCCCGCAGCTATCCTCCTGATCTGGTACAGAAGCAAATTGCCAGAGCCACTTCCTCATCCCCCCAAATTCAGAACCTTCAACGGAACCCCAGAAGTGCCCCTCTTGTCACCGGATACTTTCCGGGACTGGAGCGGACTCTGAATGTGGCTCTCCAGCAGGGATACGACTTCCTTAAATCCTGCCCCGAAATGAGATCCATCCTTCACGACATCCTCCCCACTCCTCCGAGAGTGTCTTTCCGCCGCCCACCTAACCTCCGTAACCTCCTAGTCCATCCCTATGAAATCCCCAAACCACCTTCCCTACCTTCTGGCTCCTACCCTTGTAACCGCCCCCGTTGTAAAACCTGCCCTATGCACCCTTCTACCACCACTTACTCCAGTCCCGTAACCCGGAGGGTGTACACAATCAAGGGCAGAGCCACTTGTGACAGCACCCACGTGATTTACCAACTGACATGCCTGCACTGTGAAGCGTTCTATGTGGGAATGACCAGCAACAAACTGTCCATTCGCATGAATGGTCACAGGCAGACAGTGTTTGTTGGTAATGAGGATCACCCTGTGGCTAAACACGCCTTGGTGCACGGCCAGCACATCTTGGCACAGTGTTACACCATCCGGGTTATCTGGATACTTCCCACCGACACCAATCCTTCAGAACTCCGGAGATGGGAACTAGCCCTTCAGCATATTCTCTCTTCCCGTTACCCACCTGGTCTCAACCTCCTCTAAATTTGAATTCCCACCCACCATCTTAACATCTTTGCCTTGGTTCTCTGGACAGAGCCTCTGCCTCAAGTGGCATCACTGTCTAACTTCTAACTTCTTTGCTTTCTACAGTTCTACAGTGTGTCTGCCTAAGTGTACTTGCGTCTGTGTAAATGTGTGGGTGTGTGTGTTTTTGTTTACCCTCTTTTTTTCCCCCCAAGGTAAGTCTTTCCTGTCCCGGGATTGGAATGACTCCTTATCCACTCCCTTGAAACCCTCATCATTTCCTTTCCCCTCTCCTTCCCTTCTGCCTGACGAAGCAGCTAGGCTGCGAAAGCTTGTATGTGTGTTTGTGTGTGATTTTATTTATTTTATTTGTTTCTATCGACGAGCCAGTCCTTTTTTGGTAAGTCATCTGTTTTCTATTTATATATATATATATATATATATATATATATATATATATATATACACACACACTTCAGCAGACTGGTCTCGAGCAGAAAATCTTTATCAGTGGTCTTAAATTTAATTTTTTATCCTATCATCGAAATTTAGTTGTTCTGTTGTACTAATCATATCACTGATTAGTACAGCATGATTTTCCTGACATAAAATAATAAAAATGATCTAAAAGACTTAAACCTGTAATTAGAGAGAGAGAGAGAGAGAGAGAGAGAGAGAGAGAGAGAGAGAGAGAGAGAGAGAGAGAGAGAGAGTGCAGAGGAGAGGAGAGACTGTGGCATAAGAAGATGGGCAGAGAGGGGATGAGATTAGGACATATATCCAATTTCTGTTCATATTTAGCAATTGCAAAGAATTGCGAGGTTTGCTAGTTAGTTATTAAATATTTATTTATTTTAAAATGTAGCTGCCTTGCTTCATCAACATCATTAATCCTTCTAGATTTTGCCAGTCTATTTGCTTGCTTATAATTTTTACTGACTTGTATTTACTTAGAAGGGTTGGGGATCAGTTACGTATAAAATGTGTGGGCTTTAATTAAAGTCAGTGAATTTGGTTGCACTTCTCCTAAATAGACTACAACCCATAAAACTGCCAGTTTGTTCCTAATTGTTGTAAAGTCTTTATTTCAAGGTTTCAGTATGTGAATTACTTTAAGATAGTACAAATATATATTTTGTTAAGGTGTGTCAAATATATTGTAATGTGCAGCCTTATTTATTTTTCAGATTACATTGGCTGTGTTATATTGCCACAAACGCCGAATACTGCATAGAGATTTGAAACCACAGAACTTACTTGTAGGACCAAATGGAATCATTAAAGTAGCTGATTTTGGATTAGGACGTGCCTATGGCGTTCCGTTCAGAGTATACACACATGAAGTAAGTGGGCAGGTTTGAAGTCTGAATATTTTGCTACTTATATCAGCACTGCAATATGAATGAGATCCTTCTTTAAATTAAAAGTTCATATTCAAGGAAAGTATGACATTGACTGTGAATGGGTAAAGTTGAAAATGTGTATCCAACTGGGATTTGAAACCGGGTCTCTAGGCAATTGGGCTCACCCCTAAACCACTGTGGACACATCGATCACCACACCTGCACGGATTACTTAAGCACACCTCCGTCAGATACAAATTCTCAGCTTTACCCTTCCCACTATTACTCAAATTTGTCATAGTTTTCACCGACTACCTCACTTGCTACGCTGTCATCAAACCTGTGCTGACTGCAGTGGATTTATTTTGAAGCATGGTACACCATGTGTGATGACATCTGATTGTGGAAAAGTATTCCAGTCGAAAATAGTATTAGAGGTAATGTTGCATCGTGACATTGTCCACAGAATAGCAACATGGTCTTGCAGAATGTTTTAACAAGAAGTTGGCAGATGTGCTGTCGATGTTGAGCAGAAGGATTGGGATACGATATTGCCAGTCATGACATTTGCTTATAATACAGCAAGGCAAGACACCACAGGCTTCACACCATTTTTCATGCTCCATGGTCATGAAGTTGAGATGACAATGGTTATGCTGTTCACTGTATGAAACACTCATTACCAGGGTCTAAGAAGCAAGACAGCTGGCTTGCATACAGACTGGATGCCCTAGAGAAGGCCTGTCAGCAGTATAATGACAAGTGTCGAGCTGCCGTGTACCGCCCATGAGATCTGATAGGGATTTTTACCCCTGCATGGAATGCTGGGCTATCAAAAAAGTTTCTAAAGTGATACTTTGGTCCGTATCGTGTCATACGCCACCTGTCAGACGTCACATACGAAGTCGAGGTGTAAGAGTTGTTCTCAAAATGACAAAAACAAAGAGACATTGTTCATGTTTTCTGTATGAAGCCTTACCATGATCCCAAAGGACAGAGAGATAGAAACAGCTTCTTGTTCAAGGCCTCTGAGGATCATTATGATAATGATGAAGCCACAACAAGAAGGTCTGTCGCTGGTCATCGTCACAGCAGGGAAGGTATGGAAGGATTCTCCAGAACTACCATACCAAGGACCCATGACAAGATCGAGATTCAGGACACTGCAGCTGGCTCCAAAGGGAACCTAACAGTGGGTCGCTGTTTATTTGGAAAGGGGAGCAATGCTGTGACTCTTCCAACGGAATGTGTGGTGCAGTGTTTAGCGTCGCAGATTGCTGTGTTGATGGTCCCAGGTTCAAATCCCACCATTCGCAGAAAAAAATATTTCTTTCTATTTACTATTTCTAGTATATTCTATGCGTTTCTTATGTTTGATGTACTTGTGAGAATTCTTTCTTTGTTTAAATAGTGGAGTACTCCAATCAGGAGGCAGTCTGTTCTGAGTGTATGCTTGTGTTAGTAATAAACCTCTTCTAAGTGAAAAGTGTTATGCTTTATTAAACCATTAGGGTGTGAATTAATTTTTTCTTAAAATTTTAAAAATTTTGCTTTATTATGTCTCAAAGTGCATAAATTACACAACATAGCTATTTTTACGAAAGTCATTACAGCCTTTAACGAGATATTTGATGTTGCCATATGGCAACGCTAGGCGCTTTCAATACCTAAATTTGTGTGGATTATAACTTGAACAAAATAAGTAGGTTATTGAAAGTTCTTATTACACATACAACTTAGTGTAAATGTATTATAAAATGTTTGTCATACAGGTGATATTTTATAACAGAAGCAACTGATAATGATGAATAAGAATAAAACCTTCTATACACAATCCCACATTGCACTTGGAACACGTTGTTCTCACATAGATTTACAGTCCTCGTGAGCACAGCTTTTCTTCTTCTTTCCTTCTGTATGCTGGACGAGGTGGTCAGTTTTATCAGATCTTATGGAGTTTGATAGACAATTGTCAGTACATGCCCTTGTTGCAGAAGGTTTTCCAGCTCTTTTGGGTACAGCTTGGTATCTCTCAAAGTACACTGCTGCTACTTCCCTCTTGAATTCAAGCTGAGAAATAGTTTGGTTTCTTGCTTTATTATACAAAATCCAACTGTTTTGTACGGCGACATCTAACGTCCATGTAAAGATACAATAGTACCATTTCTTGCTTCTTTTTCCATTGCAGTAGCATATTAGATTCTGATCCAACTGATCAGTATTTTCCATATGTGCATTATACTTGGCTACCAGTTTTGGTCTGGGAATCATTATGTTTCACTTTTTTTGTTGCAAGTATCTCTTGACTTGGATGACCTCTTCTGCACCACATGAACTGAGTTGTCAGCTGCTTTCTCCCAATGCCGACCACATATATATGTCAGAAAACCAGTTCACAATATTGCTGGATAATAACATAGATCGTACTTTGGATACTGATTACTCTGGTACATTGGGACGTAGTGCAGCTTGTTCAGGTACTGTTGGACCTTGTGCACTATTCATCAACTGTGCTTTCGGGTCTCGGTCCTCATAATAAAAACCGATCATTTCACTACTTGGCAGTCTTATTTCAGCATTAGCTCGTAACTGACGACAGGAGAGATTGTCTAACAATCGGTAACAATACGGAATGGAATAGGAAATAATAAAGTTGTCGGTATCAGTAAACAAACAATTCAAAACAAACCAATGGTAATGGCTACCTACCCATCATCATCTCTTTCCTGAATATCCATCTGTGACTACATTTGGAGCTGGAGGCTCAACACACATCACCTTCAATATCATCATTATAAAGAATCTCCAGCACCTCAGAAAGTGAGAAAACTTTTCTAAAAGAAAAAATGAAAAATTCGTCATTTTACTGAGTACAAGCGCCTAGCGTTGCCATATGGCAACACCGAAGTTCAAATGGCCTACATGAATGTAATTTATTTCACAGCAAGCAATAATTTTCAGAGAATATATATTGGAATATATAAAGCATAAACATACTAAAAAACAAAATTATGTATCATATACCACTGAGAAAAATATACTTAGTCAAACTTGTACTCCATTTTTTTTACTCATCTAGAAAACTACGAATTCCAACATTGCATACGTCGCAACCTTTAAATGTATTGTTAAAACTGTTGCGTTGTAATGAACTTCACAGTCTTGCAAAACGGAAGCAGGTGCTGCCAACATTCTCGCTTCATTATTGTCTTGAAAACTACGATTTTTAAAAAGTGTTACAAATGTTGCCATATGGCAACGCTAGGCGCTAATGGGTTAATGACCAGCCTTCGCATTCCGGACCACCTGCAGTTTTCAGTGTGACAATATTATTCTACACCTCGAGCTAACTACTTTTCACACTAAATAAGTTCTTTTCAAGTCATTGTGCATCCTTCTACAATCATTCAATGACATTACTTTACAGTATACTACAGCTTCATCAAAAAGAGATTAGCTCGTCGTTACCAGTCAAGTCATTGTACAGATTGAGGGGGTGGGGGAACACAAGCCGTTCCTTTAACAATTCTCAGGGGCACTCTTGATAATCCCCTTGGTTTGATGCATACTGATCTTATAGGACATTCTATATTCTATTAAGAAGTCTTAGAGACAGTCATGTATTTCTGAAGCTATTCTGTATGCTTAGATCTTGAGTCTCCATTGGGGCACTGACATCCAGAAATCTTTAATTATGGATTATGCTTGTGGCTCTTAAATTCTGGTTCTCAAGGTGACTTGCAAGAAAGAAGAAAATGTCTTTAAGTGATGCTTTCCAAACCCGTGTTGGTTTGAAGACAGCTTTTCTCTCTTAAGGCAATGTATTATACAGGGTGAATCGCCTAACAGTTGCACCGCAAATATTGTGAAGTGCGATTGATGTGCGGTTTTCATAGAATGGATTGATAGTCAGGGGCTCGTATTTTTAGCCAACAAACAGATTATATTACTTAAAAAGTGTATTTTTTAGTTTTTAAATAGTACAATGCCTGTAGACATTAAGAAACTAAAAATCAGTAGTGTTTGTTGCAGAATTCTAGTGCAAGTCGTTTATGAGATATCATCTTTTGAAACATATATTGTACAATATTTGTACAATACCTATGGTAACATACACTAAAGAACACAAGTGCATACTCTAGTTACATGGATTCCAACCAGTAATGTGACAAATGACCATCACAGGTTTTCAAAATGACCACAGGCAGCAGAAATACATGCTGTCAGTCTGTTATGGAATGACCACTACACATGTGCTAGCATTTCAGCAGATGTGTCCGAGCAGGCTGCAGTAATAAGTCGTTGCATATCATCGGTTGTGGTTGGTATGGCCTTGTAGACAGCATCTTTCAGCTTTCCGCACAGAAAAAAGTCTACAGGTGTCAAATCCAGGGAACGGGCGGGGCAAAGGTACAGGTCCTCTGCGTCCAGTCCATCGATTTGTGAACAAGTCATGAAGGTATGCTGTAGTAATTCGGCTGGACAGCCATCACGTTGGTACCATAGATTCCTCGTATTCTGCAGAGGAACATCTTCTAGCACCTGTGGAAGATGCGATACTTGTGGCGATCAGTGTTTGCCTATGAGCTACTGGTTCACAATCCCACACCACATGTTTACACTCCATGGATGCTGATGGTCCACCTGTCAAAGCCAAGAGGGATTGTCAGCACACCAATAGTGCATGTCTCTGCAGTTTACCTGGCCATAATTGGTCAACGTGGCTTCATCACTAAAAAAGATACATGATACATCTGGAGTATCCTGTCATAAAGCTCATCTACAGAACCTAACACGATTCTCAAAATCGTTTCCATGTAGCTCTTGATGGGGAGGGATGTGATAGGGATAGAACCTATGTCGATGAAGAATGTGTAGGACACTTGCCTGACTCATGCCATTTCCTCATGTGATTGTGTGGGAGTTGACATGCGAATCAACTGCAACAGCAGCAAGAACATAAATTTCCCCCTCATCTATTGTCACTTGTTTCCTTCTGTTATGTTGTCTTGGTGTTACACTGCCACTTTCATGTAACTGGTTGAAGAGATTGATGAATAATTGCTGAGATGGGCGACATCTTTCGGCATATCTTGCCGCATACACCTCACAATAATGAACGGCATTCTTTCTACACTCTCCATACATCATGAGCATGTCAGCTTTTTCTGCATTGGTAAAACCCATCGTACACTCATGACCTACCAGTTTGGCTGTTATACGCTAACTGACTAGCGAGCTGCAGTGCAATCAACGAATACACAAGCACGCTATAAGGAAACATATCATTGTACCTATCAGCTGTGTGGGTTGACTGGCACATGCAAATGTTGGTGTGGGAACGTTTCAAAAGACAATATCTCGTAAATGACTTGAACTAGAATCCTGTAAGAAACACTACTGATATTTTAGTGCACTCTACTTTGTTTCTTAATGTCTACAGGTTATAAAAATACATTTTCTACGTAACATTGCAATCTGTTTGTTGGCTAAAAATATGAGTCCCTTACTACCAATCCATTCTGTGAAAACCACACATCAATCGTACTTTCCGTTTCCACAATATTCGCGGTGCAAGTGTTAGCTGATTCACCCTGTATATATTCAAACTTGAATATTCAAGTATTTAGTAGCATACTGTTGTTAGATATTGATCTGTAATTTTGTGGATCTGTTTTTTTATTCTTCAACTCTCTTAATAACGACAAACTTGAATGTTCTCATTGCAAAATTTAGAAAGCCATTATTAACATACTCTTAATTATCAAGTAAATCTTGTGCAAAGAGAAGCACATGTGAAAACACTTTACAGCCACATGCATACAAAATTAGAGGAGAATGTAAGACAACACTAATATTAGCTGATAAGATATGATCCAACTTTCTTTTGTGTGTGGTTTATTGCAGGTCGTAACTCTCTGGTATAGAGCTCCAGAAGTTTTACTAGGCACCCTCAAATATTCCTGTCCAATTGATGTATGGTCCATTGGATGTATATTCGCTGAAATGACAACAAAGAAGCCATTGTTTCAAGGAGACTCTGAAATTGACCAACTTTTCAGGATTTTCCGGTATGTAAAATCTAACAGGATGATTTTAAATTTTCATAGATTACTTCTTGTCATTGTATGTTAAAGTATTTGAACTGTTGTTTAAGATAATGTCAATAAAGCAGTATAGATAAAAACTCACTGTAAAGAGGTTCGCTGTGCTTATGACAGTCATGAAAAATAAGACAGTCACATTCACACAACTTAAGTTTTCGTCCATGGTCTTCATCAGAAAAAGAAGACATACATTCACTCACACAACTATACACACATAACCACAATGTCTGGCTGCTCCAGCGCCACAAACATCTTGACTGTGAGTGGGGTGGCATGTGGAGGGGGAAGGATTCTGGGTAAGGGTGGGGATGGGAAGTTTTGTGTTGCATAATGAAGTGTAAAGGTTCTGATAGGTGGGTCTGTGAGAGGGGGTGTTGAATACAGTGAGAGGAAGGGGTGAGAGAGGCTAAAAGGGAGATGTAGAGGAGATGAGGGGATTTGAATTATAAAAATAATAAGGAAAAAATAATAAAAAAGTAATTAAGGGGATATTATAAGGAGTAACACACAGTTACAAGGAAGACATGAGTTTGGTGGGATACATGATAATGAGTGGAGAAAAGGGGAGGGAGGGAATGTTAGTCATGGGGTATAGGGATGACAAGCTATCTTAGGTTGAGGCCAGGATGGTTGCGGGACCATAGCATGTGTAAAAGGTGTAATACCCATCTGTGCCGTTGAGAAGAGCTGGTGGTGAAGGGGAGGATCCAGATGGCTCGGGTAGTAAAGCAGCCATTGAAGTCCAGAGTGCTATATTCTGCCGCATTCTGTGCCACAGGGTTGTCCATCTTTCTTTTTGCCACAGTTTGACGATGGCCGTTCATGCCTATGGACAGCTGGTTTGTCATCTATACATCTAATAAAATTGGTGTGTGTGTGTGTGTGTGTGTGTGTGTGTGTGTGTGTGTGTGTGTGTGTGTGTGTGTGTGTGTGTGTTTTTCCCATCTCCTCGTAAACTAATTGACCGATTTCAACTAAATTTGGTACAAATATTCTTTACGGTCAGGAATGATTTATTATGGTGGCAAAAATCATACATAGTTCATACAATGTCACATCATAAACAATGATAACTGCCGCAGCTTGCCGCGCGCGATAGTGTGATTTTATTTGTCAACTATTTGAGAATGTGTGTGTGTGGCGACTTTGCAATAAACTTTAAACATAATTGCAAATCTTTATGAAACTTTTTCTTGATGAATATTCCAACAAAATGATGAAAGGAAAAAAGTTTATCACTTATTACTTCTTCAAAGTTCATGGTGTATATCTAGGACATTTGGCATGACGATACAAGTTTTTACTTCTACCCTGTAAATTGTATTTGTGAGACATTTCACTGATGTTAGACATATAGTTCATGAAATATGGAGTCATAAACAATATGGTTCATGAAAAACCGCATCATCATGCATGAGGTTTTGATTAATTATGCCTTTGGTATTAACACCGTTCATGGCATATTTTGCAGACAGGCACACATATCACTTACATCATAGTACAACACACATTTCAGGAGATATGATGTCATAAACAATGAAATTTCTGAATGACTGCTACATCATGCACTATGTTTCTGCATCTCCTCGTAAAATAATGGACAGATTTCAACTAAACTAAGTACACATATTGCTTACTATCAGACAACAATTGCTGTGGAGTTAAAAACTAGGGGACTGATGACCTAGATGTTTAGTCCCCTCAAAACAGCAGCAGTTAAAAACTACCTATGACACATAGTTCAGAAGATATGATGTCGTGAACAATGAGTTACAAAAACTTCATCATACAATGCATGATTTATGAAACTTCATTCAACCAGTATTTTTTCATCGCTGACCGTTTCCTAATGTTACACCCTACAAATCTGGAAAATTATGTTGTTATAGGACACTTAGTCAAGCAAATACGATGCTGAAAGCAAATACGGACAGTGTGAATGCCGCCATTAGAAATACACTGTGGAATGTTCTGATGGTCGTGATGTGAAGGGCAGTGTGAATTGGCCTTAATTCTCATTTTAAGTAGCTGTGACAGCCATTTCAAAATCCATATTAAATTATTATTTATGATTTAATTGTTAGGGGACTGATAACCCAGCCGTTTAGTCCCCTTTAAAACATAGCAACAACAATAATTTAATTGATAATATCTTAGGTAATATGCTTTATTTAAAAGTAATTACAAGTTTATAACAAATAATAACAAATGCATCTTGAGGGTAGGTTCAAACATGGATTGTCCGCATGTCAGGTGATTATGTTACCACCTCAGCTTTACGACCATGCTGCAGGTTGGTGTTACGTATCTGCCAAGTCTATCTGTGGTACATATGCTGCGGTTAAAACTTTTTTCTTGGAATTTTCTGGATAGTGCACACCCTCGATGTATAGTACTAACGTGGGAAGTTTGTGTTGGGTAAATTTTCCTTACAGAAGCAATTACTGAGTGTGTTATAGTTGGCAACGAAATGTTAGATTTGCAATGATAATTAATTTACTGACTGGAAGAGGGTACATAAATGAACCTGTTAACTGTACAGCACAATGAACATTATTTATTTATTTCTACATAAGGCTTATTCTCCTCATTCTAAGTCATTGAGTTTCCAGTGCACATTCAATTGTTGCGAACATCAGCATACTACGCCACCGCTGCAGGAGGTAAAATTGTAGTCTTGTGTTTTTGTAAAACCAAAGAAGTCATTATTTTTCTTCTTTTGAGAAATGTGGGATCAAGGAAACGTTGTTCTGTAGGTTGCGTTTGTAGCCAGTGTGTTGAGTTAAATAACTCGCAGTTAATAATTTTGTAGGTTTGGTGACTGTTGATCCTAGTTGATGTAAGCTGTGATCAATGTTGAGAAGTGAAGGCAGCTAATCAGGATGGGGTTCAGTCTATTAACCCTCGAGCAGTCGCTCATTTTCATGGTGCAGGAGCAGTCGCTTGACTCAGTTCTATTACACTTTTCACATGAACTCATGACAGTACTAATGTTTATAGTTAATTTTCTAAAAGGTTGATGTACTATCACTCACTCAGGTATTAGTAGTATCGAAATATTACACATTTTGGCTAATTAATACGAATTTATTTCGACACCACAATCCCAAATCCTACATGTCTAATCAAGAAATATGTATATAATATTTAACACTTTGATTGCAAAAAAATGGTTAATTATTTAATGTGACAGTTAATGGCACTTCTTATTATTAACATAGATGAAAATCCAAGAATTTAAAATCATACAATTTAACTGACAAAAGATTATGTTTTACTATCAGATTGGAAAACGAATATGTTCGTATTGTTGTAACAGCTTACAGACGGTCCAACTCGGCAATTTCATAGAGGTCAAGGATCATATCTCCAGTCTTCTGAGTCTGTAGTTGCAACATGACACTTTTCACACGAGTAACTAATAGTCACATGCTTCCTGCAAACAAAACCCTTACATGAATCACACTTTATTGTTGTGTTAACATTCTTGGCTCTTCCACAAATAATACACTGTCCTCGTTTGTTAGAAGAAGGCTGCACAAGTTGCTCAGATGTTGTCTGGTACCTTTGAAGGAACAGCGAAATATCCTTAGGAAGGCTTGGAATTTTGGCCCTTTCTACTAGATGTGCTTTCATGAGATCATAAGCCAAGTTCTTTCGAAAAATCCTTCTTGACACCTTATGATTTTGTCCATTTGAATAAAATAGGATCTGGGCGTTGATGCCCGCAATGTCCATTAGAGCGAAAATGATTACCAAGGGCCATCTTGTTGTAATAGGAGCCATAGAATATGGGTCGCACATCTGGTTTACTGTATTAACGCCACTCTTCGTGGTATTATAATCTAACACAATATCAGGCTTACACTTACACGAATCTTCATCAATAGTACCTGAATCGTGCATAGTTGACAGCAACAGAACCTCCTTGTTCTTCTTTGGTGCATACGAAATCAATCTCGTATCTCTATTATACTCGAAAAGGGACGAACTTGGTGCTCGATCTTTCCTAGGCAAAAATTCCAAGGTAATTTCTTGTTTATTTTTTCTCAGTGTCCCAATACATGTAAGCTTTTTCTGTAATAGTGATATGGCCAAGGTTTAACTTGTGTACCAATTGTCCATTGTTATATTTCTGTTGGATCCTTCTATATGACTCACTAGCCTGTGAACTATTTCTGAAGCTGAATTGGAGACTGCGTAAGGTCCTTCAGGTTGCTTTCCACAATATACCTCGAGGTTGCTTGTAAAAAATGTTTTCGCGTCACAAAGTGAGAATGTCTTGATGCCATATTTGGCAGGTTTGTTGGGAATATATTGTACAAATCCACAACGCCCCCAAAAAGCTTGAAGTTTTTCTTCAATGTTTACAAACTCACTACGATTGTACATACTTTTACAGTTGGTGACAATCTCTTACAAAATGAAGCACACTGGAGCCAACTTATCAAATTTTCTTCTCTCTGCCCTAGTTGTTTTATTGTCAAAACGAATACAATGTAGCAAGAACAGGAATCACCTGTAGCTCATCATAGCTCTTGCAATTTCGATTCCTGATCCATCGGTTTACATCTTTCAAAAAAATCTGGACCTTCATTCAAGAACCACTCAAGTTCCTCGCTGGTTAAATGCTTCCTTGCCCTAAAATAAAGTATTCTCATGAACACGGACCATAGGAATAACTTAACTGAAATACAACACTACATTTGAGAAAGTAAAAAAAAATACTTAAATGACCAGTCGCGCGGCGCACTGAGTGCGCCAGTTATGACAACGCTTCACAAATTCTCGTGTCAAGAATTTTCTTGAGCACCGACAATTAACAGACTGCACACAACAATAGTGAGGACAACAGTGGAGGAATAGCTAGAGTTTCAAATGTCTCCAATGTTACCAACATAACGAAAACCATGTTTATTTAACTATGGTGCACTCGGTGCACCAGCGCGACCGCTCGAGGGCTAAGAATGACCTTACACTTTGAATATAATTCGGGGTTGTGGATGGACATATTTTTTATGAGTAACATAGCAAATCGTGACATACGCGTTGTAAATACAGTATTTTAGAAGATTTACTTGTAAATGGTATTGCTGCTCATTTCACTGGTAAAAATTAAGTTTTGCTATTGGTACCTGCTTAATAACAAATCCAAAAGTCATTACATTAAAAAACGGTCACTACATGGGCGTAACATTAATTTTGCAGCTTTGAGTAGAAACAACTCTTTTAAATTACCAATAAACGTAAATGTGATCAAATTTCATCAATTAGAAAATCTGTTACATCGATGTAATGACTGTGTGTGATATTTCCATTTCAATCAGCATTTCCAACAGAGTTGTACACACTTTGCAACTACAGGTAATTTTGTGATTAATTCATGCCATGGGAGTTCGTGTGGGAGTGGAAGAGACTATTTTTGTGAGTGTCTTTTGTACTTTAGCTGTGGTGTTATGATGGGCAGTTCGATGAAATGAATGAAACTGAGGAATGACTTTTTTATTTTCTTATTTTACAAATGTATCATTACATTTTACAGTACAAGCTGATCCATTTACATTCACGGTCCATGCATCCATATTCTGAGCACCCATTTTTTAATTCCAAAATACTAAGAATTTGAAATATTGATCATTTGCAATGGACATCAAAGTGTGGTGACTATTTAATATGTCATCATAAATTTTGTCGGAACACGACTGTTTCATTATATGCTTGTAGACAGACAGCTGACCAGCACAACTGTCTCTGTGCTGTGTACTGCACAGCTACCGCTGTAAACATTTATCACGTAAGTGCAGTCTGCCGCTGCCAGTGATCTGAACTAACAACATGTTAAGCAGAAGCAGCCGTCACCTAAACTGCTTTTTAACCTAGTTAACAAGTTATTGATCTTTGTTTGCGGGTGTAAAGAGTGATATGATGGTGACAATACTGTATACTGGTTAATTTGGGATTCTCGCCTTACCAGTGATGTCACATATCAAAGTAAGTGTTAGTATCACATTCTTCAGTTATCGTTAAATATGTTATCCGACCTGCACTGATTCAGAACTTGAAATGTGGCCCTCCAGGCCTAGTAAATTGGAGACCCCTGCTGTAGATTGATTCACTGAGAAAATTTGCCTAATTTTCAAAAAGGGCTCTTTTCTTTCTTCTTTCCCAAACTCTGTATTTTCAAAGAGATTTTTTAACAAGTCCATTTACCTAAAGTAAATAGAAACATTGGGAACATTAAAGTTATAGAAATTTCTGTTTTGTAACAGTTTTTTCATTGTATCTCAAAACCTTAAAAAGCATCAATAGATTGTTTTATGTCCTGTCGTTTAATAGTTTTCAGTTTGCGCTATAGCTTTTACTCGATTAAGAAACAGTTTTTTCATTTTTCTGAAATTGTGTGTTTTGGCTATGTTTGGTACGTTGGATAGTGTTTCAACACACAGAAATTCTATTTAAAATTTAATTTTCTATACACTCGTATTCTGTTTTTGGGTAATAGTTTTAACAAATTTAACTTCAGGATGCCACAGAATGCATGTTATAACAGCATGGCACTGCTCTGACATGTCTTGGATTTCTTGGTGCTTGTCATTTGTTTGTGTTTGATATTGTAAAACGTCCTCTGCTATTTAATAATATAGTAAGGACAGTTTACAACTCACCGCAAAGACGTTGCAACGAGCTGCGACAGGCACATACAAAAGATACACACATACAACACTTCCAGCTATCGGCCATGGCCTTCTTCAGAAAATAGAACACTCACGCAATCAGACAGGCACACAACACAGTCATACAACCATCACCTCCGGCTGCCACACTTGGAAGTTACTTCCATCTAACGCATCCCCACCACCGTGACATAACCTTCCTATCCCCTCTCCCTTCCCCTCCCATCCCTGATTCGTGGCAGAGCGTGATTCGAAGTGCGGCAGCCGGAGGTGATGGTTGTATAATTGTGTTGTGTTCCTGTGTGATTGCCTGAGTGTTCTATTTTCTGAAGAAGGCCATGGCCAATAGCTAAAAGTTTTGTATGTATGTGTCTTTTGTATGTGCCTGTCGCAGCTCGTCGCCACATCTTTGCGGTGAGTTGTAAACTGTCCTTACTATATTATTAAGATTACCATACGTTTCATTTCATGTATTACATCTCTTACGTACAATGTCATGTACTTGGTTGTTCCATGACAAGGAGACTTCCTCCTCTGTTGGGTACTGTGTAACATGATAAATAAAGAAAAATGTTAGCTTATGATGCTGATTTCACATGGTCAGTCATGGAACTTATTTCTCTGTAGCCTTTCAGCACAATGTGCCCATTTCCATAACTTTACCTGCTGTGGTTAAAATAGCTGTACTTCCTGGTGTCAACACTTTCTTTGATGAAAGAATCCAGTATATATAAAGTGGCCACGAGATTTTAATATAGGGCGCTTTCATTTATTTGGAGCACATCAAATAATGTATGTAGACCCTATGGCTGACACAGTTTTTCTGTCGGGTATCAGCACAATCTGTTGGAGCATATTGAAGTTTCATTCTGACTTCATGTTGTGACAGTGACATGTGGCTAATTGTGTATGAAAGTAGGACATGGCTTATTAGTATGACAATCCTGGGACCACCAGATACACGCCCTGGGAGTAAGAGGTTTTTGAAAGACTCATGTTAAGGATAGAGATGGACAATCTGCTCCTGAACTGATTCAAAGAGCCAGATCCTTCTAAGGAGTGAGTGATGGATGACTCCGGAAAAAAAAAAGAGTGGTAATTCATCCGATCTGAAAAGTCCCTCTGGTAACAGCAATGAGCTGCATAAGCACCCCTTGCCACATGCTTCAGAAGTGTCCTAAACCTCTTGCCATATGCCTCAGAAGTTTCCTAAGCTACAAAATAAATGTGGTAAAGACCATGTGCAAGTATAAAACTGCAAAAGATGAGCGCCTAAACACGTGCAGCCTCTTCACGCTGCGAATCGAGAATCGGTGAATCGAGAGTTGGCAAGTCAGACAAGCACCGCGGTTCAGCGAGCGGGCAGCTCCCAAATCCCGCTAGCTCGCTGCTCCGCACGACTCCGGTGATCGAGGCGATCCGACCGCCAACTGAGTCAGTGAGTTACCTGGTTCACCTCTCCCCACTATTCTCCCAACTTGGCTCGCTTGCGGAGCCGCCCGTGTGGCGCGCTGCTCATTATTCCCCCCACTCCTCTGGCGAACCGCTCCTCTGGTGCCGAACAGAGCGACTCCGCGCATCTCTCTGTTCTCTCAACTCCTGTGTCCTGATAAAGCTTGCAGCTCACTTACAGAAACGATCATCTGAAGCAATAGAAACCATCATATAGGCTAATGTCCTATTTCGAATACTACTCGAGATGAAACGTATTTATTTAATGTTGCATTATTTTTGTTTTTTCTTAATAACAGGAAATATGCAGTCTGTAGCAAAAACGCGTTACTGTACAAAATTAAAAATGATCCTACTCCATTTTTCTCGAAGACTTGTTGTTATGTGAAGGGAGAAAGAGAGACAAAGTATTATGCAATGTGCATTCTCTGTTGCTTAGATTTTGTAAGCCCATATTACGCAGTTTCCTGACTTGATAGACGAGTGTCCAGTAACAAATTATGCGTATTTTATGCATCTCCACTATTTTGGTCTGTTGAAAACAATGACTATATAATCGAATAACAAAGAAAATAACAATATGCATTAATGTTATCTATCTCTGAAACCATTCAGTTTGGGGAATGTGTCCATTTGAAATTTTTGCTGCTGGCGTCAAATCTTTGACAGTCACAACAAACTTATTTGCCAAGACAGAGAAAACACTAGGATGTCAAATGAGATGTGTCTAAAATTACGTTTCTGAGTAAAATACAGTAAAACCTCGTTTTTAAATTCTCGGTTTTTACGTTTTCCTGCCATTTACACCATTTTTTGTCGGTCCCGACAAATTTCCTATGTTTACAATGTTAATTCGCCCTCGTTTTTGCATTAACATAATTACGCTTTTCCCGCGTTTTACACTTTTTGAAAGCATGTTCGTGAAGAAAAATGACGTAATCTACATAAATTGACACTAGCAAGGCTTTCCCCTTAAAGTACAGCTCTTAAAAATTATTCGCATTCGAGTTTCTTGACACTTTGCGTTTATTCAAACGTATATTTCGCGTTTAGTTGTTGACTTAAAGACGCGCCGATTTGTGGTAATGTAGTTCTTCTTTTCACCAGCTTCTTTGGCAGAGCGCCTGGCATGGCATGACAAACAGAACGATTTGTTAACGAGAGAATAACGCTGATTTGTTGCGGTGGTTCGTCTTTCCGCTAGCTTCTTTGCCAGAGCGGCTGGCGAGTACTCAATCAGAACCAGTTGCTTTGTTGAAGTGAGAGTAAATAGTTTCGTTGTTTTTGTGGTACATATTTCTGGTTAATAAAGAACTTTATCTGTCACAGTTGGGTATCATACTACCCACAACTTCAAAAAGCGCTAATAGTGAGAGATGCCGATCCTCTGCAAACGTCACAAAAATACTTAGGCATATGTTTGTACTCAGAACGCGAATAAATTCTCGAGTATTGTCGTGTGAAACATCGAAAAATACAAAACGAACAGAACTTTAGGAGTTTTACTACGTAAATAATTCCAGTAAAAGGCAGTAATTTTGAAGATGTGTTACACAGCCTGGCAGCAGCGTCCAAACGATATCTATAGAAGCGGTTCAGGGTATTTTGAAGATGTGTTGTAGCCCAGCAGTGGCGTCCTCGATTATAATGAATGAAATTACGTCAAAAATTTCTACTTCCCATAAAATTTCCAGTTTGCCTGGCGCTTAAAATAGCGGCGTCCTCGATTATAATGAATGAAATTACGTCAAAAATTTCTACTTCCCATAAAATTACCAGTTTGCCTGGCGCTCAAAATAGCGGCATCCTCGATTATAATAACTGCAATTACGTCAAAAATTTCCACTTCCCATAAAATTACCAGTTCTGCCTGGCGCTTAAAATAGCGGCGTCCTTGATTACAATGAATGAAATTACGTCAAAAATTTCTACTTCCAATAAAATTATCCATTTTTCCTGGCTCTTAAAATAGTAAAAATTTGGATAACCTTTATTGTATAATCAACTCCCCGGCGAGTATTTAGAAGTCTATTATGTACATATATCACACATAAACTACGAAAATGCAAGGCTGATCCAGTAAGCATATGTTACCATTTAAAACATTATTTCCTGCATTTTACAATTTCCTGCATTTTACACCATTTCACTGAAGTCCCCTGAAAAGCGTAAAAACGAGGTTCTACTGTATTTTGCTATAATGTTTACGAATTTAATGTGTTTGGTACAGCAGGATGTATGTGTTTGCAATTAAAGATAAAATATATTTGGAAGCACTTAAAAAAATATTCGACATGCTCTGTATAGAGAATATATAAAACTTGCACAAAAAACAGGTGAAAGGGATGTAGTTACTGGAATTAAAATTGAAATTGTACCAGCCCGAACGCTACCCCTGTACTACGCCAACTGTAAGAGTATCAATGCAGTTATTTACCTAATTATTTCTTTTGGTAAGACTCTCTTCGAACTTAATCAGTTGTTGATGGTTTGTACTCCCAAAAGAAAAACTCATTGACGACATAGTCGAAAGTATCTGTACTCGTCGTCGTATTTTCGAAGAATTTGGCTGGATGCCGTGTCGCGTCGCTGAATATCGCGCGCTGTCACTCGCTTTTGTCGCTCAAGTAGTATGCGGCGTAGTGCGCATGGCTATTTTGCTGCGGCAGTTACCACGTCCTGCATGGACCTCTCGCGCTATCACGTATCATTCAACTCGCTCAAACTCGCAAACTACTCAGTGTATAAATATGGAACTAGTATCATTTTATTCTGCAAATTATTCTATTTTTTGAATGACAGTATACAAATATAAAAATATTTTTTTTTTTCTTTTTCCAAATATTGCACCTTCAAAAATGTTTAAATTCTGTTATAACATTTTTAAATTTTAATGTAGGTGTAACTAACAAATTTTAATTCTCGAAACTAGTAAGGACTCACAATAAAATTATTACTCTTCTTTCACAATATGGCCAAATCAAATAAAGGTATAGTGACAAAAAAGCAATGTGATATCGTTTTACGTTTTTTATCAGTTGGTGAGTCAGTGAGCAATGAAAAAGAACTAGTTCATCCTGGTGAATGACTATTTCTGATCCAATCTCTGAAAAGATTGGTTTTGCCCATCTCTAGTTCAGGAAGCGGGACGAATCTTTTTGCTATTGAAGAACTGCACACAGCAAACGAAGAGGTTCTACAAGTTGAATATTAGGCTCGATTTCTTGCTTGTATTGTTTGATTACCTGCATTGTTCATATAGTCTGAATGTTGTGCCAGAGCAGCCATTGTTGGTCGTCATGTGTGCACCTGAGTTTGTGTGAATATGTGTGTATCTTTTTCTGATAGAGACTGTGGCCAAAAATTTAAGTTGTGAGTGTGTGGTTGTTCACTCTACATGCCTGATGCCTGCATGTGGCTCAGTGTTCACCTTTGCTGTGATCTGCCACCTATCCTCATTATTGACATTCCAACCTGGAATTTCCATTGTTTTTTGCATAATCATATATCCCCCACGCCATCGTATAAATCGTGTGGTAAAATGTCCTAGACATTTAGTAGTAGTAGTAGTAGTAGTAGTTGTTGTTGTTGTTGTTGTTGTTGTGTGATAAAGTCTCAGTATATATTTTCAGTATTTTAAGAACACCCACAGAAGAAACGTGGCCTGGTGTGACTAAATTACCAGATTACAAGCCAACGTTTCCTAAATGGACTCAAGATAATTTGAGTAGTTGCATGAAGAAGTTGGAGCCAGAAGGACTGGACTTATTAAGAGTAAGTATTTATTCGATCAAAGAAATGAGTGCATACAATATCTTATGGAAATAATGAACTGTTATAGTCGAACAATGGACTAAGTCACAAATCTTTGTGTGTGTGAAAATGAAATTGAAGATCACAGTGTATGTGGCAGTAATTACAGCTAACACATTGTTAAAGCTACACACAAAAACTTTCCATGGCTTGCTAATTAGTTTTTGTAATAGTGCCTAAATTGAAAAATAGTAAGTGGAGATATGTAAGATTTTAAACTGCACAATTAGATTTGGGGGGGGGGGGGGGTGGAAGAATTTAAGATTTAGTGCAGTTAATTTTAACAGGCTTAGCAAATGACTGGAGATAAGTAGTCTCATATTTTACACGGAATTTTTTTAATTGCTTCTCAAATAACTAACAAGGTTTTGCCCTGAATTTGTCTCCATACTTAAATTTTTCCATTCTGTTGAACATAAGACAATTTCCTTGAAGTACTCTTAGACAGTATATACTAGACAATACCTGAAGTTTTTTTCTTCATTTGATAGTGCTAAGTGATATCTTATTATATATGAGTGCGTGTTTTCACGGCGATATCCATTAATGAAATCTTCTCGGGTTACAAGCCACATCATGTGGCTTACTGCCTACGAGCTTTCGACAGAGAACTTCTCTGCCATTGTCAAGTGGATGACTCATTTTGCGGCTGAGGCCTTGCTTATACAGCCGCGCCGCCGCCAGTGACGTCACTGGTGCCCAGTTCTGTGACCATATAAGGTAATGTTTTAGTCGCGCGTAGGCCGCGCCCGCTTCAACTCCACGATCCCAAGCGGTACTCAGCTGCAAGCCGTCGTCTTTATTGAAGGTGTTTTCAGTAATTTTGATTTATACTGCCTCATGTATTATGCTGTCCCAGAAGCTGTTGGTCCGTTTAATAATAGAAGTCTCGTCGAAAGCAATTCGGTGTCCATTTTCCAAAGCATGTTCCACCACAGCTGATTTTTCGGGATAGTGTAATCAATAACACCGCTCGTGTTCTGTGCGGCGCTGTTCAATAGTGCGAACTGTCTGGCCAACATAAAACTGCCCACACTCACACGGAATTTTGATGTAGGTCTCAGAACACCAGGCATTTATAAAATTCCGTGTGAGTGTGGGCAGTTTTATGTCAGCTAGACAGTTCGCACTATTGAACAACGGCGCACAGAACACAAGAGGTGTTTTCGATTACGCTATGCTGAAAAGTCAGCTGTGGTGGAACATGCTTTGGAAAACGGACACCGAATTGCTTTCGATGAGACATCTATTATAAAACGGACCAACAGCTTCTGGGACTGCATAATACATGAGGCAGTAGAAATTAAAATGTCTGAAAACACCCTCAATAAAGACGGTGGCTTGCAGCTGAGTACAGGTTGGGATCCCGTAATTGCGGAGTTGAAGCGGGGCGCGGCGTACGCGCTACCAAAACATTACCATATATGGTCATGGGACTGGGCACCAGTGACGTCACTAACGGCGGCACAGCTATATAAGCACGGCAGCAGCTACGAAATGACAGTCATCCACTTGACAATGGCAGAGGAGTTCTCTGTCGAAAGCTCGTGGGCACTAAACCACATGACGCGGCTTGTAACCTGAGATTTTCATTAATGATTTCTTATAAAAGTGGTGATCTTTAATTTTCTTTGTGTGTGTGTGTTTTGGGTAATAGGGTGACAGCAAAAAATCGATGTTGGAATTTTGTCAAAGTTATAAAAAAACGTGTGTGGGCCGACTAGTGACATTCGCAGGGCGTACCTACGAAACTCCCCAATATTTCTTGTGATTTGTGTATCAAATGAAAGGCAATATTATTGTATGACATGTATATTTTATATCTATTATAGAAGGAAACTTTCCTGGTGGGATAAATATGTATAAAAAAATAGAAATCAGATAACTTACCCAAAGCACAGGTTCGTTGACAGATACAAATAAAAACGCACACCTACACACATACAAGCTTTCGCAACCGTTGGTCGCTTCATCAGGAAAAGAGGAAGGAAGGAAGGAGGGGAGAAAGGAAAGAATACGGGTTTTAAGGAACTGGAAAAGGAGTCATTCCAATCCCAGGAGTGGAAGGACTTGCCTTAAGTGGAGAAAGGAAAGGTAAAAAAGTGCACACCCACACACATACCCACGCAAACACAAGAAGCTACAAATGTCTAACTGGTTGTGTGTGTGTGTGTGTGTGCGTGTGTGTGTGCGTGTGTGTGTGCGTGTGTGTGTGCGTGTGTGTGTGCGTGTGTGTGTGCGCGTGCGCGCGCGCTTGTTTACCTTTCCTTTTTCCACTTAAGGTAAGTCCTTCCACTCCTGGGATTGGAATGACTCCTTTTCCACTTCCTTAAAACCCGTATCCTTCGCTTTCTCCCCTCCTTCCTTTTTTCCTGAAGAAATGACCAACGGGTGTATGTTTTTATTAGTGTCTGTCAACGAGCCTGTGCTTTGGGTAAGTTATCCGATTTCTATTTCTTACATGTGTATATTCTATATATATTTATTGCTACTTCTAGTAGAACCGAGCTATAACAGCCCCACCAGAGCTGCTTTACCTATTATCCGCAACGAAAATGTGAGAAAACATCTACCCCAGATGTAATTGCCAACATAACTGGATTTCAACACTAAACGCATTGAATCAAAATCCAAAGACGATTACAAGGAGCTCATACAATTGGTATCACTTTTTGTAGCAGCACTGAATAGAGTGGAAGTGAGATTTAAATTTTCAGGTGCCATCAGTCATGTCAGGTAGATTGCCAAGGCCACCTATTGTCTGAAGATATTCCTATTCCGCGTACAGTTCAAACTGAGCGATGAAGAACTCAGTTCCTTAAAAGCTGTCAGTATTTTCCTTGGTTTAATGCCCACAAAACAAACTTGGATCCCAAGCAAGACTTGACCTCTTGCGATGTTTGATGGACTGTGAGGAGATTGACAAGGATCTCTGAGAGAGCTCTGGTGACATTTTCAAACCATTTGTGGTATTTCAATGTGGAATTGGTAGCCCTTGCATTCTTTGACCCCTAAATTTCAGACAAAGAATAATGGGAACAGTGCCTGACTCAGACTGAGTCTGAAACAGAAAATTCAAGAATTAAAAACCACAAATTTCCAAGGCATCAACTGGAAGACCTACTTACTTCAGGAATATCTGGTTTAATTACTGAGGGGACGATGAATTTCTTTGAGCATTTCCACATTAACACATATTTTCTGAGAGAACCCCCCCGTAGGTGGCATGAAGATAAACATTTTAAGTAAGGATTAGGGATTGTGAATTCACTAAAGATCGTTAATGATGTGGCAGAATGAGGAGTGAAATTAATTGTAGTCTTTACTAACCTTCTCACTAAAGATGAGGAACCAGAAACAATACGTTTACAAGTAGTACAAATATGCCGAATGCTATATACTGATGTTTCAAAAAACACTTTGAGCAAACCTAAGGAATAGATTTGCCATTGTAACCTTCTGAAAGATGGCAAATGATAAACTGTCACTCTCTTTCTGAGTAAAATAAATTGATATATGTAAAAATCAACAAATCTCTCATTTTATTCCATCACAATTTCATAGTTTGAAAATTGTTAAATAACTCTCATAACATAATTACGTTAATAGAGATTCCTAGTCAAGTATTTGGTGGCAAAGGCTGTTATAGCTCAGTTGGACTATAAGTAACAAAAAACATGTATAGAGTATAAATTACTTAGAACAATACTGCCCTTCACTTGACTCATAAAAATGAGAAAATAATGGGGAGTTCCGGATATACTACCTGTAAATGTCGCTAGGCGGCCCACGTGCTTTTTTTTTTTTTTTTTTTTTTTTTTTTTTTTTTTTTTTTTTTTTTTTTTTTTTTTTTTTGTAACTTTGAGGGACCAGCGGCACAGGTTAACATTCTCCAATCATGCCCAAACTTTCACTACCTTAAAATCTGCAAAGACTGATCATATTGTGAGGTTCCTGTTGATAAAATTCTGGAAAAAAAAATTATCCCATGTCACTGTAGTCACCCTAGTGTGTGTGTGTGTGTGTGTGTGTGTGTGTGTGTGTGTGTGTGTGTGTGGTGTGTGTGTGTGTGTGTTTTGTTATACATATGTATATGTATGTGTGTGTAACACTGTTTCTATATTGCAGAAAATGTTAACATACAGCCCTGCAGATAGGATAACTGCGAAGAATGCTATTTTGCATCCTTACTTTGACGACCTTGACACATCAAAATTGCCTACAACAGAGTCATAGGTACTTTCATTAAGACTGAACAATTTCTCAAATGAATGTGTTGAGCTTTTTTACAATATATATGAAACTACCTTTAGTACAAATGTGGATTTCTCTACTTCTATTTCTGTCTTCTTTTGTAAAATGTGTAGTGATATTTGATTTAGAGTATTTTGTACTGATACAGACAATGTAAATACTCAATTTATTCTCAGTTGTTATTTAATGTGTGATATCCATTATTAAAACATGAAAACAGTGTTTGAATATTGAATAATAAAATCTATACTAATAATAAATCTGTAAATGTAGACCTGTCATTGTTCCCTTCAATCTTCTTAACTACTGGACGAATCTTCATGTGCTTTTCACAGAAAACATGAGAAAAGTTTGGTTCAACATATAGGCATAATTTTATCATAATCGGATCACAAAATAAAAACATATTGTAATTTTAAGTGTTTTCAGTAACCGCTGTGTCTGTTTTTTCAACTATTAAAAACCTCTTTATCTCCAAAACTACTTCACAAATTTGCATGAGCTTTTCACAGATAACTTGAGAGTAACTGGACAATATATAGACTTCGTTTCATAAATGTCGGATCACGGAAAAAAATATCTTGATTTCAATTTTTCTGTCTACGATCATTATGTCTGCCTGTCTCTTTGAACACGTATATCTCCAAAACTACTTGGTGAATTTTCATGGGGTTTTCACACAACTTTAGAACATCGTGCGGTTACTTAAAGGCTTCAATAATTAAAATCGGATCACAGAAAATAAAGCTATCATAATTTCACCATTTGCATAAAATCCATCGTGTATGTCTATTTGTTGAGGGTAATCTCCAAAAGTTCTACATGAACTTTCATGGGTGTCCAAAGGTAAATTGAGAATAGTTTGGAGAGTAACATAGGCTTCATTTCATCAAAATCGGATCAGAGGAAGAAAAGATATCGTAATTTTTAGTTTCTGGTGTATACTATGCTTGAATTGCAGTGTAGTAAAGCAAAGAGCCGATAGAGGTGCTATTACTGACATAGTATACCAAATAACTAATAGATGGCTATGCTGCGTTGTGTATTCTTAAAACTAAGTTGTAATACACTGGAACAAGGACTATGATTTTCCTTACGGCAGTGGTGTAGTGCATTGATGTTGGTAAGGACCGTTGAACCCTTTTTGAAAAATCAGTCACGTACAATGAGGGGAATAATTCTTACTGTTGATAATGAAATAAATAATTAATGTTGTTCCGATAAGTAAATTAATTATCCACCTGAAGCGAATATTTCGTTGCCAACGTTAACATACTAAACTGCTGCTACTGCAAGTAAAATTTAACCCAGATACGGCACAAAAAATAGTTTTTTTACTAGCGGTATCCCGCATGTCTTACAATGCCATGGAAAGAAAAAAAAAGTGCTTCTTTCTGCGGGTATCATTTGAATTTAAAACACTACGATATTCCTTCATGTCAATCGATGCTCTAATATACATAAGCATTCGTTGCAAGGAAAATGGAATTCCCTTTCTGATTTCGGTGTATCCTCATTACATTTTGTGTGTGTTCTGTTTAGGAATGCCTCAGGAAAGGACCAAGTTAGTTACATAGTACACCAAATAACTGATTATGGTGTTGCAGCGTTTTTTTCCCCCTCCCATAACTATGGTGTAATATACTACAAGAAGGGGTAAAATTTTATTTACAGCGACGGCGTTGTGCGCTGATGTTGGCAACGGCCGTTGAATGCTTTTTCAAACATCAGTCACGTAGAATCAGGGGAATAGTTATTTATGTTCACAATGAAATAAATAATTTATGCTGTTATGGTCAGTAAATTAATCATCATCCTAAAACGAACAGTTCGTTGCCAACAATAGCAAACTAAATCGCTGCCACTATAAGTAAAGGTTAGACCAGGTAGAAACAAAAAAAATTTTTTCCTTCCTAGCTGTATCCTATATGCTTTTCAATGTCGTGGAAAGAAAAGAAGTGCATCTTTCGATGGGTATAACTACTAAATTATACATAGAGTAGAAATATCTATGGAGTGAGCATTGGTTTCTGTGTATCTTCTCAACATTAAGCTTGAATTACCAAGTGATAATGAGACAAATCCACTCTTTACACACATTTATTTGGTCTTAGGATTTGTTTGTACCGCACTGGCTGCAAAGAAGCCCCATCTCCTTTCCGCAGAGCAACCACGTAACCTGAACAATATCTAAATAAAAGTGTCGCAGAAACAAGAAAGTTGAGGAAAT
This sequence comes from Locusta migratoria, assembly GCA_026315105.1. Classification (NCBI taxonomy): domain Eukaryota; kingdom Metazoa; phylum Arthropoda; class Insecta; order Orthoptera; family Acrididae; genus Locusta; species Locusta migratoria. Next base: position 834,307,725 of record CM048744.1, read on the forward strand.
GTCGCCAAAAAGGGCCATTTACACATAGTAATCTGTCTTAACCGAACAAAGAAAGGCCAAGATGAAGTAATCAAATAGTAGATTTTTCCCAATATCAGGTGAGATTTCCACAGAAAATCTTCTGCCCATCTGAATGCTTACTCCAGAAATATTTATGCTCTGTGCCTGCTATTAGAGATACGCATGTGAGCGACAGACTCGTCAGATACCTCCTCGCTTTCATTATTGTTCAGTCCTATATTGTGATTAAAATTTGTGATTACTTACTTTTGGTGCAGACTACATTAAGATAGAGAAAGACATCCTCTTTTGCAGAGACAATTGTACTTAGAGTTATAATCCGACTTCTGAGTATATAGTTGTACTACACAAGGTCGATTTCAACTTCGTGCTTTATGAAGTAATCACTGCAGGAGATGAGGACATGTATTAGCTGAAAGACCGTAAATACTACTGGAAATACTACTATATTTAATGGAAAGGTCTATACAGCCAATCAGCTGATGCCATTCCTTCAACGATTACCCATACTTAATTTATCGCACATTGACACCACCATGACGTCTTATTCCTACAACTTGTCTAGGCAAGGAGTGAGTCACTGTTCTTTTGCACCATATCAGGTTTACTAATGCTTTTCCCACTTCGTGTAAAACATTCTTTGGAAACTCACTCATTGTTGACAATCATTGGGAAAACGAGGTAAGTGGGCAGTCTGGTTTCTTTGAGGTTGAATAAGTAGTGCACATATTTTCTATTATATCTGTTCTTGTTTTTGTCTTATTGTACATTGTTGAAATGTGCAGTAACAGTGTTAGTAGCATTGAAATTCATCCCCAGACCATCATATGTCCCAGGATGAATTTCAAGCATCTGTTTTGTATATGACATATGTCCTTTACACATGTTATTTTAAGGGGAATTTTTTTAAATAGTTTTGCCTTTGAAATTGACAGAAAGTCAAAATGCATGACATTAATAAAGTTTGAAGTGTGGTCAAGATAGTTAAATTATTTCCAAGTGCATTCATCCAGTACTTCTTGCAGAACATTCTGAATACTTCATTGTTCTACTTCATGAGGACCCATTGCTGCAGTAACTACACAGTGACAATAGGCAAGCAACTGCTAAAGAGTACAATCGTAAACTTTCTCAGGGCACAGTGAGTCGTGCAGGGTGTTGGCAACACCAGGGCTTATTGTTAAGTATTTTCTAGGCACTCTGTCTTCCACTGTTAATTCTATTTTTACTCAAGCCTTGCACGTAGTCCATTACATAATTATCAAAAAGACTGACTGAGTGGTTGTGAATATCCCACATGACCATTAAAGGGTTAAATGATCACTAAAAAAATTGAGCATATATATGGCAAAGCATAAAGAACATACATTTTTAATAAAAACAACATTGTTACTTGTCCTTAAAAATTATTTACAGAACAATACTAAAATGTCCTTGTCATTTTAGTCAATCGTATCTCCCAGTGTCTCCTGATCTCTTCCATGTATATAACCTTCTTTCATAATGATTAAACCTAGTGTTTCTAATTATTAAATTGTGCTCTGTACAAAATTCTATCAGGTGATCTTTCATTCCTTTTCCACAGTCCATACACTCCTACTACAGATTTCCAGTCCCCCATCAAAATTAAGTTTTCTTCTCCTCTCCTCTGAATAACTTCTTTTCTCTCCTCATACATTTCTTCAATCTCATCATTGGTATAGCTAGTTGTAAAATTGTACTACCAAGTTCTTCGCTTAACGAAAACAAGATACCAATTAGGTTTCTTTTCATATTGTGCTGATGCAATAGATCCATACATATTTTATACGTATGGTATACAACCACTTGATCAGTGAAAGATCTGTGCCTAAAGACTGGAAATTTGGACTGGTCACACCAATATTCAAGAAGGCAATAGGAGTGATCTGCAAAATTACATACCTATATCGGTGACATATGTTTGCAATAGGATTTTAGAACATATACTTTACTCAAATATCAACTACCTCAAAAAGAACAATCTATTGACCCATATTCAACATTGATTCAGAAAGTATTGTTGTGAAACACAGCTAGCTCTCTAACCACATGTAGTGATGAGTGCTTTCAAATATGGATCTTTAATTGATGTCATATTTTTAGATTTCCGGAAGGCTTTTGACACTGTACATAACAAGTGGCTTCTAATCAAATTATGGGATTACGGAATATTGCTGTAATTGTGTGATTTAAGTTTTCCTGTCAGAAAGGACACGGTATGTAGTAACTGACATAAAGTCAACGAGTAAAACAAGTGGTATCCAGTATTCCCAAGGAAAATGTTATGGGGCCACTACTGTTACTTATCTTTATAAATGATTTAGTAGACAATGTGCGCAGCTGTCAGAATGTTGGTGAATGATGCTGTCATTTATCGGTTAGTAAAGTTACTTGAAGCAGCTGCAAAATGATTTAGTAAGACTTGAGCACGGTGTAAAATTGGAAATTGAACTTAAATAAAGAAAATCTCTATGAACACTATTAGAAATACGTTAAAATCTTAGGTCATAAATTCAATCAGATATCTAGCAATTAAAGTTACGAACAACTTTAATTAGAGAGAACATGTAGAATATATTGTCAGGAAGGTGAACCAAAGGGCATGTTTCATTGGCAAGAAAATTAGAATTTGGTACAGTTATACTAAAGAAACTGCCTACACTAAACTTGGGCATCTTCAAGAGTATCACTGCTCTTTATGGGCTTCCAACCGAGTGGAACTGACGGAAGATATACTAAAAGTTCAGAGAAGGGCAGCTAGTTTTGTATAATCACTATACAGGAGAGTTTCACTGAAATTGTGCACGAGTTGGAGTGGAAATCATTAAAAGAAAGGAGTTATTTGTTGTGTTGAGGTCTATTTGCAAAATTTTTTTCACAAACTTTCTCCTCCGAATATGAACAATTTTGATAGCTCGCACCTGTGAAATTACAGATAAAGGGGGAAGCTGATTGTTTCCATTTGAAAAGCAAGTTTTGGCAAGCTGTTGGGTTCCCCAGCTGGTCGGCTAACAGTTACAAACCTACTGAATGGAATACAGGTCGTTAGGAAAACCCTAATCTGCTCGGAAACCGGAAACGGCGGTCTTCGATTAGCAAGGGCGGCTATCGCAGATTGCAATTGAAATACAATATAGCCACATATATTATTCTAAAAATTCATATAAAATCAGGGAATGATCATACAGAAAATATAATTATATGAATGGATTCAGGAGACTTCGGAGAATGAAACACCGTGTTGTGGACCGCCGAAGCTGATTTCACACTCCGAAGGTCTGTCAACGCCCACAACAGCAGAATTTGGGCTACTGAAAATCCTAGAACTCTCGTGGAAACTCCATTGCCAACAAGAAAGTTGAGGTATGTGTTGGATTTCCCACATCTACCGTTATCGGGCCATTTTTCTTCAAGGAACTGCGATATTCTGGTTTTGTAACTGCTACCGTGACGGATGAGAAGTACGCCGATAAGTTACAGAATTGCATCATCCTCAGGCTGGCTGATAAACACCTGCTGATTTTTATGCAGGATGGCGCTCCACCCCATATTGCTAGACATGTGAAAGATCCCTTGCGTGAGTCGTTTGGTGGTGATCGTGTGCTCAGCCGCCACTTTCGTCATGCTTGGCCTCCCAGGTCCCCAGACCTCAGTCCGTGCAATTATTGGCTTTGGGGTTACCTGAAGTCGCAAGTGTATCATGGTCGACCGATATCTCTAGGGATGTTGAAAGACAACATCCGACGCCAATGTCTCACCACAACTCCGGACATTCCTCGACTACAGCTATTGTTGAGGAATGATGGTGAACATATTGAGCATTTCCTGTCGAGAACATCGTCTTTGCTTTGTCTTAATTTGTTATGCTAATTATTGCTTTTCTGATCAGATGAAGTGCCATCTGTCGAACACTTTTGGACGTTTTTTGGTTCTAATAAAACCCCATGTCATTCCAAGCATGTGTGTCAATTTCTACCTCTCATATACATTATTCCGTGATTAAGTTTTCAAATTTATACTTTTTTTTATCAACGAGTATTTATGGAGTTGTTCATACCTTAGTACGTTTTAATCCAGTTCGCACACCGGTACGTAATACCTAGAGAGTATTATATGGTCAATGTTCCGATACGACAGTGCGATCGATATCACACACGTTCGTTCATTCACCCAGAGATACAACAATATAAATGAAGTATACACTCGTAGGTTCTGTGGTATATCCGAATGGATTCACAAATATTTAAAGATCCAATGAGAATGAATGAAAATGTCCTTTTAACTCTCTAAATAAGTTCGTCCTGGTCTCTAATCACAGTTCCTGTAAGTATTTGAATCAAATTAAAAGTCCGCACCACACATACACGTTCAGCCGATATGTATCGAATGTAATAGCTGATTTGCATATATAGACTGATAGCGAACTGTTATGCGTCGTTAAATTTCGCGTCTAACTTTTAATAATCGCATTGAATAAGTAACTTCATACACGGTTTTAGTTCCCTTATATTAAACACGAGAGAACTAAATTAACATGAGAAAAACTACAATGCCGAAATTCTCTTTTTATATGACTACGCAGAGAAAATAACCTTGGCGATATTCGCCTTCCCTGCTGGTTTCCGCCGTAATTACTTTGACCTAAACTTAATTTTAAATTTTGAAATCGCTGTTATGAAAATTAATTCTTTATTCAAATAATAATTAAAATATTAACGAGGGGTTGTAGGTAATATGGATAAAATATAGGGTAACGAAAAGTTGTATACGACTTATACAAAAGCCAGATAGAAGTTATAAGAGTCGAAGGGCATGAAACGGAAGCACTGATTGCGAATGGAGTAATGTTAATCTGTACATTGAGGAAACTGAAAAAAAAGCAAGGAGAAATTTCGACAGGAAGTAAAGTTCAGGGAGAATATATAAATACTTTGCAATTTGCCAGTGACACAATAAAGCAAAGGACCTGGAAGACTAATTGAACGAATGAGCAAGAACGAAGCAAGGGTAATGGAATGCAGTCTAAGAAAATTCGGTAATGCGGAAGGAATCAGATTAGGAAACGATAGAACAAAGGTGGTAGATGGGTTTTGTTATTTCGGTTGTAAAATAACTTGTGGCAGCCTAAGTAGTGAAGATATAGAACGCAGAATGGCTATGGAAAGAAAAACATTTTTGAAGAAGAGAAATTTGTTGACATCGAATATTAATTGAAATGTTAGGAAGTCTGTTTTGAAGGCATTCGTCAAGAGTGTACAAGACAGGAGTGAAACTTGGGACAATGGGTTCAGACGGAGAACTAATACAAGGTTTTGAAATTTTGTGCTCGTGAAGACTTCTGAAGATTAGATGGGTAGCTAACGTAACAAAAGAGGTGCTGCACAGAATCATGCTGTCTGAGGCGCCATTGCGGCGCGGCCGCTTTCGTCGGAGGTTCGAGTCATCCCTCGGTTATTGGTGTGGGTGTCTTGTCATTAGCATACGCTGGTTTAACATGTTGACTGCCGCAGGCTTAGCGATGGATGTTGCAGCTCTAGTCCAAGCATTAGGGAGAAGTGGTTGCGAAAATTATTACCTGAAAAAAAAAAATGAGTGTGTAGGAGATTAAATTTCAAATGTAATTTCTATTTTATGAAAGTCGAGCCTATATGGCGAAATTTGCCGAAAAAATTCGCAAATTTTCAAAAAACGATAAATCCCATGGAAAAGTGTTAAATTAGAAAGTTCTAGCCCTTAAGATTATCCAGCGATTGCTTTTTTGTATGTATCGATTGATTTGATGCGTTTCGAGTTATATCGAAAAAACACTTAAAATTCATTAAAAATTAGATTGCTTATAACTGGACAACATCCATATTTACAAACTTACTATTTACTACAAGTATGGTACGAAATAAGGCAAAAAAGACTTTTTTTTCGAAAAAAATTAAAAATATCCAGTATTGTTTGAAATAAATCGATTAAAAAAAAAAAAAAACACGAGGCTCCTAGGAAATTGTCTAGAGTTGGTCAAGAGATCGACCTAGAGTAACGGTTCTCCATCTGTTTACTTCGTGAAGAGTTGTAATATCATACTGTTAAATAATTTTTTAGATTTTGATAGTTGTAAGTGTCAAAGAATGACTTTAAACAACTTGCACTTTTTTGGGCCAGTTTTCTTCAACTGACTATTTCTGTTTGTATGTTTTGAAAGGCTCTGTGAAAGAACTATGTTGCTGACATTTTTACACGGCCCGCACTTGCAAATGTAAAATCGGTAGTTATACGACCGCGATCAGTTTTCAAAGTTGTCATTTTTACCAACTTGCTTGAAACGTCGGCACCAACGTCTCGATCTCATTTATGGAAATTGTAAAGAATGAAATTTCATGTTAGAAAAGTACCAATTTTTTATTACTTTCAAGTAATATTAAACGTTCATCCACTTAAAAACCAAAGTAATTCTACTTCTTTGGCTGTTTTTAATACATCGGTCATATTCAGTGAAATGAAATTTCTTGTGGGAAAACTACGTTTTTTTATGTATAATTCTTTTCATTCGCGTTTATTTTTATCTATGCCTTAAATTCTAAGATTCACGTGCTAATAGCAAACCAAGTACATAGTATTGACCAATATGTATTCACATTTGAGTGATACAAAATTTGTACAAATGAAAACTATAAAATCTTTACAACTTCCATAATTAGACAGATTGCGGTCTTATGACTTTACCGATTTTGACATTTGCAACTGCGGGTCGTTTAGAGTGTTCTCCGAGAGAACACGCGCGTCTATCTCCCGCCCCCCCCCCCCCCCTTTTCCAATGGCCAATGAGTGCTTGCAAGCTTCACTTTACCAATCGATTAGTAACACTAGAAAACAATGCAACGTATCCAAGTATTTTTACGTACTAGTGAAATACTCAATATTAAGCTCCATGAACCACATCGCTGTCAAATGTAAATTACGTCTGCTAGATATTTTTAAAGAAAAATATTTATCTCGGCTCCAGAAGGTCGTAGAGCAACATTATTGGTTTTAAAATCTGTGTAAAATGTCAGCAACATGGTTCTTTAACAGTTCCTTTCAAAACATATAAACAGAAATAGTCAGTTGAAGAAAACTGGCCCAAAAAGTGCAAGTTTTTTTAAAGTCATTCTTTGACACTTATAACCATCAAAATCTAAAAAAATATTTAATAGTATGATATTACAACTCTTCGCGAAGAAAACAGATGAAGAACCATTACTCTAGGTCGATCTCTTGACCAACTCTAGCCAATTTCCTAGGAGCCTAGTTTTTTTAATCGATTTATCTCAAACAATACTGGATATTTTTAATTTTTTCGAAAAAGGTATTTTTTGCCTTATTTCGTGCCATACTTGGTAAATAGTAAGTTTGTAAATATGGATGTTGTCGAGTTATAAGGAATCTAATTTTTAATGAATTTTAAGTGTTTCTTCGATATAACTCGAAACGTATCAAATCAATCGATAAATACAAAAAAGCAATCGCTGGATAATCTAAAGAGCTAGAACTTTCTAATTTAACATTTTTCCATCGGATTTATCGTTATTTATTTAGTTAATAAAAATCGTTTTTTGAAACTTCGCGAACTTTTTCGGTAAATTTCGCCATCTAGGCTCGAGTTTCATAAAATGGAAATTGAAATTTAATTTCCTACACGCTCATATTTTTTGTTTTCAGGTAATAATTTTTGCAAATTTAACATTACGCCGTGAGAGACTGCTTGGACTACTCCACGGCGGGCCAGGCCGGACATGGCGACCAGGGTTAAACTGATATAGCGTATACTCATCATTCCAAGATCGCCTTTCAGGCCACGTTGACCCACATTATATGTTTCACGTATCTGTGTCCGTATTGGAAATATGGAAACCAATGGCCGCGGTGGAGTAGCCGAGCGGTCTAAGGCATCTCGCTGCGGAGCGCGCAGTTGCCATCTGAGGTTCGAGTCCTCCCTGGGATATATATATAGAGTGTGTGTGTGTGTGTGTGTGTGTGTGTGTGTGTGTGTGTGTGTGTGTTTTGTCCTTAGGTTAGTTTACCTTACTTTAAGTAGTTTGTAAGCTACGGACTGATGACCACGTAGTCTGTCCGAGAGTTTACAAACATTTGAACAGTTTGCAAACCAATGCTATACTGCACTGAACAGGACGGGGCTTGTGGCCGCCCGCGGCCTCACGGCAGTGAGTAGTAGTTGGTAAGTCTAGAGATCGAGCATCTCAGCAGAATGGTTGCTTAGATCAAATCAAATCAAATGTTTGTAAAGTCAATGGGATCTAACTACGCGGTCATGAGTCCCTAAACTTACAAACTACTTATGAACTAACTAAGACTAAGGACGGCACAAATATCCATGCCCGAGGGGGGATTCGAACCCCCGACCGTAGTGGCCGTGTAGACCGTGACTGGAGCGCCTCGGTCTCCTCGGCCACCGCGGCCGTCGGTTGCTTAGATTTAAAAGTATTTGGACCTTTTTTTTACTGAACAGGATTGGGAAGAAAAGAAAATTTCTGATCTTCCTCGAGGAAAAGGAATCTATTGGTGGGGCACATTTTGAGCTGTCAAGGAACCGTCAATTTAGCATTGGAGCAAAGTGTGTGACAGTTAAAAATCGCAGAGGGAGACGAATAAAGTAAACAGGTTCATAAGAATTTGGGTTACTGTTCTCATTCAGAGAGGAAATCGCTCAGGTGGAATAGAGTAACATGGAGAGCTTTATCAAACCAGTCATTGGATTGAAGACCACGACAACGTTTCCTCAACGTCAATGATATAGTGTTGAAATCTGATGTCATTCTGACCAATTGATCTATGTCGCTTCAAAATTGGACTTTTGAATTATGGACACCGTGTAAAAGAAATGTTGATTGATGTTGTCACCAAATTCTAACTCTTAAAAATAAACGCTTTGTGAGAAAATAATTGTAGCGCATTATTTATTGAACAGACCTCATAAAGGCGCGTTCACACGGGTCAAGTTTAGTTGAACGAGTTTACTTGATCAATAAATGCTGAATGAAAAACCTCGTGTGAACCTTCGTTTCAATTGGGTTGATCAACTTTTTAGTGGATCAAGAAAAGATTGACCGAGTCAAACTTTTCCGTTCAAGCGACGATTCAACTTTGAATTGAACCACGTAATAACATGAGTAAACCCACTAGCTGCGGATGTAGTGCCCGTGTTTTCCGTATTGTTAAGTATTTCATTTTAAAATATCTCACAGAATGAGTTTCAAGCGGTCAGAAAGCGTGATGATGATTTATTTTTATTATTTTAGAAAGGTACCATACGCGCGAATACCTGTGGAATGGTCATATGGGTACTTACGAAAACAAACAAAGATGTGCGGGAAAATGCTTTGCGAGGTATCGCGAAAGAAATGGAAATTCGCGGTTTAACCACTGACAACGTAATAAACAAAATAAAAACAATCAAATGTACAAAAAAGAATTTTCATTAGTGTCCAAATAAAAAGAGTGGAGTGGGAACGGAGGAATTGTATGTGTCCAAACTATTCTTATATAAAAGAGCATATTATACAGTTCTTAATGTTGTTACATATTTTTCTTCCGACATTCTCAAATGGTTTCGATATTCTTCCATGTCCCCTAATGATAGTTCTCACTTCTCTTTAACAAAGCCTCCGACGCTCCCAGTCTGTTAATTCTTAATATCCACTGACGCTCCCAAAAACGACTTCGCGCACCGCTAATTTCAGCCATTTCGATCGATTACAGTAGAAACGTGTGAACGAAAACTGATTCAAGTCGCTTTCAACTTTTGTTGATCAAGTAAACTCGTTTACTAAACTTGACTCGTGTGAACGCGCCTTTAGTTAAATTTACTAGATTTCTGGAACAGCACAGAATAAATTGTGAACTGACAAAGGTCTTTTATAAAGTCGTGAATAAAGACTGCTGTAAAAATGAAGTTTAATAACACAATTCGTTACACGAGTGGAGAACGTAATAAGAGGAGGAGTGGGGGGAGCGCCTCGGTGCGTTATTTAAAATGAAATTCCAGGCGCTCGCCTTGAGAATTGCTCACAACAAAGAAACGCGTGTATTATTGCCGACGCCGGCTCTGTACTAACGCGCCGAAATTAAAACAGACGGACGCGGACGTCTTGGGCCGCGGTGCCCGTCGCGTGCAGACAATGGCCGCCCCTACCTTTGGGCCCAGTCCAAAATTTCAACCCCCTCCCTCACATCCTTCTCAGCTCACCTCTTCTCTTCCAGAACCCCTCGCACTCCGCACCCTCGCCTTGCGACAAGAGTGCCAGCACACACTCCCTCAGCGCGGGAACTTTATTAAAATGAAGGAGAAAAACAAGGGGCCCAGACGCAGACGGGTGCGCGACCGTAAAGTAGTGCGAGCGCTTTGGACAACACAGCACGCAGTGCACTGTCTGCTCTATTAAACTGAAACGACAGTCAAGAAATACACGCATGAAAAGCGGTTCTAGGGATCCATGAGCCTTTATATAAAAATCTTCATTGCTCATGATGCAATATTTCTGTATATCCATGCTCTATATTTCTACCTAATAATTCTGCATTTTATATCCTCTGTACTGCGACCATCATTTGTTATTTTACTGCCCAAATAACAAAACTCATCTACCTCCTTTATTGTTTCGTTACCTAATCTAATTCCTTCAGCATCGCCTGATTTTCTTAGTCTTCACTCCATTACCCTAGTTTTGCTCTTGTTAATGTTCATCTTATATGCACCTTTCAGCACACTGTCCATTCCGTTCAACTGCTCTTCCAGGTCCTTTGCTGTCTCTGACAGAAATACTATGCCGTCAGCGAAACGCAATGTTTCTTTTTATAGTTCAGGGTGAAGAATTAAAAACATTGTTTCTTGCTGACGACATTGTAATTCTGTCAGAGACAGCAAATGACCTGGAAGAGCAGTTGAACGGAATGGACAGTGTGCTGAAAGGTGCGAAACACAACTAGCTCTTTATTCACACGAAGTGATGGGTGTTATCGATTAGGGTTCGCAAATCGATTCCGTATTTCTTGATTTCCAGAAAGCTTTTGACACCGTACCTCACAAACGGCTTTTAATCAAATTGCGTGGTTATGGTATATCGCCCAAAATTTGCGATTGGATAGGGGATTTCTTGTCAGAGAGGACAGTTCGTAGTAATCGATGGTAAGGCATCGACTAAAACAGAGGTGTTATCGGGCGTTCCACAGGGTAGTGTTATTGGTCCTCTGCTGTTCCTCATTTACATAAACGATTTAGGGGAAAATCTAAGTACCTCCCCTTGGTTGTTTGCAGATGACGCCGTCATTTGCCATCTAGTAAAATCAGATGAAGATCAAAACCAACTGCAGAACGATCTGAATAAGATATGAGTATGGTGTAAAAATTGGCAATTGACTCTAAATAATGAGAAGTGTGAAGTCGTCCACATGAGTACGAAAAGAAATCCGTTAAACTTTATTTACAAGATAAATCAATCAAAAGTGAAGGCCGTAAACTCTACACAAAATACCTAGGAATTACTATTACTTCAGACTTAAATTGGAAAGAACACGTAGATAATATTGTGGGAAAGGCGAACCAGAGACTGCGTTTTATTGGCAGAACCCTTAAAACAGGCAACAGAACTACAAAAGAAACTGCATACACTACGCTTGTCCGTCCATTTTTTGGAGTATTGCAGCCCAATGTGGGATCCTTATCAGGTGGGTTTGACGGAGGACATCGAAAGAGTCCAAAGAAGGGCAGCTCGTTTCGTATTGTCACGATACAGGGGAGACAGCGTTACGGAAATGATACAGGGTCTGGGATGGGAATCATTACAACAACGGCGCTTATCGCTGCGGCGTGGGCTACTTGCGAAACTCCAATCGCCAACAATCTCCTCCGAATGCGAAAATATATTGTTGACTCCCACTTACATAGGTACAAATGATCATCAGGATAAAATACGAGAAATCAGAGCTCGAACGGAGAGATTCAGGTGTTCTTTCTTCCCGCGCGCTATTCGAGAATGGAATGGGAGATAAATAGTATAATGGTAATTCGATGAACACTCTGCCAGGCACTTAAATGTGATTTGCAGAGTATCCCATGTAGATGTAGAAGAGCAGTTGAATGGAATGGACAGTGTGTTGAAGAGAGCGTATAAAATGAACATTAACAAGAGAAAAAAAATGTAATGGAATGCAGTCTAAGAAAATCAGTCGATGCTGAAGGAATCAGATTAGCCAACGAAACAATGAAGGTGGTAGATGAGTTTTGTTACTTGGGCAGTGAAATAACAAATGATGGTCAAAGTAAAGAGGATATAAAATGCAGAATGGCAATGGGAAGAAAAGAATTTTTGAAAAAGAGAAATTTGCTAACACTTAATTTAAGTGTAAGGAAGTCTTTTCTGAAGGCATTTGTGTGGAGTGTTGCCTTGTATGGAAGTGAAACATGGACGATAAACTGCGGACATGAAGAGAATAGAGGCTTTTGAAACATGGTGCTACAGAAGAATGCTGAAGATTAGGTGGGTAGATCGCATAACTAATGAAGAGGTACTGAACAGAATTGGTGAGAAAAGGAATTTTTGGCATACCCTGACTAAAAGAAGGGATCGCTTGGTAGGACACATTCTTAGACATCGGGGAATCGTAAATTTAGCATTGGAGGGAAGTGTGTGGGGTAAAAATCGCAGAGATAAAGCTATACCATTGATATAAAGTGACATTAGTACCCGTACAAAACATTCTAATCATCTGTTTTTCAATATGATACCTTTACTAAAAGTTGAGAAAACACGATTGATAGTTTTCATCCACTCGAAAAGTTTAAGTAATCATAAACAAATTAATATCTAAAATAGTATTCTGAAACCATTTAAGTACCGTATACATACAAAACATACCTATTTATTGAAGTTTCAAAAATGTTCAAATGTTTGTGAGTCTATCGGACCAAACTGCGTGGGCATCAGTCCGTAGCTTACAAACTATTTAAACCTAGGTAAACTAACCTACGGACAAACACACACACCCATGCCCTAGGGAGGACTCGAGCCGGCCGTGGTGGCCGAGGAGACTGAGGCGCTTCAGTCACGGTCTGCACGGCCACTACGGTCGGGGGTTCGAATCCCCTCTCGGGCATGGATATTTGTGCCGTCTTTAGTATAAGGTAGTTCATAAGTAGTTTGTAAGTTTAGGGACTGATGACCCCGTAGTTAAATCCCGTAAGCTTAACAAACATTTGAATTTGGAGGACTCGAACCTTCACGGCGAGCAACCTCGCGCTCCGCAGCGAGACGCTTTAGACCGCTCGGCTACTCCACCGCGGCTATTGAAGTTTAGTACTGTTGCATGACGCAATCGTCATTGGCATATGACGCAAATCTTATCTTTATATATTTAGAAATTGAGGTGTTTCTGCCTATATTTCACTCTGCAGCCATAACTACAAATCGCAAAATAATATGAGGTGGAAGATATGAGAGTTAAAAGTTACCGACTTATATAAAATTCTACGTGTGGGTGTCAATATTTTTGCTCTTAAGCAAAAACTACACAATGGAGGCGAACGCTCTCTCTGTGTTGTTGGAGTATAAAGTCTCCCGTCGTACACGATAGCAGTTCCGTCTCGATAGCTATGAGGGTGGAAGATGTAGTGGTTGAAAGTAGTCAGCTTATATAACATTAGGATTGAAGACCAGCGATGACGTTTGACACTATAATAGCTAATAGGTTCTACACAGCGAAATATGATGCTCATTCTTCAGTTGTTTTTCTGCAACAAGCGCACGAAAAATAAGTGCATATTGCAGTATGAAAAATAGAACTAACAAGAAAGATGTCAAAGAAAGGAATTTCACGTTCTCGATCCGTTACTAAAAGAAAACGTCGCTAAAAAGTGAATCTACAGACGACGGAAACTTGAAATTTGTAGACGTTGTTTATCTTAGACTGTAAGCATAAGCGATTTTTCGATATTCCCATCCCTAAGGGGGTGAAACAGAGGATGAACGGTTTTTTGAAAATACGTTACAATTAAGGCAATTTTGAAGCAAGAAATACAAAATGTCGGATTTAGATTTTTGATTGGAATTTTAAAAACACATGTTTCGATATTTTTGGAAATTCAACCGTTAAGCGGGTGAAATAAGGGAAAATCTTGTAAGGCTGCTACTAAGACTATGCGAAAATTTGGATTTGGAACCATGGTTAGAATTTAAAAAAAAAAGTGTTTTGGGATTATTGAATTCTGCCATCAATGATGCAATAGGGGGTGGTAAATTGTATCAAAATACTTGATTAGGAAAGCATTTTTAAAGCTAAATCTATGAAAATTTATATTTACAAGTAGAAACAACCAATGCAGACCATCCAGTGTACGCGTGCGTAGCAGCGGGAATTAAGCTAGTGTTATACAGAAAAATAGGCCATGAAAACGTATTATCTCACTAGAACCGTTAGGATGCACTGACAACAAACATCACTCTCACAGATGCAATTAATGCCAATCACACGAGTAATTATCAAATAAGTAAATATAACGGTACTTTTCAAATTCATATAAATGCTGATCACAAACAAAGAAAATAGCCATACCAAATCGTCGGCCGCTTTCAGCACAAAAATTCGACTATCAAAATATTAGCCGTAAACTTTCAATGCATTAAAAACAAAGTTCCCGATTTTACCGAGCTGCAGGGAAATTATTGTGCTCAGATAGTCTTAGACACCGAAAGCTGGCTAAATCACGATGTGGAAACCGCAGAAATATTTAGCGAGGCTTGTGATGAATATCGGAAAGCCATATCCGACACAACTGGAGGTTTGAGTGTTCATCGCAGTGGATAAACATACTGGGCCGTATGAATAAAAATGGAGTATGTACTTTATACTCTGGATTCCAGAGTACATACTCAGGTTCGCATGAATAAAGGGAGTCGGAGAATATACTTCAACCGAGTATGTTTTCGGCGTGAGTAACGGGGTGGGAGAAGTTGCTCACAGCAGAGAACATTCTCCAATTTCATATAAATAAAACTTCAGAAGTTTCTCACGACGGGAGAACATTCTCAGATTTCTGGAGTGAGCTCTATGGCATACTTCGTGCTGAGTAACTTCTATTAAGGTTACGTTTTACTGAGGTTTATAATAAAAATGATAACAATTTTCTTACTTAGAAGGCAAAAACAAGTTCCTTTATATGTAGTCTTTAAGAAATACGAGGGGATCTATAAAGTTAATACAAATAAAAACATTTTGTTGACGAGTATCTTCCTTCGGAAAAATCGTGACACTTCCAGCATTTTATACAGTGACGAAAGTGATGTAAGAGGTGTTTTCATTACCGACATAAAAATGAAACACAAATGGATTCAGCTGTGTGTTTACTCATTTGTTTAGCGTGTATATTTACAATTGTAAACAGTCACATAGCAAAATAATATTGTTTTAAAATAGGGTCATTAGTAAGACCAGGTAGGCCTACTGAAGTACTGTTTCTATCCAAACCGGTTGGCCTATTTATGATGCGTTTTCTGACTTCGTAATCGTAACTTCTGTCATGTTAGAAGTAAGTAAACACGACAGGAAAATTATTAACTGATTAATTACATACCTAGCAGCGTGTTTCTTGTTCATAATCGCATGGCCTAACGCTTATGAGCAAACCATTGGGTGTCATATTTAACAAGGCCTATCTCGTGTTAGAACACTCCGACAGCATTCCACGTTGTAACAGATGAATATGTGATGCATTATTATTAAATCGTTAGCAAATTCTGCTAACCCTACTTCATTAACGAGCGAGTTTCTCGCGTGACGAAAATTTTGTATCGCCAGCAGAATACATTTTCGTAAAAAGTGCATATTTAGTCTTAATAATATGCTCATTCACAACAAACTAATATCTAAACACAGCCCAGTTCTTTCTGAACACGTCGATGCCTACTCCATATTTGTACACTTAATAATTTGCCTGATTGGGCTAGTTTAAAGCAATACACGATTGGACATCTGATCTGTGGCGGACATGACACGCGGAGAACTTACTCAAGCAGGGGTGGAGGTAGCGAGAATGAACTACCTGCTCAGAGCATATGCTTCGAAGTTTTTATTCATACGAAATTGAGAAATTACTCAGAGAACGTTCTTTTGCTCTGAGAATCTTCTGTGGAGCATGTGCTCTTTTTTTATACATACGACCCATTGTTTCAACTGAGATCGAGGTTGAGAGAACTGTGGAATTATCTGAGTATGCATAGCAGGTTTAAGAGAAGTTAAGTTAGTAGTTGGGTGTTTTTAAGGGGCTCCTAGTGCTGCTGTAGCAGTTTTAGAGTCATTCAAAAAAAAAGTTCAAATGTTTGTATAGTCTATGGGACTTAACTACGGGGTCATCAGTCCCTAGACTTACAAACTACTTATGAACTACTTACGAACTAGGACGGCACAAATATCCATGCCCGAGGGGGGATTCGAACCCCCGACCGTAGTGACCGTGCAGACCGTGACTGGAGCGCCTTAGTCTCCTCGGCCACCGCGGCCGGCTAGAGTCATTCAAAGAAAGTCTACACCAGGTAGTACGTAGGTATCCGGGCCATGTAATATTAGTCGGGGGAGACTTCAACCTAAGAGTATAGATTGGGACCTTGCTAGTTTCATTTCAGGCAGTACAGACAAGCAGTTCTGCGAACTACTATTGGACACGTTTTTCGAAAACTGTCTTGATCAGTTAAACTGACAGCCCACACGCAATGGTAATATTTTATTTCTTATAGCTGCAAACAGACCCGACCTTATTAACGATGTCAGTGTAGAGACAGGAGTTAGTGATCATGATATCGTCATAGCGTCAATGGTGACCAAAGTAATAAACCAATCAAGAAGGCTAGGAGCGTGTTTTTGTTAGGAAGAGCAGCTGAGCAATTGTTAGCATCATACTTAGAAAAGGAATGGACATCGTTTAGTTGCCGCGGCGGAGCAGCCGAGCGCATTGAGGCGCTATGTATGCTATGATGCGCGAGACCGTTCCCCGTTGGGGGTTCGAATCCCCCCTCGGGCATGGATGTTTGTGTCGTCTTTAGTATAAGGTAGTTTATAAGTAGTTTGTAAGTTTAGTGACGACCCCGCAGTTACATTCCTTAAGGTTAACAAACATTTGAATATCGTTTAGTTCCGTTACAATGGATGTAGAGGAATTGTGGACTTAATTTAAATGCATTGTAAGTAAAGGGTTTGAGAAATATTCACCATGGTATAATAACGATGTTAGAAAGGTACTGAGAAAGCAAAGGCTGTTGCACCTTCGACTCAAAAAAAATGCAGATGACGTCATGCAAAAATCCGTAGATATCGTGCGTCTACAAAAAGATCGACGCGCGATGCATACAATAATTACCACAGCCATACCTTAGCAAAAGATCTCTCCGAGTACCAGAAAAAATTCTGGTCCTACGTAAAATAGATAAGCGGTTCAAAGGCCACTATCCAGTCACTCGTTGATCATTCCAGGGCAGTAATAGAAAAAAGAAAGCGGAAAGGTGAAGTTCTAAATTTAAGTTTTAAGAAATCTTTCACGCAGCATGAACGTACAAACGAACCATCATTTGATCAACGCACTAACTCTCAAATTGGCTGATATAGTAATAGGTATATCCAGTATAGAGAAGCAGCTGAGAGACCCGAATACAAAAAAGTGTCTTGGTCCGGATGGAATACAAGTTCGATTTTACTAAGAGTATTTTACGACATTGGCCCCTTACTTAGCTTTCATTCATCGCGAATCTATAATTCAGCGCAAAGTTCGTAATGAGTGGAGAAAAAAAAAAAAAAAATACGCAGGTGACTCTCGTTTATAAGAAAGGTAAAATATCCGACCCACATAATGACAGGCCAATATGGTTGACATCAGTTTCCTGTAGAATTTTGGAGCACATTCGCAGCTCGAATATAGAAAATTTCCTTGAGACGGAAAGCCGGCCGCGGTGGCCGAGGTGACTGAGCCGCTCCAGTCACGGTCTGCACGGCCACTACAGTCGGGGGTTCGAATCCCCCCTCGGGCATGGATATTTGTGCCGTCCTAGTTCGTAAGTAGTTCATAAGTAGTTTGTAAGTTTAGGGACTGATGACCCCGTAGTTAAGTCCCATAGACTATACAAACATTTCAAACATTTGAGACGGAAAAGCTTCTTTCTAAGCAAGGGTTTAGGAAACATCGTTCGTGTGAAACTCAGCTTGCCCTTTTCTCACATGACATCTTGCGAGCCATGGATGAAGGGCAACGCGAAGATTGTGTTTTCTGTATTTGAAAAGCAATTTGACGCAGTGCATCACTGTAGACTGCTGTCGAAGATACGAGCTTATGGAATAGGTTCGCAGATTTATGACTGGCAGGGAGACTACCTAAGTAATAAACGCAGTACGTTGTTCTCGACGGCGAGTGTTCATTAGAGACGAGTGTATCGTCAGGCGTGCCCCAGGGGAGTGTGATAGGACCGCTATTATTTTCTGTCTATATAAATGATCTGATGGACAGAGTAACTTGTAATTTGCGGCTGTTTGTTGATGATGCTGTGGTTTGCGGGAGGGTGTCGTCATTAATTGACTGTAATACCATACAGGATTACTTAGACAAAATTTGTAGTTGGTGTGAAGACTGGCATGTAGCTCTCAATGTAGAAAAATATAAGGTGATGCAGATAAATAGGAAAAACAATCCCATAAAGTTCGAATACAGCATTAGTAGTGAGCTTCTTGATGCAGTGGCGTCGTTCAATTATCTAGGCGTAACATTGCAGAGGGATATGAAATGGAACGAACATGTAAGGACAGTTGTGAGTAAGGCGGACAGCCGATTTCGATTCATTGGGCGAATTTTGGGAAGATGTACGTCATCTACAAAGGAGACCGCGTATAAAACGCTTGTCGACCACGTCTTGAGTATTGCTCAAGTGTTTGGGATCCGCAGTAGATCAGTTTAAAGGAAGACATAGGAAGCAGTTCAGAGGCGAGCAGCTAGGTTTGTTACTGGTAGGTTGGACCAGTGCTAGCCTTGTACGACGAGAATTCTGAAACGGAACTTCACACAGACGCCAGTGGCTATGGGATTGGTGCATTGCTTGTACAAGTTCAGGAAGGTGCCGAAAAAGTGATAGCCTATGCGTCAAGAGTACTCCCAAAGTCCGAGATAAACTACTCTACAACTGAAAAAGAATGTCTCGCGGTTATCTGAGCTATCAACAAGTTCCGGCCGTATTTATTCCGCAAACCATTCACCGTCGTGACAGACCACCATTCTTTGTGTTGGCTTACTAGTTTGAAGGATCCATCAGGTCGACTAGCAAGATGGGCACTAAGACTCCAAGAGTACGATGTCACAGTGGTATTCAAGAACGGGCGCAAACACAAGGATGCCGACTGCCTTTCGAGGAATCCATTAGTGGAACACAACAGCATTAATGAAATTTCAGCTCTCACTGAATTAGATAACGTTACAGCTGAACAGAGGGAAGATCCAACACTATTAAAAATGATAGAGGCCTTGGAGAAAGGAGAACCGACCAATGGAGAGTTCCAACTTATAAACGGAACATTGTACAAGAGCAACTACGATCCACTGGGCCCCAGATGGCTACTTGTTGTTCCAGCTCATCTCCAGCCAGCTATTCTCAAATATTTCCATGATGCTCCAATATCCGGTCATCTGGGATTCGTGAAGACCCTAGACAGAATCAGACGCAGGTATTACTGGAAAGGTCTCTACCGATCTGTCAAGCACTATGTGAGTCACTGTAAAGAGTGCCAGCGACGGAAGCATGTGCCGCAATTACCTCCAGGACATCTTGTACCGATTCCGTCGGCAGCAGCTCCATTCCACCGAGTTGGGATCGATCTTTTAGGGAGGTTCCCGAAGTCGACAACCGGTAACCGTTGGATAATAGTCTGCACTGACTACATCACACGCTACACTTTCACCAAACCTGTGCCGACAGCAGAAGCTCCAGAGATCGCAAAATTCCTTGTAGAAGACATTATTTTGAAGCATGGAGCACCACGTGTCATGATATCTGATCGTGGAAAAGTATTCCAGTCAAAACTAGTATCAGAGGTAATGTCACGGTGCAACATTGTCCACAGAATGACAACTGCATACCATCCTCAGACAAATGGTCTTACGGGACGTTTTAACAAAACGTTAGCCGACATGCTGTCGATGTACGTCGATGTTAAGCAGAAGGATTGGGATACAATTCTGCCAGTCATGACATTTGCTTACAATACCGCAAGACAAGACACCACAGGCTTCACTCCGTTTTTCCTGCTCCATGGCCGTGAAGCTGAGAGGACAATGGATACACTGTTCCCGTTCCAACCGGACGACACTCAGGATGACTATGTTAAACAGCTCATCACCAGGGTCGAAGAAGCAAGACAGCTGGCTCACATACGGACACTGGACGCCCAGGAGAAGGACCGTCAGCGGTATAACGACAAGCACCGACCTGTTGTGTACAGCCCAGGAGATCTGGTATGGATTTTTACCCCTGTACGGAAGGTTGGACTGTCAGAAAAGTTATTGAAGCGATACTTTGGTCCGTATCGTGTCATACGCCGCCTGTCAGACGTAACATACGAAGTTGAGGATTATGAGCCGTTGTCGAAACGTCAAAAACGAAGAGACATTGTTCACGTCCTGCGCATGAAGCCTTACTACGATCCTGAAGAGCAGGTAGACGACAATGGCTTCTTGATCAAGGACTTTAAGGACGGTAATGTTCCTGATGAAGCCACGACAGGAACGTCTGTCGTCGATAATCGCGGAGAAGGGAAGGATTCTCTTGAACTCCCATACAGAGGACCAATGACACGGTCAAGATCCAGGACATTGCAGCTGGCTCCACAGGGATCATAACAGCAGGTCGCTGTTTCTCCAGGAGAGGAAGCAATGCCGCGAGAGACCACGAACACCAACTGCCGGCGTGGCGTAGGAGCAGAAGGTCGCCGGCTCAATCCCGCACACCGGCAAAAATTTATTTATTTCTAATTTACAATTCCAGAAGGTTCTACATCTTTCTTATGTTCACTTGCAAATTCTACTTGTTTCTTATGTTAACTGTTCTTCTCATTTCTGGTAAATTCTGTCTGTGAATAAATAGCAGAGCACTCTGCCTGAGAGGCAGTCAGTGCTGCGTGTATGTTGAGTTCGTAATAAACGTGCTTTCAGTATAAGTGCTGTGTTTAGTTGCTTTCGAAGTCAAGCCTACTTCCATTGCAACGTGACAATATCATCTACTCCAGGGGCCTTGTTTCGACTTAGGCCTTTCAGGGCTCTGTCAAATTCTTCTCTCAGTACAGTATCTCCTATTTCATCTTCATCTACATTCTCTTCCCTTCCTACAATATTGTCTCGAAGTTCATTTCCTTTGTACAGCCCCTCTATATACTCTTTCCACCTTTCAGCTTTCCCATCTTTGCTGAGAACTGGTTTTCCATCAGTGTCCTTGATATTCATAGAGCTGTTTTTCTTATCTCCAAATGTTTCTTTTATTTTCCTGTAGGCTGTATCTATTTTTCCCCTATTTATACATTCTTCTACATCCTTGCATTTGCCTTCTAGCCACTCCTGCTTAGCCATTTTGCACTTCCTGTCAATCTCATTTCTTAGTCGTCTGTACTCCATTTTGCCTGTTTCATTTACTGCATTTTTATATTTTCTCCTTTAATCGATTAAATTTAGTATCTCCTGTGATATCCAAGTATTGTTTGTAGGTCTTGCCTTCCTACCTATTTTGTCCTCTGCTACCTTCACTATTTCATCTCTCAATTTTACCCATTCCTCCTCTACTGTTTTATTTTCCCCTGTTTCTGTCAATTGTTGCCTAAAGCTCCCTCGGGTTCCTTTAATTTATCCAGGTCCCATCTCCTTATTTTCCTACCTTTTTGTAGTTTCTTCAGTTTCAGCCTACAGTTCATAACCAACAAGTTATGGCCAGAGTCTATATCTGCCACTGGGTATGTCTTACACTGTAAAACCTGGTTCCGAAATCTATGTCTTACCATTATAAAATCTATCTGGTATCTCCCGGTGTCTCCTGGTCTCTTCCACGTATACAACCTTCTTTTGTGATTCTTGAGCCAGGTGTTTGTTATAACTAAGTTATGTTCCGTGCAAAATTCTACCAAGCGGCTTCCTCTTTCATTCCTTTTGCCCAGACCAATTCACCTACTATCTTCCCTTCCCTTCCTTGTCCTACTACCGAGTTCCAGTCTCCCATAACAATTAAGTTTTCCTCTCCCTTAATTGTCTTAATAATTTCCTTTAGCTCCTCATATATTTCTTCGATTTCCTCATCATCGGCAGAGCTAGTTGGCATATAAACCTGTACTACTGTTGTCGGTGTTGGTTTCGTATCTATCTTGACAATGATAATGCGATCACTGTGCTGGTCATAGTAGTTTACCCGCATTCCTATTTTCTTATTCGTTATCAATCCTACTCCGTGATACCCCCAATCGATTTTGTATTTATAATACTGTACTCACCTGACTAGAAATCCTGTTCATCCTGCCACCGAACTTCACTAATCCCCACTATATCTAACTTCAACTATCCATTTCCCTTTTTAAATTTTCTAATTTTCCTACTCGATTAAGGGATCTAACATTCCACGCTCCGACCCGTAGAATTCCAGTATTGTCTTTCCTGATGATCACATCCTCCTGAGTAGTCCCCGCCCGGAGATCCGAATGGGGGACTATTTTACCTCCGGAATATTTTACCCGAGAGGATGCCATCATCATATGTTCATACAGTAGAGCTGCATGTCCTCGGGAAAAGTAACGGCTGTAATTTCCCCTTGCTTTCAGCCGTTCGCAGTAGCTGTCTGGCAAAACCACATTAGCTGATGTTACAAGACCAGCTCAGTCAATCATCCAGACTGTTGCCCCTGTAACTACTGAAAAGGCTGCTGCCCCTCTTCAGGAACCACACGTTTGTCTGGCCGCTCCACAGATACCCCTCCGCTGTGGTTGCACCTACGGTACGGCTATCTGTATGGTGGAGGCACGCAAGCCACCCCACCTCGGCAATGTCTGTGGTTCATGGGAGTGAATATATATATATATATATATATATATATATATATATATAATCTCCCAGGGAGGACTCGAACCTCCGACGGCGAGCAACCGCTCGCTCTGCAGCGAGACGCCTTAGTCCGCTCGGCTTCTCCACCTTAGACCGCTCGGCTCGTAAAATGTAAAAGTTCATTGACGACATCGAGGACACTGTCGTGAGACGATTAAAAAACTCTGGCGCCGACGGAACAGAACACATGTTACACGGAATTTTATTGCAATTCTTCTATACAATCACCACCTGCTAACGAAGATACGAGTTTATGAAATAGGTTCACAGATTTGTGACTGGCTGGAGACTTCCTAAGTAACAGAACGCAGTACTTTGGTCTCGAGACGGCGAATCTTCATCAGAGACGAGTGTATCGCCAGGCGTGCCCCAGGGGAGTGTGATAGGACCGCTATTATTTTCTATCTATATAAACTATCTGATGGACAGAGTAAGTTGTAATTTGCGGCTGTTTGCTGATGACGACGCTGTGGTGTATGGGAGGGTGTCGTCTTTAACAGATTGTAACAGCATACAGGATGACTTAGACAAAATTTCTAGTTGGTGCGAAGAATGGCAGCTAGCTCTCAATGTAGAAAAATGTAAGGTGATGCGTATGAGTAGGAAAAAACAATCCCATAATGTTCGAATACAGCATTAGTAGTGAGCTTCTTGCTGCAGTCGTGTCGTTCAAATATCTAGCCGTACCATTGTAGAGCGATATGAAATGGAACGGAACACATAAAGACAGTTGTGAGTAAGGTGTACAGCCGACTTCGGTTTATTTGGAGAATTTTGGGAAGATGTACTTCATCTGTAAGGAGACCGCATATAAAAGGCATGTACGACCACGTCTTGAGTATTGCTCAAGTGTTTGGGACCCGCAGCAGATCAGTTTAAAGGATGACATAGAAGCAGTTCAGAGGCGAGCAGCTAGGTTTGTTACTGGTAGGTTCGACCAATTAGGGCTTGTACAGAGGCATATATGCATTATTTTTTTCCTCGTTCTATTTGGAAGTGTAATAGGAAAGGAAATGCTTAGTAGTGGTACAGTGTACCCTCCGCCACGCACCTGACGGTGGATTGCGGAGTATGTATGTAGATGTAGGTGTACAGTCACTATTCCACCTGAAACAGCCTGTAAACCGACGGAAAATGATAAGCTTTCAATTCTCGATCGAGCCCATCAAATTTGTGTTTAATACGCGTCATTATCTTTAGGAGTGACATTTTCATTGAGATAAAATACAAGTTGCACGTAATATGTACGCTAATCGAAAGCCTACTACCCCACCACGTGGTAACTACAGTACTGTAGTTGCAGCGCTTCCACCAACGTGGGACATGGCCACACAGACATGTGACGTACAGTTTACTACTGTAGTCGTCAAACAGTCTACATAGACAACGGCGTCACATTCGACGAAAAGTGTGAATACCTCTTCCAAATCTTCATCTTCATCTGTGACACCACAGATTGAGACCTGTAAGTCTAGAAGGAGCATTCGCGCGAGGATTTCCTCCGCACCTCTTCCAAAACATCTGAGCCTACCACGGAACTTCACCAGGGCTCGAAGAACTCAAGTAGGGGGAAAACTCCCCCCCCCCTTCAATCTCACAATCCGACGATGGCATCGCCTGGAAGCCTATAGTCTCTCCAGGTGCATCAGCCAAAGATGGGGCTGCCGACCACCCTCGCGCGGCTGCCGTGGAGACCTCTGATAATATGGAGCAAGACTCTCCCGTATCAGACACCACCAATTGCGAACATTCGCACTGTGGCCCGCCGCCTTTATCGGGCTGATGTCCACCTCCATATCTTTTTATCCTACTATGGATATTATTCAATGGAACATTCGTGGTATCCGGTCAAATTGGACAGAACAGCAGCTTCTTACGCGAACATATCATCCAATTATCTTATCTCTACAGGATACAAAATTGCTACCTAGTACTCGAATTATTTTCCCACGCTACACTGCCGTTCGCTTCGACCTTCCTCCAGTGGCAGGAATTCCAGCCCCGGGGATGTAATGTTGCTCATTCAGGATGATGTACACAGTACACCCATCCCTTTGTGTACTTCACTACAAGCTGTCGCCGTCTGGATAAACCTTCCTGGATTTATCTTCACACTGTGCAATATTTACGCTCCTTCCTCCTTTCCCGTCAATAGATCTGATCTTCTAGATCTTATTGACCAGCTTCCATGTCCGTTTTTGTTGGTGGGTGATTTCAATGCCCACCACCCCCTTTGGGGCTCCCCACGACCATGTCCACGGGGCTCCCTCCTGGCAGATATACTGAACCACCTTCAGCTCATCTGCCTTAAACATGGTGAACCAACTTATCTTTCGGAATCCACAAACACTTTCAGCCACAGATCTATCTGCACTGCTCAGCTCGCATGGCGTCTTGAATGGTCTGTTCTTTCAGACACACATTGGAGCGCTGATGTTCCGTGTGTAATTCACCTAATGACGCCTGGCACCTTTGAGAATCCACACCGCTGGCAGATAACCAAAGCAGACTGGGAGCTCTACTCGTCACTGGCGGATTTTGGTACTCATCAATATCTTAGTATAAACGACCACGTCGAACACAGTACCACAGTTATTCTCACAGCTGCAGAATGTTCCATCCCCTGTAAGACTACCTAAGCACGTCGTCCCCTTGTCCCGTGGTGGACTGCGGAATGCCGTGACGCTCTGCGAGCATGGCGACGTGCCCTTAGAAACTTCAAACAACGGCCCACGTTCGACAACTGCATCCAATACAAACGGCTGCGGGCCTATTGTCGTCGCCTCTTTCGCGACTGTAAACGCGCCAGTTGGCGCTCATTCACGAGCTCTTTTAATAGGTCTACCCCTTCCTCCATCATTTGGGATAACCTCAGAAAAATTTCAGATACTATGGCTCATTCCTCGATTCCCGGTCTCTGTGTCGCAACTGACACCATCGTCGACCCTCCACAAATAGCCAACGCACTGGGTCGACATTTTGCAGAGGTCTCTAGTTCTTCACACTACACTCTTTCCTCACTAGGAAACGGATGGTGGAGGCGACTCCATTGTCGTTTACCTCTCCGATCCGTGAATGCTACAATACCGAGTTTACTGTGCAAGAGCTCCACCACGCACTCTCGTCTTCGCCGTCCTTCGCTTCAGGACCAGATGGCATTCACGTAGCGATGTTGCAACATCTTTCACCAACGGGCTTGCACTTCCTACTGGCCACCTACAAGCGCATATGGATAGAAGACACCTTTCCGCGACATTGGCATGAAGCCATAGTCATTCCCATACCAAAGCCTGGGAAGGACAAATTTGTCCCTTCCAGCTACAGCCACATTTCCCTCACCAGTAGCGTATGCAAGGTGATGGAACGCATGATTCACGGGCGCCTGGTATGGTGGCTTGAAACGCGACATCTCCTTTCTAATGTCAAATGTGGGTTTCGCAAGCACCATTCTGCGTTGGATCATCTCGTCGCCCTTTCTACTTCAGTAATGAATAACTTTTTACGGAAGCGCCAGACAGTATTGGCGTTCTTTGATCTGGAAAAGGCATACGACACCCGCTGGAGGATGGGCATCCTCCGCACTCTGCATACATGGGGTTTTCGGGGTCGTCTGCCAATTTTTATCCGGGAATTTTTAACAGAACTTGTGTTTAAAGTGCGTGTTGGTCCGATTTTATCGAGCACTTTTATTCAAGAGAACGGGTTCCCCCAGGGTTCGGTGCTGAGCGTCGTTTTATTTGCAGTGGCAATCAATACTATAGCCGATCATCTACCACCGGGAGTGTCGGCGTCCCTCTTTGTCGACGACTTCGCGATCTACATCTACATCTAGATCTACATCTACATAGATACTTTGCAAATCACATTTAAGTGCCTGGCAGAGGGTTCATTAACCACTTTCATAATTTTTCTCTACCGTTCCATTCTCTAATAGCGCGTGGGAAGAAAGAAAACCTAAATCGTTCCGTTTTCGATCTGATTTCTCTTATTTTATTGGGATGGTGATGTCACCCTAAGTAGGTGGTGCTAGCAAAATATTTTCACATTCAGAACTAAAAGTCGGTGATTGAAACTTAGCAAACAGATCACGCCGCAATGAATGACGTCTTTCTTTTTATGATTTCCACCCCACTTCGTGCAACATTTCCGTGACGCTTTCCCCTCCCCCCCCCACCGTAACGTGATAAAACAAAACGAGCTGCCCTTCTCTGAACCTTCTCAATGTCTTCCGTCAGTCCCACCTGGTGAGGGTCCCACAAGGGGCAACAGTACTCCAGGAGAGGACGCACAAGTGTGATGTAGGCAGTCTCTTTGGTGGAGCTGGTGCATCTTCGAAGCGTACTGCCGATGAAACGTAACCTTCCTCACAATATTTTCTATGTGTTCTCTCCAGTCTAAGTTGTTCGTAATTGTAGCTCCTAGGTATTTGGTAGGATCTACGACCTTAAGGTTTGACTGATTTATCGCGTAATTGAAGTTCAGCGGATTTCTTTTAGTGGTCATGTGTATTACTTCACACTTTTCTTTATTTAGTGTCAATTGCCAATTTTCGCACCATGCAGAAATTTTGTCTAAATCACTTTGCAGTTGCTTTTGATCCTCTGTTGACTTCACTGACCGATAAACGACAGCATCATCAGCCTACAGTCTGAGCTATTCAGATTGTCTCCTAAATCGTTTATAAACACGAGGAAGAGTAGGTGACCTATAACGCTTCCCTGTGGAACCCCAGATATCACCTCTGTTTTACTCGATGACTTACCGTCAATTACAACGAATTGTGTTCTTTCTGATAGGAAATCGTGAATCCAACCGCACAATTGGGGAGATATTCCATAAGCACACAATTTCATAAGAAGCCGCTTGTGGTGTACAGTGTCAAAAGCCTTCCTGAAATCCAGAAATATGGAATCGAATTGAGATCCCTTGTCTATGGCAATTAACACTTCATGTGAATAAAGGGCAGCTCTGAGCAAACGGGTCTCCTGATGCGGCGCCTTCAGCGGTGGCTAGACACTCTCCACACGTGGAGTATGGACACTGGCTTTCGATTCTCGGCTGACAAGACAGTCTGCATGAACTTCTGCCGGCGGAATGAGTTCCTTCCCCTGTCCCTTCGTCTGGGCCCCAAAGTACTTCCATTTGTGGAGACCACGAAATTCTTGGTACATGTTTTCGACAGGAAGTTAAGTTGGTCTCCGCACATATCTCGTTTGGCAGCTCGCTGTACCCGTTCTCTCAATGTGCTGCGGGTGTTAAGTGGCACCTCGTGGGGAGCTGATCGGTCTACTCTCCTCCATCTGTATCTCACCATAGTTCGGTCCAAACTGGACTATGGAAGCATCGTTTATTCTTCGGCTCGACCGTCCATACTGCGCCGCCTTAACACACTCGACCACCAAGGGATCCGTTTGGCGACAGGGGCGTTTTTCACTAGCCCCGTTGAGAGCCTCCTTGCCAAGGCCGCCGAACTACCCCTTTCTTACCGTCGGGAACTCCTGCTTAGCTGTTACGCTAGCCATTTGTCATCCATGCGAGGACACCCAACATACACATTTTAATGACTCACTTGACGGTCTCTGCCGTGCGCCCGTCTGTTCCGCTACCACCTGGAGTACGCTTGCGTTCGTTACTTGGGCCTGGTCTGCGTTACAATGCCTGCTACTTTCTCGACTGGAGAGAGCACCTCTCCACCGTGGCTAAGCCCCGAAGTCTGTATAAACTTGGACATTCATTCTCTTCCAAAGGACTCCACACCTAGTTTCGTTTAAGGGAGAGAATTTCTCGCACTCCGGTTCAAATTTGATGACAATTTCTTCATCTACACTGATGGCTCAAAGACAGACCAGGGTGTGCCTTTGTGCTTGGCAACGCCGCCTTTAAATATCGTCTTCCTGAGTGGAGTTCCAATTTTACAGCTGAGCTGTATGCATTGTATCAAGCCACCCAATACGTCCGGCGAAACTCGCTCAATAAGAGTGTCATTTGCTCGGACTCTCTGAGTGCTCTTTTGAGCCTCCCGCACGCTATATCCTGTCCATCCCCTGGTACAAAGCATTCGCAATTGCCTTACCTCTGTTTCAGCTAGCGGAACTACTGTGACGTTTCTGTGGGTCCCTGGCCACGTGGGAGTGTTGGGGAATGAGTTTGCGGATACGGCTGCCAAGGAGGCAGTTCTCCTTCCTTGGCTATCTACCTTTTCTACTAGCTCTGATGATCTTCGCGCTGGCGTCTCCCGGCGTATCATCTCCCGTTGGTTTTTACATTGGTCATCCCTGTCAGGGAACAAATTGCGGGCCATTAAACCTGTGCCTGATGTTTGGACAACGTTATCTAGACCCTCACATAGAGAGGAGATTGTCCTGGCCCGGCTTCGTATTGGACACTGCCGTTATAGCCACCAGTGTTTACTTTGTGGTGATCCTGCTCCCTTATGTGAGCACTGTGATGAACCTTTTACTGTATACCACCTTTTAGTGCAATGTCCGTTTTTTAATCGTCTCCGTCATGATCTATGTTTACCATTTGAAATGTCTGATATTTTAGCTGATGATCCGCATTCTGTTGACCGAGTTTTACTTCTTATACCTCCTGAAAATATGGCGAAAGCCATTTAAGTTCTAACCACGGTTCGATTTTACTATGGGCAGTGTTGGGCGCTGATGACCTCAGCAGTTGTGCGCCCTAAAACCACAATTTAAAAAAACCTGCAAATGAGAACAGAACGTGCAAAAGCTACTCTTCAATGGAGGTGGGCGCAGGGACGGAATTCGTGGTGAGACGCATCAGGCAGTTCTAAGACTGATACTGTAGCTATGTTTTTTAATAATGATTGTAAAAATGCTGGAGATTGCTTAATAATCAAAAGATGTTATCAGTAGATTATTTATTTTCAGTTCACATGTTTCGGGCGTAGCCCATCATTTGGTGATTTGCCAATAAGATACATATACAGCCAATTAAGTACATTAAGTATATATACTTAATTGGCTGTATATGTATCGTATTGACAGATCACCAGATGATGGGCTACGCCCGAAACATGTTGTGATCTGAAAATAAATAATCTACTGATGACATCTTTTGATTATTAAGCAATCTCCAGCATTTTTAAAATCATTATTAAAAAATTTACAATGAAGATTGCATTCCTCTACCAAGACTTCAGTCTAAAATAAACTGTAGCTATGTATTTAGTAATAGTATTAATACATGGTCGGCCGCGGTGGCCGAGGGGACTGAGGCGCTCCAGTCACGGACTGCACGGCCACTACGGTCGGGGGTTCGAATCCCCCTCGGGCATGGATATTTGAGCCGTCATAGTTCGTAAGTAGTTCATAAGTAGTTTGTAAGTTAGGGACTGATGACCCCGTAGTTAAGTCCCATAATCTTAACAAACAACATTAATACATGTTAGCAAGAAGTAACACCACAATAAGTTGACATACCGTACTCAGTTTCTGACAATGCTATAGTCGTGCGGGAGTACCCGAGCGGTCTGGAGAGCTACGTTGAGGATCGAGCGGCCTTCCACGTCGGAGTTTCGAATCCTCCCTCTGGCATGGATGTTTGTGGTGTATTTAGTATAAGGTAGTTCGTAAGTAGTTAGTACGTTTAGCGACTGATGACCCCACAGTTAAGTCCCATAAGGTTTACAAACATTTGAACAGAATGCTATATTCAATACCTGCAACTATTCTGCCTACACAGTGCTACCCAGTTCGCCAAGAATGGGAAATTATAGAAAACTCATGGGAACTAAGAATTCGTACGATATATATAAAATGGATTTAAATCGAACAGTTCAGGTACGTAGGCAGTAACAATGTCCACATAACCTGGCAAGAAAGCAAATTATGTTCTACATGTAATATTGTAAGGCGGCTACTGAATGGAAATCTCCTACCTTAAGTTTTGGGATTATATATGTTGGCAACAACATATATATAACATCTTTGTTAGGTCCGCAAGGATTATCTTTGGCGCCCGGTAGGTGGGTTTTCCTCGGTGTTGCCGTGCGGGGAGTCGGAGAGTAGTAGCGGAGCGTGACGGTTGCACTGGAGCTCGCGGTGGACACAGCCCGGAGTTCTTCATGATGCTGCTAATGTTTTGGTAATTTGCAACGTAATAATAAAAAAAGCAGTTCTTTAACTTTTTGACATTTTGATTTTTTATAATTAATCCTTCCTGAGCGTGGGGCTGCATCCCTGTTTCAGAAACTGCCTAATTGCACGACTTCGCAATAATACGCACATTCTTCATTTTATAGTTTACTTGTGTCGAATTTGCTGATTGCTAATTTTCTTATTTTCTTTAATACAGATTTATTTTGATTGGTTTAATTTTGTTTGTGATTATTCTTGACGCTGTAAGTGATTGTAAGTCAATGGTAATTAAGTACATTGTACCAAGTGGGTGTCATGACCAATATGAAGTGAATAATGTGAGTTGGTGTGAAGCGAGGTATCACTTCCCTTTTTACAACAAAATAATATTTCTTGCACGCATTCATTATTTTTGTATGCAGACTGATTGTATAGTAATACTAAGACAGGGCCAACAAGTACAACACAGTACGACATTCTTTTATTGTTCTCCTAAATTGACTATCAGCCAACTAAGATTTTACATCTTTTTAATCCTTCTAATATTGCAGTCAGATAGCGTAAGTTTCAACGTGCCCAAACTTGCCTTACGTAGGGCAGCATTATGTTGCGCACTAATTGTCAAGTTACTCTCCTAGTAGTATTGCAGTCAGATCCATAATTTTAGTAGCTCGATACGATCTTTCATTTTTGTAGATCCCTGTTAGTACTGAAGGCAACACACACGCGCACACACACATTAAGTAGCCCCGTTACACACACAACTAGTCCAGTTGCAATATAAATGAGCTTGGAATTTTTACCACCTAAAATATTTTAAAAATACATTGTCATGCAACGAAAGTGAAGAGTATTGGCAACATATTCACAATAAAATCGAATAGTGCAGTTTAGTCACAATAAAGTACCAATGCTGTGAGCTTATTACGAACGGAACCAAAACAAATATGGAATACTTGGACATTGGAGTGATCGTCTGCCAGTGGCCTTGCAATGAACCAAGGCCGTGTTACCGTAAGTAACAGTAAGTTGTAATTTGCGGCTGTTTGCTGATGATGCTGTGGTGTATGGGAGGGTGTCGTCTGTAACTGACTGTAATAGCATACAGGTTGACTTAGACAAAATTTCTAGTTGGTGCGAAGAATGGCAGCTAGCTCTCAATGTAGAAAAATGTAAGGTGATGCACATGAGTAGAAAAAACAATCCTATAATGTTCGAATACAGCATTAGTAGTGAGCTTCTTGATGCTGTCGCGTCGTTCAAATATCTAGGCGTAACACTGCAGAGCGATATGAAATGGAACGAGCATGTAAGGACAGTTGTGTCCGCCTCCGTAGTCCAGTGGACAGCGTGGTAGGTTGCCACGCAGGGGGCCCGGGTTCGATTCCCGGTCGGGTAGGAGATTTTCTCCACTCGGGGACTGGGTGTTATGTCGTCATCATCATCATTCAATCATCATTGACATGCAAGTCGCCGAAGTGGCGTCAGATAATGAGACTTGCACCAGGCAGGCTGAACACGACCCCAGTTGGGGTCTAACGGTCATAAATGCCACACAATCATCATCATCAGGACAGTTGTTTGGGATAATTTTGGGAAGATGTATAAAACGCT
This sequence comes from Locusta migratoria, assembly GCA_026315105.1. NCBI lineage: Eukaryota > Metazoa > Arthropoda > Insecta > Orthoptera > Acrididae > Locusta > Locusta migratoria. The sequence continues at coordinate 834,340,626 of CM048744.1, forward strand.
TGTACGACCACGTCTTGAGTATTGCTAAAGTATTTGGGACCCGCAGCAGATCGGTTTGAAGGAAGACATAGAGGCGGTCCAGAGGCGAGCAGCTAGATTTGTTACCGGTAGGTTCGACCAATGCGCGAGTGTCACGGAAATGCTCCGGCAACTAAATTGGGGATTGCTGGAAGAAAGACGACGTTCTTTTCGTGAATTGCTGTTACGTAAATTTAGAGGGCCGGAATTTGAAGCTGAGTGTAGTACGATCTTGCTGCCGCCTACTTACATTTCGCGTAAAGATCACAAAGACAAGATAAGAGAAATTAGGGCTCGTACTGAGGCATATAGGCATTCTTTTTTTCCTCGTCCAATCTGGGAGTGGAATAGGAAAGGAAATGCCTAGTAGTGGTACAGTGTACCCTCCGCCACGCACCTTACGGTGAATTGCGGAGTATGTATGTAGATGTACCGTCGTAAGTCTTTCACCCTCGACACACCTCGCATCTGCAAGGGCCGAAACTGTCGCCAACTGCGCGGAAAACAGCGACTGATCATTGGACAAGACAGAGTACATCCGAATAATTTCTATTAAAAATTTTTATATTTTTTAGAATATAATTTAGAAATAGTCACACAGTAAAATACTTTGGCAAACTTTCAGTTCATAAAGTTGTAAAGCGAAATTATTGCAGCATATTTATCTTGTAACAGTGACATTCTTCTGTTACCGTCAAAGATATTATTAAATTTAGTTATAGCCATTAACGGGCAGGATCGACTTTGGTTATGCGGATGCCCTTCCCGTCGCCACCCCAAACCCCCCGGGAGGAAATGTATACCTCAAATGTCTGCGTAGTGTTATATGTGTGAAAGTGTACAGTGTTACGAAATGTTTGCGAATCGTGTAATTGAGGCAGAACTTGGGGACCAGTCCGGTATTCACCTAGGTGGATGTGGAAAACAGCCTAAAAACGACATACAGGTTGGCCGGCACTGCGATTCTCTTCGTTGATTCACCGGGCGGATTCGACCCGGAGCCGGTACGCCTCCCCGTCTCGGAAAGCGGTGCGTTAGGCCGCACGGCTAACCGCGCGGGTTCTATGGGAACATACTGCACACAGATCAAATGTTCTCATCTGAAATCTTGTAGCTAGTATGCAATTTTACTCATTAATCGTGGTTTACAATTTCAATGTGTATTTGTAATTTTCATTATATAATTAGATGATAGCTATTGAAATGTGGTGCTACGGACTAATGATGGAAATTAGATGGGTAGATCAGGTAACTAATGAGGTGCTTAACCGAATTGGGGAGAAAAGGAGTTTCTGGCATATCCTAGGAGAAGGGATAGAATTGTGGAACACATTGTGAGACATCAAGGAATCGTCAACCTAGCATTAGAGGGAAGTGTGTGGGATAAAAATCTTAGAGAGAGACCGAGGGACGAATACAGTGAGCAAATTCAAAAGGATGTAGGTTGCCGAACGTATTCTCAGATGAAGAGACTTGCACAGGACAGGGTAGCGCGGAGAGCTGCATCAAACCAGTCTGCGGACTGAAGACCACAACAAGAAGTTACAAATTGAAGGGACAACAGCTTAATGGCCTTACACTGTAAAATTTTATGGTAATGTCAGACGCACTATAGCTGTCGGCTAGGAAATGGTGTTCGACGTCCCAGTTGAAGATCTTATTGCCACTAAACTTTGTAACAAGTGCAAAGTTATTTAGGCGAGTGATTTTTAAAATATTTTTGCAACTTATATTTTAGAATTGTGAATTTTTGGATATCTACATCTACAGCGATATTCCGCAAGCCCTCACAGTGTGTAGCGGAGAGTACTTTGACGCTTCCTCTTGTGCCAGTCGCGTGTTGAGCCCGAAAAGGTTGCCTCCGTGTGGGCTCTAATCTCCGATTTTTATCCTCGTGGTCGCTTGTTGAGATATATATGGGAGGAAGCAATATATTGGTTCTCTCTTCATGAAACACACGATCTCGGTACTTTGACAGAGCCAGTACCGCTATACAGAAAAAAAACAAACTATAGCAGCGTCTGCCACCGTAGTTTCCTGATCATCTCCGTGACCCGTTCGCGTTTACTAAAAGAGCCCGTAACAAAGAGCTGGATCTTCGGTCGCCTGTTAACCTGGTCTGCAATACTCAGGCGCTGGCCGAACGAGGGTTTTGGTGACTGACTGTACTTCCTGAAAATTCTTCCAATTAATCTTTCTGGCATCTGCCTTAACCCTGCGTTACTAACATCTGATTTTAACGTTCGCTACTAGCACCCGTCTTTCAGGGGTGTTAGAACTTTCGTTAGTAACAGCCGTCAATTCGGCGAGTGTGATTCCAAACCAACACTCTACCCGTATACACTTGTTCATCAACTGTTTCTAGAAACGTCACAGCTCACTGACAATACGAACGTAGCCGTCATTTTGACGGATGTTACTAATCCAGGGTTAACCACGACTGATTTTATGTGGTCGTTCCATTTCAGATCACTCACTGTCTACTCGCAGATATTTTATGGCAGTAACTGCTTCCAGTGTATATATCTAATAAAAATTTCTATATAAATGCAGTACTTTACGGTAGTTTATATTGAGGTTCAATTGCCATTCCCTCCAAGTATCGACACAGTATATCGTTCTGCATTTCTTGATGCATGACACACACCTTTCACTTTCTACAGATATATGAAGTCAGATATTGGAACATTAGACATGCTGTTTAGCCTTCTAGACTGTTTTATTCATAAAATATGACGATCGTGGAGTCACATCGGAAATTCAACATGTGAATATTTTAATCTTTTCTATATAATATATAGTAGTTAATCAATTGCGTGGTTATGGTATATCGCCCCAAATTTGCGACTGGATAGGGATTTCCTGTCAGAGGATACAGTTCGTAGTAATCGGTGGTAAGGCATCAACTGAAACAGAGGAGATATCGGGCGTTCCACAGGGTAGTGTTATTGGTCCTCTGGTCTTCCTTATTTACATAAACGATTTAGGGGAAATCTAAGTAGCTCTCTTAGCTTGTTTGCAGATGACGCCGTCATTTATCTAGTAAAATCATTTGAAGATCAAAACCAACTGAATATCAGTATGGTGTAAAAATTGGCAATTGACTCTAAATGAGAAGTCTGAAGTCGTCCACACGAATACGAAAAGAAATCCGTTAAACTTTGTTTACAAGATAAATCAATCAAAAGTGAAGGCCGTAAATTCCACAAAATAACTAGGAATTACTATTATTTCAGACTTAAATTGGAAAGAAGACGTAGATAATGTTGGAAAGGCGAACCACTGACTGCCTTTTATTAGCAGAACCCTTAAAACATGCAACAGAACTACACTACGCTTGTCCGTCCATTGTTGGAGTATTGCTGCCCAGTGTGGGATCCTTATCAGGTGGGTTTGACGGAGGACATCGAAAGGGTGCAAAGAAGGGCAGCTCGTTTTTTTTTACTGTCACGATACATGGGAGACAGCATTACGGAAATGATGCAGGATCTGGGATGGGAATCATTACAACAACGGCACTTATCGCTGCGGCGTGGGCTACTTACGAAACTCCAATCGCCAACATTCTCCTCCGAATGCGAAAATATATTATTGACTCCCACTTACAAAGGTAGAAATGATCATCAGAATAAAATACGAGAAATCAGAGCTCGAACGGAGAGATTCAGGTGTTCTTTCTTCCCGCGCGCTATTCGAGAATGGAATGTGAGATAAATAGTATAATGGTGGTTCGTTGAACCCTCTGCCAGGCACTTAAATGTGATTTGCAGAGTATCCCATGTAGATGTAATTTCAAGATGTAGAATATTAGATTGTAAAACATTACCTTATGACGAGATGTATGTGTTAAACTGTGATAAGTTGTTTTTGTTTTCCTGTCCTGTTGCAGTTGTTCTCTTTCACAGTGATAGTGGAACTGTGGCGCGTGCCGGCCGCGGTGGCCGAGGGGACTAAGGCGCTCCAGTCAGGGTCTGCACGGTCACTACGGTCGGGGGTTCGAATCCCCCCTCGGGCATGGATATTTTTGCCGTCCTTAGTTCATAAGTAGTTTGTAAGTTTAGGGAGTGATGACCCCGTAGTTAAGTCCCATAAGCTATACAAACATTTGTACATTTGGAACTGTGGCGCGTTATGACCACTCAGAGTGAAATATCTTGGTCGCCACTCTTTGTGCTGGGCCGCTTCGACAGGTTTCCCTTCAAAACTAGAACAAGTAACCGCACTGTATGATTGTAACAGTAGTTAAGCAAAAACATTAAAACTCGTAGTATAGTTGTTGTGCTCATATTCGTTGTTAGGTCTGAATTGAACGTTTCATACGGAAGTAGTAACGCTTCGACGTTTCATGTTTTTAGTTTCAGCAACTAGACACGGAAATTGGAATAACGATAGGGTGAGAGTTTATATGTAGCCTTGCAGTGGGCCGGAGGTAAAAATGCCGCTAAATGTTTATATTTGTTCCTGAGGACCCGATTGAGAATAATGGTCTGTACATAAATTGTAATATAGTAGTAACAGATAAAATAAAACATATGATTCCTATATGCATAAGACAGGTGTATGAATAAGTAAATACAATCAATAACGTAATGCAGAAATTAAAAATTAAGCTAATTTTACCTGTAGTTTCTCGCCAGAATATAAAAAGTGAGCTCTTCAGTTAATAGTTAAGTGTCTTGATTACTGCTAGTATTTTTGAATTCTTATAGCAGCTTATTAAAAATGGGTCGGTAACCCCCCATCAGTCGTTGAACATGGTTCAGAGAGTTATCTTCCATCGCGACCTCCTCCTCCAAACTTATGAACTCTGGACCAACCTCGAACAGCGAGGTGTTCATTTTGTTCACCTTGTGCAACGAGGCCCTAAGAATCATCGAGTGGATACCGGCGCATTTATCTTGGCCTTAGAGGGGGATACTCTCTGAGGTCAAGGTAAAGATCTATTGTGATGTGTCCACCCTTGCGATGTTTCCGATGTATGCGGTTCAGGCGTATGTCTTCTCGTAGCACAGTGGTCCCTGTATGCAATGAATGTGGATGTCCACTTCATGAGGGGAACCCCTGTGTTCCACCTCCCATATGCGTCAACTGTCACGTACACCACTCTTCTTGCTCTCCTGATTGCCCTGTATATAAAGAGAAGATTAAAAAGTCCCTTGACCACCTTACGTACCAAGATGCCCGCCAAAAATTTGACCGACTGTACCCCATGCACATGTCAACTAGTTTTGCCTAGGTTACATCCTCTACCCCTCTCCCTCCTCATCCCATTCCTATCATATTCTTCCCCCTCCCCTTCTGCACCTCCCTTGCCCTTGCACCCCTGTCAGCGTCCCCCTTCTCCCTCCAGGCTAGAGAAGTGCTTCCCTTCTCTGGCACTTGCCGGTGAAGGTGCCCCTTCCCAGGGTTCCTCTTCCCGGCGTCCACCAGATGGAAGGTTCTCTGCCTCAAGGTGGCAGCTGGACACCCAGTCCGATAATACCAAGGTCGCCCGATCTTCTTTGCTGCCAGTCGTTACTAACACTAGTTCTCTCTCTGGGACCTGTCCTTCCCGTCCTGCAAGAGAGAAAGAGGAGGAGAAGAGGAAAAAGAAACAAAAGCCAAAGGACAAGGCCTCTCTGGTAGTTCTGGAGGCGCCATCTTTGTCCTCACAGCCAAATAACCCCAATGAACTTGTCTGATCCGCTGTTCATGGATGTCGTTCCTTCCTTGTTGGTGATGGATGTTGACCCAGCTTTGTGAAATGCATCAGTCCGTTCGCCTTCCATATGGATCCTCGATGTGTGCTCATCCAATGGAACAGTAACGGCTACTACCATCGCCTCTAGGAGTTAAAACATCTTATTGCCTCTTACTCAGCACTTTGTGTTTTTTGCAGAAATCGCATCTCACTGATGGCCATTCACCAACACTCCATGGATTCCGTGCTTTGTTGGAACTGTGTGTGTCCCCTAAAAGTAACTGGTGGAGTCTAGATCCTAGTTTGTATGGACATTGTTAGTTCATGGCTCCCTCCTCCCTTCCTCATTCTTAGGGACTTCAATGCCCATCATCTTTCATGCGGCAGTGCTTATCCAACACGTTGGGGCCGCCTCGTCGACCAATTCATTGCTGATCACAACCTATGCCTCCTCAATGATGGCTCCCCAATCCATTTTAGTACCACTCATGGCACGTTTTTCTCCACAGACCTTTCACTCACTTCTCATCCCCTTTTTCCTTGTTTTCGTTGGTCACCGTATGACGACCTTTGCAGCAGTGACCACTTTCCATTGATTCTTTCACTCCCCTCACACTGGACGAGGGACAGGATACCTCGTTGGCTTTTCTGTCGTGCTGATTGGCCTTTGTATACATCCCAGGTGGTTTTCACACCAACCCTGTCTGACTGTATAGATGCCATCAGTGATATGTCAAATGCGATTACTCGAGCTACTGGCATTGCTGTCCCCCAGTCGACAGGCCCTCCTCACCGTCGCCCAGTTTCGTGGTAGAACGCAACCAGTGCCTCGGCGATTCGTGAGCGCCGCTGAGCCTTGCGCCACCTGTCCCACGCTGCCTTTGTTAACTTTAAACGCTTTGTGGCAAGGCTCGTTATATAATCAAAAAGAGCAAGCATGTGTGCTGAGAGCGTTGTTCTCTCCTCCTTCGGATCTACTGTATCCTTGTTACGGGTGTGGGCTATGCTCCATTCCATCCAAGGTTGCCAGCAGCCGTGTTCAATCCCTGGCCTTTTCTTACCAGATGGGGTCTGTACCAATCCATTGGTTCTCGCAGAGCACCTTGTGGCTTACTTTCCAAAAGCATCGGCGACGGCTTCCTACCCAGTGGCTTTTCTTCTCAAGAAACAGGCTGAAGCTCACATTTGTTTCACCACTCACCACAAGGAACCTCATAACAAACCCTTCAAGGGATGGGAACTACATCTGGCCCTTTCCTCTTCTCATGATTCTGCACCTGGGCCTGATTCCATCCATAATCAACTTCTCAAACATCTCAGCCCCCCACAACAGTAATATCTTCTCCAGGTATTTAACCGCATTTGGTTCCAAGGGGTTTTCCCCTTGCAGTGGAGGGACAGTATAATGGTTCCTGTTATTAAGCCAGTTAAGGATCCGTCATCCCTGGACATTACTGGCCGATTAGCCTGACAAATGTGCCATGTAAACTTCTCGCACTGATGGTTGCCTGCAGACTATGCTGGGTACTCATGTGAACTTCTGACACCTTATCAGTGTAGGTTCCAGGAGAGCAGGTCTACTATCGACCACCTACTGTGACAGGAAATAGCAATCAGAAAGGCCTTCTCAAAACGTCAACATCTAGTTGCGATTTTCTGTGATTTACATAAGGCATACAACACCACTTGGCGTCATCATATTTTATGTACCATCCATGACTGGCCTACGAGGCTTCCTACCAATTATTATCAGTCACTTTTTATCCCGCTGCATGTTCCGAGTGAGGATTGGCTCTTCCTTCAGTTCCCCACAGATCCAGGAGAATGGCGTTCCACAGGGTTCTGTGTTGTGTTACTCTTCTTAATCCCATTAATGGGTTGGTGAGCTATGTTGGGTCACTTGTCACCCCTGCGTAGTAAATAGACAACTTTTGCATATGGTACAGGTCCCCCTCGATAGCCTCGACTGAACGCCAGCTCCAAGGCACCATTCGGTGGGCTTCCACGTGGGCGCTCTCGCATGGTTTCCAGTTTTCCGCTTCTAAAACGCGAGTCGTGCATTTCTGCCATCGTACTACAGTCCACCTTGACGCAGAAGTCTTCTCGAGTACTCAACACTGGGAAGTTATGGCACAGCACCGTTTTTTGGGCCTTCTATTCTGATAATAACTGGCTTGGCTGCCCCATATTCAGCAGCTGAAGATAAGCAGCATGTGGGAACTTAATGCTCTCCGTTTCCTAGCTCTCATCCTAGGGTACAGATCGTACAACACTAATTCATATCTGATTCAGTCCCGATTAGATTATGGATGCCAGGTTTATGGCTCAGCAGCTCCTCCTGACCTGAAATTGTTGGACCCCAAAAAACCATTGTGGCATCAGCTTGGCTAAAAGTGCCTTCTGGACCAGCTCTGTTGAGTCTCCTTGCTGAAGCGGGAATCCCCCCTCTTCAGATTAGGTGCCATCAGCTTTTGGTGTCCTATGCCGTTGGTATTCGTCCATTCCCTGGTCATCCCACATCATGTTCTCTTTGAGGGCGATGGTCTTCGAACTCCTGATACTCGACCTTGGGTGGTTTTACGTGTGGCTCGCTTCCCTTTGTAGGGACTTCAACCTCACTTCCCTTGACTGTATGCGTCATGCTAAACCGGGCCCCTGGTGCCTCGGCCGCAAATCCGACTGGATCTCTACAACATCCCGAAAGCTTCAGTCTCCTCCATAATCTTCCGGCGTTTGTTGCACACAATACTTGCAGAGTTGCTTTTCTCTGGGTCCCTAGTGATGTGGGTATCCTAGGAAATGAACAGGCTAACCAGTTGGCTAGAGTAGCCTTAACTCTCTGTACCGTCCCCAGGGCAATCCCGGTCTCGGATTTGCGGGTGCAGGTGAGATTGATCCTCATACAGGACTGGAGCACCAGCTGCTCTGTCTAATAAACTACGCTCTATCAAGTCGACCACTGCAGCTTGGAATTCTTCCTTATCCCTTCTGGAAGGGAATCCACTGCCCTTTGCCATCTCCACATGTCACTCTAGGCTTAATGCTCTCCGTTTCCCAGCTCTCATCCGGGGGTTCAGATCGTACAACACTAATTCATATTTGATTCAGGGTAATGAGTCTCCCCCACAATGTGGTTGTGGGGCCCTACAATCTGTGGCTCATATCGTAGTGGAATGCCCGCTCCTCTTGGCGCTCCATGCCAAATACGAAATTATGCACTCATTGCCCTTGGTTTTGGCGAATGATTCAGGGATAGCTGACAGTCCTTGGATTTGTCCGTGAAAGCCGATTTTTACTCTCGGCTATAAGATATTATCTCTGACGCTTGGACATGATGGATGGGTTTGTGGCCCTCCCTGCGAGCAGCAGGGTTTGGAGCTCTCCCCTTCCCCTGACGAATTCAATTTCTCCTTTTAATTTGGTTTTAATTGACGTTGTTTCCCCTTTTTTTTTACATTTTTAGCCTTCTGAACTCCTGTATCTGCTGGACGTCAATAAACGAGGATTCTAGAACTGTCACGACGTTCATTGCAGAATTCCGTTTTCTCCGTTGGTTTTAGTCCTGTTCTACATAACCACCCTTTTAGTTCCTCTATTTTACTATCGCTACGGGCTTAGCTGACCACACCCTTGCTTGAATTTCATTCAGAGGTCATGGGACTGATACCCTAGCTGTTTGGTCCCATCCACCCTCAACAAAACCATCCATCCTTATCCATGCCTGGCCGCATAAGATGCTGTTTAATTTTTGAAAGAGTCTTATGGAAACCAAAGTGCCAATCCATAAGTGAGTCATGGAAATAAGAAAACACCAGTTGAACAAGGATGGCCGGAACACAAATTTTCAAATCACTGTTGGGACGTACCTTCTTATATATGCACTTAACAATCTTATTAGTGAGTTCTCCAGATCGAATGCAATTTTTAATAGGTTCCCAGGTAGCATCCTGATGTTTCTTGTCAGCCAAATCACCGAAAAGTTGGGAAAAATCGGTGACGGCAGGGCAAACTATTTCATAACTAGACGTTTCGGCGGCTGGGTTCTCAGCATGCATCCAGCTTAGAGCATATTATCGGTACCTCTAATGTGACGTACTCTAAACTGAAATGCAGAAATGTGGATGGCCCACCTAGCAATACGCCCGGACTTGCGAGGTCTCGCCAAAATCCAACTTAAGGCTTGATTATCTTTTCTAAATCGCAATGTTCTAAGTAAAAACGGAATTTCTCCAAGGCAAACAATACGGTGAGAGCCTCACAGTCATATACCGAGTATTTAATATTGATATCACTGAGCTTACGAGAGGTAAATGCTAAAGGTTGTCTTTGGTCCTGATATTCTTGCAAAAGAACGACAGAAATGCGAAAGTTAGAGGCGTCAGTCTGGACGACAAATCTTTTATTAAAATCGGGAACTCCAAGAACCGGAGGATTACAAATAGCCAATTTTATGGTGTCAAAAGCATGCTGTTGCTCCCGGCCCCAAACGAACTTAGCTCCTTTACATCTTAGGTTGGGCAGAGCTGCAATCTGGGCGAACTTAGGTACGAAACTCCAAAAATAGTTCGCCATACCGGGAAAGTTGGCGAGACCTCATTTATCGACAGGTGGTTTCGGACCTCTAAGGGCCTTAGTGTGTTCTTGGTCAATGCGAATGTTCATGCCGGGAAGTGTGATAAAAAAATAACTGGTAACGAGCTAATGTGATTTTAGAGTGTTTAACGGTAAGGCCTGCAGTTTGGAACCTCTTAAAAACTTGTTCAATATGCCCAATATGGTCGGCAAATATTATACTGTAAATAACTAAATCATCTAAATTGTAGATGAAGACCATTTTAAGATCATCTAGGATGTTATCAAGGAGACGAGTAAGCCCTGCAGCGCCTGTGCCTAATCCAAAAGGGACCCTATTGAATTCGAAAAGATTCCAGTCTGTACAAAATACAGTTGTGTGTTTGCACTCTTCAGCAAGAGGTATCTGGTGATATGCCTGGTTCAGGTGAAGAACGGTAAACCAGTTGGCCACACGAACCAAGTAAAAGAATTATGGAGGTAAAGGCAGAAGTACAGATTCAAGAATGACCTTTTTATCAAGTCGTCGTTAATCCACTTCTGGGCGGAAGTCATGGTCTTGATCTTTAGGTACCATAAAAATGGGGCTGGCATAAAGGATGTGGAATGTCTAATCACTCCTCCCTGCTGAAGCATTTTCGAGAGTTTACTTCTAAGTATCTTCAGTTTTGGTGGTGATAAACGATATGGTGATTTAGTTACTGGAACGTTGTTAGTCAGATGAATGTGATACTGCAATATATTGGTTTTACGTAACTTGTCAGACAGGACGGTAGGAAACTTATTGAGAAATTTTGTTTAGCCTGTTATGAGGACAGGTGAGACACCTCTAAACTTCCGACCGAGCGAGGTGGCGCAGTGGTAGCACACTGGACTCGCATTCGGCAGGATGGTGGTTCAAATTCAACTCCGGCCATCCAGATTTAGATTTTCCGTGATTTCCCTAAATCACTCCCGGCAAATGCCGGTATGGTTCCTTTGAAAGGGCACGGCCGATTTCCTTCCACATCCTTACCGAAACATCCGAGCGTAAGCTCCGTCTCTAATGACCAGGCTGTCGGTGGGACGTTAAACTCCAAGCTTCCTTCTAAACTTGCAGAATCGGCTCTTAATAACGAAAGGATGTTAAGAGTTAAAGTACGCTCAACGCATTCGCACAAGGCGAACTTAGTTGAGAGAGAAAATTTAAAGGAAAAAGAGCGTCCGGAAATATCCAACAACCACCCTGTTTCAAGAACGAAATCACAACCTAACAGTAATGTAAGTGGTAAGTCTTTGACTAAAGCAAAGGTGAGTGGCGAAGAGAAAGTTCCTGTGGACAGACTGCTCCTAACTTCACCCTGCAGAGGCGACTAAAGCCCGTTGCATAGGTAACGGTATTCGGTGCTGTGTAATCAGGTGGGAAAATTACCGACTCTTGGGCCGGTGCTGTTACAACACTGTCTGCTCGGGTGTCGAACCGGATCCCATGTTTTGTTTCGCGTCATTGGTTGCCCTCTGATCCATGTGAGACTACTATAGTTTTTAGAATTGTACCTTGTTATATTCAAATGTATGCCTGAACATAGCAGTCCACTTGATGTGCCACATGTATCCTATGGTTCATTGTATCTATACAAAATATATTATATTTTATGTAACATGTATATTTGTAAATGATTTCTTGTAAAAAAAAAAAAAAAAAAAAAAAACACCCACACCACCTCATACACCCACCTCTTGTACGAGCATTTATTGTGATTCAATGTCACTTGTGTTCTGCCTATGTGTATATTATTTTGTCATTTGTTTTGATTTTCAAGCCTTGACTATATTCATATTGTCAGATTTTGTCCGTTGTCTCGTCATCATAGCCCATAAGTGTTAAGTGACATATTGTCCTTTCACATAATTTATCTACCTAGGACTCTTGATAGATTATTCTACAATATTGTAATATGTGGTGAGTAGCTATGTGACTGTCATGTCACAATGGTCTAGCTTGCGTACTCTTTGACATTTTCGTGTGGTTTGTGCTATATTTAGCAACGCCCAATCCCATGCTTTGGCCCTCCCACGCCTACTTTGTCGTACGCCCTATCCCATTAGTATCTTTAATGTACTTAAAATTGGTGTCTTATATATTTTTATAAGACTTAACACATTTTGTAGCCATATTTTTCACAGTTTATATGACTGTACACAGTACAGAGTGCCCAAGATGATGTATGTGTAGTTTTATTCAAGTAACTTTTAATGTTAACCCTGCGCCATCTGGGTGGCGAGGGACCTATTTTACCTGTTACGGTGTTCTCCTCCCCCCTCACCAAAGTGGGCATGTGAGTCTAGTTCAACACCGTCACTAGACGTCCACTATGGAGTTTTAAGTTTTAATCAAGCATCTATACTAAGATGTTTGTAATTCCCGTCGTTTTTTTTTTTAATTGTAAGTATGTATATATTAATGTTTTGTTCTCCTTGTAGATATTGTAATTACTTACTTTAAACATCTAAAATGTGAATTTCTTCTTTTATACCACTGATCTGATGATGTACTCGAAACTCGTCATGTGAAATATAGCATATTGCGACCGAGGCTTTTCAAAAAAAATTTCACGCAAACTAGGAAACTATTTGTAATAGCAAATAGATTGACATTTAGCTCTAACAGTACGATGCAATGTTATTGGTGATGCATACTAATTGTGAAATATGACGGGTGTTCATATGAAAAGATATGAAGCAACATTGTGGGTATAGTGAAGTACTTATTCAAAAGTAATAACCTGAGTCCTGACCTCAACTATCCCACTGTTCGAGCCGAAGGATTCTCTGTTCCCTGTTCCCAGTCTGTCCATCAGAGTTGCAGAGCTTCCCTTTGAGAGGTTTTTCTTTAGTGGACCAGACAGATGGAGGCGGATGATCAAGCTGCCCCCACTTCAACTTGCTCAGTACACCGGGTGTGGTCCTGGAGGCGTGTCGATGTGCGTTATCATTGACATGAATCACTCCCTCCGTGAGTAGCCCAGGCCGTTTGCTCTTGGACTTGCTTGTCCTTAAGGAATAGGTTCACAGATTTGAGACTGGCTGGAAGACTTCCTAAGTAATAGAACGCAGTACGTTGTTCTCGACGGCGAGTGTTCATCAGAGACGAGTGTATCGTCAGGCGTGTCCAAGGGGAGTGTGATAGGACTGCTATTATTTTCTATCTATAGAAATGATCTGATGGACAGAGTAAGTTGTAATTTGCGGCTATTTGCTGATGATCTTGTGGTGTACGTGAGGGTGTCGTCTTTGACGGTAATAGCATACAGGATGACTTAGACAAAATTTCTAGTTGGTGCGAAGAATGGCAGCTAGCTCTCAATGTAGAAAAATGTAAGGTCATGCGCATGACTAGGAAAAACAATCCTATAATGTTCGAATACAGCATTAGTAGTGAGCTTCTTGATGCTGTCGCGTCGTTCAAATATCTAGGCGTAACATTGCAGAGCGATATGAAATGGAACGAACATGTAAGGACAGTTGTGACTAAGGCGGACAGCCGACTTCGGTTTATTGGAAGAATTTTGGTAAGATGTACTTCACCTGTAAAGGAGACCGCGTATAAAAGGGTTGTACGACCACGTCTTGAGTATTGCTCAAGTGCTTGGGACCCACAGCAGATCAGTTTAAAGGAAGACATAGAAGCAGTCGGAGACGAGCAGCTAGGTTTGTTACTGGTAGGTTCGAACAATGCACGAGTGTCACGGAAATGCTCCGGCAACTCAATTGGGGATCGCTGGAGGAAAGACGACGTTCTTTTCGTGAATTTCTGTTGAGGAAATTTAGAGGGCCGGAATTTGAAGCTGAGTGTTGTACGATCTTCCTGCCGCCTACTTACATATCGTGTGGTGATCACAAAGATAAGAGAAATTAGGGCTCGTACAGAGGAATATAGGCATTCTTTTTTCTCGTTCTGGTTGGGAGTAGAATAAAAAAGGAAATGCCTAGTAGTGGTACAGTGTACCCTCCGCCACTCACCTTACGGTGAATTGCGGAGTATGTGTGTAGATGTAGATCCTACGGAGTACCACACAGTACACGTCACTGTTAATGTTTTTTTTTTTTTTTCGTGCTCGAGGAATTAGATGAATATCGGACGCTGAAAACGTCACAGGGCACAGCTTTAAACTTTTTAGGGGAGGTGATGACACATGCTTCGCGTCCCTAGATATCGCACTAAGCTATCCCAAGGCGACGAATTCAAATTTCAGCCGGTTTGGTTGTTAAGACGTTTCGTACCTTTCATTTGAACACCCCTCATATATTCATCATTTTCTTGATTTGCAGCTCTTCTTCCGTGTTTGCAGTAAAAATTACTGGGTATGAGGTCCGCCTGATATGCAAAACACTGTTTTTATTTGACACCCAAACTAGTTTCAGCACCTCTGTGCCATCATCAGTGGGATTTATGTTTATTTCATGCTTAATTTACATTTCGTGGTCATGTGGGACCCTTTTTATATACTTATTAAGTGGTAGCGTTGTCATGGTTTCTTTTGTTATATATTCCTTCTTCCGACTTGTTTCGCATAGTATACACTTAATACACATATTTTTTGTGGACTTTTTAATCACAATCACTTTGCACTTTAAAATTCGCCTGTTTACTTTGCTAAACTGCTAACCCCTCATATATTCTAGAAAACTCCTATTGATTACTTACAAGGAGACAACATGGGTATCGTATTTCAGAATTTCTTTATATTTATGGTAGGTGAAGTTCAGAACACGAATAACAGTCAGCAAAAGCCACTCGACGCAACTCTAAAAAATTATCGAGAAAATCGACTTTGAACTTTCGCAAATACACGTAAGTACTAATAATTTAAACACTTGCATCATTTGTCGATGTAGCTCAGGTGGTAGCGTTCTGACCTCACAATAATAGAATCGAAGGTTCGAATCTCGCTGTTGACAATTTTTTTGTTTCTTTGTTGTGTTCGAATACTTACAGAATTTTAATATCTAATGGTAATTTCATGAAAAATGCGCCGGCCGCGGTGGCCGAGCGTTCTGCGGCGCCTCAGTCACAGTCTGAACGGATATTTGTGCCGTCCTTAGTATTAGATAGTTCATAAGTAGTTTGTAAGTTTAGGGACTGATGACCCCGTAGTTAAGTCCCATAAGCTTTACAAACATATTTATGAAAAATGCACGTGTTTTTGTATATTAGTAATTTTCTATACTTTATAAAAGGTTGTTAACAAAGGTGGTTAAAAAAAATCACCCTTGACGACGATAGTCTTTGATTGTTCAGTTTGTGAAAAGCTACGACACGGTTCTTGGAAAGTCATCTCAACCGTTGTTTTACGTCACAAGATGTTCAGTTCGTCTACAAACACATAAACACATAACACGTGGTATTATCGATCCAAAAATGTTTTTAATAACTGAATTTGAAAATAAAATAAAACATGTCACAGCGAGGTTCGAACCATTGACTCTATAGTTTGGCCGAGGGGACTGAGGCGCTTCAGTCACGGTCTGCACGGCCACTACGGTCGGGGGTTCGAATCCCCCCTCGGGCATGGATATTTGTGCCGTCCTAGTTCGTAAGTAGTTCATAAGTTGTTTGTAAGTTTAGGGACTGATGATCCCGTAGTTAAGTCCCATAAGCTTTACAAACATTTGAACATTTTTTGACTCTATAGTTCGGAGGACGGAACGCCACCACCTTTTTTTCTTTTTTGAGGTAGATCTATGGTGGTTCAGTTCCTTCTTGGTTGTTCGTTGGATATTTGGCTCAGCTTTTTTATTACAGAGGGCGCGATGAGCCAAGGCACCCGGCAAAATATAGAAAACTGCGACTGTACAAAAACACGTGCATTTTTCGTAAAAATTACCATTAGATATTAAAATTATGTGAGTATTCCCACACAATGAAAAAATATTTAAAAAAATTGTCGACAGCGAGATTCGAGCTGTCGACTCTTTGGTTGTGGGGTTAGAATGCCACCGCCTGAGCTTCAGCGGCAGGCGCAAAAAACTGCCTTAATTATTGGTACTTAAATTTACTTGGAAAACTTCAATGTAGATTTTCTCGACAATATCCGAGAGTTCCGTCGAATGGATTTGGCAGATTGTTATTTAAGTTATGGACTTCACATACCGTAACTATAAAGAAATTCTGAGAGGAGACACGCATGTGGTTTCCTTGTTAGTATCTGGACAGTGATATATTTTTGTTGTGAAGGTGCTGACACACCTCGAGTTTAAACATGGCTACATGAAGTTACTTGTTTCTGTCAAATACTGTGCTATTTATTGCGACTCTTACAGTCTTCTAACACTCGGTAAATTGTTGCAGGACTCCTAATAGCGATACAGGCTCTGATACTCAGCGGCATATATTTTGTAATGTGTTGCTACCTTATACATGCTTATGGAAAGGTAAGTTCAGTTCATATGCCTCTATACAACTAGGAGTATGAATATTGAAAAATGAGTCACTGACGTATCACATCTGAAAACTTATTTCCAGGCAAATTACCGACTGGTGCCTCCATGGTATATTATGCATACTTTGCTTCTAACCTACCAGCTAGTTTTAATTTATAAGAACCTGAAACAACGGAGGTCTAAAGATGCCCTCATTGTCATTGGTGGCACATGTAAGTATCGAATTGTTAATTTTGAAATAATGGATTGGGTTCACATTGAAGTATTAGTTAGTGTGAGACAGGTCATTAAATCCAAGATTTTCTCCTTTCCTTGGCTCCCAACAAATTAAAATTCCTTCTTATTATATTCACTGAAGGTGAAGCCGTGTTCCTACATTTTCCTGAACCCACACTGATTTGTATCTCGTAGAAATGATAATTAGAAGTTGTTGAGTGAAAATACCGAAAGTGATAGCAATTATTAATGTAGCCACAAAACTTTTTCGTGTAAAATACCAGATGACTTTCTTGTTTTGCTGGAACATACATAACTAATGTAACTTCCTGGCAGATTAAAATTGTGTGCCGGAACCGGGACTCGAACCTGGGACCTTTGCCTTTCGCGGGCAAGCGCACTACCGACTGTGCTATCCCGACACGACTCACGATGCCGCCTCACAACTTTACTTCCGCCAGTACCTCGCCTCCTACTTGCCAAACTTCACAGAAGCTCTCCTGCTAACCATGCAAGACTAGCACTCCTGGAAGAAAAGATATTGTGGAGACATGGCTTAGCCACTGTCTAAGGGATGTTTCCAGAATAAAACTTTCACTCTGCAGCGTAGTGTGCGCTGATATGAAACTTCCTGGCAGATTAAAATTGTGTGCCGGAACCGGGACTCTAACCTGGGACCTTTGCCTTTCGCGGGCAAGCGCACTACCGACTGTGCTGTCCCGACACGACT
Organism: Locusta migratoria; assembly: GCA_026315105.1. Classification (NCBI taxonomy): domain Eukaryota; kingdom Metazoa; phylum Arthropoda; class Insecta; order Orthoptera; family Acrididae; genus Locusta; species Locusta migratoria. The sequence continues at coordinate 834,358,265 of CM048744.1, forward strand.
CACGATACTACCTCACAACTTTACTTCCGCCAGTACCCCGCCTCCTACTTGCCAAACTTCACAGAAGCTCTCCTGCGAACTATGCAAGACTAGCACTCCTGGAAGAAAGGATATGGTGGAGACATGGCTTAGCCACAGCCTAAGCGATGTTTCCAGAATGAAACTTTCACTCTGCAGCGTAGTGTGCGCTGATATGAAACTTCCTGGCAGATTAAAATTGTGTGCCGGAACCGGGACTCGAACCTGGGACCTTTGCCTTTGCCTGAAGTTTGGAAAGTAGGAGGCGAGGTACTGGCGGAAGTAAAGTTGTGAGGCGAGATCGTGAGTCGTGTCGGGATAGCACAGTCGGTAGTGCGCTTGCCCGCGAAAGGCAAAGGTCCCAGGTTAAAGTCCCGGTTCCAACTCAAAATTTTAATCTGCCAGGAAGTTTCATATCAGCGCACACTCCGCTGCAGAGTGAAAGTTTCGTTCTGGATAAGTAATGCAGTTTACCCTTTTTTCCGGCGTCTGTTCTTCCGGAGATATCTACAGAAGACGTTGTAGAGAGACTGCTGTGACGTCAGCAGCACGCCCATCCCCTTAAGCCCGTTTTAAACGATCAACGAACTTGTAATAGATTGCTAACAAGTTGCGTTAATGGCGGCCGTCAGTCGTTTGAACGGCTGCACTAGTATGATCGCGCTAGTATCGAAGCGCGATAATTATAGCGATAAAGAAATAGGACGAGTTCTAAATTCGGTACTAGTGGGTTCACTGCGCATGCGCGAGCTAGCAGCTTCTGCTGCGGTGGCCGCTCCAGTTAGTCCGCTATTTTCCTTCGTATTTACGTATATTTTGCGTTATGTCGAAGTTTATGATCAGAATATATTACAAAATGTATTTCTAATGACGACATTCACAGTGTCCGTCACCTAACGTCAACGTCACGTTAAGCTTTCTCGAGAAGATTGTTTTAATTGAACGGTCGTCTGCTGACATCGGAAGTTGCCCTATTTTCGTCACGCGATTTTCATATTGTAGTCGACAATTACACGGTTTGCACGTAAATTTGTGTTATTAATCTTTATTTAATTATTATACTTTGGTTTAGCGGTAAATTGCAAATGTTTCATGATGACTTAAACATTTATCTCAATTATCGTCCACCGAAAAGCGAGGTCGTACATCTGAAACCGAAAAATGGTTTATGATTTGCAATATCGTAACAGAAAAGACTGAAACCAATTGTTTATTTGAATAAGATTGTAATTTGATGATGCAATTTTCATTAAATAGCATTTTAAATGAAAGTCAGTCCAAATGAAAGACAAAAATTCAGTTGTGCATGACGTTATTAACAATGTCATTGGGTAAATCGTAGTAGAGTGAAGAAGTTCTATTTACGCTCTTATAAATATTGCTTGATATGTTCATAAGTGAAGAAGTTCTATTTACGCTCTTATAAATATTGCTTGATGTGTTCATGAGTTTATTTTTTTCGCTTGAAAATAGATGCGGATGTTTTGAAATGTTGTTTCACTACCCAGAACTTTACCACACTAAGTTGACCAAAAACATCGATTGCAAGGTTTTCTTTGGCCATTAATAACATTTATCGTTGGTTACTCAATTCCAGTATTAAATTATGACTTCCTACATAACAAATCGGCTTTTATAACCTCACTTTCGACATCGGGTCTTACTGTTCGATTACGTTTATCGTCTAAACACGCTGCCACAAGATCTTGCTTGAGTTTGTAGTTCAGGGATAGTACGCTAGGAGCGCTTCAGTAGACTATTATCTATCTTGTTCACCTTCGTTCATCGTTTAAAAAGGGCTTTAGACACGTGCCTCTCTCGCCACACGCGCGACGCTCCACGGCAGCAGAGCAGGTGTTTCTCCCCCTACAGAGCTGAGAGCCAGCCTGCCAGCGCAGACCGTGTTCGGTTCGCGTGCGCCGGGATTAAAGCGGCTTTCTTCCCTGGGCGCCGTTTGTCTTCCTCCCGAGTAATATTCTGGAAATCTCGCCACCGCCACAAAGGGACGCCGTCCTTTCCCGTCCCACAAACGTCACGATCCCGCACTACATCTTGGGATAACGCCGCGAATGGCTTTGCTGCCGTCGGAGACTTTTTTGGTCGAGATTGCACCCGTTACCGAGTGAGCTATCACCAGGTTAGCTGAAGGTACCTCGTCCGCATTCTAAAACAAAACAAACAGCCGCGAAACTCTGTAGGGGAAAAAGTTCAGCTGAAGCGAGTGAAACGCTACCAATAAAAATGATTATATAAATAAGTCCACGTTGGAATTAATAATATAGTGAGGACAGTTTACAACTCACCGCAAAGACGTGGCGACGAGCTGCGACAGGCACATACAAAAGACACACACATACAACACATTCAGCTATCGGCCATGGCCTTCTTCAGAAAATAGAACACTGACACAATCACAGTCGGAGGTGATGGTTGTATGACTGTGTTGTGTGCCTGTGTGATTGCGTGAGTGTTCTATTTTCTGAAGAAGGCCATGGCCGATAGCTGAATGTGTTGTATGTGTGTGTCTTTTGTATGTGCCTGTCGCAGCTCTTCGCCACGTCTTTGCGGTGAGTTGTAAACTGTCCTCACTATATTATTATTATATAAATAAGCTAACACGAAAATTGTTGTAACGTCACCGCTTCGTCCACCTAATCCTCGATGGGCGAAGTTGCCGTTACATTCTATTTTATGCTTAATCATTTAATAATTGTTCCAATGATTTGACGGTATGGGATGCGGACAATTACTAGGTTGATCCATAACAGTAAACTTTGTTAACTTCCTTTATTATGGAACGACAAATGTTAAAAACTCTTCCCTTTAAATACACTAATTAAACAACTGCGTGCCACTAAGATGAATGTCTACAAGTCCACACTGCAACATTTCAATATGCAACTGCAACCCGTATGCGATACAACGGAATGGCAAAAACTTTAGCCACCACTAAACGCAGGTTACGAACTCACTGCCGACATGCTACCGCCACAGAATAGGGAGTATACAGAAAGGAAAGCTGGAGGCGGCGCCTTTGATCTGTATGTTACCAAGCGTTGCGCTCGACGCCATATTGAAAAGCAGTAAACGCGGAACTATAGTCACTTAGTACTTTCATTGGAAATTGACTTTTTACGAACTGCAGCTAATCTCACCGACTTTTACGAAAGGAAACGGCTTTCATCTATTTTGCGCCATCTTCTTGCACCTAATTGTAATCCAACGGAAAAAATAGCCCTAAATTTTAATACAACTACTAAAATGTACAGTGGAGTCAATGATCGTTTTATTTGGTGCTTATCTCTAGAAAAATTCCAAATATCGCGAAGTTATGTGTGGGAAATTAGTTATAAATAAGAAAGTGACTTTACAACTGCCAGGTTTTATTTGACACGTATAAATTCGCACAAAATATTGACTGAGACTTAGCAGTTCAACGTGATTACACAGAACTAATGACGTCTAGGCATATATAAAAGTTGTGTTTGCTTTAGGAGTATCATTAATTTACTGATCGGAGAAGGACATATAGAGGAATCTGTCAACCACAGAACAGGAACAGCATAAAATAATTACTCCCCTTAATCTATCTGTTTGAGTATCCGAAGAGCATTCGCTGCCAACATTAGCACGCTACGCCTCCAATGCCGTAAGTAAAATTTTACCTGCCTACTTACGCACTATTCTTTGTAAAAAAATGTTCAAATGTTTGTAAAGTCTATGGGACTTAACTACGGGGTCATCAGTCCCTAAACTTACAAACTACTTATGAACTACTTACAACTAAGGACGGCACAAATATCCATGCCCGAGGGGGGATTCGAACCCCCGACCGTAGTGGCCGTGCAGACCGTGACTGGAGCGCCTTAGTCTCCTCGGCCACCGCGGCCGGCTATTCTTTGTAATTCATTTTATATTATTCCCTACAACGTTAAACTTATAAAATGTAAATGTACTTCAACATTTCGATGCCGTTGAACTGCTGCAGCAACAGCGAGAGTTATCGTCAAGAGAAGAAGCAAGGCTACTTTTAATAATTAAGCACATATTGCTCTCATTCGAAACTGATAACATTTAACTTTCACTGCACATATAGCGACGTTCACTTACTGCTCAGCATGTTTTGGGAAGGTGAAGAAACTGATATCCTTATTTGTATTCGAATTATTGCGGCAATTAGGTGCTGAACACCATCGGCCGCCTTTTCTTTTATTGCTGCTCGTAATAAAAACGGACAGCTCCAACTACAGACACACAGTTCTTTCTTTTCACTACACCAAATACTTGATTACTTCTATGCGATTCAGGCAGTTAAAACACACAATTAACAAATAAAGACGGCGCATTACCACGCTACAGAGTAGGGAGTGATCACGCCTTTACTGCTTTTCAAGATGGCCGTTCCGCGCATGCGCACTAAATTTTGGACGACAGACTGCAGCGGGAGTTTCCTTTCTGTATACTCCTTATTCTGTGCTACCGCCTCGCTCTGCGGTCGGCGGGAGACTGCCGCACATCGACCAACAAACAAAGAACATTCCAACCTAAGCATTGTTGCCAACAGCTCTCGCTGCACAGTGCACACCAACGATAACTATCGTTCGACCAAAATGTACCAAAGAGGTTACTAACCTAAAACCTTGTATCCTCACATTGTGGTACAGATTACTAAATTATTCGTACAAGAAGTCCAATGAAAGTTACATAATTCGAAAGATTGTTTGTCGTAGATTTCACGAATATAAATATTATGTGTGTATTTATCCATTAAAAGTGGTAAAAGGAAGTAGAAATTTTCCTATCTACAGCTTGGATCAAGTTCTACATTCTCCAACAATCAGCTCACTCATTGGCTATTTGCCTCGGCCAAAGACGCTGTAATGCAGCGCATCTGCAGTATTAAAATAACCAAAGGGAGATGGCATTATCTATGCCGAGCACATACGTCAGTTGAAGCCTGTCCGCCATCTTGGTCAGTTTTGGAATGCTATTTCTCCGTTAAAAATATGCGTTAAGTCGACCCTCTTACTGTTAATGCATTGAACGGACAGTCACTGCAAAGTATGTACTTTCAAACAATATACTTTCTTGAATGAATAATAGTAAATACTCATAATAATATATTTGAAAACTTAATTTTTAACGACTGATTTGCACTCTTTTAACACGTTATACGTCACGGCAAACCATCCGACGTTGTATTCATGTGTTAAGTGACATAAAACATTAGCTCTACATTATGAACACTTCTCCAAATCTTAGGAACATGGCGGAGGAAGGCTTCACTTTTTCAGCGTAATGGCGTCTCCCTGTATTCTAACCTCCTTGAAAATAACGTATTAAAGTAAGTGAATATCGAAACATGGAGTGCTCCCAACTCACTTTCTTGTGCCATTCAAATGCCTCATTTTCGCAGTGATTAAGAGTGGTTAAAGGAAATGGTTGTTTTCATACGAATGCCGATATAAAGGATGATACGCCGGGAGAGGCATCTTGCAGTTCTCGGGTGGAACTACGAAGTCAAGATTGCCGATATAAATGATGATGCGCCGGGAGATGCATGTAGCGGTGCACGGGTGGAACTACATAAGTCGACATGTTGTCAGCTGTGGAATTCTGAATATCACAATATCGAAATAATATTATTTCTTGGCGTTGTATAAATATACGAACATCGAAATTGTAGTTCCATTTCAAATATTAGGCTAATGAAAGTTATATAATTAGAAAATGGCATGGGAAGTATATACTAACGTTTTTATTTGTTGTTATTATCAGGCATTTTCCTTAACACGTAAAAGATACCATTTTTTCATACCTCCCAGTGCTGGTTAAATTTTGCCAAATATCCCAGCGGCCTCCTATGATAATGTTGGCAACAGATGCTGAATAGTGAGAATCCTGTGAGTCTTCATTTTAGCCAATAGCTTGACAACGCTGATGTTTTCTCATGGAATCTTCGCTTTACGAGGGCTATTATTTTCACTGAACGAACGAGGGTACATTCAAGAACCTGTCAACCATAAAGCAGGAACAGCACTATTTGTTTACTTCATGGTCGGTACGATACACTAATCGAGTCATTCTATGTGGTTCGAACAAATGGGCAAAGATTTTCTATCGTGTTGCTGATGTTGCCAACGTAATCACGCGAGGCCGCCGACACGATACGTAAAATTTTACCCCCAGTGAGCATTGTAAACACAATTGGTCGATTTTCGACCACAGGCAATACTAGTAAAAATAAATATACCATAATTAACTTCACGAGACGAAGATTATACATACCACCAACGATCGTTTATCTTTTTCTCTAATGAAAACTAATCTCTGAAAATCCTACATTTCCTTGTTTCACCGCCGGAGAGAAAGAACAACGAACCGCTTCATTTGTCTGTCTTTTTCCGCCGTCGAGTTAAGACGCATTACTAGCAGCTCTCCCTGTTCACCATTAAAATTGCTGTAAGTATAGTGCTAAATTCGAAAATATATACAGTGAAATACATAAGTAGGTGTTCTTATTTTATTTCCCGCCTCCAAGTGGCGTAGATGATTTGTCATTTGTGTGTTACGAAATTGGACGCCATTACGGCTGATGAATAACAGTGCAGCGATTGTTAAACATTTTATTACTATTAGAATTCAATCTTTCCCGTTCATAATAGTATTCAATCTTTTAGAACCTGCAGTCATTTATATTAAGTTTTATTATATGACGAAGTCTGAATTTTCTATTCCCGCGATATTTTACCAACCGCAAACGCGGAGCCCTCAACAAAAATTTATCGCACAGCACAGCAAAATTCCACCCGTCCAATTCTTGATCACGATGGTCTTTTACTTTGTTATTTTCATTTTAATTTACAGATTTCTGGGCTGACATCAAAAAGATTTATCGTAATCATGAAGGTAAAGCCTGTCAACCATTTTTATAATGTAGTTGGCGCCAACATTCCCCTTATTTCTGACATTATAGAAAATTAATCAAAGAATATTTAAAATCATGCCCTCAATTTATCCTCCGTTTCTCCCCGACTCAAAGCTTTCACGTAATATTTTAGTTAACGTCTTGTGGTGGTGGGCTTTCTGTATATGGAGAATCGGTGTTGATTTTAGTCTCTGTGTATTGTGAGGTCAAGGAAGTTTAGCCTTCTGTCATTTTCTAGCCGGCCGCGGTGGCCGAGGGGACTGAGGCGCTTCAGTCACGGTCTGCACGGCCACTACGGTCGGGGGTTCGAATCCCCCCTCGGGCATGGATATTTGTGCCGTCCTAGTTCGTAAGTAGTTTGTAAGTCGAGGGACTGATGACCCCGTACTTAAGTCCCATAAGCTGTACAAACCTTTGAACATTTTTTTTTGTCTTTTCTATTTGTAAGGTGAATTCTATTTTTGGATGAACATTGTTGATGTCATTATGAAGTTCTTGTAGGCGACTGGATGTTTCATCCAGGAGGCGTGTGATGTCATCTACATAAGGGTGGCAGTAAATTATTTTGTACTGTTTGGATTTTCTATGGTGTCAAATATTTTCTTTTCAATGTGGTTGAGGAAAATGCTTGCTGGGAGTCCAATGACTGGTGACTCTATGGGAAGTCCATTTTCTTGTGAGTAGAATTTATTGTCAAATATGAAATACTTCTGCTCTGTTATTAGTTTTAGGATGTCGGTTATTTCTTTTATGTGTGATTTGGGGGTGTATGTTGTTGTGATTATTTGATGATGATGGTTTCTGTAGTGGGGATATTGGTGTATATGGATGTGATATTGAATGATGTGAGGGTGGCTGTTGAGGGTATGTTGATGTGTTTGATTTTCTGTGTTAGCTCTGAGGTGCTTAGTATGCTTCTGTTGTTTGTGAATACATAGTATTTTTGTAGGTATGAGTGTATTTCTCTGGCCGGCCGCGGTGGCCGAGGGGACTGAGGCGCTCCAGTCACGGTCAGCACGGCCACTACGGTCGGGGGTTCGAATCCCCCCTCGGGCATGGATATTTGTGCCGTCCTAGTTCGTAAGTAGTTCATAAGTAGTTTGTAAGTTTAGGGACTGATGGCCCCGTAGTTAAGTCCCATAAGCTTAACAAACATTTGAACATTTGATTTTTGTATTTCTCTGGCTAGGTAGTATGTGGGTGCATTCCTGAAGTTCACAATGGGACGTACAGGGGTGTGTTCTTTGTGGATCTTTGGTAGGCAGTTTAAGGTGGATGCTTTAAACTGATAACATACTTCCTTGGTTCTACAAGATGATGGACTGGCTTCAGTCGACAGCTAAGCTTTACATAGTAGCGCCGTCTCCCCTTATATTAACATCCTTGGAACAAACTGGGCACCAGCAAGACTTGGTGCACAGTAGAATCTTTGACGTCAGTGCGAGAAAAATGTTGTAAAGTCTTTTGGATTTTCAAAAACATTTTAAAAATAAAAGTACTTTTCGAAAAGTATTTTACACTAAACAGAAAGTATCTTAAATGGGTATTGCAAATACAAATACAAATACGTATTTTATTTTTTTGTATTTTCATTTTAAATACTTTCAGTTCAATAGATCACACCTCAGGTCGGTAACATAAAAAAAAAACCTAAAAAAAAACCTTAATTCGTTACTTTGTAGGGCAGTTATCGGAACTTAAAGTTAATCATTAATCATTAGTTAGTAGAACTAAACTTTGTGTTGACAGAGTACTGAAATTAGCAAATATAATACTTAACTGTTGCTTAAATTTAAAAAAGAAATGGTGTTCGAAATTTAGGTCGGACATCGAAGATAAACAAAAGAAACATGTAAAAGTCTAATTTTATATTGATTTCGTTACCAATATTAAATCGCGAGAGAATAAAAGTACAGAAGAATCAGTATCTGAAATGAGGTACATATTTTGCTGAATGAAGGTCAGCATACAGATACTGCTTAAACCGACTGAAATATCAAACAACAATAAAAAGTCAACAGCCACTTACTCTCTCTCACAGTGCATTGTTTACAACGAGTTTGTGACACTTGCGGGGAGTGACACTTGCGGGGAAAGGGAATGTGTAGACACTTGCGCGGAGACCCGGACGCTGCAGGTAGTGAACAGGGTGTTCCAGAAGTAGGGATACACCACCCCTACTCCACGCCCTCCAGCCGCTACCTGTGCCGTATTCAGGGAAAGGCCCACCGAGCGAGGTGGAGCAGTAGTAACGGCCCGGAGATATCAGAGCGTCATTCAACAGGGAGATAACACGTCATACAAATATCACTCGATTTACAATACAGCACCATGTGAAGAGGAATGTGATGAAATCGGAATTGAGCGCAACTGTTACTAACTACAATTTCGGATTTACTGCATTTTGAGTCAGAATTCGCATCTATATTCGCATTTATCGCAAATGTGAATTTTTCCGGTCCCTAGTAATACCTCTAAAAATAAACAGCTGATCAAGGCACTTCTTTGGTTGTATTACTACAAATAACAAAAACATAATTTGATCGTGGAATTATATACAATCTCATTATAAAGGTTTTTTGTAGGTGGTTTTGAGCAACTTTTAAATATGTTAGGAATAGCATTATGAAATATAGAAAGCTACACCTTATGTTTATTATGAGATATCGATTTCGGTTAATTTCAGGTCATCTTCAAGTCTCAAACAACAGGTGTTACTTATGCATTTTTCCAGTGGCACTCATAACCTTCAACTGTTTACACACGAGGTCTAATGTTGTTAATCGCGTTAGCGATGAAAACAGAACCCAGAATCTTTGCGTCTAAATGATACATATATTGGTGTGATGTCTTATTTCTAAAGAACAGACATCACACCAATACATATATAGCTCTCGGTAAAGTGAAACGGTACTATGTCGTTACGTAGCACAGCACAGCCGACTGGAAACGCAGGAGAAGTGCAAACAACGTTCTCTCCTCAGAGGTATGATTATAATTAGGTTCGACGTAGACTTCTACAACGTACAGTCTACACGGCGAAAATTACACCAAAAAATTTAACGTTTCGATAGCAACCAAATTTTAAAATCGTGTCTACTATGTAAAGATTTAGCAACACAAAACGCTTCAAGTCCATAACTTCACTGTTTTCGAGTTCTGAATTTTTAATATGTTTTAATGTTATTACAGAAAAAACAAATTTGGGACTCACACTACAGTTTTCATATGGCAGATTTTGTAGGTACATTCACAAGACATAATTCAACGGTTGTGTGCATTCATCTTATGAGAAATATCAATCATTTGTTTTCAGTGTTTATTTCAAATTTCTACATTTAAGTTTCTTTAATTATTAGTACATAAATGTGATGATGAAATAAATAAATTACGTGTGTATGTGTAGTCTTATGCGGCCAAACTACTTAGGTCATCGGTCGCTAGAGTTACACACTACTTAATCCTACTTAAAATAACTTAGGCAAAGTACAAACAAACATACCCATGTCCGAGGAAGGACTCGAACCTCCGACCGGACCGGCCGCGCAATTTGTGACACAAATTACATGTTTGATAATATTAATGCATAGAAGTATGAAATCACATCAAGACTACTTCCTGCAAAAATTTCGACAAAAAAAGTTGGCACTGAGTTTAGAAAAACAAAATTCTGGTATATTGGATTTTAACATTTTATCAAAAAATGAATGTTACTACAAGAGATATAGCCATTCAAATTTACGGGCACCATAACTTTTTCCCTTCCTGAGTAAAGGAGCTGCTTCTTGTAGTTTCAACACCTTTTTCTTGAATGTTCTGAATATAAATCTTCACACAGATTTCTTGAGGAGGAGAGTGATACGGATATCTGATTGTAAACCACTGCCTATTACCTTAGACCTTTTTGACTGTACTGAACAGGAGTTCCGCGTATTCCGTAATTTATATTTATACAGTTAACAGGTAATGTAATTTATAACCAACTATTGCCTGCCAATTTCGCTTCATTTTACCTGGAAGTCTTGCAACTTGTTTCTCCCTGCTGGTTTACGCCAAGTTCGGAGTAAAAATGGTTCTATATGACGGTGGTAGAAAATAGAATTTATCTTTAGCATTTTTCGGTGTGTGACATTCCCTTACACATTCCGTATATCATATATTTCTTAGATGTATTTGTAATTCGAATACAGCCAAATCGTTTTGGGGTCTGCGAATAAACGCTTCAGTTATGTAAAATACTCATTGACTTATTATTAACGTTTTTCAATTGAAGGTTTAAGGTTGCGTCTCCTATTAAAAAGCATAGTAGCTATTTTTAAAGAGATGGAAGTTGCGTGATAGTGGGGTTAACTACATAGCGGTCAATTACATCAACGTATTTGTGCAGGATGCCTAATATATTTATTGCTTGCGCAGGTGTCTTGATATGCTTAGTGTTCTGAATAATATGCTTTTAGGAGGTATGACTGTGGAAAGTCATCGTCTTGTAGTAGCAGAGAATGTCTTAATAACTGTCCAAACATTATCACTATTAAAATACCTTTTTGTTTTGAGGAGGAACACTCAACGGATTAATATGTAGTTAGAACAAGTTACTATATTGCTCTTCAGCTTTGAAAGGGTTGTGCAATTTCACTAAGTTTCGTGTTATGTTGACAGTGTGGAACCTTGACAACAGCAGTGCTAGACTTCTTGGTGTGCCTGTCCCCAGGAACAGGCATTAGCCACCCCAAGGGCCCCGGGTTCCCCGCAAGTGTCACTCCGCGCAAGTGTTCCAACCCCATTTACAACACCCTGGCGTAAGCACATATCCACTCACCCTTCTGACGTGAACTTCTCATAACGTATTTTGGTTGTTGGTGTATTGTGATTTTTGACAAATAGTACCTACATAATTAACAATTAACGGACTAAAAGTCAACTGAAGTTAAAGAGCGTGTTAAAGTTCATTTTAAAAAATCTACTTGACAGCTATTACATATGAAGTTAACTAATGATCAATGAATTAACGTGCTACTGCCCAACTATGGTAGCAGGCAAAAGGTCACCATTGCACAATGCCTATGGTTGTTAGGGTTTGTGCCCGTTGTAAGGTTGATGACGGAGAGTGTGTATATAAGTGATGTCAAGGAGAAAGGTGTTTGTGAATCAGTAAATTTCAATGGTCAGTGTACCTTATGTTTTCATTAATAAAGTTTCGCCATGATTTAACACACACACACACACACACACACGCTAATATATATACATATATAATCAAGAACGAAACATGGTGTAATTTCGGGGAAATCTGCACACCCACATCCTCTATAGATATTCTGCAGTCACTTTACTGCCAAGCATTATGTGAACATTTTCGGTGATCCGATCTATCTCACGGAACAGTATTTGCTCCCGAACGGTTATGCAGCTTCTACATCTACATACATACTCCTAAATCTAACGTAAGGTGCGTGGCGGAGGGTACACTAGGCCACTACTAGGCATTTTTTCCTATTCCACTCCCGAATGGAATGAGGAAAAAAAGAATGCCTATATGCCTCCGTACAAGCCCTAATTTCTCTTACCTTGTCTTTGTGATCACTTTACGAAACGTAAGTAGACGGCAGGAAGATCGTTTTACACTTACAAGGGAACTCCACGAACCCGAGGCGGCAAAACTTTTTGAAAAGTTGAGTTTAGGAAGTCCTTACCATGATAAAATTTATGGCGCATTGAAAATCTGCGGAATTTTATTTTAACCCTGCGGAATTGTGCGTTAAAAATTGAACAAAATCGGACTATCTCAAAAACTATCAAAGATAAAAATTTCGAACCACTTTTTTTCCTATGAAACCGGTAAAAGTAGAGCCTTTGGCGAAAATTTCGAGCATATCTCCAGCCGTTTGTGAAAAACCCCGAAATTTGTACATTTTTGAACCTCTTTTTGCTCGTATAAATTATAATTAGGCAGTAATAAGCAGTGAAACACATAACGAAGTCTGAAGTGATCATTTTAAATATATACCCTTCCGGTGGTATGGTAACTGCACCGATTGAAATCAGAATTTACGCATTGAAACAATTTGCGCTTGGCCCCCGGAGTAGGCAATAGGCGCTGCACGTCCGCGGTCATAATCTATCTGGACTGTGAGAGACACGCAGCCCAATGGTCCGCTGTGGCCGACGGTTCATCACTCTGCCTTTGGGATCAGCTGTCGAGTTGATGCGTGGTTCGAACCCGCCCCGCTCTCCCCCCCCCCCCCCCCACTGCTCTTGGTCTCCTGACACTGGAAAATGGCAAACACAGGAATCGGCTCTTTCGATATTCGAACCCGAGCAGGCAGAAGTGTATAAATGAAGTTGTGTTGCGATTGTTCGAGTGAGTATCAACCATTTCTTTAAACTACCGTGCCCCCTCCCTTTTTTAAAGCTCCACGCATCAGCTGATATTTTGTTTTCCTTTACTAGTTTCTTTGGGTATAATTTCCAAATACATGGGCGTTGAACAATAGACTATACGAAGGACGTTTTTCAAGGTCGAATCACAAACTATTTTCGCGTTTACAAAACCACGTCAACTGTTCACAACGACCCAATTTACCGGTGTTTGCGTATTCGCGTTTCAAACACACAAAATACCGTTATGTTTAAGAAAAACGTTATGACAGGACCCCGCAAAAAACTCCAATAAATTGGCTTATTGTCGTTTATTTTTCATCTTTTCTTTGAACAACTTTGACAGTCCCTTTACTATGGCGACCACACTTCCAAAAGTAGCAATAAAATTGTCGCTTCAAATGAGCTGTAAGAATTGCACATTAGAGGGGTCCGGGAAACGCGGACCAGCACACGTGTGCTCAAGCTGGCTCACAGAGTAGAGTACGACTACTAGCGAGGCTCGACTCAATTACCCTCCACTCCCCTTGCCTAAGAGTTCCATTCGTCGCCCGGCGAACGTGCATCGCCTTTTGCCTACTTCGGGGGGCCAAGCGCAATTTGTTTCAAAGCATAAATAAGGGTTAAAATAAAATTCCGCACATTTTCAATGCGCCATAAATTTTATCATGGTAAGGACTTTCTAAACCCAACTTTTCAAAAAGTTTTGCCGCCTCGGGTTCGTGGAGTTCCCTTGTTAGCCTCAAATTCCTGCCCTCTAAATTTCCTCAACAGAAATTCATGAAAAGAATGTCGTCTTTCCTCAAGCGATCCCAAGTTGAGTTTCCGGAGCATTTCCGTGACACTCGCGCATTGGTCGAACTTACCAGTAACGTATCTAGCTGCTCGCCTCTGAACCGCTTCCATGTCTTCCTTTAAACTGATCTGCGGGTCCCAAACACTTGAGCAATACTCAGGACGTGGTCGTACAAGCGTTTTATAAGCAGTCTCCTTTACAGATGAAGTACATCTTCCCAAAATTCTCCCAATAAACCGAAGTCGGTTGTTCGCCTTACAACTGTCCTTACATGTCCGTTCTATTTCATATCGCTATGCAATGTTACGCCTAGATATTTGAACGACGCGACTGCACCCAGAAGCTCGCTACTAATGCTGCATTCGAACATTATGGGATTTTGTCTAACTCATCCTGTATGCCATTGCAGTCAAAGACGACACCCCCAATACACCACAACATCATCAGTAAACAGCAGCAAGTTACAAGTTACTCTGTCCGTCAGATCATTTATATAGATAGAAAATAACAGCGGTACTATCACACTCCTCTGGGGCACGTCTGACGATACACTCGTCTCTGATGAAGACTCGCCGACGAGAACAACGTACTGCGTTCTATTACTTAGGATGTCTTCCAGCCAGTCACAAATCTATGAACCTATTCCATAAGCTCGTATCTTCGTTAGCAGTCTGCAGTGTGGTACCGCGTCAAACGCCTTTTTCATCTACATCTACATACATACTCCGCAATTCACCATAAGTTGCGTGGCGGAGGGTACACTGTACCACTACTAGGCATTTCCTTTCCTATTCCACTCCCAAATTGAACGAGGAAAAAAAGAATGCCTATATGCCACCGTACGAGCCCTAATTTCTCTTATCTTGTCTTTGTGATCTTTACGCGAAATGTAAGTAGGCGGCAGCAAGATCGTACTACACTCAGCTTCAAATTCCGGCCCTCTAAATTTACTTAACAGAAATTCACGAAAAGAACGTCGTCTTTCTTCCAGCAATCCCCAATTTAGTTGCCGGAGCATTTCCGTGACACTCGCGCATTGGTCGAACCTACCGGTAACAAATCTAGCTGCTCGCCTCTGAACCGCCTCTATGTCTTCTTTCAAACCGATCTGCTGCGGGTCCCAAATACTTGAGCAATACTCAAGACGTGGTCGTACAAGCGTTTTATACGCGGTCTCTTTTACAGGTGAAGTACATCTTCCCAAAATTCTCCCAATAAACCGAAGTCGGCTGTCTGCCTTACTCACAATTGTCCTTACATGCTCGTTCCATTTCATATCGCTCTGCAATGTTACGCCTAGATATTCGAACGACGCGACCGCATCAAGAAGCTCACTACTGATGCTGTATTCGAAAATTATAGGATTGTTTTTTCTACTCATGCGCATCACCTTACATTTTTCTACATTGAGAGCTAGCTGCCATTCTTCGCACCAACTAGAGATTTTGTCTAAGTCAACATGTATGCTATTACAGTCAGTTACAGACGACACCCTCCCATACACCACAGCATCATCAGCAAACAGCCGCAAATTACAACTTACTCTGTCCATCAGATCATTTATATAGATAGAAAATAAAAGCGGTCCTATCACACTCCCCTGGGGCACGCCTGACGATACACTCGTCTCTGATGAACACTCGCCGTCGAGAACAACGTACTGCGTTCTATTACTTAGGAAGTCTTCCAGCCAGTCACAAATCTGAGAACCTATTCCATGAGCTCGCATTTTCGTTAGGAGTCTGCAGTGTGGCACCGTGTCGAACGCCTTTTTGAAGTCGAGAAAAACACAATCCGCCTGTTGCCCTTCGTCCATGGCTCGCAAGATGTCATGTGAGAAAAGGGCAAGCTGAGTTTCACATGAACGATGTTTCCTAAACCCGTGCTGATTCATGGAAAGAAGCTTTTCCGTTTCAAGGAAATTTACTATATTCGAACTGAGAATATGCTCCAAAATTCTACATGAAACCGATGTCAACGATATTGGCCTGTAATTGTATGGGTCAGTTCTCTTTCCTTTCTTATACACGGGAGTCACCTGCGCTTTTTTCCAATCACTAGGAACTTTGCGCTGAGTTAAAGATTCGCTGTAAATGCAAGCTAAGTAGGGGGCCAATGCCGCAGAATAGTCTTTGTAAAACCGAACTGGTATTCCATCCGGACCAGCAGACTTTTTCGTATTTAGCTCTCTCAGCTGCTTCTCTACACCGGAAATACCTATTGCTATGTCCCCCATTTCGGAATTAGTACGTTGATCAAATGATGTTATATTTGTGCGGTCCTCCTGCGTGAAAGATTTCTTAAAGGTTAAATTTAGAACTTCAGCTTTCCGTTTGCTTTCTTCTATTACTGCCCCGGAATGATCAACTAGTGACTGGACAGTGGGCTTTGACCCGCTTATCGATTTTACATAGGACCAGAATTTTTTCGGGTTCTCGGAAAGATCTTTTGCTAAGGTATGGCTGTGATAATTATTGTATGCTTCACGCATCGATCTTTTTATAGACGCACGAATCTCTACTAACTTTTGCCTGTCACCATTTGCGTGTTCTTTTTTGAATCGAGAATGCAACAGCCTTTGCTTTCTCAGCAGCTTTCTAACATTATTATTATACCACGGTGGATCTTTTCCATCCTTAATCGTCTTTACTGGCACATATTTCTCTAACCCTTCATTAACAATGCATTTAAATTTAGTCCACAATTCCTCTACATCCATAGTCCCAGAATTAAACGATGCCCATTCATTTTCTAAGTGCGATCGTAACATTTGCTTGTCGGCTTTTCCCAACAAAAACACGCTCCTAGCCTTCTTGACTGGTTTATGAACTTTGGTCACCATCGACGCTATGACGATGTCATGATCACTAATTCCTGTCTCTACACAGACATCGTTAATAAGGTCAGGCCTGTTTGTGGCTATAAGGTCTAGAATATTTCCATTGCGCGTGGGTTGCCGGTTTAACTGCTCAAGACAGTTTTCGGAGAATGTGTCCAAAAGTAGCTCGCAAGACTGCTTGTCTGTACCGCCTGAAATGTAACTAGCGAGGTCCCAATCTATACTCTTAAGGTTGAAGTCACCTCCGACTAATATTGCATGGCCCGGATACCTATGCACTACCTGGTGTAGACTTTCCTTGAATGATTCTAAAACTGCTACAGCAGCACTGGGGGGCCGGTAAAAACAACCAACTATTAACTTTACTTCTTTTAGACCTGTTATGCGTGCCCAGATAACTTCACAGTTACTTTCAACCTCGATCTCAGTAGAAACAATATCTTTGTCCACAGCGATGAACACTCCTCCTCCGGTTGTATCAGATCTATCTTTCCGATATACATTCCACGCTTCGCTAAATATTTCTGAACTTTCCACATCATCATTTAGCCAGCTTTCGGTGCCTAAAACTATCTGAGCGCAATAACTTCCATGCAGCGCTGCAAATTCGGGAACTTTGTTTCTAATACTCTGTAAGTTCGCGGCTAATATTTTTATGTTCGAATTTTTATTCCGAACGTGGCCTGAATTCGCTGTTTGAATGCTGACAGTCGAGTGCTCATCAGAGTTAACGCCTAGCCTAAAAAACCCCCATGTGCACTCCACAAGTACTCTGCTACCCGAGTAGCCGCTTCCATAGTGTAGTGCACCCCTGATCTATCTAGGGGCACCCTACAATTCCCCACCCGATAACGCAGATCCAGAAATCTGCAGCCATGACTGTCACAGAGTCGGCGAAGCCTCTGGTTCAGACCCAGAAGTCGAAGAAAGACACAATCCGCCTGTTGCCCTTCATTCATGGCTCGCTTAATGTAATATGTGAAGAGGACAAGCCAAGTTTCACATGAACGATGTTTCCTAAACCCGTGCTGATGCGTAGGAAGAGGATTTCCGTCTCAAGGAAATTTACTATGTTAGAACTGAGAATATATTCCAAAATTCTACAGGAAACTCATGTCAACGATATTGGCCTGTAATTATGTGAGTCAGTTCTCTTTCCTTTCTTATAAACGGGAGTCACCTGCGGTGTTTTCCAATCACTAGGAACTTCGCGCTGAATTAAAGATTCGCGAAAACTGCAAGCTAAGTAAGGGGCCAATGCCGCAGAATACTCTTTGTAAAACCGAACTGATATTCCATCCGGACCAAGAGACTTTTTCTTATTTAGCTCTCTCAGCTGCTTCTCTACACCGGAAATACCTATTACTATGTCCTCCATTTGGGAATTAGCTTGTAAAGAAGCCAGGCAGCACTTACAACAGTTGAGGGGCATGAAAGTGGCTCAGTGCTCCGGAACGGACTAAACATGATTGTAGCCTATCCCCAGTGTTGTTCAGTCTGTATATTGGTAACTTATGAAGAAAATCAAGGTAAAATTAAAGTTCACAGAGGAGAAAACAAGTTGTGGTTTGCCGACGACACTGTTCTTTTGTTAGAGTCAGCATAGGACCTGGAAGGGCGACTGTGAATTGTCCTGAATGGGGAGGGGGGGGAGGGGTATAACGTGAGCATCAACAAGAGCGAAACAGTGGAATGGAACGGAGCAGAATAAAATCAGGCAGTGATGAGGGAATTATAATAGGAAACGACACAATAATACTCAGGCCCTG
Organism: Locusta migratoria; assembly: GCA_026315105.1. Taxonomy (NCBI): domain Eukaryota; kingdom Metazoa; phylum Arthropoda; class Insecta; order Orthoptera; family Acrididae; genus Locusta; species Locusta migratoria. The sequence goes on from CM048744.1 coordinate 834,376,993, forward strand.
CACGAACAGTTGTGCGTTTCTGGTTTTGCTCGCTGTATTACTTTATGAATCACGCTAGAAAGTTCGTACCTGTTTCACACAATCGTGGATGGACTGTGATAGCGTGCGCATCGTGTTTCAGCTCCATGTTTCTACACTGTGTGGCACCAGCAGTCGGCAAACTTCCAGTACACTTACAATGGCGGCAAGAAAGACTTGCTGATAAGGTGTTGATATCCCTGTTTTGACGTGTGAAGCTATCATATCCTACAGCCAGTTGATTTTATAAGATCCTGTGATGTTATTATGTCATTTCTTTCAAAGGCATGTTACTGTAAGATGATTCCGATCATAAAAATTCGCAGTAAAGGCCCAAAACAGACAACTGGGTGGGTACAAAATTTTTGAAAATAAAATTATTATCTCTTTTGTAATGAATTACGGTATGTATTTTGTATCTTAAATATACCTTTCTATATTAATGTCACATCATCTACGACCTTGGGTCTGAACGGGATATGCATTTTGTATTTGTCCAGCAAAATATCTTATGATATCTGCCTTGTAGGAAGACATCGTGGACAGGAAGAGGATAGAAGCTTTTGATATTTGGTGCTACAGAAGATTTCAGAATATTAGATTGGTAGATCGTGTAACTAATGAGGAGGTATTTAACAGAACTGCAGAGAAAAGCAATTTGGGGCATATCTTGAGCAAATCAAGATATCGAATAATGGGGTACATTATGAGAAATAAAGAATCGTCTGTTTAGTATTAAAGGGAAGTGTGAGAAGGAAAAATCAAAGTGGGAGACCAAGGGACAAGTGAAAGCATGTTCCAAATGGGTGTGAGGTGTAGTTAATCGGCGATGAATAAGGTCGCACAGGCAATGGTCGTGTTGAGAACTGCATCAAACCAGTCGTCGGCCTGAGTAATATAACACCAAAAATTTTTCTTGCGATATTCAAGTTCGATACTCTTCGTTCGATAACGTATAGCGTGGTCTTTTTGTAGTCTAGATTTCACTTTAAAGCTCAGCTCAGACGAACATGACTGGCGGTAAACAGCCACTGTTCGAAACTGCCTCTTGTGTAGAATAATAATCTGTTGCTTTATTACTGCTATCTTATCCCCTGTCTCCCACTTACAAACAATCAAACATAGTAAATACCGAACACTCCATGCAGTTTTTAATATTTATACTTCCTAAGTAATAGAACGCAGTACGTTGTTCTCGACGGCGAGTGTTCATCAGAGACGAGTGTATCGTCAGGCGTGCCCCAGGGGAGTGTGATAGGACTGCTATTATTTTATTTCTATATAAATGATCTGATGGTCAGACTGACTTGTAATTTGCGGCTGTTTGCTGATGACGCTGTGGTTTATGGGAGGGTGTCGTCTTTAATTGACTCAGATAAAAATTCTAGTTGTTGTGAAGAATGGCAGCTAGCTCTAAATGTAGAAAAATGTAAGGCTATGCACATAAGTAGTAAAAACAATCCCATAATGTTCGAATAAAGCATTAGTAGTGAGCTTCTTGATGCTGTCGCGTCGTTCAAATATCTAGGCGTAACACTGGAGAGCGATATGAAATGGAACGAACATGTAAGGACAGTTGTGAGTAAGGCGGACAGCCGACTTCGGTTTGTTGGGAGAATTTTGGGAAGATGTACTTCCCCTGTAAAGGAGACCGGGTATAAAACGCTTGTACGACCACGTCTTGAGTATTGCTCAGGTGTTTGGGACCCGCAGCAGATCAGTATAAAGGAAGACATAGAGGCAATTCAGAGGCGAGCAGCTAGGTTTGTTACTGGTAGGTTCGACCAATGCGCGAGTGTCACGGAAATGCTCCGGAAACTCAATTGGGGACCGCTGGAGGAAAGACGACATTCTTTTCGTGAATTTCTGTTGATGAAATTTAGAGGGCCGCAATTTGAAGCTGAGTGTGGTAGGATCTTGCTGCCGCCTACTTACATTTCGCGTGGTGATCACAAAGACAAGATAAGAGAAATTAGGGCTCGAACGGAGGCATATAAGCATTATTTATTTCCTCGTTCTATTTGGGAGTGGAATAGGAAAGGAAATGGCTAGTAGTGGTACAGTGTACCCTACGCCACGCACCTTACGGTGAATTGAGGAGTATGTATGTAGAAGTAGATATATTAATTTTGTGTGTGTACTCACAATTATAAAAGTTAATGCGTTACCGTAAAGTTATAGCAAATTCTTTTTCGATGTTGTCAGATTGTGGTCGGGACGGCTACGTTTCACACCGATGATGGACGGCGGAAGTCGGCAGTAATATTTTATGATCCGCTCGCGCAGTCGTAAACACGCATAGGTTAATGCCGGGCGGCAGTCTGTTGTCACATCATGGCGGCGATAACTCTTCCCGCCCGATTTCAGATGACTCCCATCTATAATGGCTGTCCATCTCTCGTCTCGTCCGAGGATTATTTCAATTCTGCACGATTAGGCAGATGTTTATCACCGAAGCATGATTTACAAACGTCCTCTAGGTGAAAATAAATTTATTGCCATGAACAAACCGTCACAAAACCCGCATATTCTGCTATAAATTACTACCGAAGACACTAATAGGAGATGAGGGCTAAATACCAAAAACTTCATTGTTACTGTCGACAATTCTTTTGCCATTTTCAAGAACTCTGATTCTATTCCTGAGAAGAATTAGCTCTGATTATGATGATAATCGTGTGATGTGATGAGTGCTATCGACAAGTGTTCGCAAATCGATTCCGTATTTCTTGATTTGCAGAAAGCTTTTGACAACGTACTACACAAACGGTTTTAATCAAATTGCGTGGTTATGGTATATCGCCCCAAATTTGCGACTGGATAGGTGATTTCCTGTCAGAGAGGACACAGTTTGTAGTAATCTACGGTAAGGCATCGACTAAAACAGAGGTGATATTTGGCGTTCCACAGGGTAGTGTTATTGGTCCTCTGCTGTTCCTTATTTACATAAACGATTTGCGAGAAAATCTAAGTAGCTCTCCTAGGTTGTCATTTTCCGCCTAGTAAAATCATCTAAACATCAAAATCAACTGCAAAACGATCTGAATAAAATATCACATGGTGTAATAATTGGCAATTATTATTTAAATGAGAGATGTGAAGTCGTCCACATGAGTACAAAAAGAAATCCGTTAAACTTTGTTTACAAAATAAATCAGTCAAAAGTGAAGACCGTAAACTCCACTAAATACCTAGGAATTACTATTACTTCAGACTTAAATTGGAAAGAACGCGTAGATAATGTCGTGCGAAAGGCGAACCAGAGACTGCCTTTTATTGGCAGAACCCTTAAAAGACGCAACAGAAATACAAAAGAAACTGTCTACACTACGCTTGTCCGTCCAGTTTTGGAGTATTGCAGCCCAGTGTGGGATCCTTATCAGATAGGTTTGACGGAGGACATCGAAAGAGTCCAAAGAAGGGCAGCTCGTTTCGTAATGTGACGATACAGGGGAGACAGCGTTACGGAAATGATACAGGATCTGGGATGGGAATCATTACAACAACGGCGTTTATCGCTGCGGCGTGGACTACTTACGAAACTCCAATCGCCAACATTCTCCTCCGAATGCGAAAATATATTGTCGACTCTCACTTACATAAGTAGAAATGATCATCAAAATAAAATACGAGAAAACAGAGCTAAAACGGAGAGGTTCGGGGGTTCTTTCTTCCCGCGAGCTAGTCGAGAGTGGAATGAGAGATGAGAAGTATAAAGGTGGTTTCGATGAACCCTCTGACAGGGACTGAAATGCGATTTGCAAAGTATTCCATGTAGATGTAGATGTGTGGCATTTATTTTTGTTAGACACAAACTGGGGCTGTGTTTGGAGCAAGTCTTTTAAGCTGACGCCACTTCGGCGACTTGCATTCCGATAATAATGAAATAATAATGTAGACAGCAATACACAGGCCCCGAGCAGAGAAAATTTCCGACTGCACCGGGAATCGAACCCGGGCTTCATGCTTGGCAACCCACCACGTTGTCGACTGGACTGCGGAGACAGGCAGTGTTAGCTCTGATTATGAACAGGTGTACGGCCGTCGTTCAGTCTGCTAACAGCCGCAACAGCTTAATGCAACCTCTACCCTTGTGAAGGCCTTCCACTGGTTTGAAACTGAATATTTTAGTCGTTTTGGTATATCATTATATATTTCTTTTATATTTTTGACGACGTTACAGCGTTCATTTAATGAAATAAATCGCAATTTGCGATCACTTATGGCTTCACTGTACTAGGTTTAGATGGAATACCAAAGGGCGGCGAATGAAAATTTAGGCCCGGCCGGGATTCTAACCCGGGATCTTCTACTTGCTAGGCAGAGGCGTTGACCACTCCGCCACCGAGGACACAGTGACCAGCCCCACTGCAGAGGACTCTTCACTGCACGTCTCCCGCCACACACAAATCTCCATTCGCCACGCTGTCTCTTTCTTATTACCACAGCCTATTTCATTAGTGCGTCTGCAGTTATCTTCGCAGTTCCTTGTCCTACAATTAAAGCGGACTTTTCATCTACAACGCTCGGAACAGCAAGAAACCATACTTAAACCAACATTAGAACATTAAAAGAAATAAAGAAAAAAAAAAAATAGTGTCCTGTGTCATTTCCACGTAAAACGTTGCCTTCTAGCACCTGTGAGTTTTTAAGCAGAGATATTACTACTATAAGGCTAAAACTGAACGTAATTCAATGGCGTCAGTGTATCTTTACATTTTTTAACAACTCTGACAAAAATCTACTGCTTAACCTGATTAAAAGAGTGAAAAAAAAAAAAAAAAAAAAACACTTCCTACACGTTTGACTGTGCTTATATTATTGCTCAAAGTGCAGCTGCGAGATTTTAATGAAGTGGTCAAAATAAAGTGGAAAAGATCGTTATTTCCATCACCAAACGTCACACTTGGTATTTCAATCAATTTTCTGGGCCAAAGTAATATGTGAATGTTGCAATATGCTTGGCAAAAGGTAGGTTATGACATCAACATCTCCATCATAAGATAATGTGGTTAGTGTGACTTGATATTCGACTGCTCGAATGCGAAACTGACTTGAATGTAAAAACATGGCTTTAGTGACCAGTAAAAGATAAAATAATACAATGCAGAAAACCAAAGAAAAGTAACTTAGAATGTAAAACAGGAAAACAGAAAGAAAAATACAATAACTTACCCATAAAAGAAAGAGGTACAAAAATAAATGATGAAACTAGCCAATGTTGCAAGTGAATGTTTATCGAGTGTACCAGAGAAACTACTTCAACTTCAATTACTTAATGAATGTGCAGGTGACCTACTGACCACAAACAGGATATAAATACGTTTATCAGTTCGAGTAATTTCCCAGAGAATTTGAAAGACTCGTGCTTTTGTTATGTCAAAGAAAGGTAATACATAAGATACGGAAAACTGCATTGCCTCTTCCCTATTGTCATCATTTTCAAAATTATACAGTCCATTTTGATAATTAGACAAATGTTTTAATTAATGGAACATCGTCAGTAAAACACTGATTTATAGAGTAAAGAACAGGATCAAAGATAAGAGAGCATACAAAAGTTGTACTTGGAGTAGTGGACGAGGGTGATTGTGTTTTAGGTATGTTGATTTGGACTTATTAAAGGGTTTTGTTATCGTTAGCCATGAAATTCAAGTAAAAATCTAGAAAGGAATAAGACGAACATCCAAAGGAATAGTTACGATGATATCTGAAAAACATCTTGCAAAGAGTACTCTTGTGATCGAAGAACACTGCTTTAACACAATTTCCAACAATTTTACAGAAGCCGGTAGCTGTAAGTTCTTAAGTCCGTGGCACATAAAAGCCTTTGTGTTAAGAAAGAAAGAAATATTCACAGAATATATGACATCAACTGCGGATGGGCAAAGCTTTAAAATTGTGTACCCAGCCGGAATTCGAACCCTGGTATCCCGATTTCTAAGCACTTGCGCTGACCACCACACCACTGGAGACACAGCGATCACCGCACCTGCAAGTTCGGAGCCCTTAATCTTACGGGAATTAGTACATAGTACCTACGAGTTTCAGTACTGTGGGCATGGTAGAGCTGGAAATTTCTGTCTGACGGGAATTGTGCTTAGGTGGTCCTTGCAGGTGCGGTGATCCATGTGTCCCCAGTGGTGCAGAGGTCAGCGCAACTGCATAGAAAGCAGGAGACTTATTTTTATTTATTTGTTTTTTCTGTTCCATAGGACCCACTTCAGGAGTAAGACTCCATGGTCATGGAACAAGTCAATACATTAATTGTTACACAATAATGGTAATAGAAAAATTTTAAGTAGTCCTTTGCACACGACAATCTTAAGACAAAGTGAAAGAATCAATAAAGAAAAAATAAATTAGCTTAATTCTTTAACTTTTCTAGGAGTTCCTCGACAGAATAAAAGGAGTGAGCCACGAGGTAACTCTTCAATTTAGATTTGAAAGCATGTGGATTAGTGCTAAGATTCTTAAGTTCTTGTGGCAGCTTATTGAAAATGGATGCCGCAGAATACTGCACCCCTTTCTGCACAAGTGTTAAGGTGGTGTGGTGCAAATGTAGATTAGACATCTGTCTAGTATTCACCGAGTGAAAGCTACTAACTCGTGGGAATAAGCTGATATTATTAACAATAAACGACATTAAAGAAAAAACGTATTGTGACGCCAGAGTCAAAATTCCCAGACTACTGAAAAGTGGTCGACATGACGTTCGCGAACTTACACCAGATATTGCTCGAACCGCCCGTTTTTGAGCCAGAAATATCCTTTTTGCATCAGGCGAGTTACCCCAAAAAACAATGCCGTACGTCATAAGTGAGTGAAAGTAAGCGAAGTAGACTACTTTTCGTGTTGAAAAATCACTTATCTCAGATATTGTTCTAATGGTAAATATAGCAGAATTTAGTTTTGGAACAAGATCCTGAACATGGGCTTTCCATGACAGCTTACTGTCTATATGAACACCTAGAAATTTGAACTGTTCAGTCTCACTTATCACATGCCCATTATGTGTAATCATAATGTCAGATTTCGTCAAATTATGTGTTAGAATCTCGGCTGGGTACAAATTTTCAGCTTTGGCAATTCGCAATTGATGTCATGTATTCTGCCGGCCGCGGTGGCCGAGGGGACTGAGGCACTGCAGTCACGGTCTGCACGGCCACGACGGTCGGGGGTTCGAATCTCCCCTCGGGCATGGATATTTGTGCCGTCCTTAGTATTAGCTAGTTCATAAGTAGTTTATAAGTTTAGGGACTAATGACCCCGTAGTTAAGTCCCATAGACTCTACAAACATTTTCATATATTCTGTGAATATGAAAGAATAACAACTGCAAGATCAGAAGTGACGTCTGTTGTTTCGGAATACACGCCACATGTATATAATGAAATGAATGTCCTTATGACTTGAACAAAGCTAAATACTACTTCTAGATGAGCTATCAGTATCAGTGATAGTGGGCACTCTCCGTAGTCGTCCCAATCGTAGCGGTGTCCAGCGGTCGAGTCCGTAGGCAAGCAATGGCCGATGTCCAGGAGCCGGTGCGAAACCCAAAGGAGCAGCAGTGGAGTCCAGTGACGGTGTCGAAGTTCCGATGCATCTTCCATAGGCTTAGGCTGGAGTGGAACTGGCCATGGTGCCGGCCGCTCTGGCCAATCACGCGGGGGCGCAGCAAGACAGCCCGCCTCGGTCATGCAGGGCTTTCTAATAGACGGCCTATACAGGGAGAGAGTGGCCACCGGCCGGTGTCCGCCATGTTTTTACCAGACTGCGGGAGGGGCGTGCCTTTACACAGAGACGCAGGCAGAAATGGAGCCTCTTAACAATTCAAATAAGGCATCAGTTCGACCAACGAGACCAAACCACATCTTCTAGTTTACTAATCGCTACGTGCTTAAAACAAATGTTATTCATCTATGTCTGTATAGGCCTAATGAATTTTTAGGTAAATAAGTCTGGTGTAGCAGTGTCTATGTCTGACGAATGTTAATAACACATATATATACATGTGGCGTCTGTTCCGAAAGAACAGACGTCACTTCTGGCCCTGCAGTTGTTATTATTTAATATTCACAGAATATATGACATCAACTGTGATTGGGCAAAGCTGAAAATGTGTACCCAGCCGGGATTCGAACCCGGGTCTCCTGCTTTCTAGGCAGTTACGCTGACCCCTACACCACTCAGGACACAGTGATCACCGCATCTGCAAGGACTACCTAAGCACGCCTCCCGTCAGATACAAATTCCCAGCTTCGCCCTGCCCACAGTACTCAAACTCCTAGTTATGAAACTAATTCCCGTAAGAGTAAGGGCTTCAAACTTGCCCACCCCTCTCCACTAACGATAGGAGCATTGCCCGTCACCGGCATATTATATATATATACATGTGGCGTCTGTTCCGAAAGTTTGAAGCCCTTACTCTTACGGGAATTAGTTTCATAACTACGAGTTTGAGTACTGTGGGCAGGGCGAAGCTGGGAATTTGTATCTGACGGGAGGCGTGCTCAGGTAGTCCTTGCAGATGCGGTGATCACTGTGTTCCCAGTGGTGTACGGGGCAGCGCAACTGCCTACAAAGCAGGAGACCCGGGTTCGAATCCCGGCTGGGTACACATTTTCAGCTTTGCCCAATCGCGGTTGATGTCATATATTATGTGAATATTAAAAAAAAAAAAAAAAAAAAAAAAAACATATTTTACGATATTCTGGTAACTTGGATAGCTGGCAATTGGTTAATAAGAAAGAGAGGTATTTTATGTTGTGTAGCTCGAAATAAGGGCGCCTAACTTGCACAGTGGTAGAATGTCAGATTACAAAGCCAGAGGTCGCGGGTTCGATCCCCGCCAGGTCCTAGGATTTTTATCTGTCGCTTTCCACTTCATTCTCTTCTGGCAGTATTGCTCATGTGAAACATATCGAGTAGCAGCGTGGTTCGGAACCCACGTTAAACTGTACGTCCCCCTGTAACTAGCTGGGTAAGTCAGTTGGAAGGTCGGAGGAAGGCAACGGCACACAACCTCCAAACAGGACCATGCCTAGTAAACCACTGTTGTGTTCAAACCAATCTTCGGATTGTTGACTGCTTTACCGTTTTTTACCTCGGAACAAGTGATGCTGTTTCAGATTTTGCTGCCTGCATATCCATCGCTGAAATTAGTACACGGTTATCGTTTTACGCTCAAGTGCGTTTCTGTAGATCTTATTTCGTATGCTGGGAAATACCAACCCAAAAGATATACATATTTTTAGGCACACAGTTCCACACAAAATCAAATACCGATTATATCTCTACAGAAACAGCAAAAACACACTCCAAATAGGTAACGTAAAATCTACAACGAGTCAATAGTCCCTCCCCCTCTTTCTAATGTTCATCCAGTACCCAATTACACGAATCTGAATAACCAATAATACACAGCCAAGAGGGAGGTGGCGTAGCCATGTTAAAACACGACATCTCAAAAACCAAAATAAGGAACTAACAGAAAGCTACAAAAATACTGATAAAAATTTACCGCTTACTGGATTCGAAGTCACGACCTTCAAATTACGAACTAAGTACGCAAACTCTACAACACGCGGCAATTGCACAGGCAGTAATTCATTTAATGACTTTCATCAATGCCTGTGTTACAATAGACGGGAGACAGCAGAAAATATTTACTTCACGGAGACAGGATTAATTCGTTAGTTTCCATTAGTAGCCGTTACAGTTCCCGCTTTCTCGGTTAACTTTCACCGCCCATTGTTTCCGTCATATCTGATTCCTTGCGAACATAAGCATCATATAGTAACCTTCTCTTCAGTGTTACAGCCCTTAATTTTTATGTATTACACATTATTAATTACACTCAACCATTTAATCTTAAAAACTGGCTCGACGACCGACGAACAACACGTTAATTTACGTAAATAGAACCGACAGAAGACCTGCAAAAATGCAGCAGTACCTACCGTAATACAACATGTATGTAACTGTACAGAGAAATCGCTGTCAGAGGCTTTTAGCCGGCCGCGGTGGCCGAGGTGACTGAGGCGCTCCAGTCACGGTCTGCACGGCCACTACGGTCGGGGGTTCGAATCCCCCCTCGGGCATGGATATTTGTGCCGTCCTAGTTCGTAAGTAGTTCATAAGTAGTTTGTAAGTTTAGGGACTGATGACCCCGTAGTTAAATCCCATAAGCTTAACAAACATTTGAACAGTTTTTTTTTGAACAGAGGCTTTTAAGACACTCCACGGTACAGAAACGCACACTGTAGCTATTCACACACATGTAAATCCCGCCAAATCTGGTAAAAACATGGCGTCCTTGCTCTCAGCCAATCAACAGTGACATCACATATCATTACTCTCTCCCTTTACAGGCTCTCTACTTTGTAAGCTGTTCGGGCTCCCCCTGTAGGAAGAGGTGCAAGTTAGGCCTATTTATTTGGCTGGTGTTTGTGTTCTCCGTGAGTAGGCCGGTTTGTTATTGTCGTCGTCTCGTCTTGCGCCGTGCTGTACGCGCAACATGCTCAACCGTCCTGTAAGGTGTGTTGCCGGTTCGTCAGGGGTATGCTTGGAGTCGACAGAACACTCCTTCACCCTTGGCGAAGCCGGGCGGGCAACGGTGGAGGCTGCAGCCTGGTTCCGTCGGCTCTTCGTAGAAGGAGCAATCCCGGGGCACGCCATGGAGTTGGGCTGCAGTGGGGTACTGGGCAGCCAGTCGCGCGAGGCGGACAGGCCGTCCTCGCGGCGCACAGTAGGACCGAAGCCCCGAAACGTGGACAAAACCCCGGAAAATGAATTTTCGATTCTCGGACTTTTGATGGTTGGGTTGGGTAGGGGGAGGATTGGTGCATCTCATTGCAGAAGGAGAGGTCGCCACCTTCGATACCTGTCGAGTTACGACAGTTTAAAAGTGACCTTCGTCGGGAGCACACGCGGCGCTGTGAAAGCAAGGCTAATTTACTCTTGGTGAGTGAACATATTGGTAATGAACTGAAGATTTTCTATCAATAACATTCTTTCGGGTTTGAGACCGCGTCGTCATTTTCTAAACTCTACCGACGTTTCGGCCGCTGTTGCAGGCGGCCTTCATCTTGAATGTTAGGAACGACTGTCTTTATTAGCAACACTTATTACGTCTATCGTTGATTATACTATTAAATTAATTATTTGTGATCTGTCACCGACTTTGAAGATTGTTTCATTATATTATTGAATTACAAAGTGTGTGGTATCGAAGAATATTTTTGCTTGATATATTTTCGACAAATGTTCTTTTTTGTTTTGTTTTTCTTATTGTTTTTTTGGTTATAATAAACAAATTACGTTGCAAGTATATTAATTATTAGTGTCTAAATACTGTATATGCGCTATTATTAATAAATTATCATGAGTCACGTTGCTATATCAGCTCCACCATTTTGTTTAGACAACTTTTACCGTCAAATTCGTAATCAGCGACCTCAAAAAACCCCGTTTGATGAGTTTTGTGTGAATTAAACGTCTTCTTGGGGTTTCGGCCACGTTTTGGAGATTCCGTCCCATTGCACGGTGGAGTAGCCGAGTGGTCGGACAGGGCGCCGTGGCTCCGCGCGCCCGGTCAGGAGGCTAAATGCACTCAGCAATAAAAAAAAAAGCTGAGCCAACCATTCACCGAACAACCAAAAACGAAGTGAAAAAAAAAAATGTGCCTCTCTGCGGGGCGCGCGGTTGCTCACCGTCAGATGTTCGAGTTCTCCCTGGGGTATGGGAGTGTGTGTGTGTGTGTGTGTGTGTGTGTGTGTGTGTGTGTTGTCCTTAGGTAACTTTACCTTAGTTTAAGTAGTTTGTAAGCTAGGGACTGATGACCACGCAGTTTGGTCTGATAGATTTAGAACATTTGAACCACTGAATAAGATATCAGTATGGTGTAAAAATTGGCAATTGACTCTAAATCATGAGAAGCGTGAAGTCATCCACATGAGTACGCAAAGAAATCCGTTAAACCTTGTTTACAAGATAAATCAATCAAAAGTGAAGGCCGTAAACTCCACAAAATACCTAGGAATTACTATTACTTCCGACTTAAATTGGAAAGAAGACGTAGGTAATGTTGTGGGAAAGGCGAATCAGAGACTGCGTTTTATTGGCAGAACCCTTAAAAGATGCAACAGAAGTGCAAAAGAAACTGCATACACTACGCTTGTCCGTCCATTTTTTGGAGTATTGCTGCCCAGTGTGGGATCCTTATCAGGTGGGTTTGACAGAGGACATCGAAAGAGTCCAAAGAAGGGCAGCTCGTTTCGTATTGTCACGATAAGGGGAGACAGCGTTACGGAAATGATACAGGATCTGGGATGGGAATCATTACAACAACGGCGCTTAGAGCTGCGGCGTGGTCTACTTACGAAACTCCAATCTCCAACATTCTCCTCCGAATGCGAAAATATATTGTTGACTCCCACTTACGTAGGTAGAAAAGACCTTCAGAATAAAATACGAGAAATCAGAGTTTGAACGGAGAGATTCCGGTGTCTTTCTTCCCGCGCGGTATTCGTGAATGGAATGGAAGATAAATAGTATAATGGCAGTTAAATGAACCCTCTGTCAGGCACTTAAATGTGATTTGCAGAGTGTCCCATGTAGATGTAGATGCGGCGGTGGTGGGGAGACGTCACGGGGCTGCAGGAGCGGCGTAGCTTCGTCATCGTCCTCCCGTCTCGTTGGTGCGGACGAAGGACCCGGGAGCGGTTCCCGCTTCTAACCGCGCTGCTGGTCGACCCTTGGCGGAAGGGGAGCCGCGGGCCGACCTGTTGTTTCATCTCGGCCTGGAACAGGACCGAAACATCGCGCTGACACCCAAACCTTCAGATGCCAGACACTCAGATGGGTACAGAACTTTGTATTTCGATAGATTATCAGCCGAAAATTCTATTTAATTCTTGCTATGTGCTGCCGTCTCGGAGAACGTAGGTAGACTGTAATAATAAGTAACACCTAACCTACGGAGTAGAGGAAAAGCGTAACTGTGAGAGCTTAACCGTTTGCGCTACCGTGGGCTAGTTGGTAGAGCGTTAGGTTCACCGAACTTAGGGTCGTGGTTTCAAGCCTCGCGTAGAGCCCCCCCCCCCCCCTTTTTTTTTTAACTGCAGTACTTTGAAAATTGTCAAAAGAGAATGTCTATAACGTTCCACGGATTCACTTCGCAAAACAGCACTGTTAGCTGCAACAGTAGCAGTAGCGTGCGGACTGGACAGCAACGTCAGCCCCACTTGAGGGTGTGGGCAAACACACGGCACTCGAGCCACAACACGCACATCCGCTGAACGGCGTTGCAGCCATTTAGCAGTCATTTATTATTATTATTATTACTATTATTATTAAGGATATAATTATTACTTTAATACTTCCACACGTACTGTGCAATTGATTCTTTCTTCTACGAATATATTCTACAGGTTTGCTACTTTCAAAGAAACCGAAGCAGAAGCAAACTGCCTATTACACAGTGTTATAAAATCCGAACAGTCGTTTTACTTTTACATTTCAGGAACATGTTATTCCACGCAACACTCGGTGTACGTTTGTCGACGTAGAAAAATTTGCAAAGTCATACAGAAAAAAAATCGTGCCACGAGGGTTTGAACCGAGGACCCGCGTAACGATAAACATTCGATCTATCAACTACCCATCGGAAGTTCAGCGCGGCAGACCTCTACAGATACGCTTTCCCTGTGCTCCGTAGATCAGGTGTTACGTATTATTTCCTGTTTACGCACGTTATCCTGGACGGCAGCACATAGCACGAATTATATAGAAGTTTTGGTTGATACTCTATCGATATACAACGTCTGGTACCGATCTGAGTGTCTGACATCTGTAGGTTTGGGTGTGAGGGCATCAGGCTAGGTTCTGAGGGCCTCGCCATTCCTTGGTGATGGGTCTGTTCCAAAAACCGCTGTCGCAGTTGGTTTGAGTGTCTAGAGACGACCTTGTTGTCTACTCTGACGTCATACAGCTGGCGACACCTGGGTCGGACGATGGTTCCCGAAAGCCAGTTTGACGCGGTGCCACACTGCAGACTGCTTACGAAGATACGAGCATATGGATGGATGGTTTGAGTTTTAAAGCGACTAAACGACAAAGGTTATCAGTCCCACAGCGTATGGAATAGGTTCACAGATTTGTGACTGGCTGGAAGACTTCCTAAGTAATAGAACGCAGTACGTTGTTCCCGACGACGAGTGTTCATCGGAGACGAGTGTATCGTCAGGCGTGCCCCAGGGGAGTGATAGGACCGCTATTATTTTCTATCTATATAAATGATCTGACGGACAGAGTAACTTGTAATTTGCGACTGTTTGCTGATGATGCTGCTGTGTATGGGAGGGTGTCGTCTTTAACTGACTGTAATAGCATACAGGATGACTTAGACAAAATTTCTAGTTGGTGCGAAGAATGGCAGATAGCTCTCAATGTAGAAAACTGTAAGATGATGCGCATGAGTAGGAAAAACAATCCCATAATGTTTGAATACAGCAATAGTTGTGAGCTTCTTGATACTGTCGCGTCGTTCAAATATCTAGGTGTAACGTTGCAGAGCGATATTGCAATGGAAAGAACATGTAAGGACAGTCGTGAGTAAGGCGGACAGTCGACTTTTGTGTACTTCACCTGTAAAGGAGACCGCGTATAAAACGGTTGTACGACCATGTCTTGAGTATTGCTCAAGTGTTTGGTACCCGCAGCAGATCAGTTTAAAGGAAGACATGGAAGCAGTTCAGAGGCGAGCAGCTTGGTTCGTTACTTGTAGGTTCGACCAACGCGCGAGTGTCACGGAAATGCTCCGGAAACTCAATTGGGGACCGCTGGAGGAAAGACGACATTCTTTTCGTGAATTTCTGTTGATGAAATTTAGAGGGGCCGCAATTTGAAGCTGAGTGTGGTAGGATCTTGCTGCCGCCTACTTACATTTCGCGTGGTGATCACAAAGACAAGATAAGAGAAATTAGGGCTCGTACGGAGACATATTGGCATTCCTTTGTCGTTGTTCTATTTGGGAGTGGAATAGGAATGGAAATGCCTCTTAGTGGTACATTACGCCCTCCGCCACGCACGTTACGGTGGATTGCGGAGTATGTATGTAGATACGTTGTTGTGCGAACTCGCGAGCCAAAGCAGTGAGCCCGTTGGAAGTCGTGACACGGCAGGGAAAGTCCGCGTGCGTGGCACCGGCGCGAGGAGGTGGAGTAGTATGGCGGCCTTAAAGTTCCTCTGCAGGGCTCTCGGCACCCACCGGTGTAGCTCGGTATGTGCTCGAGAACAGCGATAAAGCTTCTGGTGAGCGGCTCTCTGTATAATTTTGGACCACTTTAGGTTACGGTAGTAACACTAAAAGTGGGCCTTTGCGATCGTCTTTTGACAGCTCGAAATTTACATGAAAATTATGGCTTAACCATTCATCTGACACGAAAATTGAATAACCGATTTTGTAGAGGAGAATATTCTTTAAAACGTTCCTCTATTATGTTTTTTCATATCTCGTTGCGTTTCAGAGATATTTGCAAAAATGACAGCTATTTTGGGATGTCTGTCTATCTGTCTGTCCGTAACGTGTTCCCTGTTTTTAAGGCGAACCGTTGACCCGATCAGCACCAAATTTTACAGACATAGTTGTAGGCCGACAGACACAATAACCTCCCGTTTTCAAATTTTTCGGACAAAAAATACGGTAGTAATACAAAAAAAAAAAAAAAAAAAAAAAAAAAAAAAAATAAAAAACCCTCGTTTGTAATATAATTGTAATTGCAAACGAACCATTCATTTGACACGAAAATTGAATAACCTAATTGGTAGAGGGGAAAATTCTCTACAACTTCGCTCTATTATGTTTCTTTTTCATATCTTGCATCGTTGCAGAGATATTTGCAATAATAACGGCGATTTGACGATTTATTTCTGTCTGTAACGTGTTCCCACTCTTTAGGTCGCCGGCCGCGGTGGCCGAGGGGACTGAGGCGCTCCAGTCATAGTCTGCACGGCCACTACGGTCGGGGGTTCGAATCCCCCCTCGGGCATGGATATTTGTGCCGTCCTTAGGATTAGCTAGTTCATAAGTAGTTTGTAAGTTTAGGGATGATGACCTCGTAGTTAAGTCCCATAAGTTCTACAAACATTTGAACATTTGAACTCTTTAGGTCGAACCGTTCAACCGATCGGCACCAAATTTTACAAACATAATTGTTGGCTCCCAGAGACCAGAACCTCGCTTTTTCAAATGCGTTATAATACCAAAAAGCCGTTAATGTAATTTTAATTGCAAATAAACCGTTCACCTGACGCGAAAATTGAATAAACGAATTTGTAGAGGAGAAAATACTCTACAATTTTGTTCCCTTATGTTTTTTTTTCATATCTCGAATCGGTTGAGAGATATTTGCAAAAATAACGGAGATTTGACACCCTCAATTGAATTAACGAAAACCAGCCGTTCGAAGATGTCACGTGACATTCCTCGCCCAGAAATTTCTCTGGCGTACGCCATCTTACGTTGCGTATTTAATGATTTTTTTATTGTAACTTACACACTATCATTTCAAAGCAATGAACAAAAACACATCGTTCTTCGTACCATAAATGATGATCTACAAATTTACAAATGCCATATTAGCATCAGCTGACAACGGCCATCAATAGTATGACATTAAAGAGCACAACTTCCGATTGTTCGCTGTAGCTTAGTGGGCAATGCGTTGGACTGTGATGCTGCAGGTCAGTGGTTCGGAACCCGCCACTACCTAATTTTTTTCCTAAAAGGGTTTCAGACACTCTTATTAATTAATTTTTTATTATTTAGGTTATTATTTTGGTCTAAAATGTTTGCAAAAACTTATAAAACTACAAATATAAAGTGGGCCGTAAAACACGTCAGTGCATTTTTTTCATTTGAGTTTTGAAAGTTCGTACTAGGCGCTTCGATGGAGGGTGAAAAGGAAAACGAACGCATGGTGGATGCCGTTAAGCTTACATAATTTGCTCGAAACCCTGGTTGCGAAATTATGCCCCGTTGTCCGATACTAAGTCCCTCAATAGCGAATATTTTGCCCAGGGCTGTAATGGTAGTATCTGACGTTATCGGGGCACCCCTGGTAATGAATAGAGAGTGAGAGTAAGCATCTGTAATAATTAACCAATGAGAGCCCAGAAAAGGGCCTACAACATCCACATGGATTCATTCCCACGATTTTGTGGCCGCCGGCTATGGTCGGAAGGTTTGCCACCAGAACATATGCCGTGCTGAGGCCTTTGCCCCGGCGATGCCCCAGTGTCCCAGATGTAAGGTTTGTTGCAGGCTCGTCAGGGGCTGGCTTGGAGCCTGTAGAACAGGTACCAATAGCACAGGTTCAGAATAAAGGAAAAAACAATTGTGAAAATACTTGCAGATTCCAAGTAATTTAACATTTATGGTAAAAAACAGTCTTGGTTGCATTACTTTAATGTTTATGTTATCTTTTGGAGAAATTGTTTTTAATTTCAGTATAAAAACCCAAACAGTT
Organism: Locusta migratoria; assembly: GCA_026315105.1. Taxonomy (NCBI): domain Eukaryota; kingdom Metazoa; phylum Arthropoda; class Insecta; order Orthoptera; family Acrididae; genus Locusta; species Locusta migratoria. The sequence continues at coordinate 834,394,541 of CM048744.1, forward strand.
GTATTAAAATGTGTAGACAGATACTGTCTATCACAAGCATGGTATACACCTAGATCGTTGTTTTACAACTTTGTATATCTGTATCCATTTGCTTAGATCGTAATGATACAAGTCATTCATGACGTAAACAACAGGAAAAATTGATTTCATGGCGTTACCAGATGATGCCTGGCGTTAAAAGAGGAATAAAACGATACATGTTTTATGGCCCACTTTAGGTTTGTAGTTTTATAAGATTTTGCAAACATTTTGGACCAAAATAATAATCTAAATAATAATAAATTATGGTGATAAGTTTACGACTCTACTATTGTGGTAATATCTATGCTCCCAACACGTAATATTCTTTCTGTCCGTATTTTAAGAAACAGCAAAAATTATATGATGTTTGAGTTTAGCTTTGACGAACATACTCTGTTTTGAACTTTTACTTCTTTGAATTATCATTTTAATATCTCTCCCAGATTTTCATTATATTTTTCCGTTAAAATATTATCACCTTTCTTGCCTCGGTAGTTCAAAGCTTATTTTCTTTTCCTGTACTGGTTACGAATGACTATAGGCTCGGACGAGTGACTATAGCCTGGATGAAACACAGCGTACATTTGGCGTTGGTAAATCAGTCACGTGATATCCCTCGCTCCAAAATCCCTTTTCCGTACGCCATCTTGCTTTCTCTACTTGATGATTTTCTTATTTTAACTCAAGCGTTGTCATTTCAAAGCAATGATGCACTGAAAATTATCAAAAACATGTCGTTCTTAGGACAATGAATTATAATCTAATGTTGGTTAGTTAGTAAACACCTGCCATCCATAGTTAGAGGATCACGGCTTACTGTCGCAGCTGTTCGCCATAGCGTAATAGGCGAGGAATTAGTTTGTGATGTACGAACATGTTAGACGGTGGTTCGGAACTTGCTAGGGCGCGGTGGCTCAGCGCGCTCGGTCAGAGGGTTGCCGGCATGGTAGCTCGACGCCATCTGTAACGAGATTAGATTAGATTAGATTAGATTATTTATTTGTTCCGTAGATCCATATTGAGGGGATCCTCGTGGACGTGGAACATGTCAAGAAACAAAATTTACAAGTTGAATAACAAATAATACTAATAATATAAATACATACACTTATAATATAAATACACATACATAATTTTTTAAGGTTTTTTTTTGGTGATAATATAATAATACTAATATAGTATGAGTGCATGCATCATTTGGTACAATTTAGAAATTCACTAATGGAGTAGAAGGAGTTGGCCACTAGAAAGTCTTTTAGGTTCCTCTTAAACTGATCTTTATTTGTAGCTAAATTTTTTATACTTGATGGTAAATTATTGAAAATGTGTGTTCCTGAGTAGTGGACCCCTTTTTGAACTAAAGTAAGTGCTTTTAAATCCTTGTGTAGATCATTTTTATTTCTAGTATTGTATGTATGAACTGAGCTGTTTGTTGGGAAAAGGGATATATTATTTATGACAAATTTCATTAAGGAATAAATATACTGAGAGGCAGTAGTTAATATACCCAGTTCTTTGAAGAGGCTTCTACAAGACGTCCGTGAATTTACTCCACAAATAATACGTATTACACGTTTTTGGACTCTGAAGACTTTTGACTGACTTGAAGAGTTACCCCAAAATATTATACCATATGACATTAAGGAATGAAAGTAAGCAAAGTATGCAAGCTTTGTTATTTTTATGTCTCCTATGTCTGATAACACTCGTATTGAAAATACAGATTTGTTGAGTCGTTTCTGCAGTTCTGTGGTGTGCTCCTCCCAACTAAATTTATTATCAAGCTGTAATCCCAGGAATTTAATTCTGTCAACTTCTTCTATCTGCTCTTCTTCATATTTAATGCATATGCTGTCAGGAAATCTCTTACATGTTCTGAACTGTATGTAGTGCGTCTTTTCAAAGTTTAATGACAATGAGTTGAGTGAGTTATCCGAAACGATCAAAATAGGACAAAACAAACCAACGTCCACAAGGTACCCGTTGAAGCCGACGAATTAATCGAAAGAGAGAAAACGAAAGACGGTTCAACTAACACCATCCGAAGAGAAGGCCTGTGCACTGCTGTGCCACGTCACATCACACAGTGTAGGTCGCGGTCGCGTAGTTCACTGGCTGGGCGCTGTGAGGCGGTGGGCTGTGCCCCATCAGCCAGCCAGTGAGCTACGCGATCGCGACCTACTCTGCGTTATGTGACGTGCACGGCAGTGCACAGGCCTTCTCTTCGGACGGTGTTGGTTCAACGCCATCTGTAATACAAAACTAAGTAAAATTCTCAAGGAACAACCCAGAACAAATATGAACAAACGACCGCAAAGCGTCGATTTCACTGAAGGAAAGAAAAATACCACTGTCAATTTTTTGTCCCACTTCATTTTTCCTCTTGCTTCCTAAAAGGTTTGCGCATACTCTTGTTAACCGAACGCAACTGTATTCTGCATGATTCTGTTCAAAGGTAACAGTACTTTCTCTGAAAAGCGCATTTGTTCTGTTTCGAGAACATGCCATGAAATACATAGACTTCTTTAACACATGTACATAAACTGGGGAGATACTGTTACAATGACTGTTGTCAATAACGTATTGATAGTACTAACTTTGTATATATATTGAGCACTAGAGTTATGTGGAATTCAGTATTACCACACTTATTCCGTTTGTGATTTTAGCTGTAAAAGAAAACGTAACCACGGTTTGAAATAGAATATTTGCTCTTTATTTTAGCACAGAACAGTGTAACTTAAACGTAGTCATATCTGAACTACAGGAAAGGTAATACCATCTACGTTAAATGCGTCCATAGCAACCATGTCAAACATTTTAGTAGATGCGTCGATTCTAATAAATGACTGTCAATATATTCCACAATAGTGAATAAACACTTAGAAAAAATAAACAAGGTAATTTGTTGCAATGTATACACTTCTTTCTGTTTGTTTACGGAACTACACTTTGCACATAAATCTGGGACTTCCTTTATATATGAAACTACCTGTATTAACACTTTGTGAAGAATGTTCATTATTACCGTATCCTCCCAGTTTACGTGAATATGCTTCAGAAGACCATTGTTCAGTTCGTTGTTACGTATTTCACAGCATGTTCATGAAATAGAACAAACACGCATTTTAGATGGAGCATTCTTACATATGCACAACTCTAAACATTGAAGAACATAGCTCTATTTAGTTAACATGAATGTCTGAAACGCTTTTAGGAAACAAAAAAATTCGTAGTGGCGGGTTCCGAACCACTGACCTTCAGCATCACAGTCCAACGCATTGCCCACTACGCTACGGCTAACAATCAGAAGTTACGTTCTTTAATCTCGTACTATTGATAGCCGTTGTTAACTGATGCTAATACGGCATTTTTACACTCTATATTATCGTTTATCGCATGAAGAACGACGTGTTTTTGTTAATTCTTCAGTGCGCCATTGCTCTGAAATGACAACGTGTAAGTTACAATAAGAAAATCATCAAATACGCAACGCAAGATGGAGTATGCCAGAGAGAGAGTTCTGGGCGAGTAATGTCACGTGACATCTCCGAACGGCTGGTTTTCGTCAATGCAATGGAGGGTGTCAAATCTCCGTTATTTTTGCAAATATCTCTCAAACGATACGAGATATGAAAAAAAAAATAATAATAAAAATAAAAAAAGAAGAGAGCAAAGTTGTAGAGAATATTCTCCTCTAAAAAAATCAGTTATTCAATTTTCGTGTCAAATGAATGGTTAAGCACGTTATTTTTGTTTAAATTTCGAGCTGTCAAAAGACGATCGCAAAGGCCCACTTTTAGTGTTACTACCATAACCTAAAGTGGGCCAAAAGGGAATAAATCTTTTTTTGTACATGTGATGTATCGTTTGTATATTGGTGATGACATTGAGTGATGAGCAACTGCAAAGTGATTTAGACAAAATTTCTACATGGTACGAAAATTGGCAATTGACACTAAGTACAGAAAAGTGTGAAGTAATACACACGGCCACTAAAAGAAATCCGCTGAACTTCAATTACGCGATAAATCAGTCAAACCTTAAGGTCGTAAATTCTACCAAATACCTAGGAGTTACAATTACGAACAACTGGAGAGTACACATGGAAAATATTGTGGGGAAGACGAACCAAAGATTACATTTCATTGGCAGAACGCTTCGAAGATGAACCAGGTCCACCAAAGAGTCTGTCTACATCACACTTGTGCGTCCTCTCCTGGAGTACTGTTGCCCCTTGTGGGATCCTCACCAGGTGGGACTGACGGAAGACATTGAGATGGTTCAGAGAAGGGCAGCTCGTTTGGTTTTATCACGTTACAGGGGGGAAAGCGTCACGGTAATGTTGCACGAATTGGGTTGGAAATCATTAAAAGAAAGACGTTATTCATTGCGGCGTGATCTGTTTGCGAAGTTTCAGTCACTGACTTATGAATGTGAAAATATTTTGCTAGCACCCACCTACTTAGAGAGATATGACCATCCCAATAAAATAAGAGAAATCAGATCGAAAATAGAACGATTTAGGTGTTCTTTCTTCCCGGGCGCTGTTAGAGAATGGAACGGTAGAGAAAAGTTATGAAAGTGGTTAATGAACCCTCTGCCAGGCACTTAAATGTGATTTGCAGTGTATCTATGTAGATGTAGAGGTTACGCTGCAGCGAAGATACTGCTACTTCTGAACTGTACTTGTTAGATGGTGGTCTCGAAAACGTTTCACGCCCCAGTGTGCCAGCGTGACGCTGCGAAGAGTAAGACTCGTCTCTCTCTCCTCTCTGCATGTCCAGAGTACGATCACCCGCCATGGCCATGGGCGGAATATGGGACACAACAGCTGTCAGACTGCCACAAACACCATCGACTGACAGGAGCCGCAGCGCGAGGCGGCCCGCAGAAACCTGCTAACGCATCGCTCCACTCGCCACCAATGCCTGCCAGCACAGCGCGAAACCAGCACCAGTGTTCCCAACCCTGAAGCTCAATTTTCCCCTAAATCGTATGTGAATTTTCTCTAAAAAAAACCCCCAAAAGTCGCGTTTTGCAGCTCTTAAATGTTCTAGGAAAGTTCAAAGTTTAAGGGGCAGATACCACACGCTGTACATAATACATGGCTGTGTGGTGGGTGATGCATGTTATGACGGTGGGAAGTTGATTTACATGAGATATGCAATTGTGTGTCCATGTTCCTCAATGCATAATGCAATGCGCCGTCGAAAGGATCTGCGGACGAGATGTAACATCGCCGGTGTGACGCAGCGACATGCGTCCTCGATGCGCCGTTTTAGATGATCTGGGGATGTGGGCTCAGTGACATAAACACGATCCTTTAGATATCCCCACAAAAAGAAATCTACTGGTTGTTGTTGTTTAGTTCTTCCACAACAGCATGCACAGTATGGGCTGGGTGGCCATCGTGCTGCATCCACATAGGGACTCTCGTGTGTAGACACACATGTTCAAGGAGACAACCCAAACTGTCGGCTATAAAAGCGCGATATAACTCACCTGTCAGTGTACCTGGGAAGTAGTGTGGACCGATGATTTCATCCCCAAGGATTCCACACCACACGTTAATAGACCACCTACGTTGACGGTCGATAGGTCTGCGGCCCAGTAGTGCATGTTATGGCGATTCACTGCACCATAATTTGTGAACGTGGACTCATCAGAGAACATAACACTTTGTAAAGACTCCAGCGTGAAATTACGCATGGCCCACTCACAGAATGTCACTCTTGCACGGAAATCGTTCCCATGCAGCTCCTGGGTCAGTGACAGGCGGTACAGGTGAAACCTGTGGCCGTGTACTATACGCCACACAGATGTGAGACTGTCACCAACGACTGCAGCAACGGCTCGTAAGCTGACATGAGGATCGTGGTGTAGTGCAGCTAAAACAAACACCTCCGTCTCCTCACTTCTTGCAGGTCTTCGTCTGTTACTGCGGCGCATGACCAAGCTGCCTGTTTCCTGAAGTCGTTGTTCAGCACGTAAGAGCGCAATGGCTGCCGGGGCTCTTCGCCTAGGATATCTCACGGCATACGCCGTGGCTGCTTCAGTTGATCGTGTTGGCACTCGCCGAGCATCAGCAACATGTCAACGTACTCGTTGTTCGTGTATGCCATCGTCATCCGATGTCAGTAACTGTGGTATATTGAGCCCCGGTTGTTTGTGTGACTCCAACTGCCGGGTAAACGGCCGTGTGCGGCGACAGTCGGCAGTCTAACAGCGTATCGAGGAAGCTTCTCGCTCCGTGACACCGGCGACATTACAACTCGGCCGCACCACATTTAGAAGTCGCATTGCATTATGCGCAGCGTTTGTGGTATCTGTCCCTGAAACTTTGAAGGGTTGTAGCTCCCAAACTAACAGTGATAGGAATGTAGTTTAAATTGATTTGGACGCAGCTGGTTTCAACGAATCCAATGCAAGACAGAAAAGACTATTGTTCCATTTTAAAAAAATATATCTTTGTGCTGTAACTCTTTGGAAAATGATACAATAAACTATTTTCATAGCACCGCAGAAAGTGTAACATTTCTTGTGGTGACCTAGCACATTAACATTTCCCGTCACCTATTATTTTATAAGTTACAGAGGCAAACACACTTAGTGAAACACCACTGTGTAGGTTATGCTATTTATTTCAAATACCTAAGGTATTTGTAATAAATAGCGTGACCTACACAGTGTCCAAACATAAAATAATGTGGCTTAAGAAAATGGGCAAAGCACGAAACTAGTCAGCATTTCAATTAAAAAAAAAAATAAATAAAAATAAAATAAAATAAAATAAAATAAATTTAAAAAAATCAGCTTTGGTGCAATATATATATAAATGTCTTTCATGGACTATTCATTTTCGTTGGTAAAACATTCCAATAAAGCTCTGCATGACGATTAATGCATTCGTTCGAAATGTCACTTAACGAAAACCTAATTACTAATATTCTACTCTTTAGTGGTCACTAAATGGAAAAAATCAGTAAATTCTGCATGACATTCTAAGATGTAAGCCGTTTTATATAGGCTGCAGGGAGAAGTTAGGATATATAAACGTCCCTGTTCAGCTATGCTAATAAAATCTATCAAACTGGGAATAAACGTACCTTTGAACAAGGAATCTAATTCCCACGCCTTTGTGTATCTCTGGGAATATTTTTTCTCTTGAAGCCATAGTCACTTGAATACACACACACATTCACTTCCAGCGTATTCAAGTTCAGTTCACAATCGCCAATACAACAGTAGTACGGCACAGTAGACGTTGCAGAAGCGCCTTTAAATGAGGGCAGTGCCAACGAAAACACAACAAAGAAGTATTTCATTGTAAGGTAGGGTTAGATAAATTTTGATAGGTATGCGTTATTCATGTCTGAGAAGCCCCTAAAAATTTCCCTCAAAGAACACTTCCCCCTAAATTTCCCCCTGAAGTACAAATCCCTCCAAATTCCCTTCAAGACAGCAGAGTCCCCCTAAATTTAGGGGCAAAACCCCCAAGTTGGCAACACTGCCCAGCACTTACTGGCGTGCGTGCATGAACAGCCGAGCATCGATAACAACAAGGATGCCCTCGGCTGTAGAAGGCGAAACCATGAAACTTTACATCCGCAAACGGCAACTATAAAAGGCGCTGTGAAATACACCATTGTAAGAAGTACATAGCGACATGCTCATCAAGGAATGCGACTTAAATAGCAGTCACAAGGTAGATATAGTAACAGGATAAGGTAAAATAATGAGGGAGAGATGTTTTAAAACGAAAGTTTCATCTACGAAACAAACAAGGCGGACTACCCAGCGCTAGGAACAGGCCGACGTCGAAGGAGGGACGCGATGGATCAGAACCAGCCGCCACCGCGGCTCAAGACTGTCCACACTATCAAGCGATTGTTGGTCCATATTGTCTCACTGCTCAACGGCGATTTTACGTACATCTCTGGAATTGGTGGATCGTCTCGTACAAAAGCAACCCTCGTTCGATAGGGTTCATGTCGGGACAAAATGCTGCCCATTCTAATCTTGCGATGTCGTTACAAGAAGGAACGCATTCGAAATATGTTGAAACATATCTATCTAAAAGTATTTCTTGTAATAATAGTAACAGTAATGGTTGTTCAATATTTAATTGCGCCATAAAATAAATTGCTCCGCCAATTAATTGAAATTCTAACACAAAATTTGCCTGATGTTAAGAACTGTATTTGGCGCAAAATACTAACCGGGAGATATATTCCAAGTTATGGGTGTCATTGCATTTACGTTTATGTGCCTGCATTCGTAAGTGTGTAGAAATTTAATCGGCACAGCAAAAGCAACGCACCATTCAATCAATCTACTGAATCTGCTGATGGTATCCGTAATTGATCATAACTGTTGGAGACATCTTTCACTGATTTAATCCAAGTTGACCAAGGCTAGCACAAAATCGTGAAATAAATTTATTAAATCGACATTAAAAAATCTCAGGGACGTTTTAGTAGAGCTATAAATAATTAAAAAAAACTAATTTCCACGAAAGAGACACTATTTAATCAGCACGTCTCCAACAATTAGTTTCTTTCCTAAAATTGTTGCGGTAACCACAATCGTTGTTTGCTGTAAAATAAAACACATCTTACATTAGTGATGGAAATCCAACTACGAAATTAAATGAAATCATCCTTATTAATTAGTAAACTATTTTCACAAGCAACTATTACTTTTTTAAATGCAACTAGAGAATCTTATGCAAAATCAGAGCAAAAGGACAATGCGTCCGAACGCTACGACTGCCAGTCACACACACACACACACACACACACACAGAGAGAGAGAGAGAGAGAGAGAGAGAGAGAGAGAGAGAGAGAGAGAGAGAGAGAGAGGATCTGCCGACGGCAGCAACCGCTTCGTAAAAAGCGTATGATAACTTCTTCATTACATCGTTTATCAGAGAGCACTTTTTTATATCGATATATTGACAGTTCTGCATTCACATTTAAAAATTGTTCACAGCGTCCTACATCATTTTATAGAAAAAATGCAAATCATGACATTTTTGCAATTGTTCATTTTAGCAGTTTCGTTTCAGGAGGCACATGTAACACTACATTATGCACGATGCGTGTCAGAACTGTCGTCGAGTAAGACGTATCCCTCACCGAAATGCTGCCGATGCGGTTGCACTGTATGTCGGAGGATGTCGTCCCTGTACTGTGTAGCAGTTTCATTGCCTTCTACGATCCATTGTCTGGTTCCACATGACGCCAACTCAAAACATCAGGGAACCACTTACTGGACGATGTGTCGAAGATGCTAAGGCTGACCAGGCTCTGACGATTGGTTAAAGGCAGATGCGAGTTTCATCTGTGAATAGCAGCTGAAGCCAATTATGACGAGTTAATTCGGCATGCTGCTAAGTCCATTTGCATGGTGTCATGGTGTCAAAGCGGAACCTTGGCATAAATGTCGCTAGTGAAGTTGCATGTTGTCATGCAGCCTGTCACGTACAGTTTGAGTCGAAACACGACGTCTTGTGGCAGCACGAAAAACTTTGTTCTATATTCCTACATCCTTAAATCCTTTTGGGAGGTCAGAGCAAGGCAAGTAAACGCCATCTCCTTTCTGTACCTCCTCCACGCCAGAACAACATCGCTTTGGTTCACTTCGAAACGTGTCCAATTGCCCTTATAGGCATGGCAGAACAACATCTACACCTACAAGGGGTGCTCTCCAAATCACATTTAACTGTCTGACAGAGGGTTCATCGAACCACATTTATACTATTCATCTTCCATTCCATTCTCGAATAGCGCGCGGGAAGGAAGAACATATGAATCTCTCCGTTCGAGTTCTGATTTCTCGTATTTTATTCTGATGATCATTTCTGCCTATGTAAGTGGGAGTCAACAATATTTTTTCGCATTCAGAGGAGAATGTTGACGATTGGAGGTTCGCAAGAAGCCCACGCCGCAGCAATAAGCGCTGTTGTATGATTCCCATCCTAGATCCTGTATCATTTCCGTGGTGCTGTCTCCCCTGTATCGTGACAATACGAAACGAGCTGCCCTTCTTTCGATGTCTTCCATCAATTCCACCTGAAAAGGATCCCACACTGGGCAGCAATACTCCAAAAACTGACGGGCAAGCGTAGTGTATGCAGTTTCTTTGTTGCATCTTTTAAGGGTTCTGCCAATAAAACGCAGACTCTGGTTCGCCTTTCCTACTACATTATCTACGTGTTCGTTCCAGTTTAACAGATTTCTTTTCGTACTGATGTGGATGACTTAATTCTTCTCATTATTTAGAGTCAATTGCCAATTTTTACACCATATTAATATCTTACTAGTATTGCATGTGGTCGAAAATCGACCAATTGTGTTTACAATGGTCACTGGGGGTAAAATTTTACGTATCATGTAGGCGGCCTCGCGTGATTATGTTGGCAACATCAATAACACGATAGAAAATCTTTGGCCATTTGTTCGAACAACATAGAATGACTCGATTAGCGTATCGTACAGACCATGAAGTAAACAAATAATGCTGTTCCTGATTTATGGTTGACAGGTTCTAGTATGTACCCTCGTCCGCTCAGTAAAAATAATTGCTCTCGCAAAGCGAAGATTCCATGAGAAAACATCAGCGTTGTCAAGCGATTGGCTAAAATGAAGATTCACAGGATTGTCACTATTCAGCATCTGTTGCCATCATTATCATAGGAGGCAACTGGGATATTTGGTAAAATGTAACTGACACTGGGAGGTATGAAACGGTATCTTTTACGTGTTAAGGAAAATGCTGACACACTAACAACAAATAAAAACGGAAGTATACTTCTCATGCCATTTTCGAATTATATAACTTTCATTAGCCTAATATTTGAAATGGAACTACATTTTCGGTGTTCGTATATTTATACAACGCCAAGAAATAATGTTATTTCGATACTGCGATATTCAGAATTCGTCGACTTCGTAGTTCCACCCGTGCACCGCTACATGCCTCTCCCGGCGCGTCATCATTTATATCGGCATTCATATGAAAACATCAATTTCCTTTAAACACTCTTAATCACTGCGAAAATGAAGCATTTAAAGGGCACAAGAAAGTGAGTTGGGAGCACTCCATATTTCGATATTCATTTATTTTAATACATTATTTTAATACTGCAGATGCGCTGCATTACAGCGTCTTTGGTCGAGGCGAATAGCCAATCAGTGAGCTGATTGTTGGAGAATGTAGAACTTGATCCAAGCTGTAGATAGGAAAATTTCTACTTCCTTTTACCACTTCTAATGGCTAAATGCATACATAATATTTTATATTCGTGAAATCTACGACAAACAATCTTTCGAATTATGTAACTTTCATTGGCCTTCTTGTACAAATAAATTAGTAATCTGTACCTCAATTTCGTGTTAGCGTATTTATACAATGATTTAGATCGTTCTGTAGTTGGTTTTGATCTTCAGTAAACACAGGCGGAGTACTTCCTTGCTGGTGTTATGACTGGAATTGACCAGCCGCCTTGCCACTGCTCACTGATGGTTGTCTACAGCTTTGTGTCGATTGAGTGAAATGTATGGGCAATCTAAGGTAGAACTGTGTACACATTCAGAGTCAGTGTTCAGGAGACTTTTAAACCAAGGCGATGCAACACTTTTTTGTTGTGTACTATAATTTCGAAAGTACATTCAGTGGTATATGCACATGTTTTTGGTAAAATATGTAGCGAATAGAGCTCAGGATAAAGACGTAATACATCGATACGGATGCGGGATGGGATGATTTTTCATTAACATTATTGTATACGACGTAAGCACATAAATAAGAAATATTTTACATATGCGTCCTTTCTTACGACTTAACCCCAATTCGCCTGTGTTGTGACTCTGAGGGAGGGCAGTGTGGAGGAGTCCACATCTAATAGCAAGTATTCGAGTGGGGACGCACACATCTTAAACTTCACCTCCATCTTGTATCACAATGCACGTCATGATAAATGCCACATTTCATGACGCAGTATCGTATATCACCTTATAGCTACGTCATGATATTCTGAACAGTGTTACTCTATATATGTGCAGGTAAGTCTAGATTTTATTATTATTATTTAAATGAAAGAATATGCCAGGTAAGTTGAGTATCAAGTTTTCTTGTATACCTCTGCGTCTGGCCAGAATTTATTCGCCTCCTGTTGTTTTGTGATAGGAGCATTTGTCATCGTGGTTGGACATATTGGCCGCAGTTAGCGCCGCAAGCGTACAGAGCTAAGCCATTTCTCAGCCCGCCTGCGAAGGCAACAACGACAAGGTCATTAAAAGCAACCGGCAGAGAGAAATGTCAGGCTTACTGGACGCTGAGTGAGGTCCATTCGTGTGAGTGATTTGCTGATAAATGGCTCTAGTTAATGTTTAAAGGCAGCTGGCTCTGTGACAGCTTGCTTTCCGCGTCACCAGGAAAAAGCCCGAGATCATTTTTGGACCTAACGGACGGTTCACTATAATGAACTATTTCTGTACCTTCCTTATTTTTGCTTTTATATTTACTTGTTATTTATTCATTGCAGATCATTTGGTTCGTGATAAGTCTTGTTTCATTTAACAATGAGTTTCATGTTCTTCCGCACCCGAAAGTTCTGACCCTTTTCTAGTGGATTCATTTGTGTTCTTTTGTCAAAGGATTTCTAAAATGTGGGATATTTCCTGATTTGCTCGTAAATTACGACATTGCAGTTTTGTGCTGTGTGCTGAAAATGTCAAATAGCATTTCGGTCAATTTTTTTCTCGGGAATAGAATCATGAGTACATTTTGTAAATCGATTCTGCGCTTTTTATTCCTTCACTTTAATCATCGTGGTCGGATTTTATAATTGCCGGGTCTTTAGCTGGATCAAACTGCCATTAGCACACGATATTTCCACGGTACATCTAGCCTCCATCATCAGGTGAAGAAAGCTACGCAGTTCTCTCCACGGCTGGCTGTGGACGACGGAATCTAACAATGGGAAGTCCAGGTTGGAATTCAACAATATAATGAGGATACTTTACAACTCAAAGAACTAATCCCGCGTGTATGAGTGTCTTCTTAATGAGCCTGTTGCATGTTGACTTACGATTTTGCGGTGAGCTGTATTCTATTCTCATTATAATAATGAAATTAACCAAAACGCTGCTATATACTAATATTTATTTCAACACGACGGTACCGTTTCGATTTACATCGTCATTTACAAATGATCTGCGTTACAAAATGGGTGGTATTTAGGTGGAATAAATTATTATGCTATAGTATAGTACAACAATATAGAGCATTTACATTCCCTTACTGTTTTTTCTAGATGGCCTAACATACATATGACATCTAGGCATCTGTATATAGACTGTCAAATTTGGTTGGCACTTCAATTGTGACTTCGTATTTTGACTGTTAACAGCCACGATGTCGTATGTTTACACAGCACGTAAACGGCATGACTGCGGTATTAGAAGTTGTATAATCTTTGGAAGTATTATGTGTGTTAAGAATTTATAGGTGCTAAGAACATGGATGCGTTTTTGTTGCTTTATTTAATACGTATATATTAATTTTGTATTTTTTCGTAATTTACTTATATATACATATATATGCATACTCACATATATGTTCGATGTCCTAAGTTGCGTTTACGTTTCCAAAGAATGTATATGAATTGATGTTCAGTTTACAGTTAGCTTGCGTTATCAATGGATTTTTATTATACTGAGCTTAACCTTTCTCATCGTCGAAAAATTGAATAATTTTTTAAAAAAATAATTTTGATGTTTGAGGTCCTTTGTTCATTCAGTGCGTTTTGTGAATGGATTTGTATATGTATATAGATTTCAGTACACTTCCCTCTAATGCTAAGTTGACGATTCCTTGATGTCTCAGAATGTGTCCCACCAATCTACCCTTTTCTTAGTCAGGATATGCCAGAAATTCCTTTTCTCCCCAATTCGGTTAAGCACCTCCTCATTAGTTACGTGATCTACCCATCTAATTTTCATCATTCGTCTGTAGCAACACATTTCAAAAGTTTCTATTATCTTTTTGTCTGAACTCCTTATCGTCTACGTTTCACTCCCATACAATGCTACACTTCAGACAAATGCTTTCAGAAACGACTTTCTAACATTTAAATTAATATTGGATATTAACAAGTTTCGCTTCTTTACAAAAGCTTTTCTTGCCATACCCATTCTGCATTTTATATCTTCTCTACTTCGGCCATCAGAAGTTCTTCTGCTACCCAAATAACAAATTTCATCAACTACTTTTATTGTTTCATTACCTAATCTAATTCCTTCAGCAACGTCAGATTTTCTGACATTCCAGTACATTACCCTCGTTTTATTCTTGTTAATGTTGATCTTATATCTTCCTTTCAAGACACTGTCCACTCCATTCAATTGCTCTTCCAGATCCTTTGCAGTCTCTGACAAAATTACTGTCATTGGCAAACCGCAAAGTTTTAATTTTTTCTCCCTGAGCTTTAATTCTCTCTCTAAATTTCTCCTTGCATTCCTTCACTGGATTCTCAATGTACAGAGTGAACAACATTGGGGAAAGGCTACATCCCTGTCTTACTCCCTTCCCAACCTCCGCGTCCCTTTCTTGCCCTTCGACCCTAATAACAGCAGACTGGGTTTTGTATAGATTGAATATAACACTTCGCTCCCTATATTTTACCCTGATACCTTCAGAATTTGAAAGTGTTTATTCCAGTCGACATTGTCAAAAGCTTTCTCCTATCTTCTAAGTCGTAATTGAATATTGTCTCTCGTGTTCCTACATTTCTCCTAAATCCAAACAGATCTTCCCTGAGGTCGAATTCCACAAGATTTCCCATTTGTCAGTAAATAATTCGTGTTAGTATTTTGCAACTATGACTTATTAAACTGATAGTTCTGTAATTTCATCTTGAAGTCAGAAGGTATTTCTCCTATCTCATACATCTTGCATATCCGGTGGAATAATTTTTTCATTACTTTTTCTCCTAACGATATCAGCAGCTTAGACGGAATATCATCTACTCCAGGGGCCTTGTTTCGACTCAAATCTTTCAGTGCCCTGCCAAATTCTTCTCGCAGTATTATATCTAATTTTCCTCCACTTCGTCTTCTATTTCTAGAGTACTGCCTTCAAGTTTATTTCCTTTGTAAAGGCCCTCTATATAATTCGTCCACAGTTCAGCTTTCCCCTCTTTGCTTAGTACTAGTTTTCCGTCTGAGTTCTTGATATCCATAAAGTTGTTTTCCTTGTCTCCAAATATCTCTTATTTTCCTGTAGGCGGTACCTATCTTTCCACTAGTTATACACTCTTCTACGGTTCTGCATTTGTCATTTTTCCACTCCTGCTTACCTAGTCTGCACTTCGTGTCAGTTTCATTTTTCAGACGTCTGTACTCCCTTTTGCCTGCTGAAATTTTATATTTTCTCCTCTCATCAATTAAGTTCAGTATATCCAGTGTTATCCAGGGATTTATATTAGGCATTGTCCTTCAGCCTATATGGTACTCTGCAGCCTTCACTACCCTATCTCTGAGAGCTACCCATTCTTCTTCTACTGTATTACTTTCCCCCGTTTCAGCCAATCCTTGCCTAATCCTCTCTCTGAAACTCTCAACCACCTCTGGTTCTTTCAGTTTGTCCAGGTTCCATCTCCTAACCTTTCTACTTTTCTGCAGTCTCTTAAGGTTTAATCTGCAGTTAATAACCAATAAGGTAATGGTCAGGGTCTATATCTGCCCCTTGATATGTCTTACAGTTTATAACCTGTTTTCTAAATCTATTCCTTACCATTATAAAGTAAATCTGCTACCTTCCAGTGTCTCCTGGCCTCTTCCACGTATACAACCTTCTTTCATGATGATTTAACCAAGTGCTGGTGATAATTACATTGTGCTCCGCACAAAATTACACCAAGCCATCTTCTCTTTCATTCCTTTTTTCCAGTCCGTATTCACCTACTACATATCCTTGTCGTCCCTTTCCTACTACCGAGTTCCAGTCCCCCATGACAATCAAGTTTCTGTCTCCTTAACTTTCTGAATGATTTCTTTTATGTCCTCATACATATTTTCGATATCATCATCGGCCGTGCTAGTTGGCATATAAATTGGCACTACTGTGGTCAGTGTTAGTTTTGTGTCTATCTTTGCTACGATAATGCGTTCACTATGCTGTTCATAATAAATTATCCACATTAGTATTTTCTTATTCATTGTCAGACCTACTCCTGCATTACTGCCAACTGATTTTGTATTTATAACTCTGTATTCACCTGACTTGAAACCTTGTTCATCAAATGTTCAAATGTTTGTAAAGGTTAAGGGACTTAAATGCGTGGTCATCACACTCTAAACTTATAAACTACTTATGAACTACCTTATACTAAAGACGGCACATACATCCATGCTCCAGAACGCGCGGCTAATCTGCCACTGCCCTTGTTCGTCCTGCCACCGAACTTCACTAATCCCTACCATATCTCACTCTAACCTGTCCATTTCTCTTTTCAAATTTTCCAACTTACCGACGCAATTAAGGGTTAGAACATTCCACGCTCCGACCCGTAGAATGCCTCTTTTGTTTTTGTTGATGACGACATCCTCCTGAGTACTCCCTACTCGGAGATCCGAATGGGGGACTATTTTACCTCCGGAATATTTTACCCGAGAGGATGCCATCATCATATGTTCATACAGTAGAGCTGCATGTCCTCGGGAAAGGTAACGGCTGTAGTTTCCCCTTGCTTTCAGCCGTCCGCAGTAGCTGTGTGGCAAAGCCACATTAGCTGATGTTACAAGGCCAGCTCAGTCAATCATCCAGACTGTTGCCCCTGTAACTACTGAAAAGGCTGCTGCCCCTCTTCAGGAACCACAGTTTGTCTGGCCTCTCCACAGATACCCCTCCGCTGTGGTTGCACCTACGGTACGGCTAGCCGCGGTGGAGCAGCCGAGCGGCGCCACGCTGCAACGAGGCCCAAATATTTCCTATCCTCATTTCAAATAAGCTTTGGAACCTATTTGTATAGGAAATTTGGATCAAAGCATCTTGTTGAACATTGCCACAGTATGGGGATTTCTTGTACATGTACAGAGGCTATGCGTTTTGGAAGTTCCGATATCCTCCGTGGAGAAGTGACCCAACTATTTGACAAAGGAGCTTTTATGCAGTTGATGGAGAAAATACGTTCCATGAAGTGGGTGGTATAATGATCATGACCCCTCACTCATCCGTTCACCCAGACAAAACCATACCACGTTTGTTGTCTGTTTCTGCAGAATACCCAGGTTCACACACTGCCACACACATTACACATTCTTCTATTAGAAAGAAATTTGGCTTGTTAGCCATTTCAATCAACGAAGTAAAAATCGCCGAAGACATTTTGCCAAAATCCCCAGACCTGCTGTGGTTGTTTGAGAAAAGCGACTAACATGCCAGGCATCCCAGAATGGAATGGATTCATGGAGTAAGTGACAGATCTTCCTTACAAACGTTCAAAGATTGTATATCTTCATTTTATCCATGCTCCCCCAAACGACTACGACATTGTTTTAACATCACTTTTGGAAGTCAGTTAAAGAACAAATATTTACGGTCAGGAAACATGTTTTGTGACCTACGACCAACCACTGAACTTTAAAGCCCGAGACATTGTGGAGAGCCACCAGAATCCTCAGCTGGTCAACATAGCTTGGAGCTTTTCACCTCCTCATATCATTGATGGGGGCCATCAGTGCCATAATGGCAGGGAGTGGACTCAAGGAACTTCTCTGTTCAATATTTGCTGAAAACTGTTGAAAAAATCCTATTTACATACAATGCGTTAATAATCATCGTCAATGAGTAATTCCTCTTTTTTTTAAAAAAACATATATAGGATAAGAGAACTGCAATTCATCTGGGTCAGTTTATTGAATTATCCGATTTTTCCAGCTTTTCGTTTTTTAACGATAACTACAAATCTGTTGGGCCTATGGACTTCGTTTTGTACTTAGATTAAAGCTAAATAACTGCTCTATAACTATGTTTTGTATGACTTTCCCCGTGGGATGATCATTAGAGCCAATATTCTAGCCGAAAGATGACTGAAATTGGAAATTTGAACTTTTTGGAGAAATAAGTCAATTTTTGAAGTCCAATATCTCGGGAACTATTGGACTTACAGAGCTGCGGTTTGGCTTAAATTTTAGAATATTTTATCTATATTAATAGAGGTGCGAGTGACTTGTCGTCAAAAAACCACCCTTCACGAGTTATAAGCCAAAACCAGAAAAAAGTCAAAAAAGTTCGTGGTTTTTTGGCTCTTAAAAGTTAAGCTAAAGGATTTTGAAGCTACAAACTTGTTTTAATACTACTCCAACACGTCCTAACAACATACCAAAAATTCAGCTTCCTGCAATTTTTTGGACCTAAACATACCTGGCGACTGGCCTAGCTGTGGAGCGCGCGGTTGCTCGCCGTCGGAGGTTCGACACCTCCCTGGGGCATGGGTGTGTGTGTGTGTGTGTGTGTGTGTGTGTGTGTGTGTGTGTGTGTGTGTGTGTGTTGTCCGTAGGTTAGTTTACCTTACTTTAAGTAGTTTGTAAGCTACGGACTGATGACCACGCAGTTTGGTCCGATAGATTTACAAACATTTGAACATTTTTTTGGTACGGCTATTTGTATCGTTGAGGCACTCAAGCCACCCCACCTCGGCAATGTATGTGGTTCACGGGGTTGGGAGTTTCGGGTTATGAGCCTATTTTCAAGTAGCTCACTGATCCCAAAGTTGTTACACTAGTGAAGACAAACCACTACGTTGATACACGCAAGGTACCCCACCTCGGCAATGTCTTTGATTCATTGGGTGGATATTAATCATTTACTATTTTATAATCCGACATATTACATGATATTATCATATGTCCCGCAAATAAATTAAAACTACACTTTGCACTCCTAGAAGGAAGTATGTGGGATTATAAAAAACTGAAGATTTATAATAACAAGAGAAGAGCGCAATGCGCCTTAACAGTTTACGTAGCAGCCGACCTCTCAGCGCGCTGGACGGAAGGACGATGGCTACCATCGTGAAGGGAAATCCCGGGCGGTAAATGAAGCAATAAAAAGGCGCTCCTACGTGACCGCAACCTGAGCAATCGCTGTCGTGCTAACGTCGCTGAATATTCATCAGAAACAAAAGACAGCCGGCCGCCACTCACACCATCAATATTCATCGCTGCCGTTGCTTGTGTCGGCGGCCGCAGTGCGGCGCTGCCGTCGGCCCGTCCGAATAAAACAGCTGCCGGCGACGGGGACGTCGCCCCTCGCAAAGCGCCTTAAGAAACAAGCGACGAAATTCGCAAACTTCCAAAAGAATCTCTCCGCTCCCCACCCCGAGCTTTCTCCGTCCCGGGAGTTGTTTGCTGCACTGATGGAAAATAAATCCCCGGACTGCTTCGGGTGTTTACTGGATGACAAAGGATTCTTCCCCCAGCATTGTTCTTCTGATAAATGGAAGTTCAAAAACAAAGAACTTCTTAACGGCAGCAAGTCGACAACGTGTTGCTCCGTCTCGGCGGCGATCAAAAGGCGTGAGCCTCTCTAACTCTGTCGTTATTCCAGACGATTTACTCTCTCTTTTGAATTCGTAAGCCTGGCCTGCATCTTTGAGAACGGAAGCGAACATAGACGAGCGAGCATCCCCACACTCCTGTTCGTTTGTAAAAGCTGTGTACGAGCGTCTACGAAGCATGTCAGAACCCAAGGGGACGCGGGATGTCTTGCCACGGTGAAGAGGCCGGTGTGCTGAAATACGCCGACGTTGCATTTAGGCCTACCCTAGAGCTCCTAAAAACACAGGCTGGCGCATCCTCCATTTTCATTCCTGCGAATGCTAGACACAGCACGCAGCTTATACGAACAGTGTTGTTTTATGCTAACGTAGGCTTCCGCAGTTGTTGTCACTATCAATAAAATTCTTCCGGGTATGAGACCGCGTCGTCATTTTATAAACTATACCGACGTTTCGGCCACTGTTGCAGGCGGCCTTCATCAGGGTCTGTCTGACTGCTGCATATACGATAACTTGGGAAATCCGCCCTACAAACACTAACAAGGAGGGCCCACTGGATCAGCGATGACCATCACCTACAGGCGGAACTGTGACATCTCAGATCCACCTTTACGGCTAATGGCTATGGACTGGGAGATATATATAAAACAATGTCCAGGAGAAATGAAAGCAATAGAGGGGAGCAGGATGAAGCACAAAGCATCGCCCTATTACCTTTCGTGCAGGGCGTCACTGAGCGTGTGGGCAAGGTTCTACGTCGGGCAGGCATCAAGTCAGTCTTCCGCAGCACCAATAAGACCAAGGATGTCCTACGTTCAACCAAGGACGCAGTTGACAAACTGAGTAATGCTGGCGTTTATGAAATAAGCTGCGAGTGTGGGCTGGTTTATATAGGAGAGACCGGAAGAGCAATCTCCACGAGGCTTTCCGAACATGAAAGATACATACGGCTTGGACAGCACACAAAGTCAGCGGTTTCTGAGCATCACAATCAGTGCGGAAAACAGTTATCTTTCAGTGAGGCCCGCGTGCTGGCGAAACAACCATTCTCAACAAGGAGGAAGATTAGAGAGGCTATAGAAATAGCGAAGCGTCCCGCCAATATGAACAGGGAGGAAAATGTTCAAATGTTTGTTAAGCTTATGGGACTTAACTACGGGGTTATCAGTCACTAAACTTACAAACTACTTATCAACTACCTTATACTAAAGACGGCACAAATATCCATTCGAACCCCCGACCGTAGTGGCCGTGTAGACCGTGACTGGAGCGCCTCAGTCTCCTCGGCCACCGCGGCCGACAACAGGGAGGATGGCTGGCGTCTTGGCTGCCAGCAGTTGCAACGCTACGTGACGGCACCGCGCGCGGAATGACTCGCGCAGACTGCCCCGGAGACCACAGCGGCCGCGCACACGCAGAGCACCGGCCCGCCGCCGTCTGCGCCAGGCGACAAGTCAACAGCGGCACGCCACAACCGCCGTCCGTTCTCTCAGGTCCATTCCGCCAATAGCAACTTGTAATGCAATAGCCATAGGAAACGTCCATTTTCACCAGTAAGGGGGAAGGATGCAACCTTCAATCATATGAAAACAAGCCTTTAAAACACAAATCAGTATTGCCGCTTTCCACCAATGGCATGTAATAATATAACCACCAATAATGGAAAACCAACGTCCCCCTTCCTCTCCCTCATACACTACTATATAAACCCCAAGTTATCGTATATTCAGCAGTCAGACAGACCCTGATGAAGGCCGCCTGCAACAGTGGCCGAAACGTCGGTATAGTTTATAATATGACGACGCGGTCTCATACCCGGAAGAATTTTATTGATAGTGTTGTTTTATTTAAGTTTAGTGAAATATTTTACAAGTGCCCGGCATAGAGGCTTAGATCGTGCTACATTGAGCTTCCATTCCGCTTTTGTTTACATCGATATGTAGATTAGACACAAAAATCTCGCGTTTTCTTTCCTTATTGCTGCTTCTGTCCCAAAGCGATCTTGGCTTCTATTTGAATAATGACTGTCAATATGCGAGGTTTGTTTGCCGTCTTGCAGTAAGTGTTTGCTGCCTGCTGTGACAAATTCACCACGTCGGATTTTTTAGTCAAATTGCTGAAAGTACTTCTATTGTATTACTGAGAAAGTTTCAGAATGTATTAGGAACACTAAAACTAAAAAGAATATTAGTGTACAGGATCTAAAGTTTACGGTCGTAGAGGCACATGATGCCGATGTT
This sequence comes from Locusta migratoria, assembly GCA_026315105.1. Classification (NCBI taxonomy): domain Eukaryota; kingdom Metazoa; phylum Arthropoda; class Insecta; order Orthoptera; family Acrididae; genus Locusta; species Locusta migratoria. The sequence continues at coordinate 834,416,369 of CM048744.1, forward strand.
GGAAACAACCTTTGAATGCTATTTGGCCGGCCGCGATGGCCGAGGGGAGAATCGAGTCGCAGCCGTGGTAAAGGAAGGACATGTGGTGGCCTCGCTGGCGGTCCTGTTGTAAACAACGGCCACAGGATAGGGAGCATACAGAAGGGAAAGCTGGGGGCGGCGCCTTTGATCTGTATGTTACCAAGCGTTGCGCTTGACGCCATATTGAAAAGCAGTAAATGCGGAAGTATAGCCACTTAGTACTTTGGCTGGAAATGGACTTTTTACGAACTGCAGCTAATCTCACCGACTTTTACGAAAGGAAACGGCTTTTCATTATGCTCTCATCTATTTTGCGCCCTCTTCTTGCACCCAATTGTAATCCAACGAAAAAAAATAGTCCTAAATTTTAATACAACTTCGAAAATGTACGGTGGAATCGATGATCGTTTTATTTGGTGCTTATCTCTAGAAAAATCCCAAATAACGTGGAGTTATGTTTGGGAAATTAGTTATAAACAAGAAAGTGACTTTACAACTGCCAGGTTTTATTTGACACGAATAAATTCGCACAAAGTATTGAGTCAGACTTAGCGATACAACGTGATTACACAGAACTAATGACGGCTGGGCATATATAAAAGTTGTATTTGCATTAGGAGTATCATTAATTTACTGATCGGAGAATGGCATATAGAGGAATCTGTCAACCACAGAGCAGAAACAACATAAAATAATTATTCCCCTTAATCTATTTGTTTGAGTATCAGAAGAGCATTAATTGCCAACATTAGCACACTACGCCTCCAATGCCGCAAGTAAAATTTTAACTGCCTACTTACGCACTATTCTTTGTCATTCACTTTATATTATACCCTGCAACGTTAAACTCATAAAATATAAATGTCCTTCAACATTTCGATGCTGCTGAACTGCTGCAGCAACAGCGAGAGTTATTGTCAAGAGAAGAAGCAAGGCTACTTTTAATAATTATGCACACATTGCTCTCATTCGAAACTGATAACATTTAACTTTCACTACACATATAGCGACGTTCACTTACTGCTCAGCATCTTTCGGGAAGGTGAAGAAACTTATATCCTTATTTGTATTCGAATTATTGCGCCAATTAGGTGCTGAACACCATCGGCCGCCTTTTCTTTTATTACTGCTCATAATAAAAACGGAACAGCTCCTACTACTGACACACAGTTCTTTCTTTTCACTGCACCAAATACTTGTTTACTTTTATGCCATTCAGGCTATTAAAATTTACAATTAACAAACAAAGACGGTGCATTACTACGCCACAGAGGAGGGAGTGATCACACGTTTATGCTTTTCAAGATGGCCGATTCCGCGCATGCGCACTAAATTTTGGACGACAGACTGCAGCGGGAGTTTCCTTTCTGTATACTCTTTATTCTGTGCAACGGCTGTGTCGCGTCTTACAAGGTTAGTCTCAACTGCATCTTTGCGATTGTGGCCTTAGGTACACCGATTGATAAGACAGAATGAATACGATAGAAGAGATGAGGAAAGATACGATCAAATTTACTTTTGACACAAACTTTGAAAGACCGAAAGCTTTCGAGATTAAACAGTGGTTTACCGAAAAAGTCAAGATTTCTGGGAATGATATAATAGGCGTACACTTATCTTTTGTTTCAAATGCTGCTTTTGTTAAATAGACGAGTCCTGAACTATGTTACGCAATAGTTGACAAGTGTGGCGGTGTTATGAAGTTTTACCATTCAAACGGAACTGTGAGTGATGTCATCGTCACTCACGCAGGTTTAGGCATCCGGACAGTGAGGGTTTTTGAGTTACCTTTTGAGATGCCAGCGGAAGAAATAAATTCTGTTCTCAGCCCCTATGGTACCATTCTCTCCAATGTCGCCGAAAAGTGGTCGGAGGCTCATATGTTTCCTGTATTGAACGGCGTTCGGCAGCTTAAGATTGACCTTCAGAGACACATTCCTTCTTACATAAATGTGCTCGGCTATCGAGCTATAGTTATATGTGACGGGCAGCCAAGAACATGTGCTCTGTGTAACTCAACAGAGCACATTCGCAGTGAGTGCGGTAGGAAACGCGTCGCGCAGCTGCCGGCCGCAGAGCCTGTAGTCCCGGGCCAGGCGGTCAGCCTCAGGCTGACTTACGCCGCCGCCACGTACCCGCGCCGCTCAGCGGGGCCGTCAACAGCAGGACAGGAGGAAGTGGCGTCGGAACAGTCGCTACCAGGAAACAGGGCGGGGCCGAGCGTGACCGATCATGTACGTAGTGATGACGCGGGCCCGGCAAATCAGGAAACAAACAACATACACGGTGCGACCGAGCGTCTCGCTAATCCAGCGCAGGCAAACCTGAACACGATACCAGCAGATTCTGCGTCGAGTCCTCCGGCCTTTCAACGCGAGGAGCCAGGGACTTCAGAACCGGTACCAATGGCTATAGATGACAACCCCAACCAGAATGCAACGACACAAGAAGGTCGCTCGGAACATTCAAATGAAAATGAACCTCAACTAAACAACGGAAAGGGAAAAAAGCTCAATGTCGACGACCACTATGTCTCTCAAAGTTCTAACTTCGATCAGAGGAAGGAACAGATATTACGAGAAAGATCTTCTACGGAATCGACGGACAAGTCACCTGATTTGTCCCCGGCGGCATCGCCGAAGAGGAAACGTAACAAGAAACGTAGACATGTTCATGGGGCTGCGGAGAAAGTTGCTCCCATTTTAAAGGAGAAATTGAGAAGCATGCGGGACAAAGACAAGAACAAAGCGGACCCAACATAGGAAGTAGAACAAAAGAAGAAGTCGAATGTACAATGCAGACATCACATACCGAGGCCGACCATCCCATCTGTGACAAAGACGAAGCATCCCTCCTTGGACGATGTGCTGCAGTGGCAAGATCTGAATGAAGCGAAGACATCAACGACGGTGCAGATGAGGACATGGAAGAGGAAAATTTACCAAAAGAAGATTTATTTTATTAAGATAGTGTTCGACAGTGTTACAACAGCACACAAGGTGTACACAATGAAAGGAGGTACACGGAATGAAAGAAAACTTTTGTCCTTAACGAAGTCTTGTACATTCCTAAATCACACTTACTCATGGAACAGACATATAATGTGACCACCTTAAACGTAAACAAAATTCAAAGTGAAGTTAAAGTTGCAGCGCTTAGATTTTTTTATATCAATCAGACACCGATATAGCTTTGCTGCAAGAGGTAAAAGTCAAAAACCTTTATGTGGCTGGTTACCAAGAAATTGTAAACATTGCCCATGAGAGCAGTTGCGGGATTGCAATCCTAGTAAGATACGGGATCGAAATAACAGACACTGCTCTTTAAGAATCTGGGAGAGGCATAAAATGCAAAATTCTTAATAAAACTTTCATCAATATCTATGCCCCTTCTGGAAACAACGCTAAACTGGAAAGAGCCGCATTTTACAAAACTGGCATTTTACCATTACTTTAACCTTGTTGACGTTTTAATTGGCGGTGACTGGAATTGTGTACTGTGGTGTCGCACAAGTCTAAAGTGCGCGCCACGTACTTTCGCCGCGCGCCGCCATGCACGCACGGAACGGCGTTCTTACGACGTCAGCCACGAGCGCCCTCTACTGCAACTCCGCTCGTGGCCACCACTGAACGACATCGTTCACTTGGGACTGAGATAGGAACCAGTTAAGACTTCGGAATCAGATAGGCACCAGTGAAGACTTGGCTATCGGACAGGCACTAGGCAGGCCTCTAGCTCAACCATTCCAGCATTCCAGCATTCTGCACTACTGAGCTATGTAAAAGTTAAGTATTGTATAAATTCTTTGCAATATATATCTCGTTCTAATTTACTCTAGTGTTTCTAGTTTCTGCTGTTCCACTGGCTGCTCACCTCCATACCTGCACAAGCGTGCATCCTTTATTCCTTATTCCTGTGTCGGTCTCATTCTACTCGGCCACCGACACCTACGACGGAAACGAGATACAAAAGCGACGACGAGGCTGGGACACAAAATGTACTACATGAAAAGGATGAAAGACCCAATTTTAATGTATCCACAGAACTATAAGGCCTAGTTAAAAATATGAAATGGAAGGATGCTTGGGAGATAAAGTATCCCACCATCGTGAAGTTTACTTATATCACTAACTCATCTCAAAGTCGATTAGATAGAATTTACGTATCCTCGACTTTAGAAAATAATGTTCAGGCCATTGAAGTGATACCCGCAATATTTTCTGACCATCAAGCAGTCAGGTGCAGTATAAGGCTAATGATACAGAGGAAGTACTGGGGGAGGTCGGTATGGAAATTGAATATTAACATGTTGCTAGAAAATTCTCTCGCTGACCACATTGCAGAGACTTGGCGGGCGTCTTTAAGAACACGCTACAAGTACAGATCCACTATGGAATGGTGGAGCGCTGTTGCTAAGAAACGGTTAAGAGGCACTTTGATAGAATACGGGAAAGAGAGGGCGAGGTGGTTGCGGCACACTATAGAGTTTCACTACACCTGCTTACGTGAACTCGATGAGCAATCGATGTCACAAGACATCTTACTGCAAATAAAGAGGACCATAGCCAAACTGATAAAGCTCAAACGGTCACAGAATGATGGTCTGAAAATAAAATCCCACACTCAGACTGTAGTTGAGGAGGAAAATACGTCGATATACCATCTCATCAAAAATGCGCAGCAAAGGAGGAGAACTTTTCTGGCGTCTCTTCGGGCAGAGGATAACAGCGTCCTGTCAACTCAAAAATACATTTTTTATCAATGAAGCCTACCGATTTTATACTGCACTCTATACCAAAAATAGTAGTAAAACGTGTGGAGAATCATACAGCTTTGGGTGTAACCCTATACAGCTGCCCCCTTCAAATGATTGCCGCTAACTGGAAAACAGTATTAGCTAAGATTCGAGGCACCCTTCAATTACACGACATGAGAGATCTAAATCTGAAGCAGAAAGTCAAGATCATAAACTGTGTGGTCCTCTCAAAAGCGACATACATAGGACAGGTTTTGCCTAGTCCAAAACAAATAGCAAAGGCAATCATGACAACGGTATGTCGATATATCTGGCAAGGACAGATTTTTAGGGTATCTTTAGATACAATAACTCTGAAAACAGAAGAGGGTGGACTCTCGCTTACTGACATTCAGCGGAAAACAACAGCATTATTCAAAAAAAGGTCACTGCAACTTATTGACAGTCACCCAGACAGCATAACAGCGCAATTATTCAAATTGTTTCAACCTGATAGCTTGCATCTGCCAGTCGACATCACCAAAATAAATTATAAACTGAAGTACATTAGACTTTATTATCTCGAATTAAGCTACATGATGAGTATTGTCTTGGACAGAAAGAAGAGGAACTACCACTATATTATAGAGAGATTAAAATCTAAGGAAAACAAAAACAGAATGGAGATTAAGTTTCCAAACAGAAACTGGAAAGTCATTTGGAAAAACATCAGTAATAATTTGCTTCCATTAGAAATACAGGTAGCGTGGTATAGAGTTATCAACAATATCGTTAGTACCAATGAGAGATTATATGCACTCGGACTTTGCGATACAAACAGATGCCCTAATTGCGACGCTATTGATACCTTGGACCATAGATTCATTTGTTCATAATACAGTGCAGTATGGCAGGAACTTAGGAAACAAATATCGTTCCTTAAGAGAAGCGACGGGAGAGAAATATCTTTAAATCTCATCTTCTTCCCAGACGAGATGTATTTTCCTGCCCAAAAAAATAATGCCATTTTGTCGCTAATGGGGCATTTTATTCATTACGTTATTAACAACAAAGGGACTGGCACTGTCCAGGAATTTAAAGAATTTGAACTACAAGGATATTACAAAATATTCCGGAAAAGAAATTTGAAAACGAATTACGGAAATATGTTGAAGATTCTCTTCGAGAAAGAGGATGTAGGATGATTACTACAGTCAATTAACAACGCAAATAGAGGCATGCCAAAGTAGGAGATAGCTGCTGAGGGTGAAGTACGGTGGGGACTTCGTGAGCCCCGTGGCCGCTACGGTAGCCGTGAAGGCCTCAGCAGAACCCTGAAACAGCATGCTGCAACGGATGTCGGACCACACTCCTTTTATACCAGAAAAAAAAAAAAAAAAAAAAAAAAAAGTTTATAAGCGATCAAGAGAACACGAAGAAAAAAGAATGACACAGAATATTTTAATTATTTTTATTATTATTATTATTTATTTAGTTAGGAGAAACCTTTCTGTTCATCACATTGCATAAAAAATTTTCTTTTCATTATTGATAGAGCTGAAGCATTGAATTAAAATTTGTGGTGCGGCCGGGAATCGAACCCGGACCTCCATGCTTACCACGCAGACGTCTTAACCGCCAGACTACCACACCACTAACGGTTAAGGCGCCTCGGAATAGTCTATGTACGATTTCCCTCCACAACACAAACTTTAATTCAGCTTCTTTGTTCCAAAGAAAATTGCCACTACTGCCAAGGCTCTCCATGCAGCGGAATAGCACCTCAGCAATGGACATGGTGGAACAATCCTGTTATGGTGATATAAATATCAATGAAACACAATGAAAGAATCCCTGAGACGGATTTGCGTCTCAAATATGCCAAAGACATTATTGATAGAGCTGAAGCATTGAATTAAAATTTGTGGTGCGGCCGGGAATCGAATTCAATGCTTCAGCTCTATCAATAATGTCTTTGGCATTTTTGAGACGAAAATCCGTCTCAGGGATTCTTTCATTGTATTTAATTGATATTTATATCACCATAACAGGATTGTTCCACCATGTCCATTGCTGAGGTGCTATTCCGCTGCATGGAGAGCCTTGGCAGTAGTGGCAATTTTCTTTGGAACAAAGAAGCTGAATTAAAGTTTGTGTTCTGGAGGGAAATCGTACATAGACTATTCCGAGGCGGCTTAATCTTTAGTGGTGTGGTAGTCTGACGGTTAAGACGTCTGCGTGGTAAGCATGGAGGTCCGGGTTCGATTCCCGGCCGCATCACAAATTTTAATTCAATCCTTCAGCTCTATCAATAATGTCTTTGACATATTTGAGACGAAAATCCGTCTCAGGGATTCTTTCATTGTATTTAATTGAAATTTTCTTTTCGTTCATCCAATGTCAAAGAAGAAGAAAGGAAATGCCACAGAAGAGGCAAAACGTGCAAAACTGCCAGTCAACGTTACTTTACCTGTTTATTTTCAGAAATCCCTTATTTCCAAGACGGAAATACGACGACTTCTGCATTTTCTTTTTCTCTGCTGTCAAAGAAGCACACATGGGAAGACTTATTTTTAAGTATCGGACAGCAGCAGCTATTCTTTATTAAAGGCAGATGAAGCCGACGCCGATGAAGGCGATGTTGGCGAGCAGAAGGACGGGTTGAAGGGGAGGAAGGAGACCCAACAAAAAAAAAAAAAAAAAAAAAAAATATATATATATATATATATATATATATATATATATATATATATATATATATATAATGAAAAAAATAATAAAAAAGAAAAAAAAAGAAAAAGAAAAAAAGGGGCTGAGGGGCGCCAGTCACGGTCTGCACGGCCACTACGGTCGGGGGTTCGAATCCCCCCTCGGGCATGGATATTTGTACCGTCCGTAGTGTTAGCTAGTTCATAAGTAGTTTGTAAGTTTAGGGAGTGATGACCCCGTAGTTAAGTCCCATAAGCTATACAAACATTTAAACATTTTTAATGCTATTTGAAAACCTAATCGTATAGAATGTGTTGACCATGAAATAAATAAATAATTCTCTTCCTTCTCTAAGATTCCTTCAAGAGGAGAAATATTTGTTTGCGCCTAAGAAGACTCGCCTATGTCTTTATTCTGTAACATGACGGTTCTGTTTTTAATATTCTTCACAATGCTATTAGACCAAATTACGCAAAATAAAAACTAAAGAAAGAAAATTTTGTCATTAATAGGATTATTTAACCGTAGCCTGAAATTTACGTTACGAAAGTTGATTTATGATTATATTTTTTAAAGGAGGGAGAACTGTCGTTGTGTAATGTGAGTGATAGAGGAAAAGCCTTTGTCAATGCGTTGAAGTGAGAAGAAAATGTGAAAGTTCAACATAAGCGCAGCATGTTACTCCGACATACACTACTGGCCATTAAAATTGCTACACCTAGAATAAATGTAGATGATATATTCATTGGACAAATATATTATACTAGAACTGACATGTGATTACATTTTCACGCAATTTGGGTGCATACATCCTGAGAAATCAGTACCCGGAACAACCAACTCTGGCCGTAATAACGGTCTTGATTACGCCTGGCAATTGAGTCAAACAGAGCTTGGATAGCGTGTACAGGTACAGATGCCCATGCAGCTTCAACACGATACCACAGTTCATCAAGAATAGTGATTGGCGTGTTGTGACGAGCCAGTTGCTCGGTCACCATTGATCAGAAGTTTTCAGTTGGTGAGATATCTGGAGAATGTGCTGGCCAGGGCAGCAGTCGAACACTTTCCGTATCCAGAAAGGTCCGGCCACTACGGTCGCGGGTTAGAATCCCCTCCTCGGCCATGGATATTTGTGCCGTCCTTAGTGTTAGCTAGTTTATAAGTAGTTTGTAAGTTTAGGGACTGATGACCCCGTAGTTAAGTCCCATAAGCTCTACGAACATTTGATTTTGCTCCTGCACATTCTAGTCACCATGTGTCACATCATATAAAAAATTGTTCTTCAACCTGTGTCGCAGCGGGGTGCAAAGTCTTGGCTGGGGAGAAGCCGTAACAAGTACAAGCACTTGTATGATAAAGTAAATAGGGGTTCAGTAACACAAAAATGTATGCCTAAGTGCCATTTATTTAATGTTAACATTGCAAAGTTCCTTGTGTAACATAGCTTATGAATTAAATGGAGCATACATTGTTTTATAATATAGTCAGTTAATGAGGAATAAGTGTAGAGCCTGAAAAGTGCTATCAGGAACCAATCAGTAGGTAAAACATCTTGATACAGTAAGTCTGAAAAATACGAAAAACATCTACTTCTTTGCAAAAACTGTTCAAATGTTTGTAAATCTATGGGACTTTACTGCTTGGTTATTTGTCCCTAGGCTTACAAACTAAGTTAAACAAGTATTGCAGCGCCACCAGCGGTAGAAGTTAGCCAAAGCGAGTAATCGAAAATTAAGAAGGAGCTGGTCGAAAACTTGACCATTGTTGTTTAATATCAGGTAAAATGGGATTCCACGTTATACTCAATGGAAATCCTTTTTCCCCTACTAATAAGATTATCTGATAATCTTATTTCGATCGATTCATTAAGGACACAATCCCAATAACGTGAGGCTGGAGCAATAATTTGCGTGTCTTCAAATGACATTTCATGCCCTTCATTAAGACAATTTTCAGCCACTGCAGACTTTTCTGGTTGGAACAGACGTGTGTGCCTTTGATGTTCTACACAACGGTCGTGAATCGTACAAATTGTCTGTCCAATATATACCTTTCCACAGTGGCAGGGGATTTTATATACTCCAGGCTTCCTCAGTCCCAATTCATCTTTTACAAATCCTAGAAGAGCTCTGGTTTTAGACAAAGGCAATAAGATACTTTTGATGTCGTTTATTGAAGGATTCTTGATATTTTTAAAGAAATACTTCCCGCATAACGTAAAAATGCAATTGATTTTGACGTGTCCGTGGGTGGTTCACGTGGTGGTCCGAATTGGAAAGCTCGACTGACTTGATGATTAGTATAGCCATTCTGCCTAAAAACAACCTTAAGATGATCCAATTCTTGCGTCAAATATTCAGAATCAGAAATGGCATAAGCTCTTTTGACGAGTGTACGTAGAACACCCAACCCTTTGATGTGGTGGATGACAGCTAGTAGCGTGGAGATAGCGGTCCGTATGTGTGGGTTTACGGTACACGCTGTGCCCCAAAGTCCCATTTTCTTTTTTATGAACTAAAACATCCAAGAAAGGCAATTTACCATCCTTTTCAATTTCCATCGAAAACTTTATGCGTGGATGAAGACAGTTAAAATGATCTAGAAACCAATGAAGGGCTTCCATTCCGTGTGGTCAGACAATAAGAATATCATCCGCATATCTCAAAAAACATGTAGGCTTAAGAGAAGAAGTGCAAAGAGCAATGTCTTCAAAATCCTCCATAAAAAGATTGGGGAGAGAGGACTCCCCATCGTCAAACCGTCAGTTTGTTCAAAAAAAGCATCAGTGAATAAGAAGTACATGGTAGTCAATACATGGCGACACAGTTCAGTGGTTTCGTTATCCAAAAGCTGACCAATTAACAACAAGGACTTCTCCAAAGGTATCTGAGTAAAAAGTGAAAAAACATCGAAACTTACAAGAATGTCATATGTTCCAAGATGTAGGGACATCAAACGTGGAATAAAATCAGTCGAGTTAGATACATGATGCTCACACTTCCCGACATAAGGACTGAGAACAGATGCAAGATGTTAGGTCAAATTATAAGTAGGTGCACCCAAGTTATTAACGATCGGCCGAAGAGGATTTCCAGGTTTATGGACCTTCGGTAAACCGTACAACCTGGGTGGTACCGCCGCTCTTGGATAAAGTTTTTTTTAGTGATATCCTCAGACAAAGAGCTCTTCTTAATAAGAGAGATGGTTTTCCGCTTTATCCGCTCTATAGGATCACTCCGTAATTTGCAATAAGCTGAATCCTCTAATAAATATGCCATTATTGCTAAATAATCTTCACGAGAGAGAAGAACAGAAGCACTGCCTTTATCAGCAGGAAGAATTACAAGATCCTTATCTTCCCTTAAAGAACGAATGGCCTGTCTTTCACTATAAGAAATGTTACTACTTTGAAGTGGTGCACTACGAAGGTGGTGAGAGACTTCTTGTCTAATTTCCTCAGCCTGATCTTCAGGAAAGCGTGCGATCGCCTTTTCAACAGCACTAATAAACTGAACAGTAGGCAATATCCTCGGTGTAGGAACAAAGTTCATGCCTTTCTCCAAAACTGACAGACTAGCATCAATTGTTCAAATGTTTGCAGAGCTTATGGGACTTAACTACGTGGTCATCAGTCCTTAAACTTACAAACTACTTATGAACTAGCTAATACTATGAACGGCACAAATATCCATGCCCGAGGGGGATTCGAACCCCCGATCGTAGTGGCCGTGCAGACTGTGACTGGCGCGCCGCAGAGCGCTCGGTCACCGCGGCCGGCCAGACTAGCATCTAGCATCGTCCAATTCTTTTTCAGTTAAATTAATAACAGTCCGACGACGAGAGATGTCATCAGATGTTGATATTAAACAACAACGGTCTAGTTTTCGACCAGCTTCTTCTTAATTTTCGATTACTCGCTTTGGCTAACTTCTACTGCTGGTGGCTCTGCAATACTCTTCACTTCCCAGAGGGCGCTCTTCCACTTCTTGCACATGCGCACTGGCCTGTTCTCGCGGTATAAAGGAGCCGCCGTTACAGCTCTGTATAGGGCATTCCGGTCTCCTCTTCAAGATCCAGTTCTACGCCCTTCCCACTAATTACGTCCGCCTCATCGCTTCCTTCCTTACCCGCCGCCCCTCCTATGTCACTGTCTGCAACTCCGACTCCTGTATGTTCTACCCCTCCGCCGGGGTGCCCCAGGGCTCAGTCCTCTCTACCCTCCTCTATCTCCTCTACTCTGCCGACATGCCTCAACCCAAACCTCCCGTCTATCTCCTCCAATATGCTGACGACACCGCCTTCCTGGCCCTCGCCCCCTCCCTTGCCCGCTCCCAGGTTTTTTCTCCAGTCCCACCTCACCGACTTCGCCTCAAGGTGCAACCGGGGGCTCCTATCCGTAAATCCAGAAAAATCCCAGGCAATCGTCATAGGTCGTACTACCCGCTCCTTCCGTCTCCACGATTTCTATCTAACCCTCCACAACCGCCCAATCCGACACACCCCCACCCTATAATACCTTAGCCTCACCCTTGACCGCCAACTCTCCTGGACCCCATTCCTCAAATCCCTCCGTGAGAAAGCTCTGTCCCGCCTTAACCTCCTTAAACTCCTTACCGGCCGGACGTGGGGCCACAACCCTTCCACTGTCCTTCACACCTATAAATCCATTATGCGCCCCGTCCTTTGTTCCTTCCACCCCGCCTGGATATCAGCCCCTCCTACTTTCTACAAATCCCTCCAGATCCTGGAACGCCATGCCCTCCGCCTCGCATACCGTATCAGACTCCCTTCCCCCATGCGGATCCTCTATGACCTCATCCCTTCCCTCCTCTCCTCCAACACCTTGAACATCTCCGCCTCCTTTATATAACCCGCAAAATACCCTTCCCTTACCAGATACCGAACTTCGTCCCGATATCTACCCATCCTACCAACTCTGATCCCTTCCCCGTAGCATCAGCACCCCTCCCCTCTCTCCCGTCCCTTTTCCTTCCCACCCGCTTGGCTACCCCTACCCATGCCCAGAGTCTCGTCACTTCTCTTTCCCCTTCTTTCTCTCTCTTCCCTCCCCTTCATCCTCCTGCCCCGTGCTTCCCCCGTCCCTGTCCCACCTCCCCCCTCCATGCCCCTCCCCACCCCCCGCAGTGTCTCCAGTGTCGTGTGTTTTTAACCAGTGCCTCCGTGATCGCCATCCCTCAGATTTTATTCTCTGCGCTGTCCACTGTCTTCGTGTTTGTCCTTAGTGTTTTCTGCAATGTACTTTTAAATCGCCGCCGTGGCCCTCTGTTTTTACTGACTATGTGTGTTTTATTACTACTCGTCTGTTCTCGTTCTCTGATATATGTTTGTCCCGTTTGTCAATTGTTTTTACTTTCCGCAATTTTATTCCTCTTTTTATGTGTTTTTATTACTCTGTCTTAACATGTATGTCACAAGGCTGAAGAGCAGCCACCGCAGCTGCTGCCAGCCTGCCAAATGTTTCACACAGTTGGCTTCAAAATACAATAAAGGAAAAAAAAAGCTCTGTATTGGGAAAGTGTGGTTAGCCTGCCAGCGGCAGCCATGCTGGGCCTATTACGCTGCTGCTTACGCACCGACAGCTACAACGTTCCCAGCGCTCAGCAATACTTATCAACCGATTTTGGTAAAGCTGTTCGACAAAAAAATTTAATGCTTTCACATGTCATAGTGTGATATATTTGCTCGAGAATGATCTGATTTTCTATTCATTATTACGTATAGTTTCCGCGCTACATCAAATTAAGTAAAGTACTGCGCAATATTTTGAGGAGTTTGCAGAGGAAAAATCGCATTGCGTAGACTTTGCGTATAGTTGATTTTAACACATACAATGCTGCGGACGAAATGTAGGCAAGATATCGAAATTTTATTTATGGTTGAGAGCGGAACGATAACTCTTTTCATTCTCGAGTTACAGGGTATTATATCCGACGGACAGATGCGGGAACTTAGCGTAGTTCTGTCCATGCGGACCTGGAGGCTCTGCGAATTACTTATCGTCCGATTTTAAGAAAATTGCTTGGTTTGTGGCTCCAGATCTAAAGAGTTCACCTAAAAATTCAGATTGACCTGTACCGTTGCCAGATATTCGAATAGGCCGCGAACATGTCGTCATCAGAGCATAGCGTAAATGAAGAAAACCATTTAGATCATGGATAAGTCTTTGGCGAGTATTTTCTTGCGTATTATGTACTTATATCTTACATGAACTATCTTACTGTTTTCGGCAACTACCTGCTGATAAGACCAACGACGAGTGTAATTTAACCTCACGATATTATGCAGGACTTTTCTTCACACATTTATTCAAGTTAAAATTGCTGCGTGATCCATTCGTCAGTGAATCTTTAATCTATTAAATTATATTACGAGTTGGTAGAAGAACCGAAGGACGCTTCTGGGCTCCTAGTTTTCTCTGACGACTTTCATCAGACAGACTGTTCATCTTCCTGCATTTCTGATATCTAATGGAAGTACTATAATGTTTACCTCCCTTCTTCGCCTCTTTAAACACCCAAAAGGACAACACTGTGGCATTATTCAAACCCAAACATACGAATATTCACAAGGCTTCTCATGGCAGCCAAGCAACGTAGAGGATCAAGATGCTGGAACGAACCACGTGAATCGATTTCAACCAATCACGAGCTGCAGACGGTGGCAAGCGGCGCGGAAAAGGATGGCCATACTTCCCTTATACAGAGCTTTAAGCCTCCGTAACTGATGTGTCTCCAGTTCCGGCGTGATTATGCACCAGTCGTACCTGAAGATGGTGGCAAGGTGGACCGCCGGAATATCGTATGAGCAGATCGACATAATCCGGCCGCAAACCCGTGAAGAACAACAACCGCGTTTATCTTCGAAGAATTGCGTGCATCCCTACATTTTCAAGAACGCTTCTGGGTAAATGTGTGGGGTGGTTTGATAGGCAGTCTGTTGATTGGTTCTGTTGTCTTGCTGCATCGTCTTCATTACCCCGTCATATACACTTTCTTAAAAATCAGCTTCTAGCCTTATTGGATGAGATTCCTATGGCTACAATAATGCACACGTTGTTCTGCGATGATGGGCTTCCTGAAAATTCTAGTCATTAGGCTGCATATTTTCTAAATCCAACATTCTCCGGAAGTATTTGGAAACGTTTCTTGGCTACTAAAGGTTCCAGGTCCTTACCTATTTGGACTTTTGCCTGTGGGGATGGTTGAAAGACGAAGAAAAAGTAATCACTAGAGCCGGACAGATCGTTCGGATTATGAATACTGTAGCCCTTACTAAATAACTCAAAGACGACGGCAGTAGAGATAAATACGGTGTAATCAGAAAAAGTCAAAATGACTTTTTGAATATAAGCTTTGAAGGTTCTCATTATCCTATGCTTTGAGTTTCTTTGGGTTATATATCCTTTTCAGTCTGTAAGTTTACATATGTGCACCTTCGTTCGTATGCTTATATCTTTGCCTATGGCGTATTCTGCGTGCTGAGATCGCGAATGCACGATCGTGTACCTTTGTGCTTTCAAATGATGCCGCTTGGAGCGATCTTGCAGCTGTACTTCGTGAGCTACACGAATCAAATGTTTATTGTTAATGAAGATGGAGGCCCGGCAGCGTCGTTATGACGTCAGTAATACATAAAACTTTATGTGTTTATCTTCGTTGTAGTGAGTGATAAGTGAAGTTGAAGGACTGAAGAATTATCTGAAAGTCAGCAAATGTATATTGTTTGAATTTTCCTGTGTCATAAATGACGATGTTTTTAAAGTACACGTGTGTGTACCTTCGTTCTTGGCGTGTAGTTTTAGGATAGCTCTGTACTTCAAAACCAACTGTATTTTCGCTCCTCATATGCTAAATGATGAATAGATATCACGCATACTGAATCGAAGTGATGCAGAATGTTCAAATAGTACTTATTCGCTGAAATGGAGCAACAGGATACGTGTTCAGATTCTGAATGTCAAGCTAAAGACGAAATTTTGCTTCAAAACAATGAAGATTTAACGAATGATAGTGTTAAAAATCCATAAGATATTTCAGGTGGAGAGATACTTGGTTAGTATTGCACTTTTTTGTCATTTTTATTTATTTGTTTATTGTGGAGAATAGTAATTTTTGTATCCTTATTTCTACCGAAATATGTAAAAGGTCATATCAAATTTTAAGAAAATTGTTGGTTTGGTGCCAACCAATAATTTGTTCGTTTCCATCATGCTGAGTGGGCTCGTCTCCGCAGAAGAAACAGGCAAGTGATTCTAGTGGACCCAAAGGAGTATTGGAATCTATTGTGGAGTACTTTCCAGCTAAATTTTGGGAGTTTGTGGCATATCAGAAAAACCTGAAATCTGTTCAGGCTAGTTCGCTTAGATTGAAAAGAACAGCGTCAGATATTTTCCATTATTTTGGGATTGAAATTACCATTGGGACTCACAAAATCATCAGGAAGTAATAAATACTTGTAAAATAAGTATTTTAAAATTTCATATTCTAAATAAAATATGCAGATTGTACAAATACAACGTACTGTACTTAATTTTACCTTCAAATACCTTACGTTCCCAGAAAGGAATTTAAGAAATATGTTTATGATTGAAACCCGAGGAACACAAATGTGTACTACCAAATTTTTAAACATGAAAATTTTCTAAACTGTTAAACCAAAGAATCCGCTGTCTGTGCAACCTAAAAAACAATAACATACAGACATTTTCAAAATTTGAAATTAATCTTAGCACTGGTACTGAAGAGGATATTACCAGCAGTATCTAAGCACTCAATGAAAATTGGAAACATGTTTTATGGCTTTTTCCTGTTGTTGTTGTTGTTGTCTTCAGCCTGGAGACTGGTTTGATGCATCTCTCCACAATACCCTATCCCTAGCAAGCCTCTTCAAGTACACATAAGAACGGCAACCTACATCCATTTGAATCTTTTTCCTAGCTTTTCGTATATACCGCTATTTGCTAAAATATTTATTATTTCTCATGGTACACCCTGTACAAAAGAGTCTGTTCAAGGGAAATGAAGACCATGTTTACATGGTTTCCCAAAACCGGATTTCCCAATTCCACTTTTGGTTGGTCATGTAAACACTCCAAAATTGATTCTGGAAATCCGCTTCTCTAAAGCGGTTTTCCAGTTCCACAATCGATTTTCGTGCCAATGTAAACGCAACCGTTTTTGAAGCGTTCTTGGCTTGTCCGATTATGTTTTCTTGTAAAGAATTTTCGGCACATATGGAAAGAGTGATATTTTCTAATGTGAAATAAAAATATAAATATTAGAGAGAACATAAATCTGTGTATTTAAATAAAGAAAAATAGCGGCTGTGCTGACTAAATCAGGAAGTGAATCAGCTCTTTTTCAGCCGCCATATTAAGTGTGTTAAGAAATCCGATTCATACTGTGCCATGTAACCACGACAGCGGATATCAGTTTACGAAAATCGGTTTTCGTCTTTCGGAAGATGTGTTCCACATTAAGGTAGTGAAAGAGTCGCGGTTGTATTCTGCCAATATCAGACAAGCTGATAGTGGGGCAAAGGAGGATCCCATTAAATAGGGGAGTTGAAAAAGGTACACACGTACACATTCAAAAAACGTAAACTTGCGGCAAATAAAAAAAATAGAATAAAATAAAATTAAAAAAAACTGTTTTGTGAGAAAAGTAATTGTTATACAGAAAAATTTAAGTGTAACAAACACATTGCACTTGGTACCTATGTATAAATATTTGTTATATATCATGTAACTGCGTAAATATGTTCAGGAATATGTACCTTTTTCAACTCAAAGTTTTTAAATGCACAAATTTCTGTCGAATTTGTGGATTATGCTAAAAAGGTTTTAGAAATAAGCAAGTAAAATTATTCAATCTTTATAAAAAAACAAAAAAAAAATGTATTTCAAAACTTTTGGCTATATACAGGGTGTTTCACTAAGTAATGCGGTAGGTCAACACAAGAAATGTTACACTTTCTGCGGAGCTATGAACATAGTTTATTGTATCATTTTTCAAAGAGTTACAACACAAAGATATAATTTTTTAAATGGAACAATAGTTTTTTTCTATCGTGCATTGGATTCGTTGAAACCAGCTGCGTCGAAATCAATTTAAACTACATTCCTATCACTGTTAGTTTGGGAGCTACAACCCTTCAAAGTTTAGGGGGCGGAGGCTACGACAGCGTAGCTGACTGACTGGTGGTCATGAGGCAGTGGGCCGTGCCCCAGGGGATAGCCACTCGGCCAGTCAGCTACGCTATCACAGCCTCCGCCCCTGGAACTTTGAAGGGTTGTAGCTCCCAAACTAACAGTGATAGGAATGTAGTTTAAATTGATTTGGACGCAGCTGGTTTAAACGAAGCCAATGCACGATAGAAAAAACTATTGTTCCATTTAAAAATTATATCTTTGTGCTGTAACTCTTTGAAAAATGATACAATAAACTATGTTCATAGCTCCGCAGAAAGTGTAACATTTCTTGTGTTGACCTACCGCATTAAAATTTCCTGTCACCTATTATTGTATAAGTTACAGAGGCAAACACACTTAGTGAAACACCCTGTATATTTACAAAAAAATTATGTTTTCCGACTAAACATTTTTCATTGTTGGACTTAAGCAGACACTCGTCAATCTTCTTATTCTAGTGGATCAGCAGCTGAAAAAAAAAACCGTGTTTGTAAAACTTTATAAAAAATGTCCTTTTTCATTTTTACTATCAAGAACGCCTGCTAACTTTTCCGTCTACCATAAATGTTTTTGTTTGTGACGTCTTGGTTCACCGCTGTCACTGTCTGCTGCTGATATTGTTACTTGGTTAAACCAAAAACTAATGAACTTTACTAAAATTTGGCACTGATCATATCACTTAACACTGAAGAAGGAACATATTCCAGGAATATGTCCCTTCTTCAACTCATCCGTATATGACTATTGTTGTCAAGTATCAGTTAACACTGAAGAAGGAACATATTACAGGAATATGTCCCTTCTTCAACTCATTCGTATATGACTATTGTTGACAAATGCATTTGAAGTAGATGAAGATTTTCTTTTTTATGCTCAGTGGATGTAGATTCGTCCAAAGATGAAAATGGCTATCTCAGTTTAATTTGTGAAATTTGTGGAATGTATACCTTTTTCAACTCACCCATTCAATTGGGAATAAGTGGGAGGGGCTTACCAGGAACAACCAAGGAAAACCTCCCAAAAACCTTGCTCGGAACCGGGAGATTGGGACCAATTTAATTTATCTCTGGGACGTTGCCCCAAACTAAAAATAGATTATCGGGGGAGCACGCGTGCACTCACGACAATCAAAGATCCGACGCCCGAGTTACTCTCGTAAACTCGTAGCGATCAGCTCGACCAACAGTGGACAACCTTGTCCATAGAGGAGCCGCACCCGGGAGCTCGGTATCCTCTGTGTCGACGTGTTGTGGAGACGGAAGAGGAAGTACATTAAGATTACATAGGAAACATCATACTGCGAGAAGAATTTGACAGAGCACTGTAAGATTTGAGTCGAAACAAGGTTTTGGAGTAGAAGTTCCCTCTGAACTGCTGATATTCTTTGGACAGCCATTCGTGAAAAAACTTTTCCACCTCGTGTGAGACAGCTGAAATACCCTCAGACTTCAAGAAGAATGTAGGAATTCCAATTCGAAAGAGAGCAAGTGTAGCCAGTTGCGAAAATCACAGAACTATCAGTTTAGTGGGTCATGGTTGCCCAATACTGAAAGGAATTATTTACAGACGAATGGAAAAAACGTAGAAGCCGAGTGCGGGAAAGAGCAGTTTCGAATTAGAAGAAATTTAGGAACACATATTGCAATATTCCCTTTACGACTAATCTTAGAAGATACAGTTGTGTTTGTTGCGTCTTTATAGACTTTAGTTAGATAATTATATGGCGTCAGAAAGCGCCTCGGTGAAGCGTTTCTGTCTTTGTGGGGCAAACAGCTTCGGGCGGATTGGACATTAGTAGCTGGTGACGCCGTCTGTAGCCTCTCGGTGCCCTGCAGGTGTCGTGCTAGAGGTGGGTCGCTGATGGAGAACCAGGTGCCAACTTTGTTATACGGCGAGTTTCCGGCTGTCAGAAGCGACAAATCGTCCGCGACACACAACGAAAGCATTAGCAGGTTATCGCGTATCACCGGACTCCGCGATGTAAAAGCCCTAGTCTCCCCTGTAGATCACTGTCGGCCGTAACTTCTCTTATCTTGTTCGAAAACACGAAATCAGTTTCCCTACACTTCACAAGACATTCGGTGTTGCATATTTCCTTCCACACTTCTCTTCCACCGTTACTGGGCCCCAAAGAGCAACTGTGAAAAGATGTTTGATAAGTGTGCAACTCTAATTCTTTTATATATTAAATGACGTGATTAATTTAATATATAAAAGAATTAGAGTTGCACACTTATCAAACATCTTTTCACAGGTGCTCTTTGGCGCCCAGTAACGGTGGAAGAGAAGTGTGGAAGGAACTATGCAACACCGAATGTCTTGTGAAATGTAGTGCAGTAGTGCAGTGAAGTGTAGTGTAGTGCTGACAAGTGTGAAAATTACAGAACTATCAGTTTAATAAGTCATGGTTGCAAAATACTAACACGAATTATTTACAGACGAATGGAAAAACTTGTGGAATCCAACCTCGGGGAAGATCAGTTTGGATTTAGGAGAAATGTAGGAACACGAGAGGCAATACTCACATTAAGACTTATCTTAGAAATAGGCTAAGGAAAGGGAAACCTACGTTTTTAGCGTTTACCGACTTAGAGAAAGCTTTTGACAATGTCGACTGGATTACACTCTTCCAAATTCTGAAGGTATCAAGGGTAAAATATAGGGAGCCAAGAGTTATATTCAATGTATACAAAAACCAGACAGCGGTTATTAGAGTCGAAGGGCAAGAAAGGGACGCAGAGGTTGGGAAGGGAGTAAGACAGGACTGTAGCCTCTCCCCAATGTTATTCAATCTGTTCAATGAACAGGCAGTGAAGGAATTCAAGGAGAAGTATGGAGAGGGCATTAAAGTGCAGGGAAAAGAAATAAAAACGTTGTGGTTTTGCCGATGACATAGTAATTCTGTGAAAGATCTGGAAGAGCAAATGAATGGGATGGACAGTGTCTTGAAAGGAGGATATAAGATGAACATTAACAATAGTAAAACGAAGGTAATGGAATGCAATGTCAGAAAATCAGGCGTTGCTGAAAGAATTAGATTAGGTAATGAGACAATAAAAGTAGTAGATGACTTTTGTTATTTGGGTAGCAAGATAACTTCTGATGGCCGAAGTAAAGAAGATATAAAATGTAGAATGGCTTTGGGAAGAAAAGCGTTTCTAAAGAAGCGAAACATGTTAACATCCAATATTAATTTAAATGTTAGGAAGTCCTTTCTGAAAGCATTCGTCTGGAGTGTAGCATTGTATGGGAGTGAAACGTGGACGATAAAGAGTTCAGATAAAAAAGAAAGCTTTCGAAATGTGTTGCTACAGACGAATGATAAAAATTAGATGGGTAGATCACGTAACTAATGAGGAGGTGCTTAACCGAATCGGGGAGAAAAGGAGTTTCTGGCATATACTGACCAAGAGAAGGGATAGATTGGTTGGACACATTCTGAGACATCAAGGTATTGTCAACTTAGCATTAGAATGAAGCGTTTGGGGTAAAAATCGTAGAGGGAGACCGAGAAACGAATATAGTAAGCAGATTCAAAAGGATGTAGGTTGCCGAACGTAGTCTCAGTTGAAGAGATTTGCACAGGACAGGGTAGCGTGGAGAGCTGCATCAAACCAGTCTGCGGACTGAAGACCACAACAACAACAAATGACGTAATTTGATCATGACCTTTATCTTTGGTTTTGACTCTCTTCGTTCGTCTAGGGGTGCACTAAATCTTCCCGAGGTGGCGTTGCTTTAAATGTGATAAATACACAAAATTGCAATACGTAAGTACTAATGACTTGTCAGCACTTTAATAATGGGTTTACATTTTGAAACAAAACAGTCATACTGAATGGAATCTCCGTTAGCTGCACGGTACTCGTAGATTGAATCAACTAGTTCCGTGGTATTAGAGCCACATCATTAGGATTATCTGTATACAAACAAGAGCAAATCCCAATTACAATCATGTTATGGTAATTTTAATTTGGGCTACAGGTGAAAAATTTAACGTTTCAGGGAACAGGACTAGACTATAGTTTTAACACAGACTGACAATATTTGGTCGTCTAGAGGCACTGAAAAAATATGAAATAATCTGTGAGTACATTTCCACGTACAGTTTTCTTATCTATAGCCCAAATGTAAATCACCGTAATGTTATTGGCATTTGCTCTTCTTTGTATACACACAACCCTGATGATATGGCACGAATGCCATGAAACTAGTTGGTTCAATAAACGGAAGCGGTTTCCCTTCAGTATGACTCAAGTCTATAGATGCGGATGTCCACTATACATAATTTGTTGAATAAAACAGTTTATATATCTTTTGATGCTAATCAGTAGACTCGCGGTTAAGTCCCTAAGATTCTTTAGTATTAGCTCGATCCGCAATTAATGAATAAAATGATAGCTGGAAAACACTTCGATGTGTTCGCAGTTAAGAATTACCGAAATGAAAATAAAACCGAATCCCCACTACTGAGCCAAAGACGAATTTCAAAACTGCTCAAAAATAGTTTAAACTTCAAACCGCACTGCAATTTTTCTATGTCACACTGGTTGAAACAAAAAATTCAAAAAATTATCACACTGCAACGGCGTTGGCTCCGCACAGCTCACAAAACTTCTTCCTAAACCTTATAAACACCCTACTGGTCATTAAAATTGCTACACCAAGATGCAGGTGATAAATGGGTATTCATTGGACAAATATATTATGCTAGAACTGACATGTGATTTCATTTTCACGCAATTTGGGTGCATACATCCTGAGAAATCAGTACCCGGAAGAACCACCTCTGGCCGTAATAATGGCCTAGATACGCCTGGGAATTGAGTGAAACAGAGCTTGGATGGCGTGTACAGGTACAGATGCCCATGCAGCTTCAACACGATACCACAGTTCATCAAGAGTAGTGACTGGCGTATTGTGACGAGCCAGTTGATCGGCCACCATTGACCAGATGTTTTCGGTTGGTGAGAGATCTGGAGAATGTGCTGGCCAGGGCAGCAGTCGAACATTTTCCGTATCCAGAAAGGCCCGTACAGGACCTGCAACATGCGGTCTTGCATTATCCTGCTGAAATGTAGGGTTTCGCAGGGATCGAATGAAGGGTAGAGCCACGGGTCGTAACACATCTGAAACGTAACGACCACTGCTAAAAGTGCCGTTGATGCAAACGAGAGGTGACCGAGACGTATAGCCAATGGCACCCCATACCATCTCGCCACATTATACGCCAGTATGGTAAAATAGGGCCACTGTACGAAATGAAAGCTTAATTCTGGTAGGAGGTACCCAGATAACAGTTTACTGTTATAAAAAAAACTTAATTTTAGCAGTAAAATTACCAAAAGGTCCGCGTGAACTACCGGCTACTCCCTGCTGCAAAACCTTGTTCCCTGGCCCAAATTGAGAACTGACTTGGTTCAAATTACTCTAATAACAGGAAATTAACGATCAGTGGCCAATATACGTAGCAGCACACACGAAATTACACACATGCATTAATAAACAAGTCACCACAATTAAAGTTATTTCATAAAGGTGGCTAAGAAAAACATTTATGGCGCAACGGGACTTAAAAATAAAAAAAATTGCATCAGAGCTTGTTCTCAGCACTGGTGAAAAACAATGTTAAGTAAAAGGGGGAAGGTGCTCGAGAACTACAATTTACAGGCAAGTCAAAATTACATTGAACTTGTTTATTCAGGTGGAACGCAAGCAAATTTTGATAATCCAATAAAAATGCATCCCATTTATACGATCTAATACTGACGATGCCCAGTATTTAATTTATCATAAATTACACAGGACGTAACGCTACTGGGGGGGAGGATTTACAAACAACACTTATTCGCTCACACACACCCAATGCAACAGCGAAACTCACCAAAATCAGCGTGCTGAAACGAGGTAGAAGCAGGCGCCGTTATCGTAGGCGAAATTTAACAAACCCGGAGGTACCACACAACACAATATACAGTGAAACTGCGAAGATCGCTCTGGTCTGTCGTGCCTACTTTGAGATGGTGCGTGAGTATAGCAGAGTTAAATGGCATGCTGATAAGACCGCGATCAAACACGCTAACGGCGACACACGGCTACGTTACATGATCTCACTCCACTAAAGGTGAAGTGGTTAAAAATCGGATTCATTACACAAAATCACAAGTTGCAATCTGAGAGTAAACTATGTAGGCACTGGTGTTATGAGAAGTGGCGTGAATTCAGGTGACTAGTGGCAAACCCCTGAAGTCGGAGTTCGGACCCACATGGTTCCGAAAACCGATAAAATGTGTAATTTCAATTTCCGAAAAATTAAGAAAATTAACTACGGCACGCAATCCGTAGAACTGCGTAGAATTTCATGAGGAAGCTACTGAAATGCAGCAACATGCGATTGGGAGCGTTCACAGAGACGGAAGATCAAATGTTCAAATGTTTGTTAAGCTTATGGGACTTAACTACGGGGTCCCCTCCCTAAGCTTACAAACTACTTATGAACTATCTAACACTAAGGACGGCACAAATATCCATGCCCGAGGGGGGATTCGAACCCCCGACCGTAGTGGCCGTGCAGACCGTGACTGGAGCGTCTCAGTCCCCTCGGCCACCGCGGCCGGCGAGACGGAAGAACTCCAGTCTCAAAACCCGGAAAAGTGAAATAATTACAAAGTCGGAAAAAATAAAACCTACGGCATACAACCCATAGAAATGTTTAGAATTAAATAAGGAAGTGAATTAAATGCGGCTTCACGCGATCGGGAGCGATTACTGAGACGGATGAAGTCAAGTGTAAAAAAAACCAGAAAAGTGAAATAATTACAAAGTCGGAAAAATGAGAATAAAAACCGGCATGCAACCCTTAGAAATACATAGAATTTCATAAGCAAGATATTGGAGGAGGTTGTACAAGACTCGAACAAAATTACTGACAAAGACTGAGTGCATACAACAAGTTCGGAGAAGAAACAGCAAAATTAAAGTAGGCGGGGAGAGAAGATCGCGAAATGTTAGTGGAAATCGAAGGATACACGCATAGTTGCTTGCCTGATGGGCATGGAACAAACAATAGTGGAAGCTGAAGGCTTTTTTCTAAGAAACAACCGTGTGGAGCACATATCACTCACGGAAGGAAACGATAAGAAAGATTTTACATGCACTGTACAAAAATGAACATATCGTCTGTTAGAAATTGGGCCCCACAAAGCTAGAATGAATTTACACAGAGTTTGTACACTGCCACATCATCACAAAAGGTTTGAATATACCAGGCCGTTATCAAACTGCAACTACTAACACCTACACCGCGTTTATCTGTTGTAAATCACTGGATTGAAAAACTAAGACACATTTCCGCGCACGATCGAAAAAAATATTCCGAAAAATGAATCTAAGTTCCAGAGTCTAAGTTAAACATTGTAGACAAAGAATCGCTGTCATCTCCGCGGACACAAGAGCAGAACCAACATTACCTCACCACGATCCGAGCACCAAGTGAAGAGCGAGCGGCCAGGATGCGCGAAGCTACCGGAAAGTGGCAAAACCCGAAAAAACATCGCGAGACTCGTACTGGCGAGGGCTCGCCGACTGGCTTGTAACCAAAGGGTGTGGAAACCTCTTTGGTAGCATCAGCAGCAGAGGCTGGTAACGATTAACTATCGATACTGAGCCAGAGAGAACCATGCGAATCGAGCTATTACTACCCACATTCAGACAGCTATTAGATTCTCGCACATCCGCTTAACAGTAAAACAAGTACACATTTTCACAGGGACAGTGGCGTAGCAGAGTAGCCGTACTTATTGCCACATTCATAAACACAATAGTAAATTATTAAAAAAACAAAATCCTAGCAATATTAACATTTCAGAAACTAATATTTTAAAACATGAAATAAAAATGCTATTCATCACGCCTCGAAAAGAGTGGGGTTCTAGTACTAACAAAATGTTAATCTAGCGACATCAAATAAATTACAATTTTATAAAAAATATATGGAAGACGACAGACGGCAATCTTTCAATGGCGATGACGAATACGCGCTTCCAATGTTCGTTCCCCGCGATGTCGCCACATACGGATGCGACCATCATGACGCCGTAAACAGAACCTGGATTCATTCGAAAAAATGACGTTTTGCCATTCTAGCACACAGGTTCATCGTTGCGTACACCATCGCAGGCGCTCCTGTCTGTGATACAGCCTCAAGGGTAACTGCAGCCATAGTCTGCGAGCTGATAGTCCATGCTGCTGCAAACGTCGACGAACTGTTCTTGCAGATGGTTGTTGTCTTGCTAACGTCTCCATCTGTTGACTCAGGGATCGAGACGTGGTTGCACGATCCGTTACAGCCATGCGGATAAGATACATGTGATCTCGACTGCTACTGATGCGAGACCGTTGGGATCCAGCACGGTGTTCCATATTGCCCTCCTGAACCCACCGATTCCATATTCTGCTAACAGTCATTTTATCGCGACTAACGCGAGCAGCAATGTCGCGATACGATAAACCGCAATCGCGATAGGCTACAATGCGACTTCTATCAAAGTCGGAAACGTGATGGTACGTATTTCTCCTCCCTACACGAGGCATCACAACAACGTTTCACCATGAAACGCCGGTGAACCGCTGTTTGTCTATGAGAAATCGGTTGGAAATTTTCCTCATGTCAGCACGTTGTAGGTGTCGCCATCGGCGCCAACCATGTGTGAATGCTCTGAAAAGTTAATTATTTGCATATCACAGCATCTTCTTCCTGTCTGTTACATTTCGAGTCTGCAGCACGTCATCTTAGGTTTTAGCAATTTTAATGGCCAGGAGTGTAAAACGTACACGGACGAGTGGACTAAAGACTCTAAGGCTTGTCCTTATGTAGCCTCGGTCTCCAGCACGAGAATTCCGCCTGTCTTCTCCAAAAGCGCCACAACTGGCGTCTCCTAATGGGTTTAAGCGATGGCCAGTTTAAATTTATTACTTTTTACTCTTTTAACAATGGAAAGCCGACAGGAACGTCAGTAAAGGAGGATAGGTAACAACTCACCGTGAAGAGGCTCGCTGAGCTGCTGACAGACACAAACGTAGACAATCTCATTCAAAAAACAAAATTTTCGGCCATGGCCTTCGTCAGAAAAAGAAACATACATTCACGCAGTCCCTCAGACAACTATACACACACAACCATCAAGTCCGGCCACACCAGGGACACAAGAAAAATATATCCAGTGCACATTGGGTCTAAAATGCATACCTTAAGAGCTATCTACATCTATAGCCATACTCGGCAAGCCAACTTCACGATGTGTGGTGGAGGGTTCTTTGCGTAGCACTGTAACTTCCTCCTGTTCCAGTCGCGAGTAGTTCGCGGGAAAAGACTGCCTGTATGCCGCCATGTGGGCCCTCGTATCTCTGGTCTCATCCTTGTGGTCGCTTTGCGAGATACACATATACGTAGGAGAGAGCATTGTATTGGTTGACCCTTCATGAAAGCTGAAACACGCCCACTGAATGTATGGTCGTGTTCCATTTTAAGTTATTCAAATGTTCAAACGTTTGTTAAGCTTAAGGTACTGAACTACGGGATCATCAATCCCTAAACTTACAAACTACTTATGAACTACATACAACTAAGGACGGCACAAATATCCATGCCCGGGGGGGGGAGGATTCGAACCCCGACCGTAGTGGCTGTGCAGACCGTGACTGAAGCGCCTCAGTCCCCTTGGCCACCGCGGCCGGCTTTGAGTTATTCATTGCTCTAAAGTGTTTCTTCACCATTGACTTGACTTAGTTCCTGTCGTTCCTCTGGAACATAGGGCCGAAACGAAATTTCTCCACCTGATGCGATTTCTGGCAAGTCTCTTGCCATCCTCTGCAGCTTCTCTCTGGATCGTTCTTTTCCAGTGTGTTTGGGACGACCGTGTTTCCTCACTCCTTGAGGGTTCCAGTCCAACGCCACCTTTTCAATAGCTTCATCAGGTTTTCTTAACGTATGCCCAATACATTTTCATTTTCTTTCTTTGATTTGTATGTTGGCTGGTTGCTGATTTGTCCTCTCCAAAGATCTTGATTCGTCATTATATTTGGCCATCGTACGTTTAAAATACGCCGGAGACAACCGTTAATAAAAACTTGGAGCTGGTTTTTGATGTGGTTAGTCACTTTCCAAGTTTCGCAACTATACATCAGGACTGCCTTCACGTTGCTATTGAAAAACCGGAGTTTTGTTTTCTTGAAATGTTTCTGTTTCTCCAAATGGAGTACAGCTGGACAAACGCACCATTTCCTTTGCGGATGCGACTACGGACATCCTCTTCCCCATTAATACTGTTTATTTGTATGTCAATTATTTTATTGATCAAAATATCCACGGGTGTACTGCCGGTCTATAGTGTCCAACGGGCACAATATTTCGGCGATCAAACATGTCGCCATCATCAGGTGAACTGACGGACTGAGCTCCTGGAAACGCGCCGGCACGGAGATCCGCACGCTACGGCTGCTCGAAGGGAACTGGGTTCTAGCCCGGTAGCGGGCCATTTAAATACCCTCGGCCCGCGGAGCGACCCCTCCGCGGTCCGCGCCCCGCGCCGCGGCCGCGCAGTGGAACCGTTTGCACCGGCGTCTGAGAAGACGTCGGTGTGAGGGCTCTGTCCGCCGTGGTCGTCACTTCGTTACGTTTGCTAGATTTACTCTTAATTAACCCAATCGCTGGTTCCCAAGCTTTGCTAAGATTATAGCCAGAGTCACGGTTTATGAGGTCGTCACTTGTGCGAATTTCAATGGCCTCTCTAACGACGCAGTCCCAGTATCTCGACGTCTGTACCAGAATCCTAGTGTGTTCATACTCCATGGCGTGATTCTCCGACAAACAATGTTCAGCGACCGCCGACTTGCTCGGATACATCAATCGTGTGTGCCTCTGGTGTTCAACGCATCGATCCTCAACGGTACGCATCGTCTGTCCAATATATGACTTTCCACACTGACACGGAATCTGGTACACGCCCGCCTTCCTCAAACCGAGATCATCTTTAGCGCTCCCCACCAGTGCACGAATTTTATTCGGCGGACAAAAAACAGTTCCAATCTGGTGTTTTCTCAAAACGCGGGCAATCTTCCCTGAGAGTGCGCCGGTATATGGAATGAACGCAGTGCCTACATCCTCCCTTGCGTTTTCATCCGTTTCCACAAGTTGTGTTGTAGTGGTTGGGCGGAGAGCCCGCTGAATCTGCCACTCTGAGTACCCATTTTTTCGAAATACAGTTCTCAGGTGTTCCAATTCCTGGGGTAGACTCTCTGCGTCGGAGATAGTGCGCGCCCTATGTACTAGAGTTTTAAGTACCCCATTCCTCTGTGAAGGGTGGTGACAGCTGTCTGCGTGTAAATACAGATCAGTGTGCGTTGTCTTCCGATATACACTATGACCCAGGGTGCCATCAGCTCTTCTCTTGACCAAGACGCCAAGGAACGGCAATTTACCCTCCGTTTCAGTCTCCATAGTGAATTTGATGTTGGGGTTTATGGAGTTCAGATGTGTAAGGAAGTCAAGGAGTTTATCCATACCATGTGGCCAGATGACGAAAGTGTCGTCCACATAACGGAAAAAGCAAGTGGGTTTCCATTCAGATGATACCAGGGCTTCCTCCTCGAAATTCTCCATGTACAAATTTGCAACCACAGGGGAGAGTGGGCTACCCATGGCGACTCCCTCCGTTTGTTCGTAGTATTCGCCATTGAAAAGAAAATACGTGGAGGTCAAGACATGCCTAAAAAGTTCGGTGGTCTTCTCGTCAAATCAATTCTAGTGACTCTCGAAGGGGCACCCTCGTAAACAACGAAACGACGTCAAAACTCACCATGATATCTGACTCATCCAGCCTTACATCTTACACACCAGATGAAACAGTTTTGTTATGGCTGGTATCCCAGAGACTTCAGTAGCTCTGAGGGGCCTTGTTTCGACTTCTTTGTCAAATACATCTCTCCGTATAGTATCTCCTATTTCATCCTCATATACTTCTTCTTTTACCCTTCCTACAATTTTGTCTTTACGCCGTTTTCTTAAAGAACGAATATTCTGAACAGAAGATTCGCCGTGCCTTACACCCGGCGCATGTCAAACAGAGTGGGGAGCAGGAAGAAACCGAAGACCAAAGAGGAATGGTCATGTTTCCATATGTCGGCGATGTTTCTTCGAAAATAGGAAGATTACTGAAGAAACGATGTTAAATGTTCGAATGCTTTGGTGAGGCGAGTGTAATGGTAAAATGCTCCAAATAAAATATATCTTGTTGAGAGAAACAGGTGTCGGTATAACTAAAAATATTAAACATAGAGTAGTCATCTTAGATAAATGCTATTAGTCAATAAAACATAAAGGGTGAGAACAGATTATCATGCAGATGGTCTACTGACCGAAACTGGTTGATATATGAGGTATTTAATAAACGTCCGATGGTTTTAAAAACGCATTTTATGAAATATTAAATGTGTCTTCCGCCCGCCAACGAAACTAAGAGCTGTTCTAGGATCCGTGAAGGACGATCTTGGTCTGAGAAGGCCCGGTGTCTACAAGATTCCCTGTATCTGCGGGAAAACTTATATCGGACAAACGTGTCGCACCGTGGAGGACAGATGCGTTGAACATCGGCGACACACGCGTCTGGACCAGCCAGAGAAATCTGCAGTATCTGAACACTGCCTCCGTACAGGGCACAGTATGGATTATGAAAAAAACCAAAATTATTCTGTCGACGTGCTCGTACTGGGACAGTGTTATTAAAGAGGCGGTGAAAATTCGTAGCTCTTCGAATCTGCTCAACAGGGACACTGGCAACTAACTCAGCACAGCATGGGATCCCACACTGAATCTGCTAAAATCATGAACTCCACCATGGAAAACGACTGCGTGTCCAGATGAAGAGGCATAGTTTTATCGGTTGACCATGGCGAGATGGACACAGGCAACCACGGGCCTTGGGGCAGTTGGCAGTGGCGCTTTGCATATGGACAGTTCTGCGCGAGTGTCGAAATGCTTACCTCACAGGCAAACAGGTGGCGTAGCTGGCGCTTTCGTTTGTGGATGCAGTACGAAAAATCTCTTGTGGCGTAAAGTCAGCGCCACACGCCAGACGTAAGAGAACGATCGTGGAGAAGGCAGCGATCGACCTAAAGCCAATAGCAAGCAGGCGCCGCGCATCCTGGAGGGAGTAACCCAAGATGCGCGCCCTCTACAAGCGGCTATATCTAGGCCGACATGCGTCTGGACGGCCGTCAGTTACTATTCAGGAGTACGAGAGTTACTAGTGATAACTCGTCAGTTACTAGTGAGAACTCAGGCAGCTATGAAGTCTGAACGCGACTAGGAACTTAGCTGTAACTAGGTCACAGTGCAGCTAGCATCATACGGACACTGCGGCAAGAAGCGAGAATAGAGAAGAAACAGACATATGTTATAAGTTGAGTATTGTACTTGTCAGTCAATAAATATCTTGCAATACTAACTATATTTATGTTTTAGATGTCAACGGATCCTGCACCAATACCTTTATTGACAACCAGACCAGAACGAGTAAACAACCAAAAGGTGAGGTGGTCACAACAAAATCTACAGTACTATTACCAACAGATAGAATAATAAAATAAATGAAAATTAATAAAAAGCTTTTAAACCTGCTAATAAAAAAATGTTTGTAGAACTCATGGGACTTAACTGCGGGGTCATCAGTCCCTAAACTTACAAACTACTTATGAACTAGCTAAGACTAAGGAAGGCACAAATATCCATGCCCGAGGGGGGATTCGATCCCCCGACCGTAGTGGCCGTGCAGACCGTGACTGAAGCGCCTCAGTCCCCTCGGCCACCGCGGCTGGCAACCTGCTAATAAAAATAAAATAAAAACAAAGAAATATCGCAACTGTTCCTTTTAAAACTTCCCAAAATCATTCCTTGTGCACTATTGGCCATCGTTTTTGGCACGATCACGCATGCGCATTCCCTTCTTTGTATGTTTTAAATAGGAATTCGTCGGTCACGGCCCAGCAGTGTGTCCATCGCACCTGAAGATGTCAGCCAGGTGTGCTGACGAAATATTGTGCAGTTATGATAATAACATCCGACGTCTCAAATTGAACCGTATTTAGAAGAAAAGATACAGGTTTAAAGATAATCAGATAACTAAACATAATAATTTCTGAAGTTTACTGGACATTGTTAACGATAAGTTTCACATTTTAACAAGTTTCAAATTTTAAGATTTTACAGCAACGGTCAGCGAGTATTGTACCTCAGCAGCAGTGTACGAGCTGCGACGATAAAATGACGAGACTGATCTTCTTTGCAAGCTGTGGCAACACTGCAGATTTGCGTGGGGACAATATCTTTGATCTTGGCCTATAAGCTGCAAGCGGCACATCGATGCTACTGCTCAGTCGTGAGATGTGCTGTAATAAGTTAAGTTGTTCTCTCATCACAGAAACGGAACCGCATGATATTGCGTTAAATTAGGTGAAAATGCGACGACAACTTACGGTAAGCTTCAGAAGGCTTTTGGAGGGGAGGTTATGTAAAGAGCTCAAGTTTTTCGTTGGTATAAAGTGTTTAGTGAAGGCAGAACGAATGTTGAAGATGAAACCTGCAGTCGACGACCATCAACCTTTTGGCCAGGGTGCGTGAACCAGTACGATTGATCGAAGATTATGCGTGAAAATGATTACAAAAGAACTCAACATCAATCGAGAAACGGTTCGTCTAATAGTAGCTAAATATCTTGGTATAAGGAAGATCTGTGAAAAAATAGTCCCCAAAAATCTCACACCACAACAGCGAGAACAACGGAATAGTGGCAGCCCGTCTGTTAGAGCAAACGGAAATCAATAAATCAATCCAGAATTGACTTCGTACAGGAGTTCTTCGTAGCCATGCCAACATTGCTGATAATTGGATTCTGCATCACAGTAATGTGCCATCCCATACTGCTCTGTCAGTACAGCTATTTTTAACCTCAAAACAAATTTCAGTAACTATCACAACCACCTTATTCACCAGATATCGCTCCGTGAAAACGGCGGTTAAGGGACACCATTTTGAAACAACACAAGATGTCCAAATAGCTGTGACGAGGGCCTTGGAGGATATTACAGAAGATGAGTTCCAGAAAAGTTACCATCTATGGCAGAAGCGCTGAAAAAAGTGTGTGCAATCAGAAGGGAACTACTTTGAAGGAGATTACAGAAAACTTGGCTGAAACGGTAAGCAACATTTTTTTCTCATTAGTCTCACTACTTTATTGTTGCCAGTTGCATTTTAAATAAACTGCTGTTGCTAGCATCACGACTGATAAACATTTTCGTAAAATATTTAACATAATAAGAACCAGTTAATTGCAGTGGTTAAAGTTTACGGTGTTATTCCACAAAGTATATTGAATTGCCATAGTTAATGACTGTATACATAAAGAGGATAATTAATTTTGATGCAATTTTATGGTGAGAAAATATATTAGTAGTGACACGACAGGCAGACTGTGTTACTCGTTCTTATTATCGGCAGTGGCGTCGTTCACAAGGTTACTTCTAGAGTTACGACAAAGCGGTACAGAAAGTGGTAACACTCTCAATATAATAATTTCTTGTGCGTTCAGAATTGAAATTTCGTTCCTTGCACATGAAGATGCGTTTATATTATCATTTGGTATTCATGTGTGCCACATGAAAAATCTGTTAGTGTATCTTAGTGAAACTTGTATAGAATTTGTAGAAACTGACATTATTAGTACACTGATTAGATCCGAGCGTTAATTCTTTGACACACCGTTGAGATACTAGGGCATACTGTACTAAAGTCTGCTTTGAAGTCTACATTACACACACATACACGTATATATATATATAAGAAAGCAGTCTACAATCCGAAGATTTGTTTGAACACCACAGTGCTTTACTAGGCATGGTCCTGTTTGGAGGTGGTATGCCGTTGCCTTCCTCCGACCTTCGAACTGACTTACCCAGCCAGTTATAGGGGGACCTACAGTTTAACGTGGGTTCCGAACCACGGTGCTACTCGGTATTTTTCACATGAGCCAGAGGTGAAAGAAGTGCAAAGTGACAGATAAAAATCCTAGGACCTGGCGGGGATCGAACCCGCAACCTTTGGATTTGTAGTCTGGCACTCTACCACTGTGCAACCGAGGCGCATTATATATATATATTTATTTATTTTGCGCCTCGGTTGCATATATATATATATATATATATATATATATATATATATATATATATATATATATATATATATGTCCCAGCTATCTTGTCCACCCAAAATATCTCTGGAACAATAATAACAGCTATTGGGAAACGACTTTCACCGGTACCAATGTACGGCTGGGGCCCATGAACGTACATATTTGGAAACATTCTAAAACGAAAGCAAATGTGTTTTTTAACACAAACTTATGCGATATCGCGGCGATATTGCGACGCGAAGTTGACGCTTGAAATACGCAAAACGCGCGGCTAGCGCGCGTCCTGAGACTCAGGCGAGAACCCCATGCTGCTCAGGACGTGCGCTAGCCGTGCGTTTCGCGTGTTTCAAGCTTCAACTTCGCGTCGCAATATCTCGGGATGTAATTGGAATATTGCGATGCATTCAACGCCATTGTTTATGTGATTTGTCAAGCTATGGATTGCTGAAGAAAACCTATAGGGTGTCCATTTAAAAAACATATATTTGTGTTAAAAAATACATTTGCTTTCGTTTTAGAATGTTTCCAAATATGTTCATTCATGGGCCCCAGCCGTACATTGGTACCGGTGAAAGTCGTTTTCCAATAGCTGTTATTGTTCCAGACATATTTTGGGTGGACAATACGGCTGGGACACCCTGTATATACAGGGTGAGTCATAAATGAGGAAAAATATTTTGTGCAAATTGTCGTAAACTAAGCTAGAAACATAAATTTCTTTTTCCACATGTTCCTATGTCAATAAATGACAATGCAACTGAATGGCAAAAATCTGGAAATATGTTTTGGGTGTTATTGTGCACCAACATTGGCCAAGGGGACAGATTGCCAACAGGGCACAAGTTCTTTTCCCTATGCCAACTAGCCACGATACATAATACTAGCCAACGAAACGGCACGGGATAGATATGAGCGCTGCCATTGCTCGCAGTGTCACGCAGTCCGTGCCTTCACGCCGCATGCCTCGCCTTCTCGTGAGCAGCTAGACTACCTACAACACTCGCATATTGTGCCCTGTTGCCGATCTGTCCCCTTGGCCAATGTCAGCGCACAGTAACACCATAAAGGCCACGTCATATTTCCATATTTTTACCATTCAATTGCATTGTCATTTATTGACGTAGGAAAGTGCGCAAAACGAATTTATGTTTGTAGCTCAGTGTGTGACAATTTGCACGAAATATTTTTCCTCAATTATGAGTCACCCTGTATATAAGCCACAATAAGGCGCGGTATAACTCCCAGAGACTTTAGTAGCTCTTACGGAAGTCGTCTACTGCAGAGGCCCAGTATCGACATTGATCTTTCAGTGCTCTGTCAAATTCTTGTCTCATGTATCTAATATATAAAGCAGAGTGTCCGTATGTTTGTACGTGTTGCATACAAATCTACAGTTTTGTTCCAATCTTTATGAAATTTTGTACACGTAAGCTTCAATCTATGAGGACGGTCGCCGTAAGTGTAAGAATCACATACGATATATAGTTCACGAGATATGACGTCATAAACAAAGAGATGCGCGAAAAACTGCTGCATTTTACGATAATGCTGCTCATTTTCTCCTAAACTATTGGACCGATTTCAACCAAATTTGGTACACACATTCCTTACTGTAAGTTAACAATTGCTGCATGGTTAAGAATCACATACGGCACATGGTTCAAAAGATATTACGTCATACCCAATAGAAATCGCAAAAAATGCCATATAATGCGGCGAGACTTTCGAAATACACTGTATGAGAATGACAGTACTTAGCGACTTGCAACAAACATTAAACATTATTTCAAACCTTTATTAAACTTTTTCTCGCTGGCAACAATAGTAAAATGATGAAAGGAAAAAAGTTTCTCGCTTACTACTTTTCCGCTGTTTATGGAGTAAAACTACGGCTCTCGGTATGACGTTACAATTTATGATTTGAACACTACAAATTGTAGCGACAGGAAATTTTACTGACAGTATACACATATATAGTTGAATGTAGCTTCTAAATTGTATCACATTCCGACTCGTAGTTAATGAGATATGAGCACGTAAACAGTAACGTTCATGGAAAATTGCTCCATCCGGCTGGAAGCGAAAGCAGTTTACTTCCATAGAGCTACAAGGAAAGGAACAGAGTACACGCAACGAATACCCATTATATCCCACAAATCTACCTTCAAGAGACTGCAGTTTGCATTGGAACTTGCATTTTCCATTACGATTAATAAATTACAGGGCAATCTATTAAATACTTCGGAATGGATTTGGCATCTTCTTGTCGGGGGAAGGGGGGGGGGGCTCACCAAAGAATCTAGTATATGAAGCATAGTGTCCGTACGTTTGTTTGTGTTCATGGATTTAAACTACGGCATTCGGTATGACGTTACAATTTATAATTTGTACACTACAAATAATAGCCGCAGGAAATTTTACAGACAGGATACACACATACAGTTGAATGTACCTTCTAAACTGTATCACAGTACGACACGTAGTCAATTCTATATGAGCACACAAACAATAACGATAATGGAAAACCGCACCAAGTTTTAACACTTTGACTGACAATCACGTCAATTGACGGGATACGATCACTTCTGTAGAATGCTGATCACGTCATTTGACGTGATCTTCGTTATCGTGCTTTTAAAAACAAAATCAAATTTATTGATTGTTAGATCTATCTTAAATGCCTTATTTGGCAAATCTAGTGTCTAAAACAGCCTATAGATCGTGTAAATTTAGTTTCTCAACCGACAGACTGGTCGCATTCATTATATGAAACGGGGCAGGTAGGAAGTGGTGTCCGCTCACTCAGTAGGTGAATGAACGGACATGGCGTCATACTTACGCTGGAGGAAATTTTGCATTAATTTAAGAGATTGATAATAACAGTAAGGAAGATGAAATCGACAATTCAGAGGATGATCTAGTCTATGTGCAAGAAGAACTGCGTCAAATTTCCAATCAGAATTTAGAGTTCTTGATTCTGGAACCGATTGTTTTGTACGTTGTTTTCTAGATTTTCTGAATAATGAATTTTTCTTTGTTTTTAGGTTTATCAAATGAAGGCAATGATTCCAATATAAATGTTGAAATGCAAAATATCCGAAAAATCTTCTCCCTGACAGTACTGACAGGAAGCCAAGTCAGGGGCGGCACAGTAACATATCGTAGTAGAGGTGGAGTTATACAGACTGTTTGCGAAGTACAGACATTCTAGTGGGGCCCTTGGCGTGGTATGTGAAGTAGATGCCGCGTGTTCTTTTCGTTCCGTGTAAAGGGACCCTCTTACTCATTTCAAGGACCAGACAACACTTTATGCCATACAGAAGATAAGGAAACCAAGTGCAGCTGGGCTTACTCCTGCACGCACAATGTCTGGCATTCTAAGTTTTGGAATGGTTTACATGGCCGGCAGTCAAGGTGTTAATCTATTTCTTCTTTACTACTAATTGTATTTCCAAGAGTTTTTACAGACATACAGCCGTTATATAAATGAATATATACCTGAAAAATGGCAGGAATAAAGAGATAAATACCCGGGCAACGCCGGGTTTTCAGTTGATTTGATTTGATTTAATTTTTCCAGGGAAGCCAAAACAGTCTTGGTCCAACCCGTCACTGCCCGCACCGAAACTAAGTTTATTGTGCGGTATCGCTCCCTGTATATCTAGTAAAGCCAACCAATGCCCTTGAACAGTGCAAGGAGTCCCTTTACCAGTTCTTTATTAGACACAATTTCTTCGGGTCTGGTTGTCCCAAATACTCCTGTGCCTTTTATTCTCCAATGCAATGCATTCGAAGATTAGATGTGATGCAGTTTCATCACCGTCATCACAGATCCTACATTTGGGGTCCTCTTCTGTTATTCCCATTGTACGTAGGTGTTTTTTGAAATTCCCATGGCTTGTCAGCAAATCCAACCATGAGTCTAATCTCTCTCCTGTTCAGACCCAGGATTGCAGAGCTTCTTTTAAAACATGGCTTTGGCATCATTACCTTGCCATGTTTTTGTTGACGGACTTTGGTCCAATACTCTACGTGCTGTCTTCTGAGCCAGTTACGTAGCTCCAATTTGGTCATTGCCTTAGTGATTGTCAGGACTGGTTCCGGTCCAATAAA
Organism: Locusta migratoria; assembly: GCA_026315105.1. Lineage (NCBI taxonomy): Eukaryota > Metazoa > Arthropoda > Insecta > Orthoptera > Acrididae > Locusta > Locusta migratoria. Next base: position 834,454,401 of record CM048744.1, read on the forward strand.
TTGAGTCTCTGCCCCCATCCTGGCTAATCCGTCGGCATGTTCGTTGCCATTGATCCCCGAGTGGCCAGGGACCCACAGTAGGTTTACGCTATTGCTTTCCCCTAGCTCCACCAGATCCCTGTGACATTCTGCAACAATTTTAGACCTTGTTGTTGGAGCTGCCAGTGATCTCAGGGCTGTCTGGCTGTCTGAATAGATATTGATGCTACGATCTTTGTAGCACCTACGCAAATTCTCCTGCACACACGCCCTGATGGCAGTGATTTCGGCCTGGAATACTGAGGCCAGTTTTCCTAGAGAGATGACGCCCTCCAGTCTTGGCTGCACCCCGTATACCCCGGCCCCATCACCTTGGTCTGATTTTGATCCGTCAGTGAACCAGACAATATCCCCCGTACGGTGTCGAACTATTTTCTCCTACTGCTCCCCACTTCCAATTGTTATATTGAAAGGGTTGTTGAAGCAGTATGGGGTTATACTATAGTCGGCTGGCATTTCCCCAACCTTTCCTGTATTTATCTCACTCACTATTTTAGTGTGTGCGGGTTTTCAGCTAGTTTAATGATAAACATTAAAAGGTAAGTGTAGACAAATTTGGTGGAAGCTGTTTGAAGAGACCTGGCAGCTGTGTAGAAGGAGCAGGGCGCGTGTTGTGCCACTCTGCAGCAGAGAGCAGACGCAGACAGCACGGTGGCGTATGTTGGCGCACAGCCGGCCAGCGAGCACGGCGGGTTGTTTTCTGGCAGAAGGGCGAGAAAATATTAGCAGTTTTTAGCGCGGCCGCATTGACTAACGGCGCTGGCGCGGCGTGAATGGCCGGCGTAATTTACAAGGCAACATTTCACCACGGCAGGCAGGCAGGCGGGCACAGGCACACAGCACAAAGCGCAGCGCGCCGTGACGTAGAGCCACCGCTGCTCTCTGCTCGCTGCCCGCTGCTGGCTGCCTCTGTCCCACCCCCACCCCCCAAACACCAGCCACTGGCTGCCTTTGTCTCGACACCACAGCTGCTGCTGCTGCTGCGAAAGGCCTACCCAGCACGTCCCAGGCCTGTTACAACTGCTTGTGGCACACTTAAAACCCCGTGCTGTGTCGTCGCTACCGATAGATGCACTGCAGTTGATCCATAACGACAATACGCTAACACGACTTTTAATATTAACTAGCTTATATGCCCGTGCTTCGCAACAGTTGTTAAAGAAGGTCCTGTGTATATCATGGTTCTTTGGGTTACGGACGTAGGTCAGCAAAAACACAATCCTTGACGATTGAAAGAATACACAGATTTTTACTTACCGTAAAGTTCGTAAGTCACAGAGTATATAGCTTTTCCTAAGAGTACTTATTGCATATTTTGCGAATTTTTGCTCGTCACATTCACCCACTGCCACGCACCGCGACCAAACTCCCTCCTTACTAACATCATTAGACCGAGGGCTATGTACCACAACAACCACGAGTGGGCGGCAGTATGTGGTCATGGAGAAAATTCTGTCAGCACGTACACACACAAGCCTTTTATATATAGATATAGATTATACAACGAAGCCAATGAAACTTACACAGTGTGATGTAACGATAGAAGCAGATACTCAGTTATACCTTAGGATTCTGTCCTTTATGTGGTGTTGCACAAGTCTAAAGTGCGCGCCACCTACTTTCGCCGCGCGCCGCCTTGCACGCACGGCGCGGCATTCTTACGACGTCAGCCACGAGCGCCCTCTGCTGCAACTCCGCTCGTGGCCACCACTGAACGACATCGTTCACTTGGGACTGAGATAGGAACCAGCTAACACTTCGGAATCAGATAGGCACCAGTGCAGACTTGGCTATCGGATCGGCACTGGGCAGGCCTCTAGCTCAACTATGTATCAGCATTCTGCAGTACTGAACTATGTAAAAGTTAAGTATTACTAAGTCTTTATGAAATATATATCTCTTCTAATTTACTCTAGTGTTTCTACTTGCTGCTGTCCCACTGGCTGTCACCTCCATACCGCACAAGTGTGCATCCTTTATTCCTGAGTCGGTCTCTTTCTACTCGGCCACCGACACCTACGACGGAAACGAGACACAAAAGCAGCGACGAGGCTGGGACACAAAACTTTAACCTACCACCCGATACCTAATCTTTATGTAACTACCCGATACCAATTGTTCTGACCTCTGTTCATTCCATTTTTTTACCATCATATTTATAACATGACCCAACATAGTTGAAACATTTCTATTAACAGCATGTCCTATTTCGTTTAACCCTTTCAGACCTGTGTTTTTTTCTGGAGGAAGGAAATTATTCTCTTTGCTGTATTCCTCTTAATTTAGGTTTTTAATGATTTTAGATGCAAGATTTACGCTGCATGCATCCATTTACATACTCCAAATTTCATATGCTGAAAAGCAAGACTTCTTTTTATGGACTAAAATAATTAATTTTGTAGAACTAACTTTTGTACTAAATAAAGTAATCATTCAATAGTTGCCATGCAAAATAATTACTACTACTTTCCAGTTGTACAATGGAATACAAGTAACCCTCAACCTGCATGTTCTTTGGAGTTCACAAGCTGGTGTGCAGTGCAACACTGATTACTTGGTATTTTTATAGTCATCTTCCGCAGTTGACAGTAAGTGCGCACGATGAAAAGGTTGAACACTCATAGTCATATCCGTGTTGTTTCAATTGAGAAAAAATGTTTCTGATCTTAGACACTGTAAAAGTTATGTACACAATTGTAGCCAGAGGTTCTGAAAGGGTTAAGAAAAGTGTGATCCTCATTAAGGGGAATACTAAAGGTGGTTCGGGGTAAAAATGTCGATTTTTTAATTTTTTTATGGAAAATTGTTGTTTGGAGTTTTCTATATAATCTGATGTATGTTTTCTTAATTTTGGATGACTGTAATTATTTTTAAATGATTTTAAATAATTACTGCACAAGTAATTTCTACAGGTTCCAAGAGCACTTGCTCAGTTACGACAAGATATCTCGGGAACTATTTGGTCTAGAAGGCGGTGATTTATGTTGAGTTATACTAAACATTCTGCTCCACATCCAGATTTTTTTAAGAAATGCCTCACCGGTGAAACTCATGATGTACGAGTGTTATCCATATAGTAAGGGTCCTAATGCACTACAGTCTCGAGGAATGCGGTTAAGTGCGATCTGGCAACACCGTCATGCAGCTCGGTTCCCCCTCTCTCCACTCCCACAAGTTGGAGCTGTCTGCGACTTTCAGTGTAGGCTTGGCAGCCATTAGAGATGGAGCTTCCGCTTGTTTCTCCCGCCAGGTGCGAGTTACGATCAGTAATTCGTTTTTTGTGCGCAAAAAACACTGCGCCGATGGATATTCATGCACAACTGTGTGAAGTTTGTGGTGACAAGGGCATGAGTGTACAACACGTTCGTAAGTGGTGCAAAGAATTTAAAGAAGGACATACAGATGTCCGTGACGAACAGCGTTCTGGTAGGCCATCGGTTTCGGACGAAACGATCGCAAAAGTGAGAGACAATGCTGAAGGATCGACGAATAACAGTTTGGGAACTTTGTGAGATTATCCCTGATGTAAGCAAGTCCACCATAAACAACATTTTGACGGAAAATTTAGGTTATTCCAAGGTTTGTGCAAGTTGGGTCCCGAGAATGCTTACGGAAGACCACAAACGGCATCGCGTTCAAGTGGCCCGCGAATTTCTCCAGTCCTACGAGAGCCACGGAAAGGAATTCCTGGACCCCATTGTCACTGGGGATGAGACCTGGGTCCAGTATTCGACACCAAAAACGAAGGAACAATCCTGTCAATGGAAACATCCATCATCACCAAAGCTGCATAAGTTTAAGCGACAACTGTCTGCTGGCAAAGTGTTGGCGAGCGTGTTTTGGGACAGGAAGGGGTTATTGTTGTGCGAATTTATGCCTACTGGGACAACAATAAATGCTGATCGTTATTGTGAAATATTAAGGAACCTTCGCCGAGCGATTCAGAACAAGAGGAGGGGTATGCTGATGAAGAGAGTGAGTTTTCATCAAGGCAACACTCGTCTACATATCGTCCGTATGACAACTGAATTGATTGACCACTTTCAATGGGATATTGTCACACATCCGCCCTACAGTCCAGATTTAGCCCCAAGTGACTATCATCTCTTCCCCGAATTGAAGAATCACCTGGGCTGGACACATTACGCAACCGAAGAGGAAGTGAAAGAAGAAGCTCTACGCTATCTTCGCAGAGTGGCGGGAGAATTATACAACGCAGGCATCAAGAAATGGTACACCAAATGCAAAAATGCATCAATCTTAATGGTGATTAAGTCGAAAAATAGGAAATATTCTAAGCTTTTTTTCAATATATAATGTTATTTAAATAAATTTGTTTTTCATAAAAAAAAATGGGAACCTCCCTTTATGGACAACCCTCGTACATGAGTCCTTCAACATTGTTGTATGGACCAGGATACCCAAGAACGTATTTGTGGGCTTGAAACCACTGACGATTGGGGTCAATGATACTGAGATCACCTTCAGTGAGGCTAATGCAGGCGGAATAAAGGTTATGAAGCAACTTTTTGAGTTCATAACGCTGGCCATAATACGGAAGCAATCCTACAAGAACTGGACAGACAGCGAGTTTCCAAGGCAGAAATTGTGGTCAAAAATAAAACAAGCTGCAAGATCCCTCAGAAGGAGGAAGAGACTGAGCCTGACTGAAATTGACTGAACCTCAGGCAGATAATTACAAAGCTGGAGACTTTTAGGCTGTGTCTTCATTCAAGAGTGACTTTTCCTTTACTTAAACTTTAAAGTGCGATTTCTGAAAAACTGCTTTTTTTGGCCAATGTTTCCCATTATCGCAGAAAGTACTTAAGCTAAAGGTGTGAACTTTTTACCTCTTATCGACAGTGGTGTTGTGTTTATCTGGATCTACAATGGTAGAGATAACCCTCTTAGATTGGTAAAAATATTTTCTTTAAAAATTGTATAATTTTTATTAGTACTTCATTAAAAAATTGTGTCTTGACTCCCGACAAAATTACATTCTTGATTATGATCTTCAGTGAATGTATAAGATATAACTCTGTAACCTGGCAAAGTTTTTTTTTGTTACCTTGGATAGTTCCTGAGAAAGTGGCATACAATTATGTTAAATTTAACATTGTCAGGATAACTTAAAGAATTCAGCATCAGTATCATTAATTGAATATCAACAGTCAACAATATAGAAAGATCCAGAAGAAGTATCAATACCACATTGTTATGGTTAATGCTTTTGTCAATTAAGCAAATCATAAGAAATAAATTGAAACACAAAATGTATGTAGGAAAGATCACAAATGTGACTTTGAAATCATCTCTGTATATTTTCGTGCTGATAAACATATCTGAATGTATATCTAGATAATTATTAATGTCAGAATTAGATTATGTCATATGAATATTTTAAATAATTTCTGGTGTATATAATTAATAACTCGGGAAGAAATAATGTCCATGTTTTACAAAAGACATGTATCAACGAAAAATTGAACTTTAACAATCAACTTTCATTGGAATTAAAAAGTACTAATTGTAATAAAATAACAACAATGTATTAATGCATCGTATTGTCAAGATTCTATAAATAAGTTAGTTTTTCATTTCAAGTTAGTTCCAGTCAGTTGATGTTGATCTCACTTGATGTTATTGTAGTCAGTTCGTTGAAACCAAATCTGAATAAAAGAAGGTGAGAAATACTGTTTCATTGCTTATCAATTCCACTAAGATACGGAATAAATTAAGAATGGTTTAGGAGAAAATAAATTGTCAATGCAAATACTTTGTGTTCCCGATAATTAACCAAAATACTGGGACACTACAACAGGGTATATCTGAAATGAATGTAGAACATCATAGGACGTAGAGTTGGTCATAAGCATAGTTTACATAGCAACCCCATCCACAAGTCTTAGCATATGGTGATCGGCTTCGTTTCATAGCGTAGTGCACCGCCAAGAGGTTAGGCACACAATATGTCATCGGAGTCGTCACAGTAGCGGTACTGCAGGCAACGTCTTCAATGTACGAGTGTCGTCCACAAAGTAAGTTCCGCTTCCATTTCTATCCGCAGCAGCGCTACGATCGCATTTCCAAATATGCGCAGCAGTTACTCTGGCTCAAAGAGAAGACATGAACGTCATTTTCAGATCGCTGCTGCCGACGTGTCCTTATTAGTGAGTAGTACAGCAACGAGTATTATCAGCCAGACTACCATTACAGCCGCCTCCACAAGTGGGCATTTGCATAAGCACAGCCCCCTTCTCCATCCATGCCACCACCCCCACCACCGCCCCACCAACAGTCCGAAAGATTGCCACCCCTGTGTGTTCTTGTGCGGAACTCGAACCTCCGTCCCCCCAATAATATTCAGGGTGAGTCACCTAACATTACCGCTGGATATATTTCGTAAACCACATCAAATACTGACGAACCGATTCCACAGATCGAACGTGAGAGAGGGGCTATTGTAATTGGTTAATACAAACCATTAAAAAATGCACAGAAGTATGTTTTTTCACACAAACCTATAATTTTTTAAAAATAGAACTCCATCAGTTTTGTTAACACATCTGAACATATAAAGAAATACGTAATCAGTGCCGTTTGTTGCATTGTAAAATGTTAATTACATCCAGAGATATTTAACCTAATGTTGACACTTGAAACCTCTGACGTTCAGTTGCGTGTTGTAACAAACACGGGTCATGGTCGGCGAGCAGCATCTGCAGGGACATGTTTACGATGATGACTATGTTTACGAGTGTGGCTGTAGTGCACTGTAGTGGTTTGGTCTAGCTGTCGCAGTGTCCGCATTTAGCGCTTGCTGCTATTGTTATTCTGCATTCGTCTTTGCACGCAGACTAACTGTGGTACACTGTGTTACCAGACGTTTGTGTTAGTGTAGTGTTGTAGGAACTGTGACTATGGTGTATTCGAACTGAAAAGGCGGAGATGATACTCATATATGGCGAGTGTCGACAATTGCAGCTGAAGCCTTCAGGGTGTATGCAGAACGGTACCCGGACAGAGTGCATCCAACGTGCCGCACATTTCAAAACATCTACCGCCAACTGTATTCAACAGGTATGGTCGTAGCACGCAAACAGGTCCATAACAGGCCCATCACAGAAGAAGCGGGTGCAGTTGGTGTGTTAGCTGCTGTTGCCATGAACCCACATAGGAGTACACGGGACATTGCGATAGCCGGTGGACTGAGTCAAAGTAGTGTCATGCGCATTCTGCAACGTCACCACTTTCACCTGTTTCATGTGGCGCTACATCAGCAATGACATGATGATGACTTTAATCATCGAGTGCAATTCTGTCAATGGGCATTAACAGAGAATGCGTTGCAGTTCTACCTGTTTACTGATGAAGCGGGTTTCACAAACCACGGGGCAGTGAATCTACGGAACATGCATTAATGGCAAGTGGACAATCCTCGCTGGCTTCGACAGGTAGAGCGACAGCGACCGTGGACTCTAAATGTATTGTGTGGAATCATTGGCGACCACCTCATTGCTCCTCAGTTCATTGCAGGGGTTCAAACAGCTGCAACATACATTGCGTTTCTACAGAATGATCTGCCAACGTTGCTCGAAAATGTCCCACTGGAAACGCGTTGACGTATGTGGTATCAGCATGAAGGTGCACCTGCACATTCCGTACTTTAGTACGTTTTATAGCCTTTATTGTATACCAGTCTGTTTGTCTGTATAGAGACCAGAAGAAGGGCACTCAAGCGTCCGAAACAGGTCGTCTACAATAAATAATTACAAGCAACTGGTTGCTGAATTTTATTAATTTGTAATGTACATATTGTATTATTCTTACACCAACATTCGAAAAAAGGAGCCACTTATTTATAACCGTACTTCAGTCAACACAATTACCTGGAATAATAAGTGATAACATCAAACATGTACAGTCGTTGACAGAACTCGCGAGACCCCTTGCCTAATCGTAATGCACAACCGCAAAGTTTCGCTGCCTGTTGGGAAGAAAAAAATCGCACTGACGTGTTTTACGGCCCACTTTAGATTTGTAGTTTTATAAGTTTTTGCAAACATTTTGGACCAAAATAATAATAAAAAATTAATTAATAAGAGTGTCTGAAACACTTTTAGGAAAAAGTTTTTTAGGGAGTAGCGGGTTTCGAAACACTGACCTCCGGCGTCAGAGTCCAACGCATTGCCCAATACGCTACAGCTGACAGTTACGAGTTGTGTTCTCTAATATTATACTATTGATAGTCGTTGTTAACTGATGCTAATATGGCATTTGTAGACACTAGATTATCATTTATCCTACGAAGGACGACGCGTTTTTGTTAATTATTTAGTTCGCCATTGCTTTGAAATGACAACGTGTAAGTTACAATAAGAAAATCATCAAATACGCAACGCAAGATGGCGTATGCCACAGAGAGATCTGGGCGAGGAATGTCACGTGACGCCTGCGAACGGCCGGTTTTCGTTAATTCAATGAAAGGTGTCAAAACTCCGTTATTATTGCAAATATCTCTCAAACGATACAAGATATGAAAAAGACATATGGGAACAAAGTTGTAGAGAATTTTCTCCTCTACAAATTCGTTTATTCAATTTTCGCGTCAGATGAACGGTTTATTTGCAATTAAAATTACATTACAAACGACTTTTTTTGGTATTACTTACTTATTTCTTGTCCGAAATATTTCAAAAAGCGAGGTTCTGATCCCTGGTAGCCAACAATTATATCTGTAAAAATTTGGTGCCGATCGGTTGAACACTTCGACCTAAAAAGTGGGAACACGTTACAGCTAGACAGACATCGTCAAATCGCCGTTATTTTTGCAAATATCTCTGCAACGATGCAAGATATGAAAAAAAAATCATAATAGAGTGAAGTTGTAGAGAATTTTCCCCTCTACCAATTAGGTTATTCAATTTTCGTGTCAGATGAACGGTTCGTTTGCAATTACAATTATATTACAAACGGCTTTTTTTCGTATTACTACCGTATTTTTTGTCCAAAAAATATGAAAAAGGGAGGTTTTGGTTTCTGGCGGCCTACAACTATTTGTGCAAAATTTGGTGCTAATCGGTTGAACGGTTCGTCTTAAAAACAGGGAACACGTTACGGACACACAGACGGACATACTTCCCGAAATCGCCGTTATTTTTGCAAATATATCTGAAACGATACGAGATATGAAAAAAAAAAAAAAAAAAAAAAATAAGAGAGCAAAGTTGTAGAGAATTTTCTCCTCTATAAATTCGCTTATTCAATTTTCGTGTCAGTTGCATGGTTAAGCCGTTATTTTCATTTAAATTTCGAGCTGTCAAAAGACGATCGCAAAGGCCCACTTTTAGTGTTACTACCGTAACCTGAAGTGGGCCAAAACAGCTAGGGAACAAGATCGTACATACCGTTGATTACACGTGTGACATGAAATCTGAGAGGAAAACAGTTACCTCCCAGTATCGCAACCATCTTTAACAACATGCGCGCTTTCTCTGCGATGTGGAATTCGCAAACGGATTTTGGAAACTTTTTCGTTTTTGCTTGTTGTTGTTGGATTTTTGAAGGGACTAAAGAGCAACGGTTATCAGTCCCTTGTTCCGTTCTGAGAGATAAAACATTGTGCTAAGCGTTCCTAAGGAAATGCATTAACAAGTCAAAGACTAAAAATCACTGGTATTTATGAGGAAGGATACGAGGAAAAACGAAGAAGAAGGAAACACACCACCATTAAATCACACGATAAAAACCAGCTGCGCGAATAAAATCTAAAATACGTTCAACCATAGCAGCATCGTCTCCTAGCATAAAAGAAAGCGCATCTGGCAGATTAAAAGATTGTCGCAAGGCAACTAAAAGTGGACAGTCCACCAGAATGTGGACCACTGTCAAGGGGGCGCCACAGTCACACTGTGGTGCGTCCTCCCGCCGAAGAAGGTGGCCATGCGTCAGCCATGTGTGGCCGATTCGTAGGCCACAGAGAACAACCGATTCCCTACGAGACGACCGCAGTGAGGACTTCCATGCGACCGTAGAGAGCTTCACTGCACGAAGCTTGTTGGGTTGAGCAGAGGTAGCCCAATCGTAATTCCACAGGCTACGGATCTTCCGATGGAACTCCAGTCGGAGATCGCTCTCTGGAAGACCAATAGCCAATGGACTGGAGGAAGTAGCCTGCTTAGCCAGCTGATCCACACGTTCGTTTCCAGGAATGCCGATGTGGTCTGGGGTCCAAACAAAGACCACAGAGCGACCAGACCGAAAAAGCCTGGAAACAGACTCCTGTATGGATTGCACCAAAGGATGTATCGGGAAACATTTGCCGAGGGCTTGCAAGCCACTCAGGGAGTCAGAACAGATGACCAGAGACTCCCCAGGGCACGCTCTGAGATGTTCAAGTGCCCGATAGATGGCAACCAATTCCGCAGTGAATACGCTACTCCCACAGGGCAGTGAATGCTGTTCGATATGTTCACCATGCATATCCAGTACGGCCGTCGACCATGGAACCATTCGTGAACACTTCCGCACCACAGAACGACTCTAAAACCGCCTGAAACTGGCGACGGAGACTCAGTGGCGCCACAGAGGCTTTAGACGCATGCGACAAGTCCAGCCGAAGCTGCGGACGTGAAAGAGACCAAGGAGCGGTAACTCAAGGGCAGTGAAAAGTAGAAGGGATGGGAAGGGACTCAAGAGATGACAGGAGGGAACGAACACGGACCGCGATCGGAAAACCCGACCTCGGTCGTTGTCGTGGAGACGGGAGTGTAGCAGCTGGAAAAAGAAGCCTGCGATTCGGATGGTGCGCTTTTGCATGAACATAGGCGGCATAGTGTAAGTTATTCGCGACCGACACATTTCTTTCCACATATCTTTTCTTGTAGTTTCTGTGAACGAAGACAAAAATAAGAACCGACATGCTGCAGTTCGTGAATATTGTTGGACAATACTGGCATATTCGTATGGAAAATGTGCATGCGTAACATAGAATTAATTGCATTATAAGACAGGAAGCAAATTATCGACATTATCCAGAAGTGACCATCACACAAGTGCAAGTCGATAAATGTCTAGTGGGTGCTACACTGGCACACTTGCTGGAGTCACGCTACAACACTTATTCGTTGAGCGAGCAGACAAGACAGTTCCTGTTCTAAACACTTTGTTACGGAGCGCCAAGGGTTACTCTACACCAAGATGCTGGGGGAGCGATAGCGTGACGCTTTCCGCCCACCGCCTCAGACGACAACCGTTTGGTGCGGCAAATTGCTGATGGTGTTTCCGAGAGTGAAGATATCATTCTATACGTCATTTCCCTTTCAGTTGATGTTGCAACTAAAATATCAGCATAAATTTAACAAACATAACCCAGCTGTGTTACTACAAATTACAGTTCCCCTCAGAGAAATGGTATTGCTGTAATAAGTTATCGGACATAGTTGATCAACCTCGGAAAAAATTATAACGGTACCCAAAGAAAAATAAACAGTAGAGTTGCGGGATACAGTCGTCATGAATTTCATAAATTGCACATGTAATATAGAATTACGGATTCGACCCTATATTGGGGTGTTATAATAACAGATACGATTATGTCAAATGAATGTGCAGAGAACCAATTTATGCTAAAAGATAAGCTTATTTATTATATCTCACCAGATGGCCAACTATTGATCAGCGAGCGACAGTTCGAATACCGTCTTTTTCACATTTTTCTTCTAGTATGAAATATGGCCCATTATGTTGTTCACATAACAAAAACAATTGCACATGATAATTGAGTAAAAATCTGTATCGCAAACATTGTTAGAATTATTGTTGGCAGTCAGTCTTATTCCGTAACGATAAAAATACGAAATGATAATTCGAAATGAAACATGTGCAACAGATTTGTGTTGCATAAAATAAATTTCTTTAAACTATCTTATCCAACACGCAATTACATTTTAATTCAGTATCTTTTAATAACGACGCAAAATCTACGTGATTCGTGTAAGCAACATTAGGCATATTAAATCGCTATGACATTCAAATCCGTAGTGGTTTAATCTAGTCCAGTTTGACTCCAGACGGTAGTACGAGGACAAAAATTCCGAATAACGGAGAGCCCTGTGTTCGCCACTTGGCATCCCCAGAGGTTAAGGAGATCTATTGGTGCGCGTTTCTCACTGGCGAGTATCGAAAACGTGACGTTTTGCACACTAATCAAAAACATCAACCCGGTAAACCACCCACACCTACGAATTCATCATGCAGGAAGTAGACATCTGATCAATCACTATAGATTGAAGTCGGTCATCTTTTCCAAGCCACATGTATTAATTTGGTACTGTGAACAGCGAACCCAAGGAGCCGAGGGGACTAAGGCGCTCCAGTCACTGTCTGCACGGCCACTACGGTCGGTGGTTCGAATCCCCCCTCGGGCATGGATATTTGAACAATCTGCATCACTTCGATTTACTATGTGTGATATCTATTCATCAATTAGCATATGAGGAGCGAAAATACAGTTGGTTGTGAAGTGCAGAGCTATCCTAAAACTACACGCCAAGAACGAAGGTACACACAGGTGTACTATGAAAACATCTTCATTTATGACACAGGAAAATTAAAACAATATACATTTGCTGAATTTCAGATAATTCTTCAGTCCTTCAACTTCACTTATCACTCACTACAACGAAGATAAACAAATAAAGTTTTATGTATTACTGACTGTCATAGCGACGCTTCCGGGCCCCCATCTTCATTATCAATAAACATTTGATTCGTGTAGCTCACGAAGTACTGCTGCAAGATCGCTCCAAGCCGCATCATTTGAAAGCACAAAGGTACACGATCGTGCATTCGTGGTCTCAGCACGCAAAATACGCCATAGGCAAAGATAAAAGCTGACGAACGAAGGTGCACATACGTGCACTTACAGACTGAAAAGGATATATAAGTCAAAGAAACTCAAAGCATAGGATAATGAGAACCTTCAAAGTTTGTACTCAAAAAGTCATTTGCCGGCCGCGGTGGCCGAGGAGACTAAGGCACTCCAGTCACGGTCTGCACGGCCACTACGGTCGGGGGTTCGAATCCCCCCTCGGGCATGGATATTTGTGCCGTCCTAGTTCGTAAGTAGTTCATAAGTAGTTTGTAAGTTTAGGGACTGATGACCCCCTAGTGAAGTCCCATAGACTATACAAACATTTTAACCCAAGGAGGTATAGAGTAACTTCTAAAATCTCGAGCCTAAGAGTCGACTTTTGATGTTTCTTCACCGTAACATGATCCTTACTGTGTGAAAATAAGGAGACAAATGAAGTAAAATTAGAGTATAAAATTCGAACGCTGATCTCTGATTTAGAAGCCGACGCCGTATATTCTGATACGGACGAAAATTTATTAGAACAGCATTACAGACCGGCGAGTTTAAGTTACTATGCAGAATACAAAAGCATGGATTTTCGTAGAAGGCTGCTTGGTTTCCAGATAAGGTCAGCCACTTCTGAATAGATAGTAGGCCTATTTCCCTGCAGAGGTTCGAAAAACGGCTATGCTAAAGTAACTATTGATAGCATCAGCGTAAAAGATGCTAAGACGGGATCCTAGGATCGAGTCGATATCTGCATAACTTTTGTTTTCTTAATATGCACTCATTTGCACGAGTTTCAATCCGTATATTTCACATACGTAACGTTTCTGATCAGTAACAACTTTTGTAGCGAACATAGTATAAAATAGATTTAGCTCTTCACTTAGGCAGTTTATATGGTGACATAATAACGAAGTAAACTTTAGAATGACTGAACGAAATAAACAGTCTATTTGAGTGCAGATGTTACGAGCAGATTTTCAGTGCCACCGGAAAAGTGCAACAGAGATCCTATAACTCATACCCTAACTGTGCGCAAAGAAACAAGAATATGTAACTTTAAAATTCCCACAATATCTCCTTTGTAGGCCTTAGGAAAAGAAAAAAAAAACGCTTGACAAAACTCCGAGCGTGAGCTCCGTCTCTAATGACCACACTGTCGACGAGACGTTAAACTCTAAGCTTCGTTCCTTCCTTAGCATGCACCGACACCTAATAACTCATTATTGCTTCAGCTATTCAACTTTAAAAATGTTCGATGTTTCGGCTATTGTTGCAAGACTGACAGTGCGATATCCTACCCTCAAATAATTTCACTGGCTGTTCTAGAACTGTTTGGGACACTCACTGTGGTCCCTTTTTAGAACTGCATTTCCTCCTACAGTACAGTTGTCTTCTACGTTCTGAAATGCGTCATTCCAGTGAGCGTTCCTGTAAATACATCTACTTATTTACTCTGAAAATCAAATTGTAGTGCCGGGTAGAGTGTTATCGAACCGTTTCCGCAACATTTCTCTACCTGTCAATTTTCTAATATGCGAGAGAAAAGAGGAACATCTAAACCTTTCCGCTTTCGATCTTATTTCTCTTATTTTATTATAATGGTCATATATCCCAATGTAGGTTGGTGCTAGCAAAATATGTTCACATTGGGAGGACAAAGTTGGTGAAAGAAATTTCGCACATAGATCTCGCAGCAACGAGTAACGCCTTTCTTTTAATAATTTCCACCCTAACTCGTGCATTATTCCGTCACACTTCTCCCCTATATCCCTATAATACAAAACGAACTGCCCTTCTCTGAACTTTCTCTATGTCCTCCGTCAGTGCCACGTGCTGTGGATCCGTCAATGCGCAGGAATACTCCAGAGTAGGACGCACTAGTGTTGTACAAGCAGTTTCTTTAGTGGATTACATTAGATTAGATGAATACTTATTCTATAGATCATATATATACGACATTTCGTAATGATGTGTAACGTGTCAGTTGAGTAAATGATGATGTTCAAGACAATCAATATTTTAAGGATTTTTTATTTACATTTTTTAAAATTTTATTTTTAATTAATTAATTTATTTTTTAAAGTTTTATCTATAAATTCATCTACATTATACAAGGAGTTGCCATTCAGAAATTCCTTTATTTCTTTTTAAATACTAGTTGGCTATCGGTCAGACTTTTGACGCTGTTTGGTAATTGACCAAAGACTTTCGTGGCAGCATGATTCACCCCTTTCTGTGTCAAAGTTTGATTTAACCTTGAATAGTGAATATCACACTTTCTCCCAGTGTTGTAGCTATGCGCACTGCTATTACTTTTGAACTGGGTCGGATTGTTGATAACAAATTTCATAAGTGAATATATATATATATATATATATATATATATATATATATATATATATATATATATATATATATATATATATATATATATGAAAAGGTCACAGTGAAAAATCCCTAATTCCCTAAATAAATGTCTGCAGCATGCTCTTGGGTGGGCTCCAGCAATTATTCTGATTACACGCTTTTGTGCAATGAATATTTTTTTTTACTCAATGTTGAATGGTCCCAGAATATGATCCTATATGAAAGCGGTGAATGAAAACAGGCATAGTAAGCTAATTTACTGAGATGTTTATCACCAAATTTTGCAATGACCCTGATAGCATACGTAGCTGAACTCAAACGTTTCAAGAGATCTTCAATATGTTTCTTCCAATTCAATCAATTTTGAATATTCTAGCTTAGCTACAGATTTGTGTTCAAAGTCTAAATTTATTAATGGTGTAATGCCATTTACTGTCTGATACTATATACTGGGTTTTATCAAAGTTTAATGACAGTCCATTTGTAGAGAACCACTTAATAATTTTCTAAAACACATAATTTACAATTTCATCAGTTAATTGCTGATTGTCAGGTGTGATAGCTATAATTGTATCATCAGCAAAAAGAACTAGCTTAGCATCTTAGTGAATGTAGAATGGCAAGTCATTAATATATATTAAGAACAGCGAAGGACCCAAAACCGAACCTTGTGGGACCTCATTTTTGATAACTCCCCAGTTAGAGGAATTAATTGATTCATCTATACCATGTGAACTGCATATTTCAACTTTTTGTATTCTTCCAGTTAAGTATGATTTAAACCATTTGTGCACTGTCCCACTCATACCACAATACGTAATCTTATCTAGAAGAATCTGCATACTTTATAGTTTTTATCCTTTCTCCTCCCATTATCTTTTGATTTTTGAAGGCCTTGTTAATTAGTTTTTCAGCGTATGTATTAAAAAGTGCTTGTGACATACAACAACCCTGTCTCAGACCTCTTCCAACAGCTACCTCTTCAGTTTCATCTTCATATATTTGAACCAATACTTCCTATCCCAGAGTTGTTTTATAGCCTTCTATTCTTCCTGTCAATAGCAGGAATCTTCAGCAGCATACATCAGTCAATTCTGTCGTATTCTTTTATGCAGTGAACAGAACAAACATATATATCCCTATTTACTTCTAAGAACCTTTCTGCTAACATCTCCAGATAGCCAACTACATCTCTGGTTCCTCTTCCTTTTCCAAATCCAAACTGATCTTCTCCTATATTCTCCTCTATTTCCCTATCTATTCTTCTTCTACTATTCCTCTTATGTCTATTATCTATATCTATAAATGTGAATGTCTGTTCGATGTACTTTTATCACGTCTGAAACACAAGACATAAAGAGCTAAAAATTTGTACAGTCTACCCGGGGAAGGCCTCAGGCACGGTTTTATGGCGCTCGGATAGCTATTTATCTATATATATTAATGTGAATGTCTGTTCGGTGTACGCTTGTCACGTCCGAACGACAAGACGCAGAGACTTAAATATTTGTACGTTTACTAATTTATACCTGAGGAAGGTTTTAGGCACAGTTTTATAGCGATCTGACAGATATTTAGTAATTTGAAGAATATAACGTGAAATGCGGAACAATAGTTACTCTTTGAAAATTATATTTACTCTTTGAAAATGGTTTTATTGGTTGCATTGTTGCTTGAGGGTTGATAATGATAAAAGAGTGGAGTATATTGGGATGGGAAGTTATCGGTGTATATAAAATTCTACGTGTGTGCGTTTTAATATTTCACTCTGCGGCGAAAACTACAGAACGCAAACGAATGGTCTGTGTGTAATTGTTGTCCTAAGTCTCCCGTTGTACACCACTGCAGTTCCATGCAAATAGCTATAAGGGGCTGGTAGATACAGTGGTTGAAAGATTTCAAATTATATATATATATATAATGGGACTGAAGGCCAGCGATGACGTTTGCGACGCTATAGTCAGGAGGTTACATTCAGCGAAACGTGATGCCACAGACCATATCTTTGGTTTATGCGTGCTACAATCTCTTCAGTTCTTTCTCTGTAAGGATAAGCATACGAATAAGGAAATATAAGAATAAATAAATAAAGGAGTCTTTTAATACATCTCTTTAAAAAAAAATCGATTTGACGTTTCGCGCATTACATCAAGTGATCTATCTGTGATATTATTACAATCATTATTGCTGAATTTCGTGATTGGATTCTTCGAAACGATTACATTTTTACGTGTGCTTTGATGTCACAACACACTACTGAAAGATAGCTTATCTATCACAATCAACCAACACGCGAGCGGAGCCGCGGGTTTAAGCTAGTAATCTACAAATTCAAGCAGTAGTAATTTCTAATACTAAATCGGAGGCCGTTCGGAGCTGACGGTGGCGCGACAAAGCACTCCGTTGGTGAAGTTCCCGCTGTCAGAAAACTCGGTGCGTCCTCCATAGGTCGATTTCGCGGCTGCCACAATGTTTCTCTTGTCAAAGTGGCACCGAAACCCGACTGCTTTCTCACAGCGGGAGTGTGAAGTTTGCGGCGCGAATTTCTGCCTGGCGCGACGGACTAATGCACGGTGAAGAGCAGCGCCTTCGCTCAAGTCGTTACTTGGCCTCAAGACAAACACTGCGACTACGGCGCTCTGAATAAAACATCGGCCGGACGCGCCGTGCCGAAGACCTGCACACCGCCCGTACACACCTCGTATGAGACCACAAACGCGGCTACTATTACTATCTACTAGCTTAAACCCGCGGCTCCGCTCGCGTGTTGGTTGATTATAATAAATAATGTTTACATGCATCACATCTTCCGGAAGACGAAAACCGATTTTTGTAAACCCTTTTTGCGTGTCGTGTCTACATGGCACAGCCTGAATCGGATTTCCTAGCTCACTTAACATGCCGACTGAAAAACAGCTGATTCAATTCCTTATTTAGTCAGCACAAACACTATTTTTCTTTACTCAAATACACAGATTTATGTTCCCTCTAATATTTATACTTTTATTTCACATTAGAAAATATTACTCTTTCCATATGTGCCGAAAATTCTCAACAAGAAAACACAATCTGACAAGCCAAGAACGCTTCAAAAACGGTTGCGTTTACATGGGCACGAAAATCGATTGTGGAACTTCAAAACCGCTTTAGAGAAGCGGATTTCCAAAATCGATTTTGGAGTGTTTTCATGACCAACCAAAAGGTGAATTGGAAAATCGGTTTACGAAAAAAAAAAAAAAAAAAAAAAAAAAAAGTTCAAATGTTTGTATAGTCTATGGGACTTGACTACGGGGTCATCAGTCTCTAAACTTACAAACTACTTATGAACTACTTACGAACTAGGACGGCACAGCCGGCCTCGGTGGCCGAGGGGACTAAGGCGCTCCAGTCACGGTCTGCACGGCTACTACGGTCGGGGGTTCGAATCCCCCCTCGGGCATGGATATTTGTGCCGTCCTAGTTCGTAAGTAGTTCATAAGTAGTTTGTAAGATTAGGGACTGATAACCCCGTAGTTAAGTCCTATAGACTATACAAACATTTGACAATTTTTTTAGGACGGCACAAATATCCATGCCCGAGGGGGGATTCGAACCCCCGACCGTAGTGGCCGTGCAGACCGCGACTGGAGCGCCTTAGTTTCCTCGGCCACCGCGGCCGGCAAAATCGGTTTACGAAATCCGGTTTTGGGAGCCCATGTAAACGGGGTGAGTAGTGTGCTATGAGACTTGTTTTGAAGGATGAAATGAAATACCTTCTTTAGAAACAAACTGAAAACTATTCCTATCAGATTGCAGAAGGCTATGCACTTACCGTTTATCAGGAAAGTAAGTAGTGTAGATCAAATCACACGTAAAAATGCACTCGTTTCGAAGAATCCATTCACGAAAGTCAACAGTAATGATTGTAATAATATCACAGATCGATCACTTGATGTAATGCGCGAAACGTCCAATTGATTTTTTTAAAGAGACGTATTAAAAGATTTTTTTACTGCTTTATTTATTTATTCTTATATTTCCTTATTCGTATGTTTATCCTTACAGAGAACGAGCTGAGAACATTGTAGCACGCATAGGCCAAAGATATGGTCTGTGGCATCACGTTTCGCTGTATGTAACCTCCTTGTTATAGAGTCGCAAACGTTATCGCTGGCCTTCAAACCGATTATTTTTTATTTTTATTTCTTTTAATAATTTGACGACTTTCAACCATCATATCTTCCATCCCCTTATAGCTATCGGCATGAAACTGCTATGGTGTACAACGGGAGACTTCGGACAACAATTACACACAGACCATTCGTTTGCGTTCTGTAGTTTTCGCTGCACACCGAAATATTAAAACACACACACACACACGTAGAATTTTATATACACCGATAAGTTTCCATCCCAATATACTCCACCCTTTTTTCATTGTCGACCCATAAGCAGCAACGGAACCAATAAAACCATTTTCAAAGGGTATATATAATTTTCAAAGAGTAATTATTGTTCCGCATTTCGCTTCTTCAAATTACCAAATAACTATCAGATCGCTATAAAACCGTGCCTAAAACGTACCTCAGGTGTAAATTAGTAACGGTACAAATATTTAAGTCTCTGCGTCTTGTCGTTCGGCCGTGATAAGCGTACACCGAACGGACATTCAAAGTTACTAGTGTCTAGCTTTAGGCACGGTTTTATGGTGATGGGATAGCTATATATATATATATATATATAGCTATCCCATCACCATAAAACACTAAAGCTAGACACTAGTAACTGTACAAATTTTTAGCTTTTTATGTCTTGTTCAGAGGTTATAAACGTACACCGAACAGACATTCACATTTATAGATATAGTTAATAATGTCTTCTGTTGTTGTCAAAATGTGACATATGAAAATAGATTTGTGATAGATTAGATGTACAAATACAACATGATGGAAAATGCAGCCGCATGTAAAATAAGACAAAACCAACAGAATTGTCACTCCGATTTTTCTGAAATTTGGATAGGTTATAATTTTTTTTAAGTCATCATCATCGTTATTAAAGATCGATTACGCCTTTCAACGTTCATTCTGGAGCATAGTACCTCTAATAAAATTCCTCCATGATCCCCTATTCAATGCTAACTGAACCGTGAGGTTCGATATCTCCGCTTGGCAGGAGTAGATTATCTTTGGTTTTGTAAATTCCTTGGCCTGTGATATGATGCGCCCTGGCGGTTGATAGTGGAAGTGAGAGGAAGGGCGAGCGAGCGAGGCCGCGAGAAAGGGGCTGTGGCTGCCAGCGGCGGTTAGTAACGGCACGTCTGCTCGATGGCGAATTTTTTTCTTTTGCTGCGTGACGACTTGCATGGTGTTGCTAGAGCCCATGGTGTGGACAGTAATTGTCATATCTCGTCAAAGAAAGGGGCCTAGTGCTCTTCTAGCTCCTTACGTTGTTTGAAGAAACCATGGACATTAATTTTGTGCCCGTGAATTATGTCTGCTCAAGCACCAATTCAGGAAGTGCACTCCAGTGTAGCATCTGTTTATGTCTATATTTTGGTGTGCAAAGGCACAGTTAGTGGAGTTCTTGTGTTCAAAGAGTAATGAATGTTCGTGCCAAATTATTGTGTTGCAGAAGCAGTTATTGGCCTGTGTGATTTAGTGTTCCTTAGAGGTTGTTTACCCGAGTGAACTGGGACACTGGAGTGGTGATCGCAACATCGACTGACGGTAACACCTTTTATAGCGACTCAGCCCTGGAGAACCGGACGTGGGGGCGGTGTTTCCGTCGTAGCCCAATGTCTACCTGTCCGCCGTGGCACTGCTTTCTCCTTCAAGTTAAGTTGTCGAGTGAGGGACATACCGCTCCTTGCGTCGAATTTCCTAACTGAGTGCTTCCCTATTTGGTTTTCCTCAGCCTCGTTAAGCTAGTTTCTAGTTTGTTGCCTTAAAACTTGGTTTTAATGTAAAATCGTTGTTGTATTTCTCCAAACAAGAAAATTATGCCAAGTTGTTTAACTTTAAGTGAATTAATAAAGTGGGGTTGCTCTGAACTATACGGTGTAAATTTTAAAATGGCAAATTACAGTTGAGAAGCAAATGTTCAAATGTTTGTACAGTCTATGGGACTTAACTACGGGGTCATGAGTTCCTAAACTTACAAACTACTTATGAACTACTTACGAACTCTGACGGCACAAATATCCATGCCCGAGGGGGGATTCGAACCCCCGACCGTAGTGGCCGTGCAGACCGTGACTGGAGCGCCTTAGTCCCCTCGGCCACCGCGGCCGGCGAAGCATTGCTCTTGTGTTCGATAATCGTTTGCTCTGAACTATACAGTGTAAATTTTAAGAGGGCAAATTACAGTTGGGAAGCATTGCTCTTGTTTTGGATAATCGTTTCAATTTTAGATGTATCTTGAGAACCTAAACCCCTCTGTTGTTGATACTTAACTGTCTGGTTTATTAAGCAACGTGCTATAATTTGAAAACTTATTTTAGTGAAGATTGTTCTTATATTCCTCCAAACAAGAAAATATTGTCAACTTGTTTAACCCTTTTAATTTAGTTAATTAAAGTGGTGTTGACCTAACTATACTGTGTAAATTTTAAATGGGCAAATTATAGTGGTCAATTATTGATCTTTTTTTGGATGATTATTTGAAAATTTGGTTTATGCGTGCTACAATGTTCTCAGCTCTTTCTCTGTAAGGATAAGCATACGAATAAGGTAATATAAGAATAAATAAATGAAGCAGTAAAAAATCTTTTAATACGTCTCTTTAAAAAAAATCAATTGGACGTTTCGCGCATTACATCAAGTGATCGATCTGTGATATTATTACAGTCATTATTGTTGACTATCGTGACTGAATTCTTGGAAACGAGTGCATTTTTACGTGTGATTTGATCTACACTACTTACTTTCCTGATAAACGGTAAGTGCATAGACTTCTGCAATCTGATAGGAATAGTTTTCAGTTTGTTTCTAAAGAAGGTATTGTATTTCATTTCATCCTTCAAAACCAGTCTCATAGCACACTACTGAAAGATAGCGTATCTATCGTAATCAACCAAATTTAACCTGTTTGTTAATCTGTTATCTGTTTGTTAATACCTTGTTTATTAATCAAAGTGCTGTAATTTTAAACTTATTTTACTGTAAAATTGTTCCTGTGTTTGTTGGCAACTCAATTCGGCTAATTAAAGTTGGTCTGTCCTACACTGAGCAAAATTCTATAGCTTTTCTTGTTGGATTTAAAGAGACTATTTGGAATCTAATAATCGGCAATCCAAAATTAAAGTTAGTTTAGTATGTTAACAAGTGTAGCAAGGAAAGATATGTAGATGGGCCTACCCTTCCTGATTCAGTCCTAATCCATCCTGTGATCTTAATGTGGTTTCTTTAGGATCCGATAAATTAAGAAATCCACTGTTCACTAACGTTGACGCCTCTTCTGATGTTATGCCTTTTACTTCAAAATCATTCTTTACTGAATCTAAGTACTTTCTTCTTGATCTACCTCGACTCCTCTTACCCTCCGCTACCAAGCTCATGAGTATCTTAAGTAACCTTGCTTCTCCCATGTATGCAACATGACCCCACCATCTCAGCCTGTTCGCTCTAACTGCTTCATCTATGTTTTTCATTCCCAATTTTCCTTTGATTTCCTCATTATGGACACCCTCCTGTCATTGTTCTCATCTATTGGTACTTGCAATCATTCTTACTACTTTCATATCTGTAACCTCTACCTTACGAATAAGGTAACCTGTATCCACCCAACTTTCACTCCCATGCAACAGAGATGGTCGAAAGATAGAGCGGTGCTCTGCTAACTTAGGTTTGGTACTGACTTCCTTCTTGCAGAAGAGAGTAGATCTTAGCTGAGCACTCACTGCATTAGCTTTGCTACACCTCGATTCTAGTTCTTTCACTATGTTTCCACTATGTTGTTTTTTAAGTAAGTTCCGTTTTGTTGTAGACACTAGTAGTTCGCGCACATATCGCAACGAGCGCGTGCTTCGTGTACCGGCATGCCTGGGGAACAACTGTGCTGTTTCAGCTCTGTAGCTGACCTGTACGGGTCTGTTCTGTGCTTTCAAAATGTTTAAGACTATCAACTCGACTGCCGCTTGTGAGGATTCTTCACTGTAAGGACCCGTCTGCTGTAGAAATTCATCGACATATTTGCGAAGTGTACTGTGATACTGTTATGAGTGAAACCAAAGTTCGTAAGTGGGTACGAGAATTAAAAGATGGCCGTGACAACGTTCATGATGAGGACCGCTCCGTTCGCCCAGCTTCGATTACAGACGATTTTGTGGATTCTGTTGAAGTGAAGTTGAAGTGAGAACAGGCGCTGAACCCCAAACAACACCTCAGTGGCAACCGTTACAACGATGAAGACGACGTGAAAACGGCACTAAACTCTTGGTTATCACCGCAAATTGCAAGCTTTTATGAAGAGGGTACTTTAAAATTGGTTGAGAGGTATGACAAATGTTTGAACAAACTTGGCAACCATGTCAGAAAAGAGAGTAATGTATGTACTTTCAGAAAATAAATTTACTTTTTTGAAATAACATTTCTTTGTGTACTTATATTCTAACAAATGTTTGTTCAAATGTGTGTAATTCTATGGGACTTAACTGCTTGGTTATTTGTTCCTAGCTTACAAACTACTTAAACTAAATTAAAATAACCTAAGAACAATACACACATCCATTCTCGAGGGAGGATTCGAGCCTCCGACGCGGGAGGCCTCGCGATCCGTAACGTAGCGCTCTAGACCGCTCGGCTACACCCGTGCGGCTATGTTCAAACGGAACTTACTTAAAAAATACGCATCGTAAGTGAAAAAGTAAGGGACGTGAATCTTTTTAGCGGAGGTAACACATATTATAGGAGTGAAATGGTAGCTCCAAAATGGGGGTTAAAATGGAGAAAATGCGATAATTTAGAGATTAGTGAAGCGATTGTAATGATTTCAGTTATGAATGTATCTATTGATAAAAGACGAAAATCTGCCAAGGTATATTGGAGGAGATGTCAAAATTAGACGGCCGACTACCATGAGAGAGACCAACTTTTTGTTATAAAAATTAGTTTTGATTTGATCGAAGTACAGTCTATTAAAACTTCAAAAGGAAGACTAATTAATAAATTTCATAAAATGCATTTTTATAAAAACCATCAGCTGTTTATTAAAAACCTTATTCATCTACTAGTTTCGGTCATGGACCATCTTCAAGGATAAACTATACAAAAAATACAAAATAAACGTAATTGATGTGCACAAACACAGAGAGGACATAATCGGGGAAATTACATATAGAGAGACAGAAAATAGAGAATTATGTCAATTTAACATATAGTTAAAATACTTACAAGGTGTTAACAGAGAATGGTAAAATACATCAAATAAAATAATACAACTGAGATAAACAGAAGTCAGTACAACTAAAAGTGTAAAAAATTGCTATGGTCATCTTAGATAAAATCTATCAGTCAAACATGACATAAAAAGTGAGAACGGTCTATGAATAAAAATGGAGGGAGTGGCTTGTGCTAATTGCATGAGTCAGAGACGATATAACATATGTTATCGATATTAGTAGAACCATTCAGGGATGTACACTATCTTTGGATGAACATCTTTGGATACATAATTCTCTATTTTCTGTCTCTCTATATGTAATTTCCCCGATTATGTCCTCTCTGTGTTTGTGCACATCAATTACGTTTATTTTGTATTTTTTGTATAGTTTATCCTTGAAGATGGTCCATGACCGAAACTAGTAGATGAATAAGGTTTTTAATAAACAGCTGATGGTTTTTATAAAAATGCATTTTATGAAATATATTACGGCTGTTGACTCTCGCCTCACCAAAGCATTCATAATTAATAAATGTTTGTGTGTAAATACGAGGGTTGGCACTTAAATAGTGGCAACAATGCTGTGAAGACACTATACAATGGAGTCTACTATTGTCGCTGATAGCGCACGTTGTTGACACACCTACCTCACCTCCGAGCAAATGGACTCGCCCGTCCCACGTCACCGCCGTGCGCACAATCGAGGGAAACACAGTCACTTGGGAGAGAGCGGTGTAACGTATCGGTGCCACTGTGTTTTCCAAACAGTAACAACGGAGTTGGATCAAAATTGAATGTACCAGAGGTCGTACAGCACGGCAGTGTCACCAAGGACTTCAAGAGGCGTGCGGGGAATCGGTATTGCCGTACGGAACACTGGCGCGTTGTATTAAAGCCTTCAACGAAGGTCTGTAAACTGTGGCAGACATGCATCGGGCAGGTCGTCCTAGCGTCCCTGATGAAGAACTGCATACTGTTGACGCGTTAATGGACAGTGCTCGACGCCAGACGCTTAGTGAGCTCGCCCACGAAACCCGATCAGCACATACGACACATCCTGCAGGAACGCCTGGGCATGCGAAAAATTGCATCACGATGCGTTCTACATCTACATCTACATAGATACTCTGCAAATCACATTTAAGTGCCTGGCAGAGGGTTCATTAACCACCTTCATAACATTTCTCTACCGTTCCATTCTCTAATAGCGCGCGGGAGGAAAGAACACCTAAATCGTTCCGTTTTCGATCTGATTTCTCTTATTTTATTGGGATGGTCATGTCTCCCTAAGTAGGTGGGTGCTAGCAAAATATTTTCACATTCAGAACTAAAAGTCAGTGATTGAAACTTCGCAAACAGATCACGCCGCAATGAATAACGTCTTTCTTTTAATGATTTCCACCCCAATTCGTGCAACATTTCCGTGACGCTTTCCCCCCCGTAACGTGATAAAACAAAACGAGCTGCCCTTCTCTGAACCTTCTCAATATCTTCCGTCAGTCCCACCTGGTGAGGGTCCCACAAGGGGCAACAGTACTCCGAGAGAGGACGCACAAGTGTGATGTAGGCAGTCTCTTTGGTGGAGCTGGTGCATCGTCTAAGCGTTCTGCCAATGAAACGTAACCATTGGTTCGCCTTCCCCACAATATTTTCTATGTGTTCTCTCCAGTCAAAGTTGTTCGTAATTGTAACTCCTAGGTATTTGGTAGAATTTACGACCTTAAGGTTTGACTGATTTATCGCGTAATTGAAGTTCAGCGGATTTCTTTTAGTGGTCATGTGTATTACTTCACACTTTTCTTTATTTAGTGCCAATTGCCAATTTTCGCGCCAAGTAGAAATTTTGTCTAAATCGCTTTGCAGTTGCTTTTGATCCTCTGTTGACTTCACTAACCGATAAACGACAGCATCATCTGCGAACAGTCTAAGGGAGCTATTCAGATTATCTCCTAAATCGTTTATAAACACGAGGAAGAGTAGGGGACCAATAACGCTTCCCTGTGGAACGCCAGATATCACTTCTGTTTTACTCGATGACTTACCGTCAATTACAACGAACTGTGTCCTTTCTGACAGGAAATCGTGAATCCAATCGCACAATTGGGGAGATATTCCATAAGCACGCAATTTCATTAGAAGCCGCTTGTGGGGTACAGTATCAAAAGCCTTCCGGAAATCCAGAAATATGGAATCGATTTGAGATCCCTTGTCGATGGCACTTAACACTTCATGTGAATAAAGGGCAAGCTGTGTTTCGCAAGAGTGATACTTTCTGAATCCGTGTTGGCTATTTGTTAATAGGTCGTTTTCTTCGAGGTAGTACATAATATTCGAACAAAGTATATGTTCCAAAATCCTACTGCAAATCGACGTCAATGAGATAGGCCTGTAATTTTGGGGATCACTCCTATTGCCTTTCTTGAATATTGGAGTAATTTGGGCAACTTTCCAGTCTTTGGGTACGGATCTTTCGCTGAGTGATCGGTTGTAAATTATAGCTAAGTACGGAGCTATTGCATCAGCATACTCTGAGAGGAATCTAGTTGGTATACAATCTGGCCCGGAAGATTTATTTTTGTTTGGTGACTTAAGTTGTTTTACTACCCCAGGAACATCTACTTCTAAGTTTCGCATGCTGGCAGCTGTTCTTGGATTGAATACTGGAGTGTTCACTTCGTCTTCTTTGGTGAAAGAATTTCATGCGTTCTGTATGAATTGACGGAAATGCAGAAATGGATGCGTTACGGCGCAGCTCAGACGCACTTGGAGCGCTATGGGCGCGAAGGAGGCCACATCGTACGCGCCAAAACTGAAACGCCAATCCAACAAATGGCGTCGTTATGGGTCGCCGCGAAAGTGAAAAGTTCGTCAGAAACCCAGTATGGTGAAACATATGGTGATTCTCGTGCACGACTGTGTTGGTGTTATCCACCGCAGACCGTCAGTGCTCATTATTACTGTCCGTTTTAGGAGAAATACCTGCACCAGCTTTGCGAAAGAAGCGGCAAAACTTACTACGAAATCCATCCATCACTTTGCACGACAATGCCTGATCGCATACAGCGCAAGCTGTAGCTTTTCTCTTCGATCAGTGGGACTGGTACCATCCCCCTTACTCCGCGGACGTAACTCCTTGTGACACTGAATTGATATCCGACGATGAAGAAACATCTTCGCGGCATTCACTTCAGAACGGTTCCAGAGATTCGACAGGCAGTAGACGTTCCATTCGCACAATCAGCAGAATGGGCCACGTTAATGATATAATACGCCTTCCACATCACTGGCAACGAGTTCTACACAACTATGGTCACTTCTTTGAAGGATAGTATCATATGCAAACATGTTACGCTTTTGCATCTCTTGCGAATAACTAGTTGAGGGATATACAACCCTTCTATTGCTGCGCTCGTTTGACACTACCCATGAAACACCTTGTGAATCTATATTTTTGAACTGTTCATCTCTTTAATATGTTGTTGTTGTAGTCTTCAGTCGGCAGATTGGTTTGATGCAGCTCTCCACGCTGTGCAAATCTCTTCATTTGGGACTTAACTACGGGGTCATCAGTCCCTAAACTTACAAACTACTTATGAACTACTTATGAACTAGGACGGCACAAATATCTATGCCCGAGGGGGGATTCGAACCCCCGACCGTAGTGGCCGTGCAGACCGTGACTGGAGCGCCTTAGTCTCCTCGGTCACCGCGGCAGGCGTTCAAATGTTTGTAAATATATCGGACCAAACTGCGTGGTCATCAGTCCGTAGCTTACAAACTACTTAAACCTAGGTAAACTAACCTAAGGACAACATACACACCCATGCCGCAGGGAGGACTCGAACCTCCACGGCAACCGCGCGCTCCTTAGCGAGACGCTTTAGACCGCTCGGCTACTCCACCGCGGCCTGAGAATATGTACGGTAACCTACATCCTTTTGAATCTCCTTACTACATTCGTCCCTCAGTCTCCCTCTACGACTTTTACCCTACACACTGCCTTCTAATGCTAAGTTGATAATTCCTCGATGTCTCAGAATGTGTCCTACCAATCTATCCCTTCTCTTAGGATATGCCAGAAACTCCTTTCCTCTCCAATTCGGTTAAGTACCTCCACATTAGTCCCGTGATCTACCCATCTAATGTTCATAATTCGTCTGTAGCATCACATTTCAAAAGCTTCTACCATCTTTTTGTCTGAACTTCTTATCGTCCACTTTTCACGTCCACTTTACACTCCAGACAAATGCTTTCAGAAAGGACTACGTAACAATTAAATCAACATTGGATGTTAACGAGTTTCGCTTCTTTAGAAACGCTTTTCTTTCCATAGCCATTCTGCATTTTATATTTTCTTTACTTCGGCCATCAGAAGTTATCTTGCTACTCAAATAACAAAACTCATCAACTGCTTTTATTGTCTCATTACCTAATCTAATTCCTTCAGCATCGCCTAATTTTCTGACATTGCATTCCATTACCCTCGTTTTAATCTTGTTAATGTTCATCTTATATCTTCCTTTTAAGACACTGTCTATTGCATTCAATTGTTCTTCCAGATCCTTTGCAGTCTCTCACAAAATTACTATGTCATCGGCAAACCGCAAAGTTTTTATTTTTTCTCCCGGAACTTTAATACCCTCTCCATATTTCTCCTTCCATTCCTTCACTGTTTGCTCAACGTACAGATTGAACTACATTGGCGAAAGGCTACAATCCTTTCTTACTCCCTTCCCTGTGTCCCTTTTATGCCCTTCGTCTCTAATAAAACCACTGCCTGATTTCTGTATAAGTTGAATACAACTGTTCGCTCCCCATATTTTACCCCTGCTACCTTCAGAATTTGAAAAAGTGTATTCCAGTCGACATTATCAAAAGCTTTCTCCAAAACTACAAACGCTAGAAACGAAGGTTTGCCCTTACTTACTTCTAAGATAAGTAGTAATGTAAGTATTGCCTCCCGTGTTCCTACATTTCTCCTAAATCCAAACAGATCTTCTCCAAGTTTGGATTCCACAAGTTTTTCCATTCGTCTGTAAATAATTCGTGTTAGTATTTTGCAACCATGACTTGCTAAACTGATAGTTCTGTAATTTTCGCACTTGTCTGCACTCGCTTTCTTTGGAATTGGAATTACGAAGTCGGAGGGTATTTCTCCTGTCTCATAGATGCTGCATACCAGCAAATACAATTTTTTCATGAGTGGCTGTCCCAACGATATCAGCAGTGCAGACAGTATAACGTCTACTCCAGGGGTCTTGTTTCGACTCAAATCCTTCAGCGCTCAGTCAAATTCTTCTCGCAGTATCATATTTCCTATGTCATCTTCCTCCACTTCGTCTTCCATTTCTAGTATACGTCTTCAAGTTTATTTCCTTTGTATAGGCCCTCTATATATTCCTTCCACAGTTCAGTACTGGTTTTCGGGATGAGTTCTTGATATTCATACAGCTGGTTTTCTTGTCTCCAAATATCTCTTTTATTTTCCTGTAGGCGGTATCTATTATTCCCCTAGTAATGCATTCTTCTACGGTTCTGCATTTGTCCTCTAGCCACTCCTGCTCAGCCAGTCTGCACTTCCTGTCAATCTCATTTTTCAGACGTTTGTATTCCCTTTTTCCTGCTTCATATGCTGAATTTTTATATTTTCTCCTCTCATCAGTTAAGTCCAGTATATCCTGTGTTATCCAGGGATTTCTATTAGGCCTTGTGTTTCTGCCTATATGATTCTCTGCAGCCTTCACTACCCTATCTCTCAGAGCTACCCATTCTTCTTCTACTGTATTGCTGTCGCCCGTTTCAGCCAATCCTTGCCTAATGCTCCCTCTGAAACTCTCAACTACCTCTTGTTCCTTCAATTTGTCCAGGTTCCATCTCCTAACTTTTCTATCTTTCTGCAGTCTCTTAAGTTTTAATCTGCAATTCATAACCAGTAAGTTATAGTCAGAGTCTATATATGCGTCTGGATATGTCTTACAGTTTAAAACCTAGTTTCTAAATCTATTCCTTACCATAGCAAAGTCAATCTGGTACCTTCCAGTGTCTCCTGGTCTCTTCCAGAATACCGCCTTCTTTCATGATAATTAAACCAACTGCTGGTGATCATTAAATTGTGCTCTGTGCAAAATTCTACCAAGCGATCTCCTCTTTCATTCCCAGTCCATATTCTTCTACTACATTTCTTTCTCTTCCCTTTCCTACCACCAAGTTCCAGTCCCTCATCACAATCAGGTTTTCGTCTCCCTTAACTTTCTGAATGATTTCTTTTATCTCCTCATACATTTCTTCGATAACCTCCTCATCGGCAGAGCTAATTGGCATATAGACTTGCACTACTGTGGTAGGTGTTAGCTTCCTGTCTATCTTTGTTACGATAATGCGTTCACCATGCTGTTCATAGTAACTTACCCGCATTCCTATTTTCTTATTCAGTATCAGACCTAGTCCAGCGTTACCACCAACTGATTTTGTATTTATAACCCTGTTCTCACCTGACCAGAAATACTGTTGATCCTGCCACCGAAATTCACTAATCCCTATCATATTTGACTTTAACCTATCCATTTCTCTTTTCAAATTTTCTAACTTACCTACACGATTAAGGGTTAGAACATTCCATGCTCCGACCCATATAATGCCTGTTTTCTTATTCTTGATGATGACGTTCTTCTGAGTAGTCCTAACCAGAGACCCGAATGGGGGACTATTTTACCTTCGGAATATTTTACCCAAGAAGACGCCATCATCATATATTCATACAGTTGAGCTGCATGTCCTCGGGAAAAGCTACGGCTGTAAAAAATGTTTGAATAGACAATAGCTCGAAGTGCGACTTTCAAAATACTGTAAAATCTACTTTTGTAATAATAGCGAATAAAAGAGAATAAAACACGTTGTTGTTGTAGTTGTTGTTGTTGTCTTCAGTCCGGAGACTGGTTTGATGCAGCTCTCCACAATACCCTACCCTCCACACTTCCCTCCAACGCTAAATCCACAATTCCTTGATGTCTAAGAATGTGTCCTACCAATCTATCCCTTCTCTTAGTCAAGATATGCCAAATTTTCCTTTTCTCCCCAATTCTCTTCAGTACCTCCTCATTAGTTACGCGATCCACCGACCTTACCTTCAGCATTCTTCTGTAGCACCACATTTCAAAAGCCTCTATCGTCTTTCTGTCCACACTGTTTATCGTCCATGTTTCACTCCCATACAAGGCAACACTCCATACAAATGCCTTCAGAAACGACTTCCTTACGCTTAAATCAATATTCGCTGTTAACAAATTTCTCTTTTTCAAGAACGCCTTTCTACCCATTGCCATTCTGCATTTTATATTATCTGTACTGCGTTAAGATGTTTATGCATTTTAACTGTCGGCGTGGAGGTCGCGTGCCGGATTTACAGGGGCAGTATCAAATGTCCGCGGCAATACAGGGGTTGAAACTTCCTGGCAGATGAAAATTGTGTGCCGGAACCGGGACTCGAACCTGGGACCTTTGAGTTTCGCGGGCAAGCGCACTACCGACTGTGCTATCCCGACACGACTCACGATGCCGTCCCACAACTGTACTTCCGCCAGTACCTCGCCTCCTACTTTCCAAACTTTAATCTGCCAGGAAGTTTCATATCAGCGCACACTCCGCTGCAGAGTGAAAGCTTCAGCAGGGGTTGTTTACCCCTGGAATCATTTTATAAAAAAGTGTTTCTTAATTAGCCTTTCTTTGGAAGTTTCAAAGGATTCTACTTCGATTAAATCAAAACTAATTTATTTTAACAAAAATTGGTCTCTTTCGTAAAGGCTCCATAATTTTCACTCCCCCTTCCAATATACCTAGTCCGGTTTTTGCGATTTATCAAAAGAGTCTTTCATAACAGTCATAAAAATTTCTTCCCTATTATCTAAGTCATCGCATTTTTTTCCATTTTATCCCCCATATTTGAGCAACCGTCCTTTAGTTTTTCATCTTGTTGTTGTCATTTCAAAGCAATGGCGCACTGAAGAATTAACAAAAACACATCGTTCTTCGTACGATAAACTAGTGTCTACAAATGCCATATTAGCATTAGTTAACAATGGCCATTACCAGTCTTCGAGTAAGGGAGGCGACTTTCTAATGATAGCCGCAGCGTAGTGGAAAAGTGGTTGGACTATGACGCTGAAGGTTAGAGGTTCGGGACCCTCGACTACTAATTTTTTTTTCCTAAAAGGGTTGCAGACACTCTTATTAATTAATTTTTTATTATTTACATTATTATTTTGGTCCAAAATGTTTGCAAAAACTTATAAAACTACAAATCTAAAGTGGGCCGTAAAACACGCCAGTACGATTTTTTTTTCAATCTTTCAATCCCAACACTATGCTTTTGGCCTTCCAGGTGCAACATTTGTGCTGTCATCGACGTGTAACGCGGCTGCCCTGGGGTCCCGCCTTCACGAATCTGCCTAATGGAGGCTGCAAACCAGTGACTCGAGGCGCTTTGTTCCCCAGCAGGGTGAGTGGGGAGGGGGGCAGTGTACCTTCGAGGAGGCGAGAGGCGCTAAACTTTTGTTGTATTTCTGGAGTCCTGACGCGGGAAACAAAAGGGCAGCTATATAGAGATGAGCTTCGGAGCGCTTCATTCTGCGTGTTGGTATCGGCTTCAACGTGGGGAGAAAATGCAGCCAAGAGATTACGTACAACCACTGGAAAAAAAGATGCGGTCGCGGTGAGTGAAAATACTGTACCGAAAACTAGACGAGTGTTCCTGGTTCCCTGCTATTCGAAATGTATACTGAGCGAGCAGTAAAGGAAACCGACGGAAATCGTTGTTTGTAGATATGGAAAATTAAATAAGTTTTCGAAAAAAAAGGTAGCTTTTTGAATGTCAAGAGCTCAGTTGGGAAGGCTGTAATAAGTAAAGAAGAGAGATCTGGAAGGTGGAACTAATATATTGCAGAGAGGTGTAACATTACTTTTGTGTTGTTGCCTGTACGCATTAATGTTAAACTAAGCGATTAAAAGATTAAGGTTTATTGTTAAATTTTCTATCATAGAAAAATCTGATAAGAATCTGATTAAGTACTTTTGACAAGGGTGGATGAAATTAATACACGAAATGACTGAACGGATGAAATGGCGGAAAACAAATTGGGGTTGAGGCAACACACAAAAATAGCGTCACAGAGAAAACTCACGGAAAGTACCCATTGTAGCTTCTTTCTGGAAATGTTGATCACAGCAGCTGAAACTGTTAACTTGTTGAATGGTTTAGATAAATTTTATGATATTTTCCGCAGTAAAATAATGTTCAGACTGTTCGCCTCGTAACTCATTGTTGACGGACCGTGTACTAAAGTTGGAATACGCAAATAACAAACAGAAAAAACATCTATAGGACTTCGCGAAACTGTTTATACGAATGCAGGTTCTAAAAGGAAGACAGGTAATGATTTAAAGTAACTGATAGGGCTTTAATCAAGACAATACACGCAATACACGAAGCGAAAGTGATGACGTCTGAACATCGGGTTACGACGGAATGTGGAGGATCTGAAAATCACAAAGAAAATTAATAATTAAGGAAGGATGAAACATTATTAAATGAAAACAGGGTGGAGACATGGCTCTCAACAAAAGAGGGTATATTTTAAAGTAAAAATTAGCAGCACTCACACTTACATGACAAAGCAGACTGCGTTCATGTCCACACTTAATAAGCTCAAACCAGAGAGTGAATGATCGCTGTTCCGTCCTCTCGACACGCCGGAAGAAACGAAAGACAAGCGAAAAAAACCTTTCCACAGATAAAATATTTCGAGAAGGAGGAAAACACGGCGACAAGTGTCCCTGATTGATAAAAAAATAATTACATTAATAATGTATCGTAACAGGGGCTTTACAAGGGAATTTAAATTAAAGATAGTAGAATGAAAAGGAAAGAGGGAATGAATGTGTGATGGGAGATGCGATACAGAGAATACAGTTTGACCGAGGACTGAAAGACTACACATTATTTCCTCAGACGTACGCATTCACATCTAAATCTTAATATTACCTCTGCAAATCAAATTAAGGTGCTACTCATATTGTTGGGAGAGCCGGCCGTAACAAAACTATTCCAGGTGGTGTGCAAGAAATGCAGGAATCTACTGAAGTCCCTGGGAGCGCCAGTCATGACAAAACTATTTCACCTTGTGTGTAAGAACTGTGAGACAGACAAAATACCCTCAGACATTAAAAACAATCTAATAATCCCCATTCCAAAGAAAGCAGGCGTAGACAGGTGAGAAAATTACAGAACCATCAGTTTAATAAGTCATGGTTGCAAAATTATAGTCCGAATTCTTTACAGAAGGATGGAAAAGCTAGTAGAACGCGGGAGGCAATACTCACTGATCTTAGATGATAGATTAAGGAAAGGAAAACCTACATTTCTAGCTTTTGTATATTTGGAGAAAGCTTTTGACAATGTTGATTGGAATACACTCTTTGAAATTCTGAAGCAAGCATGAGTGAAAAATATGGAACGGAAGGTTATTAACAACAAAACCAGACGTTGATTATCAGGGTTGAAGGGCCTGAAACGGATACAGCGGTTGGGAAGGGTGTAAGGCAGGGTTGTTGCCTTTCCCCAATGTTATTCAACTTATAAAGGAAAGGTGAAATTTGGAGGAGGAATTAAAGTTCAAGGTGAAAAACTAGAAACACTGGGTTTTGCCGATGACATTGTACTTCTGTCGGAGACAACAAAAGACCTGGAAGAGCAATTGAACGGAATGGGCAGTGTGTTGAAAGAAGCGTATGAGGTGAACATTAACAAGAGCGAAACAAGGCAATGCTAAAGAAATTAGATTAGGTAACGAAACAATAAAGGTGGAAGATGAGTTTTGTTATTTGAGCAGTAAAGTAACATATGATGGTCGCAGTGCAGAGGATATAAAATGCAGAATGGCAATGGGAAGAAAAGCGATAAAAAAAGAGAATTTTTTAAACATCGAATATTAATTTAAGTGTAAGAAAGGCCTTATAAAGGTATTTCCTTGTATAGAGGGTGAAACATAGACGATAAACTGTGCGGACAGGAAGAGAATAGAGGCTTTTCAAATGTGGTGTTACAGAAGAATGCTGAATATTAGGTGGGTGGATCACGTTACTATTGAAGAGGTACTGAACAAAATTGAGGAGAATAGGAATTTTTGGCATATCTTGACTAAAAGAAGGGATTGATTGGTAGGACACATTCTTAGACATCAAGGAATCGTAAATTTAGCATTCTCGGGAAGTGTGTGTGGTAAAAATCGCAGTGGGAGTCCAAGAGACGAGTATATTAAGGAGATTTAGATGGATGTGGGTTGCCGTTCTTATGAGGAGATAAAGAGGCTTGCTCAGGATAGAGTGGGGTGGAGAGCTGCATCAAACTAGTTTCCAGACTGAAGACCAGAACAAGTCTTTGGTTATTCGCCAGATAACATGAAATATCTGACAGATAACCAAATAGCATTTAAAAACAGATTGAAAAAAATTCTGAATGAAAACTTCTACTCAGCAGATGAATTTTTATATTAGAATCCGTACTTGTACCAAAAAATAAAACAAATAAATAAAAAAATAATAAATGTATGTCATGTAATGTTATCCTTTACTAAACTGACACGTTCAACATCATTACGAAATCTCGTATTCATTATCCATGGGATAAGTATTAATCTAATTTAATAAAAACTGACAGTAATTGCGCATAGGTCGTCTGCCAAAGTAATTTACTTTTCATTGAGTTATCTCTAAAGGGGTAGTTTTTTTCTGATGATAAGTATCATATATATTAATTCTCATCAGTGTTGTTTGTGGGTACGCCATATCTTCCGTATTACTTATCCAAAATTAATGACTGAGGTGTCATTTTCAAGGTTTCGTTTTCCACTAATGACGAAATATAGATAGTTTTAAGTTATTGTTTTCACAAAAAACTTTATTTTGAGAAAATTTGTACTCTTAGTACACTGTAAGTTGACACCCGACGAGCGTTCGTAAATGGGACATGTATTTACGGTTGGTCCCGTCAGCCAACGTGCTGCATATCAACTTAGTTTGCGCGGCAGATATAAAAGCATGAACGACAGCTCTTGCAGTTGTTTAGATTCTTTATTCTTTATGCAAGCCAAAGATCTTCTTTCATGCAAGCATAGTGTTTCACACGATTTGGGCTATAAACGTCGATGTAACGACGAAAAATACACAAATAATTTATTGTATGGTCTGACATTGACGGGATGGAGTCTGGGCGGCCTTAAAATTGGTTAAAATTCATAAAATTTAAACTATTTATTTAAAATTGATAGAATAGCCTAACCGCATTTTTTATTTATAAATTGGTGACCGGTTTCGACTTTTCAGTCATTTACGAACCAGTGTTTTACATTGAATACATAAAACCAGGAGTGAATGTGAGCTGTCAAAAATATCTGTTCCATTTTTAATCGATGGAACAGACATTTTTGACAGCTCAGATTCGCTTCTGGTTTTACGCAGTCAATCTAAAACACTGGTTCGTAAATGAATGAAAAGTCGAAACCGGTCACCACTTTACAAATAAAAAAATTTTGCGGTCTAAGCTAATCTATCAATTTTAAATAAAATGCTTAATTTATATGAATTTTAACAAAGAATTTAATTTAACTAACAGGCAGGACATCTCATGCAGTTGTTTAGATTATTTATGCAAGGGTAGTTTTCTGTTCACTTTGTCCAAGCAAGCATTGTGTACTGCGCGAGTAAGTTGTATTTTGTGAAATAAACAAGTTTTCAAAAAATAAAATAAACACGAAACAGTAAAATATCTGATTTTTTAAAATATGTTTCACAGTTAAACATGTTGTAGTTAATTATACATTTTTTTTTGCAATGAGCCTAATATTTGTTGCTATTATTCAAAGTTTATTATCTTGTGTACATATGTACTTGCATTTGCCTTTTTTCCATTACTATCTTGGCTAAGTGTGACTGATCAGAATAGTGTAAATTATTCGCACGGGTCGACTAGTTTCAATAAATTATAATATTCAACGATACTCACTTAGTTTGCGAGTAGAGGATATCAACAGACAGGTACTTTATTTGTATTTCTAACTGTGCGGCTATTCCGTTTGATGCGCGTTGTATTCAAACAACGTAAGGTTTCGCTAGTCAGCACATACGCTGTTAGATAAATGTTGAAAACGCTGTATGAATCTTTTATCGGTCGCTTTCAAGCACATACAGAGCTAGTGTTTATTTATAACTACATGACCTGGTGAACTTTGTGTCACTTGCCTCTTAATATAAACCACACTAATTTAAATCATATGTATTTTAGACCCAGTAGCTTTATAAAGGCATTTGCTTTGGACGTCAAATGTGCAAAATTTTATCGCAATCGTACGAATGACATTCATATCCCAAAAAAGAAAGTAGCTCTTTCAGTTTTCCACAAATTTTCCTATTTTCTGTCCAACTATTCCCAACTTTTACTTCACTCAAACCTTCCTCTCGCTTTAAACGTCGAATTTGCAAAATTTTATCGCAATCAGATTGATATTTCATAGAAAAATCTCTTTCTATTTTTTCTAAATTTTCCAATTTTTCGGGAAGCTTTTCCTAATTTTTATTTCATAAGAACGTTCCTCTTGATTTGAACGACAAATATGCAAAATTTTATCGCAATCAGACGAATGATATTGATATCCCACTGCAAAAAGCTCTTCCAGTTTATAGCGAATTTTCAAATTTTCCGGGCAACTTTCCCAAATTTTTACTTCATAAGAACGTTAATCTTTCGTTGAACGTCAAATGATCAAAAGGTACGTACATTTAGAAACACATTGAAAAAAGAACTTTGTTCGAATTATGCGACTTTTCTTTTTAACTGTCCCTATTTTTTTTTTTTTCTTTACTGAAAAATCTTTTGCAAGACCATAATGAACAAAACAAAAAACCAATTACCCCTCACCGTACAAACCTTGTCCTGTCAAGCTGTACTCAAGTGATGCTCTTACAACCATGTGGCAATTGATTTTTATTCATAGAAAAAAATCACTTTAGGTTATTCCTAAATTTTCCTACTTTCCGCGCGATTTTTCCGAATTTTTATTTGATGCGAACCTTCATCTTGCTTTGAACATGAAATGTACAAAATTTTATCGCAATTGGACAAACGATATTGATAGCTCACTGAAAAAACCTGTTTCAGTTTTTCGCGATTTTCCTCTTTTCCGAACAACTTTTCCATATTTTATCACCGTTCAAACCTTCCCTGGACTTAGACGAATATTTTAAGACTAAAATTAGCCAAATCGGTTCAGCCGTTCTCGAGTTTTAGCGAGACTAACGAACAGCAATGGATTTTTATATACAGGGTGTTTCACTAAGTGTGTTTGCCTCTGTAACTTATAAAATAATAGGTGACGGGAAATTTTAATGCGGCAGGTCAACAAAAGAAATGTTACACTTTCTGCGGAGCTATGAACATAGTTTATTGTATCATTTTCCAAAGAGTTACAACACAAAGATATAATTTTTTAAATGGAACAATAGTTTTTTTCTATCGTGCATTGGATTCGTTGAAACCAGCTGCGTCCAAATCAATTTAAATTACATTCTTATCACTGTTACTTTGGGAGCTACAACCCTTCAAAGTTTATGGGGCGGAAGCTACGACAGCGTAGCTCACTGGCTGATGGTCATGAGACAGTGGGCCGTGCCCCAGGGGATAGCCACTCGGCCATTCAGCTACGCTGTCGCAGCCTCCGCCCCTGGAACTTTGAAGGGTTGTAGCTCCCAAACTAACAGTGATAAGAATGTCGTTTAAATTGATTTGGACGCAGCTGGTTTCAAAGAATCCAATGCACGATAGAAAAAACTATTGTTCCATTTAAAAAATTATATCTTTGTGCTGTAACTCTTTGGAAAATGATACAATAAACTATGTTCATAGCTCCGCAGAAAGTGTAACATTTCTTGTGTTGACCTACCGCATTAAAATTTCCCGTCACCTCTCTGTGGCATGTGAATCCGTTTCGGTTGAGACACTACGAAATGTGATGACGAATTTCATTCTTCGTTTGCACCACCTCTGTAGTGCCAATCGTGAACATTTTTAAAACATTGTGATGTGATTGTTTACAAAGAGTGTTTTCATACGATTATTTCGCTTATGTATGCTGATATGAGCTGTACAGCGTACAGCGCCATCTGTTAGCAGCTTTTGTAACTATTATTTCAAACTGCTGTATAAACTTCTTACAGCTTTCACAATAAACAT
Source organism: Locusta migratoria (assembly GCA_026315105.1). Lineage (NCBI taxonomy): Eukaryota > Metazoa > Arthropoda > Insecta > Orthoptera > Acrididae > Locusta > Locusta migratoria. Next base: position 834,494,309 of record CM048744.1, read on the forward strand.
ACCGTTTACTGCATTCCTCTATCGATATTTGTTTTCGAGATATTTAATTTTGAAATCAGGGAGCCCTTTTCTGGACACCCTGTAGTTTGCGAGTACAGGATGTCAACAGACATGTACTTTATTTGTATATTTAATTGGGCGGCTTTTCCGTTTGATGGGCGTTGTATTCAAGCAACGTAAAGTTTCGCTAGTCAGCACATACACAGTGGCGTAGCTATCATAGGGCTAGGCGAGGTAGTGCCCCGGGGCCCCCGAGCTCAAGGGGCCCCTCGGCCTTCGTGAGCGAAGTTCGAAAAAAGTTACCGTAGATCCTTGAACAAGTTCATGTCCGCCAATTACTTCGGATAATCGAAGTTCAACTGTATATAATAATGTAGTTGAATGAAGATTTGCTGACAATGAACTTTTTGAACCCTGACCAACAAACCTCAAACACACGAAGTGAAACCAAAACTTATTCGCACCCCAGAATATAAACGTAACAAGGTTCTTTGCTTGCCTGCTAAGACGTGAATCCTGCCATCGTCAGCGTATTGTCCGTTGAAGTCGGAGTTGCCGTGCTTGCCAATCTTTGCGAAATAACATTGAATGGTGCTGAATTACTAGCACAGTGTTTGACAGTAGACAGTGTGACCACATTTGAATATTATTACAGAATATTTGAATATTATTACAGAACGGTATTATTATGGTAACTCAACTGTTTCTGTAGTGAATTTCCCAAGGGTGTGCTCCATAATCATAGATCCCAATGAAGTGCTGTAACCAATTGCACTCTGAAATTCGTGCTAGAAGAAGAGAAAATGTGATTACTTTGTCACAATAGTAAATTGTGCATTCAAGACACTACCCCGTACCCCACTGCACTATAATAAGCGAAGATGTCAACTTAGTTATTTTACTTATTACTTTTTCCTGGCCAGACATTAATATATACTTCATGAAGCCTGGTAGGGGCACGGCTCAAACCATAGTATTCCATCAAACAAAATCCGGCAACTTTCTTTTCTGAAACCATCCTACACGAATATTTGCCCTATTTTCCTTCCTTGATTGGGATATCATCGAAATTAGGCTGATCGGTACGGAGCAGTGACCTAACAGCGAGGAGTTTAGCGACAGTGAGATGTCGGCACTGACAAAAGTCCGCCTGCTGTCACCGCGGACTCGACTGTTCCCGGTTTGCTTCGCGGCAGGGGGCCATGTTTTCATGGTTAAGTAATACTTCTTCATTGTTTATTTCTTACTAGCTTATGCCTGCGACTTCATTCACCGAGTATGGAGCAACTTCGGAAACTATCCCAAGAGGTCGTTTATCTTTATGTCCTACCCAGGTCCGAATCTATCCCTCTGCAAAATTTCATTCGAACCGTCCAGTAACTTTTGCGTGAGAGCATAACAAACAAACCAAATTTCACAGTTATAATTATTTTTGGAGTAGATGATATACCCTCAGAGCTACTGAAGTCTCTGGGAGAACCAGCCATGACAAACCTGTTTCACCTGGTGTGTAAGATGTATGAGACAGGCGAAGTACCCTCAGACTTTAAGAAAAATGTTATAATCCCCATTCCAAAGAAAGCAGGTGCAGACAGGTGTGAAAACTACAAAACCATAAGTTTAATAAGTCATGGTTGCAAAATATTAACACGAATTATATACAGAAGAATGGAAAAACTGGTAGAAGCCGACCTCGGGGAAGATCAGTTTGGGTTCAGGAGAAATGTAGGAACTCGGGAGGCAATACTCACTTTACGGCTTATCCTAGAAGATAGATTAAGAAAAGGCAAACCTACATTTCTAGCTTTTGTAGATTTGGAAAAGGCTTCTGACAATGTTGATTGGAATAAACTCTTTAAAGTTCTGAAGCAAGCAGGAGTAAAATATAGGGAGCGTAAGGTTATTTACAACTTGTACAAAAAACAGACATCGGTTGTCAGAGTTGAAGGGCATGAAAGGGATGCAGTGGTTGGGAAGGGAGTGAGACAGGGTTGTAGCCTTTCTCCAATGTTATTCAATTTGTACATTGAACAAGCTATAAAGGAAAGCAAGGAGAAATTTGGTGAAGGAATAAAAGTTCAGGGGGAAGAATTAAAAACATTGCGTTTTGCCGACGACATAGTAATTTTGTCAGATACAGCAAAGGACCTGGAAGAGCTATTGAACGGAATGGACAGTGTGCTGAAAGGTGCATATAAGATGAACATTAACAAGAGCAAAACTAGGGTAATGGAGTGCAGTGTAAGAAAATCAGGTGATGCTGAAGGAATTAGATTGGGAAACGAAGCAATAAAGGAGGTAGATGAGTTTTGTTACTTGGGCAGTAAAATAACAAATGATGGTCGCAGTACAGAGGATATAAAATGCAGAATGGCAATGGGTAGAAAAGTGTTTTTGAAAAAGAGAAATTTGTTAACATCGAATATTGATTTAAGCCTAAGGAAGGCCTTTCTGAAGGCATTTGTATGGAGTGTTGCCTTGTGTGGGAGTAAGACATGGACGATAAACAGTGCGGACAGGAAGAGGATTGAGGCTTTTGAAATATGGTGCTACAAAAGAATGCTGAAGATTAGGTGGGTGGATCGCGTAACTAATGAGGAGGTACTGAACAGAATTGGGGAGAAAAGGAATTTCTGGCATACCTTGACTAAAAGAAGGGATAGATTGGTGGGACACATTCTTAGACATCAAGGAATTGTGAATTTAGCATTAGAGGGAAGTGTGTGGGGTAAAAATCGCAGAGGAAGACCAAGAGATGGATACAGTAAGCAGATTCAGACAGATGTAGGTTGCCGTTATTATGTGGAGATGAAGAGGCTTGCTCAGGATAGGGTATTGTGGAGAGCTGCATCAAACCAGTCTCCGGACTGAAGACCACAACAACAACAACAATTATTTTTGAGAGTACATTTAAATATTATCTGCTGCGTGACACATAATAATTTACTTAATAGTATTTAGGTTTGCCTTACTATGTCTTCCAGTGAGCGGTGAGGAATTGATGGTGAAGTAGTTTTGCATAGTTTTAGTTTAAAGAGGGCCCCAATGTCACTTTAGGCCCGGGGCCCTTGGTGACATAGCTACGCCAGTGTGACATACAATGTTAGATAAACGTTGAAATCACTGAATCTTTTATATGTCGCCCTCAAGCACATACAGAGCTGGTGTTTATTTAGAATAAAACACGCGACACAAATGGATAAGGCAGGCCCTCTGACATTTCGATTTCACTCGCGGCTGGTGGTGCTCCCAGCTGTTCGACTCGTGACCGCGGCTCGTTCCGTTGTGCCGGGGCCAGCCTAATGGCGTAATTATCGAGCCCGGCGTTCACGCTGCTTACCTCTGGTGAGGCGCCTGCGATCAGATCGACGCTGTGATTTCGGCGTTAATTCAGTCGGCTCGGGCCGGAATTATAGGGCGCAAAACTACGACTCGAATGTTCTGAGTTTAGCGCGACTGAAATGTCCAGGCATTCCTGGCCTGAGTGCCGTAGATCACACGGAATTGCTACAGGTTGAAGCGCGTTCCAAATTCGCCGTTTGTGGCAAACCGAGGGAACACCTAAAGGCGATCTCAACATTAGGGTTGCGAGGGTGTAGGTCGGGGTGAGAGTTTAAGGAAAGATTAATTTTTAAAACTCACACCCACCAACTGCGAACCAAATTCCTAAACATGCAAAAACACTGGAACTGTGATTGCTATTGTTTGACTCGTTTTCTACGAGACGATATCACACGTTCGCAGCTTTCCTTTCCTGCATATGATTAACAAAAAAATGTCATAATAAAGTCAAGTTCATGAGAGAAAAGGGTGTACTAACTACTATTTTTGAAAACACGTAAAAGTTCACTTTATGTTGTTTATTTCTCAATATTAGAACCCTGTGGCTGATACGTCTGTATGTCGACACATTTATCAAATAATGTTATAGCTCGTGAGCCCCCAGACAAAATGACTATTTGTCGCAAATTGTTTTCACACCATGTGCCTGTCTCAAACACCGTCCATGTTCATGCCTATGCGACGACACGTGTTACATTAACAAATCAGTCACTTTGATTCAATGCGATGCACACCTTGTTCCACCGGCTAAATATTCACAACACACAGTAGCACTCGATTCAACTTGGTGCAGTCTACGACGAGCAATCGCACATGGCAATTGCCACACAAAAATCTATAGTCTCCACCTGGAGATCCACATGCCGACTGAGTAGAGCGACGCCGCCCGGCCAGCTATACCACTCGCTCCCGACTCGCCACTTCCTGCCCACGCGCGCGCGCGCCAAAGACCCAACTGCCGGGCTTTTTCCCTACGTCATCAACTTCCCCATGTGAGCTGTTCTAACCGACTTGCCAACGTACAGCGCTCAGCCAATACATTTCTAAAACTTTACTTAAAATCGAAATACACTACACATTAAACAAATTTCTTCTTAGTTTTTTATATTGATATAAACATCCTTTGTACTGTTTATTATAATCGTGCAATTTCTTATATCACAGATAAGTGATTTAACTGAATACTTCAAGATAAAATACACAAGATTAATTGAAAATAAAATGAGAAATAGTTAATATATTATTTTTATAAACAAACATTGCCATGCTAGTTCTGTAACTGTCTTGTATTCATTGGTAATTTATTACTTTTCATTGTCAATTAAACATATTACGCCAGATGTGACTATATCAGCTAATGTATTGTTTATTTGTCAACAGGCTATTTTGTAATGAGGGCCTTAAAGGTTCCTAAGTGCATCATATTACTTCAAATGCCAGTAGTATTAGAATATTTTATTTCACGCTGTGCACTGCACTGCGCCTGGCACTTGCCATTGTCCCTCTCTCCCCTCACCGGAAACGAACCTGGAAAATCCTAAGGTGGAACAAGCCACCAACGTCGGCCTGCTCGCTGGCCTCCCGTCAGCTACAAGCACACAGCAAATCTCAACGTGGAGAATTTCTACCTATGGCCTAACTATAAATGTTGTCACCCAACTGTGTACATACATTGCTACCATAATTAATAACATTAAAATTGTGTAACATTTAGTGCATTGGCATGGTAAATGTTTGCAGTGAACTTCATACTGTTTAATTATCGAATGCTATTAATTACCAATATTTCTATTGGGTGGTAATCTCACAGGGTTACCATACGTCCTTTTTTTCCCGGACATGTCCTCTTTTTGAGGCAAGAAAATGTATCCGGCCGGAATTTATAAAATTCTACAAAATGTCCTCTTTTTTTACATCCGAGAAAGAAAATTTATTGGCGACAACATGTTCATTCGCACTGCAGTTCCAAACTGTTCGCAACTATTACGCGCATACACAGAGTGAAATTGCCGCATGGGTCTGACAGTTGCAAACGATTCGGATCTTCTCTGCGAAGTAACCCGGATGTGCTCCTGCAGAAATACAAATCATTCAAGAGAATGATCAAACGAATGTAAGAATTAATGATACGTTGTGCTCCGATGAGCTTTGTAATTTTATAAATTTTTTAGTGATTATCAAAGGAAACAGAACATACCAACAGCTGCAGTGTGGTGTGCATATTTAAATCAGTCATCTAGTGTTGTTAGTTATTCTGAACTACTGAAAATTGTAGACATGTTTTTTTTTCTATAACTACACATAATACCGACACAGAACCTGTGTTTTCTCTTGTGAACAAACAGTGTACAAAAGACAGGAATAGATTTAAAATATACTGTAATTATACTGTATGTGTACAGTATAATTTCAAACATTTGAAATGCCTTCTTAAAAAACAAAAATCTCTTGAGAGAGATTTCGTCGTCCAGCAAATATAGTTGGTTCAAAAGTGAATGACACAATTGAGAGTAGTGATGAGGAATAAACTGTCAAGGTTCATAATATTTAGTTTCCAAAGAACCACACAGGGTTACTGTTTTAGTTGGTAGTAGATTTACGTGGTTTATTAATAAAGTTGTGAATTAAATCACATCATCTACGTAATCTGCTTACAGGAATCCATAGAAATCATTCAGAATACGCGCAGCTAGAGAAATGTTCTCTATTTTATGTGTGCGTCAAAATTAAGGCAAGAACTCAGAGCAAACACCAGGTATCTGAAAAGCGGTGTAATTTCATCACTTTTACCCTACAATGCATTACAACAATATGTTCATCGGTGCCGAAACCGGCATAGTGGCGGCTTGGAAAGCTGTTACAAGACTGCCTTTTTCGATCTTTGTGTGGCCTCCTTTTATAGTCTGGCCTACAATACCATCCACTGTTACAACTATTAAAGATATGAAAAACAATTAGTTTGGCCATGTTATGGCAAGATAATAGCGGCTTTAATTCAAAAGTAAGGTAATTATCAATTTGCACCAATTCATATTAATCTTGCTTTCATATATTGGGTTGCAGATCTGAAATAAACTTTACTATAAAATACAACAATACATTGTTTGTTTATACTAATATCTTGAAAAATGTTCCTACCATGTACAGAATAATGAAATAAAGTATCAGTTGTTTTGCTGTATTCAAGAACATGGGAATATTTCATATAGGCTTAGTTAATCTACAATGCTGCCCATGCTGGCACGTTTATATTCGAAACATTTATTATATTTGTGTTTTCATGGCCAGTTCCTACTCAAATATACAATATATCTCTAAGCATACTATTTCAATTTATGTTTTCCTAAAGTGCATATTAGCAGGTTTTAGTTTCATGGCCATGTGCTCTTGTTTATTTTCCTATTCTACGATAAAATGTAATTTGTTTGTCTTCCTGCCAATGTATGTATCTTCTCTTAGCCATTACTTTATCTGGAAATCATGTTTATTATGTTACACACATTCTGAGATCACAAACTGGGATTTAATAGTGGAGGTTCTAATAAAATAATTTGTTATTTGGGTGATGAAGTAGTAACCATTTAACTCTGTAGCTTGCTTATTAGCTCTGTAGCTTGCGTAATACATCTCACACTGGACTACGAAAAATTACACCTGTACAGAAATTTTGCCTGACTTACTACATTTCTGTGCAATGTGTACAATAACCAGGTTTCAGGTTCTGTAGAGGCTCGCTTAGCTGAAGCAGATGTCCCGCGGGAATTGTCAGGTTACCTGGAATGTCGGTCAATACGGCAAGAAGAACCTACAGTGCGTATATATAATGATTCTAAAATTGCTTGAATAGTCACTAGATGTTGTTAGGAGATTATTTATTGTCAATTCACAACTTGTTTCGGGCATAGCCCATCATCTAGTAATGTGTCAATAAGATACAAATACAGCCAATATGTATATACACAAAATTATTTGCAATTTATAATTAAAACATGAAATATTTTTATAGCATCGCACTAAGTGCCCATTTGCGTCAAAATCATCAACTTCTTAATATAGAAAACAATTTACAAATTTTTCATTATGAGAATAAAAGCACATGTTCACACATTTTGGAAGATTTAGAAATTTTTGTGCATAGATACACCTTGAACGAACAACTGCTTAACGAACAAGTTTCATAGCAGCACGAGGGACTGTTTTTTTTTTTTTTTTTCAAATTTTCGAAGCAACATATTTCAGTAATTAATTTTGAGAATCTCTCTGTTTTGGCAAGTGTGGTATTTATTTTATTTTTGATATTTGTTTAACATGATGCAGTTTATTTTGTCCTTGTATCTTGAATAAATAAGGCAACTGTTCAGCCTCTACTCTAACTTCCATGTGAAATAGAATCTTTATTTTATAAAATATTGTATATATAATCTTTATTTAACCTAATATTATCTTAATCACAACTGATGTTTATTCTTATTTGGCAATACATAACGACAGTATTTCAAATGACAAATTTGAATGCATCCAATCTAAATATATATATCGGTGTGTAATTCGAAATTATGTAAAACTATAAAAATACTTCATATTTTAATTATAAATTGCAAATAATAATACTCATTGGCTGTATATGTATCTTATTGACAAATCACCAGATGATGGGCTACGCCTGAAACATGTTGTGAATTAACAATAAATAATGTAATAATAACATCTAATGATTATTCAAGCAATATATGTATACTACCTGAAAACCCGGCGTTGCCCGGGAATTTATTTATTTATTCCTTCCATTTTTGAGGCATTTGTATAAGGGCTGTGTGTCTGTAAAATCTCTTGGAAATAAAATTAGTAGTAAAGAAGTAATAGATTAAAACTTGGTGCGTGATGGAGCAATTTTCCATGAACGTTACTGTTTACGTGCTCATATCTCGTGAATTACGTGTCGACGTGTCGGATATGTGTATATTGTCTGTAAAATTTCCCGTCGTTGCAATTTGTAGTGTTCAAATTATGAATTGTAAAGTCATACCGAGAGCCGTAGTTTTACTCTATAAACAGCGGAAAAGTAGTAAGCGAGAAACTTTTTTCCTTTCATCATTTTAAAGTTTGTTGCAAGTCGCTAAGTACTGTCATTCGCGTACAGTGTATTTCGAAAGTCTCGCCGCATTATATGGCATTTTTTGCGATTTCTATTGGTTATGACGGAATATCTTTTGAATGATGTGCCGTATGTGATTCTTAACCATGCAGCAATTATTACCTCACGGTAAGTAATGTGTGTACGAAATTTGGTTGAAATCGGTCCAATGGTTTAGGAGAAAATGAGCAGCATTGTCGCAAAATGCAGCAGTTTTTCGCGCATCTCATTGTTTATGACGTCATATATGTGATTCTTACACTTACCTCATGGACTGAAGCTTACGTGTACAAAATTTGAGAAAGATTGGATGAAAACTGTAGATTTGTATGCAACACGTACACAGATACGGACACACTGCTTTTGAAGGCTGCATACCCCTACCAAGACGCTCAGTCTAAAATAAGTCATATATATTTGTTAGTGGCTTCTTGATAAAACTGATACAGTAAATGCGGGGTTGCAACTTAAATAGTGACAACTATTTATTCACCACCGATAGAAAAGCGTTACATGTTTGCACCTGTTACTGTCTTTCAAAGTAGTCACCAGCGTTGTGTATATATAATACGTCGCCAGCGATGTGGAAGGTGTCATATACCGTCAGCAGAGCCTGTTCTGTTGATGGTGCGAATGGAGCGGTCTACTTCCTGTCGAATGTCCGGAACAGTTGTGAAGCGAATGCCACGAAGTTGTTCCTCCTTCATCTTCGGCAGCGCCGGCCTTAACCATCCAGACGCCCAGGGCGAGTCGCCCACTTGGCGCCCTCATTACACAGGGTGTTACAAAAAGGTACGGCCAAACTTTCAGGAAACATTCCCCACACACAAAGAAAGAAAATTTGTTATGTGGACATGTGTCCGAAAACGCTTAATTTCCATGTTACAGCTCATTTTATTACTTCTCTTCAAATCACAATAATCATGGAATGGAAACACGCTGCAAAAGAACGTACCAGCGTGACTTCAAACACTTTGTTACAGGAAATGTTCAAAATGTCCTCCGTTAGTGAGGATACATGCAACCACCCTCCGTCGCATGGAATCCCTGATGCGCTGATGCAGCCCTGGAGAATGGCTTATTGTATCACAGCCGTCCATAATACGAGCACGAAGAGTCTCTTCATTTGGTACCGGGGTTGCGTAGACAAGAGTTTTCAAATGCCTCCATAAATGAAAGTCAAGAGGGTTGAGGTCAGGAGAGCGTGGAGGCCATGGAATTGGTCCGCCTCTACCAATCAATCGGTCACCGAATCTGAAGCGTACGAACAAGTCGACTGAAATGTGCAGGAGCTCCCCGTGTATGAACCACATGTTGTGTCGTACTTGTAAAGGCACATGTTCTAGCAGCACAAGTAGAGTATCCCGTATGAAATCATGATAACGTGCTCCAGTGAGCGTAGGTGCAAGAACATGAGGCCCAATCAAGACATCACCAACAAAAATGTTCAAATGTTTGTTAAGCTTATGGGACTTAACTACGGGGTCATCAGTCCCTAAACTTACAAACTACTTATGAACTACAAGTTATATTATAATTGGGGCATCCGCAGCTTAGTAAATACATTTTCTTTTATGAATTTATCAATTGTTTTAAAAAATTGATTGTATAACTTTATATAATAAAAAAAACTATTTTGGAAATTGAAATAGAAATGTCCTCTTATGAAACAATCAATAAATTCTGGAGCCGCTTCAGCTGTTTTTATTGAGATCCTTTTATGTACAGGTCCACAACCGGTTTCGCGTCAGTAGAGATGCATCTTCAGGTGTTACTGTGTTAAGTAACAAAACAATAATTAAAATTACAGGACCAATAACTTAATAAACGCGATACATGAATTGAACAAGGTATTACTTACAACTTTTTATTCTCTCGTCATAATTCGCTACTGAGTCCCAACATTCTAGTTGGTTTCATCCGTCAATTGGTTAAAAATTCAATAGGGCCAAATACATGGGTCCAAGTCCAAAATCAAATGGTTGTCTTTCAGGATAAAAAAACATGGACGTTAAAATGTGGGACATGTAGTCGCGTGATTCTGACCACCGTATTTTCGATAAAACCCGAAGGTAAAAAGAGACGCGTGACAATTTTGTGTCTATAGTCATAAAATAAATCATAGGGGAAGAGTAGTTGACGGGGGGGGGGGGGGGGTTGCACCTATGTCAGTTGACAAAATAAAGTAATCGTTAGGATATGGGGAGCATTAAAACTTGTTAAAATGACTTACCCGTAGATTGGCAATGGAGTGAAGGTGGCCATTGTAAAAATAAATCTGTGTTAATGACGTGATTGCACAATTGCGTGCGGATTCTCGTCAGCCCACAGATGTTGATCGTGAAAATTTACAATTTTATTACGTTGGAATGAAATTTACATTTCAAGAGAAATACTAAAATGAGCTCTAACATGGAAATCAAGCGTTTCCGGACACATGTCCATATAACATATTTTCTTTCTTTGTGTGTGAGAAATGTTTCCTGAAAGTTTGGCCGTACCTTTTTGTAACGCCTTTTTGTAAACAGCGAACCTGGCAGTACTTTGCAACAGGTATTTGAATGTTTTCTAGAAAACGTCTTAAATGGTTAATTACGTCATCTTATAACGTGATTTTCCATCGTACATTTGAGGATTTTATAAAATAAGAAAAAAAAACTAAAGATCGGAAATAACCCAGGTTCGATTCCTGGTCCGGCACAAATTTTCACGTGTTACAGATCGACTGTGCATCTCTAGAAGGACAACAGAAGTTGGAAAATTTAGCAATTTGCGAAATTTTGCGATGGCTTCATGCGTTTATTTCTGTGCAGGTCATTTTGACGTTGTTTTAGTTCACTGTTAATAATCATGCACCGCAACTTGAAACGTTTAAAGTTTCATTACGTACAGATTAGTAAGCTGATGTTTACATTTGCAAAACAGATGTTGACTGTATGACTGTCATACAGTCAACATCTGTTTTGCAAATGTAAACATCAGCTCACTAATCTGTACGATTTGTATCTAAACTCTTTTTGTAATGTATTTGCTGAAGGTGCAAATTTCATGTCGGACTCCAGTTTTAATATTTACGCTGGTGATGCGGTACTTGAATGTACAGGGTGTTCCCTTTATCTTGTGGTTACACGCGCAGGCTGTTTTTCTCCGTCATTGGAGCCGCGAGGCCTTACAAATGGCTGCCGCACCTCTCTGCTAACAACGCACTGCGCGCCTGTTCCGTCAGTGTACAACAGGAAAATGTCTACTGGGGTGGTGCTAAACCGTTCTGTATCATTTTCTTTCCTCCTCCATGTTGCCATGGATGGCGCACAACAGTTTGCGTTTGTACCGCAATGACAGTGTACGCAAGGGTTGTAGTAATTCCCCACTGCACTGCGTGAAAAGTAGAAACTCTAGAAGTTCACCAACCTGACGTCTTCTACAGATGTCGTCCCCACGCAGATGATAGCACGCAGGTCGGAGTTCTTGATTGTGGCTGAATTTGTTAAACTATTGGCAGGAACTGGTCTAATTACGAAATAATACTTAAGTTCTTGTGGGATGCCATTTAGTTTACTTAAATAATGCAGAAAACTAGCAAACTGCGTAACAACATCTACTTGACGTACATTGCCTTAACCCTTTAGTGACCAAATTATTTCCAGAAGTTGTAGACTTTTTATGAATACTTTATTGAGCTAAGAAGCCATACATAAATTCATAGTTTAAATCTTGAAAGTGAGAGTTTAGCCTACAGGAATAAAAAATTCGCACTGCCGTGTTTACGGCCCACTTTAGATTTGTAGTTTAATAATTTTTTGCAAAAATTTTGGACAACAATAATAATGTAAATAATACAAAAACTAACAGAATCAGAAACAATAGAAACATGGGAACATTCTCCTGCAAACAACTGGGAAAAATTCAAGACAAAAATTACAGAAATAGCCAAAGAAAAAATACCGTTACAGAAGAAACCCAAACTTCCGTGGTGGAATATAAAATGTGAAAATGCCGTTGAATTACGCAAAAAAGACTTCGAGAAATATAGCTCGAATAAGAATGAGGGGAATTACCAAAACTTTCTAGAAACACGAAAGCTTTGAAATAAAATTATCAGACAAGAGAAGAGAAAATATGTAATCCAGCAACTAGAATCAATAGATACAGATTTTAAAAATTATAATACACATGGATTCTACAAAACTTTCGCAAACCAAATTAAAGGTTATAACCCTCAAAATGTTTGCTTCCGAAAACCAGATGGGAATTTAGCACTAAGCGATGAAGGAAATTGTGAAGTACTAGCCGAATATTTTGAAAAACTTCTAAACTGTCCACAACCAACAGAAACCCTCCAAATATCCAACACCAAAGCTCCACAACAAAAAGATTCCTCACTGCCAACAGAAGAAGAAATTATCAAACACATAAAGAAACTCAAAAATAACAAAGCCTCTGGGGAGGATGGAATTGTAGCTGAATTTATAAAAAATCTAGGGCCTAATTCAAGAAAGGAACTAGTAGCAATTATTCAAAATATATGGGTCACCGAAGAAATCCCAGAAGATTGGAAGTGTGCCTTAATACATCCATTACACAAGAAAGGGGACAAACACGATGTGAATAATTACAGAGGAATTTCTCTACTTCCTGTCATATATAAGATTTTATCGGCTTGTATTCTTGAAAGAGCAGAAGAAATACTAGAACCCAAAATCTCAGATTTCCAATGTGGTTTCAGGCCAAACAGATCGTGCCCAGAGCAAATTTTAAACCTAAAATTAATCACAAGGATAAGGAAGATGCGAGGCAAGCCTACAGTGTATGTCTTTGTCGACTTCAAGAAGGCATATGACTCAATCCACAGACCCACACTATTTAGGATTCTTGAGGAAAAAGGATTGGATCGTAAAATACAAAAAATCATTCAACAGACGTTAACAAATACAAAATCCAAAGTGAAATTTATGGGAAAACTTTCAAAACCATTTGAAATTAAAACTGGGGTTAGACAGAGTGATGGGTTGTCGCCTTTGTTGTTCAATGTAGTTCTGGATAGAGTCATGGAAGAATGGGAGAAGAAACTTAAAGAAGAAAAGTGCTGGAAACCAATTTCATTAGGAACCAAAAAACATAACCTAAGAATCCCCTACTTAGCCTTTGCAGACGATCTCGCAATAATGGCAGATTCTAGTGAAAGGGCTATAAAACAGGTAGAAATTCTAAAAGAATGTGCAGAAAAGTCGGGCTACAGATATCATTTGAAAAGACAGTGTTCACAACAACAAATTTAGAAATTTCCAAATTACAAACGAAATACGGAGAAATCAACAGAGTACTACACTTCAAATATCTTGGAGAAATTATCTCGAAAAAATTTGCACAACAAGAAAGAATACAAAAAGATCGTAAACGTTTAGGATTAGTGCAAAACCTCTATAATAAAAGATGCTTATTTTTAAATGCCAAAATTAGGCATTACAATACAGTCATTAAACCATCAATGTTATATGCCAGCGAAACCTTGGCACTAAACAGGAAAACTGATCTAGAAAATCTAAAGAAAGAAGAAAGAAAAATAATTAGAAAAATTTTGGGACCAAGATGGACCGAGAATGGATATAGATTACAGAAAACATCAAAAATTCAAGAATATTCTAACATAGAGATAGACATGAGGAAAAGACGCCTCAAATTCTATGGCCACATAATGAGACTCCCTGAACACAGGTTAACAAAAAGAATTGTAAAATACGTAGATTCTCTTGTTAATGGAGGAGAATGGATCCAAAAATTTAAAAAAGATTTGGAATTAGCCAAAATTACTAAAAGAGAAATAGCTGCAAGGAACAATTTTAGAATAAAAGTTGAAAAGTGGGAGGTTAAACCAGAGACCAAAGCACCGAGAACTGGAACAAAATGGAGTGAAGAAAGAAGAACTAAATTTTCTCAAACAATGAAAAACTGGTGGGCAAATAAAAAAAACCAGAAGACCAAGAAGAACGGAAAATGAACCAGCTTTACTTAGCGTCTTCCACATAATAATAATGTAAATAATAAAAAATTGTAGTGATATGATTACGACATATCTATGCACCCAACACGTAACTCTTTTAGGAAAAAAGGAGAAAAAAAATTTTAGTAGCGGCGGGTTCTGAACCACTGCCCTTACACTACAGCGGACAGCTTCGAAATTGGTCCTTTATTTTCGTACTATGGATGGCAGTTGCTAACTGATGCTAATAAGGCATTTTCAGACACTAGGTTATCATTTATCGTACGAAGAACGACGTGTTTTTGTTAATTCTTCAGAGCGCCGCTGCTTTGAAATAACGTGTAAGTTATAAAAAGAAAATCATCAAATACGCAACGCAAGATGGCGTATGCCAGAGAGAGTTCTGGGCGTGGAGCGTCACGTGACATCTGCAAACAGCTGGTTTCCGTACAATCAATGAACGGTGTCAAATCACCGTTATTTTTGCAAATATCTCTCAAATGATACGAGATATGAAATTACATTACAAACTGTTTTTTTAGTGTTACTGACGTATTTTTTGTCCGAAAAATTTGAAAAAGGTAGGTTCTTGTCTTTGAAGGCCTACAAGTATGTCTAAAATTTGGTGCTGATTGGTTGAACGGTTCGGCTTAAAAAGTGGGAACACGTTACGGACTGACAGACAGACAGACGGACGGACAGACATCGTAAAATCGCCGTCATTTGTGCAAATACCTGTGAAACGATGCGAGATATGTAAAAAACATAGGAGAACAAAGTTGTAGCGAAATTTCTTCTCTAAAAACACATTTATTGAGTTTCCGTTTCAGATGAACGGTTAGACGACATTTTCATTTAAATTTCGAGCTGTCAAAAGACGATCGCAAAGGCCTACTTTTAGTGTTACTACCGTAACCTAAAGTGGGCCAAAATTAGTGGGAACTATTGTTCCCACCGACCTTTGGAGTAACTGGACTTGATGATTAAAAATATATATCCTTTATTTTTTAGTACAAAAACTATATCAAACATTTGACTTACTTTTGTATTAGTTCATATAGTCCACTGAGTTCACTAAGGTGACGTACTATGGAACCTAGAGAAGCAGGGTGTTACACACAAAGGTACACGACAGTTGCTACACATCATTGTTGTCCTTTTTTCTTTGTTTTTGGTGCTACATTTGCGACACCTTATGTTTGCAGTACCTTTTGTTGGCAGATGAGTTCAACTTTCGCCAGACGAACTTCATTTGGAACTCCAGACACGCCTCTTTCCGGTGTCTGAAAAAGAACGGACCTTCCTCTTCCACATAAAATTGGCATTGACAACTGCCAAATCTACAAGAATAACTACGACGCCTGTTGCACAGCCATACACACTGCACTTCACACACGTTCAGTGAGAAACATAGTCCCACTAAATTACTTTATAATATTTATGTAATTAATTTTCATTGTTATTCAGCAAATATTATCTCCCTCGTAAATATAAAAGTAGACAGATACGACACAAGTTACTTCACACACGAAAGGAAAGCACACTAAAAAAAAAAAAAAAAAAAAAAAAAAAAAAAAAAACACGCTGTTACGGTCATAACACTGGCTTCTTTTATCGCGGAAACTACTCTTCTGCATTGACTAACTAACAATGTAGAAAAACAACCACTTTTGCGCGTCTGTTCACTATATGTAGTTAGGACACTCTAACAGATATGGTAGCCCAAATTAGAAGTGAGAACATGGATTATCACTGAACGTATAGCGAAAACAAGTAAGAGGAAACTATAGTTCCCACTGATCACTAAAGGGTTAACGGAAGATTGAGTGTAAAGTCATTTCGCATTGTTATAAACTCATTAATCTGTGTCAAGTGACCGCCTACTTATGCGACATGTTACTCCTCCGAGTGCGTGTTCTGGACCGAAGTGTGGCGGCTCGATGCAAGGCCGCCTTCGCTTCGCATTTTATCGCGCAAACATGGCTGCCGGGCATCGTCAATCTTAAATTAATTGTTTTGTTTATTGAATTAGCAATTGTTAATTTTTTTTTTACCTACTCATGGCAAAGCTTGGCTTTGAGGGGTATTTCTAAATTGAGTTTGACATTGAATAAATAATTAGTTTATTGAATATTAACAAAAATATGATGGCGTTTGGGCGCGTGACCGCCAGTACTACATCCACTCGGCGTCCCCTGCCGTGCGGGGACTTCACTAGAATTCCGGCAAACTTGCCAGTGCTCTTTCCCATGAGAACCCGGCCTATTGTACCACCTGTCGTGGTTCTCACCAGCTTCTACCATCTGTCGCCTACTGGTCCTAATCGGCTGCACTGAAGCAATACGTCGATCTTAATATGATGGCTTTAACCATTCGACAGTCGGGTATGTATCTGTGAGATACAAGACCTATTTTTTCTCTAATATTACCGCAATGAACAGTGATAACGGCTTGCTGGCCTATGACGTCTTGTGTCATACCTTACTTATTCCGTCACAGGAGTTTGACTTATCCCGAAACTGACAAGGTCATAAATGACTCAGAAGTGAGCATGTGTATTTCCTGTATCTGTCAGACACAGCGCGCCTACTCGCGTAACGCATTGTCGCCGCTAATGACAGCAGCCGTAGCATTGTTTGCAGCGTACTCAAGTTGGCAATCGCGTTGTTGTCTTCTAGATGAAGCAACGTTTCGTTGTTACTACATGTACCCTCTTTCAAAATGAGTAAACGATATTATTTAGAAAATCCTAAGGATTTGGAAGTAGTACAGCACCTTCTTTTCGTCGGTGAGATATCAATTGAAGATGATCTTGTAGAAACTGATTCGGAAACCGAAGGTGTACTCGAAACAAGATCTGTAGACTCAGACACAAATCATGAATTTGATGAAGAGGAAAATAATGAAGTGCAAGAAAATGATGGACATTACTATTTTTGTGAGTAAAAAAGACAACTAAAATGCTTTCAGTTGTAATAATAATAAACATTGCAGGCATCAACTAAAGAGTAGTTTTCTTGGGCAACAGGAATAAATACTCAAATAGGCGCGAGTGCCTCAAAACTTTGGCTCTGACTGTACTGCACGATCATCTCAAAAGAAGAGCTCTTATTATGACTCTACCAGATGATATAAAGTCGATGCTGGTGAAGTACAAATCTCAAGGAAAAGAGCAACGAACCTCTGAACTATCTTTGAACTCAGGAAATAAGAAAAGGAAAAGATGCCAGTCATGTTACAGGGAGACAAAAAAGACTTGCCTCAGCAAGCGTGCATGTGAAAAATACGGTAGACATCTTTGTTTGCAAAAGCAAGCAAAAATAATTTGTGAACAATTTCTGTAGAGAGCAATCCATACACAGAGACATGCTCTGATTAGTTCAAGAATTAGTTCAATAATTTATTTGTATCTGTAATTAAGTCACTTTGCAAAAGAGTTTCATGTACTTTTCCATTACAATATGTTAAATATTTCTGTTAATTTGAAAGTGTAATGAGCCTAATGGTCACTTATGAATTTTACAAATCTGCAACAATAAAGGGAACTGCATATTAAAACAAAAGAAAAAGAAGCTGTAAACAAAGGCATAACCACAAAAATCATCGCATGTATCCAGGGGAGACATCGCGACTAGTGGCGTCATGGAAGTTGATGCGCTGATGGTGGTTACGCCAGAAATATTACAAGTGTCTTTCAAACAGTGAAACGACTGATGTTGAATGAGTCTGATCAGTATCTTAGCTTAGAAAAGTATGTATACTGTAATAGTGTGTTGGCGTACGCGGCGCCCCTGGATTTCGGCGCCGCACCCTAAAGCCGGCGCTGATCTTCGGAATCAAAGTCACAAGGTAGCATGGTGGATGGTACAGTACTTCCCAGTCCCATCGACCGAACAGAGCAGCCACAGCTCGCGCTGTATGCGCCCACGCATTCTGCAAAGTTATGGTGGGTTGCGCAGAAAGTGTTGCTGCTTCTTTCGTAAAGCTGGTCGCAGGTGGTGCTCCAAAAACGAATAGTAATATAGTGATCCAACACCGATGTTCCTGTTTTGGAAACATAGTGACACCGTTAAGTTAGACCGCTCGCTCACAACTGAGTGTGTTTCCCTCTATTGTGTGCTCGCCGGTGACGTGGGACGGGCGAGTCCATTAGTTCGGAGGTAAGGTAGGTATGACAACAACGTCTGCTATCAGCGACTATAGTACATTCCATTGCATAGTGTCTACACAGCTATTTAAGTTCCACCCCTCCGTACTTTCACTGTGTAATACAATTAAAAAGCATAAATACAAATTCTATTTTATTTAAAACAGTTTGTGATAGAGTATTTCTGCCTGCCGTGTGACTTAAATCTAATACTAAAATTTCTTGGCAAGTGATTTTTGCATTAAAACTGTTCAACGTTTCGTACAAATTCGTTAGAAACCTTTCTTTAGAAATTTCTGAACTAATCCAAGCAATATTTTGTTACATTATTTGATTGACAAGGTATGTTTTGAAACGTTTTTGAAAGCTCTTGGGGTCGTTGATTTTATACAGATCAAGTTTAAACTTTAGGATTCCATTGGCATTACTGTAAGCAAGAATTGTTATTCTGTGCTTATATCGCTTGAAACAAATGTTCAAATGTTTGTAAAGCTTATGGGACTTAACAGTCCCTAAACTTACAAACTACTTATGAACTAACTTATACTAAAGACAACAGAAACATCCATGCCCGATGGGGGATTCGAACTTCCGATGTGAGACGGAGAACTAAGACAATAATAAAACGAAGCTAATGCAAGTAGGCATAACTATTCGACGAAATTTGGACGTGATCTGAAGCAGGAAAACTTGTTCATATTTTTGCAGCTCATCAGTTGCGCACTCTCCTCTGATGGGATCACCTGGAGACCAGACATGACGCATGGAAGAAATAAAGAGTAAAGTGTTTCAACTACTTTGTGTACCCCTTCCCCCTCCCTCAATTTAGCGATAACGTCACTGCAGAAAAATGTTCAAATGTTTGTTAAGCTTATGGGACTTAACTATGGGGTCATCAGTCTCTAAACTTACAAACTAATTATCAACTAACTTATACTAAAGACGCCACAAAATCCATGCCCGAGGGGGAATTCGAACCCCCGACCGTAGTGGCCGTGCAGACCGTGACTGGAGCGCCTCAGTCTCCTCGGCCACCGCGGCCGGCACGTCACTGCCAGAAACAATTAGTTCACCTGAAAAGACGAAAGGATTTTGATCCGATGATGACAGATGTCCTGGGGGATGTTAAATGTATTGGCACTGATTTGAATATCGTCCACTGACAGACAGCGCAGTGAAGTAGCTGCAAGAGGGCCGCCTCTGAGTACTTTTCAATGCGGAACGTGTAGAGCCATGCTGCTCAATGCGACACCAACATGTAAAACAGGAACACGACACGCCACGGAGAGGCACTGGGCCGGCCGCAGTGTCCGAGCGGTCTGCGGCGCGCCAGTCACAGTCTGCACGGCCGCTACGGTCGGGGGTTCGAATCCCCCTCCGGCATGGATGTTTGTGCTGTCGTTAGTATAAAGTAGTTCATAAGTAGTTTGTACGTTTAGGGACTGATTACCCCGCAGTTAAGTCCCTTAAGCTTAACAGACGTTTTGAACATTTGGAGATGCACTAGTGCTTCTTACAGCAAACTGAGCCAGTTACAAAGGTTCACGTCGTAAGCTTCTAAATGCCGGGATGATTCCTTTCGGAGAGTGGCTGGACACGTGGGACTTCCTGTTTCTACTGTGCAATGATGCCGGTTGTAAACATCACCTGACAGTTCTTGTTTAGGAGGCGGTCTGATAGTTTTATATTCTTCAAAACTGAAACGTCAAGATCGCGAATTAGTAATTTATTTAATGGCCACCGGTTTCGGAGGCCTGTGCCACCTTCATCTGGTCATATATTTTTTATAAGCTGGTAATCTTATTTACATCCTTTTTTTAAATTAAGATGACCAGCTTATAAAATATATATGACCAGATGATGGTGGCACAAGCCTCCGAAACCGGTGGTCATTAAATAAATTAATAATTCGCCATCTTGACGTTTCGTTATTGAAGAATATAGACGCTGGTAACGAAACAATAAATGAGCTTGATGAGTTTTGTTACTTGGGCTGTAAAATAAGAAATGATGGTAGTATTACAGAGGATATAAAATGCAGAATGGCAATGGGTAGCAAAGCGTTCTTGAAACAGAGAAATTTGTTAACATTGAATATCGATTTAAGCCTAAGGAAGTCCTTTCTGAAGGCATTTGTGTGGAGTGTTGCCTTGTATGGGAGTGAAACATGGACGATAAACAGTGCGGGCAGGAAGAGGCTTTTGAAATGTGGTGCTACAGAAGAATGCTGTAGATTAGGTGAGTGGATCGCATAACTAATGTACTGAACAGAATTGGGGAGAAAACGGTTTTTCGGGCATACCTTGACTAAAAGAAGGGATCGATTGGTAGAGCACGTTCTTAGACATCAAGGAATCGTGAATTTAGCGTTGGAGGGAAGTGTGTGGGGTAAAAACCGCAGAGGAAGACCAAGAGATGGATACAGTAAGCAGATTCAGGCAGATGTAGATTGCCGTTCTTATGTGGAGTTGAAGAGGCTTGCTCAGGATAGGGTATTGTGGAGATCTGCAACAAACCAATCTCCGGACTGAAGACCAGAACAACAGACGACGATTGTACTGGTCACTAGAAGATTTTCACAACCATGGAGGATTTTCCGACTGGTGGCGTTGCAGGACTTGCACTGTCAGATGGTATTGCTACCACAGCACAGATGAGATGGTTTAAGAGGCTGGAATTGTTAACACAGTTGCCAAGCGGTTACTAGCTGCGAGACACGCCACAGCATCGACGTGAACTGCTGAAATGGTGCCATCAGAGGACCACTGGGAAGATGGAATGGTCTTCAGAGAAGAAAGCATGTCCTGCCTGCACGCAAGTGACGACCATTCGAACATGCGACGTACACCAGGAAAGTACAAAGTAAGCCTGGTAACGGAGGGTCTGTTGCCATTGCTTACCCTGTTCATGCAATAGTTGTACAATAATTAAGTGCAATTTAGTGTTAACTGGTAAGTTTTCGTAAATTTTGTTGGGTTTGCTTTGTAATGATTACGTGTTATGATAATAGGCCCACAGGTTAGTAATAATGTTGCCTGACGTGCTGTACTGCAATAATGATACCCAAATTTCGTAGAAGTAGATTCAACATGGTGTTAATTATTTTAAATTAAATTTCAGTAACTTGGTTTTTATTTTGGGTCACACTGATCGTGTATGTTCACCACTTCGACGTGCATTGTAATGTGTAATCGTAGTGATCAGTAGGTCGGTAATGCAAATCCCATTCTCAAGTAATGTTTTGTGTCCGTCTACACCTCTTTTTTCCCCCTGGTTCGCAACAGCCACGTGGATTCAAATTAGTTGGCTCGCAGAGTAATTTTTCCTTTGCATGCTTTGTGTGACTTGGGATAAATCATAGCAGGCAAACTGAGAATACTCCTTCCTTCCATATCCTTGCGAGTGACGAGATTAACTTCTTTTCTTTCTTTTTTTGTTTGAAAACTTGTTAGCAGACCAATTTGGATGTTGTATGAAATTATGGAAACTAAAGTTGCTTTTAAATTCTTATCTGTACTAAAATTTGCATTTAATTTCACATGATAAAGAATTTTTACAGGATTTGTTAATAAACATTGATTTTATCTCAAACATGTGTCGAAGCAATTTCTAAATGTTCATATGACCCCATTCAGCACTAGTAAGCCCATTCTAAAGTCCTTGCTGTGGCCTGCAATGGTGCACTGGAGCATAAATATCAGAGTAACGTATCCGTTCCATTTGAGTACATATATTGGATCCGATTAATTAGTTCAGATGCTTTTGTAATGCAACCCGTTGCGCAGGTCAATCTTATGACTCTTAAATTTCATTGGTGTTGTTGGGCGTTCTTATTTCGCACATGACAGGAAACCATATGTGTACTCAAACTGGATAAAACCTGTGTAGACAAGTCATTCCACATACAAACGTGTTGTAGCCATATTTCATTGCAATAGCTTGGATAGGCACCTTCAGTGCACAAGCTACCAGGCATATGGGCAGATAGAATGGTAAATACACAGTCCAGACACGAGGTTAAAGTATAATCAACAGAAAAAAAAAGAAAAAACGACGACGGCTACGTTATAAATTTTATTTTTCTCGAATCATTGTTTTTGTGTCATGGCCCCTTGTCTGTTTCAAACCCTCAGATGTGGTGAAATTTGGAGCCAGTGTGTTACCATTAGAACACCATAAACCTGACATGAAATTCGGAGCTCAGGACGTACTGTCACAAGCGTCTACATGTTGCCGTGGAAAGTATTGGCAAATTCAAGCGTGACGACGCGTTTACAGCATTTCAGAGGAAGTTTTTAGATATCTTTGGTCAAAATTTCAGACTTCTGGATCACAGTAGGAGACAAGTATGAGGTTTTCGAGCCAGTGGCTCGTTAATTTTATTCGTATTGTATGCTGGAAATTTAACCTGTAGGTTATGATACAAAACAAGGACTAAATTATTACGAGGGTCACTACAATAGAAAAGTACACTATTTTTTAATACAGTTTTTATACTACATATTTGAAAGTTTTACAGTGACTACATACATCCTTTAGGAACAATATTTTCATTTCTCCACATAATCCCCATCCCTCTCAACTGTCTTACGCCATCTTGGAACCAGCGCCTGTATACCCGCACGGTAAAATTCTAGACTAACACGTTGGAGCCACTTTTTGGCAGCATGCACAAGGGAGTCATTGCCTTCAAACCTTGTTCCACGAAGACAGTCTTTCAGTTTCCCAAAGAGATGATAGTCACATGAAGCCAGGTCAGGAATGTAAGGCGGGTGTTTCAGTGTTGTCCATCCGAGTTTTGTCATCGCTTCCATGGTTTTTTGACTGACATGTGCCCTTACATTGTCGTGTAACAGCAAAACTTCCTGCTTTTGCCGATATGGTCGAACATGACTCATTTGAACTTGAAGTTTCTTCAGTGTCGTCACGTTTGCATTTGAATTTATGGTGGTTCCACATGGCACGATGTCCACAAGCAAGAGTCCTTCGGAACCGAAAAACACCATAGCCATAACTTTTCCAGCAGAAGTTGTGGTTTTGTTTCTTAGGTGAATTTGCATGATGCCACTCCACTGATTGCCTCTTCGTTTATTGTGAAAAAAGATAGAGCCATGTTTCATCCCCTGTCATAATTCTTCCAAGAAATTCATCTCCACCATTCCCGTAGTGTTCCAAAAGTTCGCTGCATACCGTTTTTCGTGTTTCTTTGTGACCCACTGTCAACATCCTGGGAACTCACCTGGTACAAACCTTTTTTAACGCCAACACTTTCAGTATTCTGTAAAAAGTTCCTTCCCCTATCCCAACATAGCGTGACAATTCGTTCACCGTGATGCGTCTGTCAGCAGTCACCAATTCGTTAACTCTCTGCATATTGTCTGGGGTGTGTGCAGTAGGAGGCCTGCCGCTGCGAGGACGATCCTCAATATTGCCGTGCCCGCTTTCATCACGTAACCTGCTTGCCCACCGACTAACTGTACTGCGATCGACAGCAGCATCTCCATACACCTTTTTCAACCTCTTGTGGATGTTTCCCACTGTCTGGTTTCCACTGCACAGGAATTCACGCACAGCACGTTGCTTCTGACGAACATGAAGCGTAGCAGCCATCTTGAAGACATGCTGTGACGGCGCCACTCTCGGGAACAGGTTGAACTACGTTTGAAAACAAGCAGGAAGAATGCATCTACACATTAAAAAACTTTCAAACATGCAGAAAGAAAACTGTATTTATTAAAAATTAATGTGCATTTCTTTTGGAGTGACCCTCGTATAATCTCATCAGTATAAGCTGCTCTCGAGTAACATTCAAATGCATTTATGGGATATTTCAGTACTGATAACTTTACCTTGTTTGGGAACAGTGTGTGCAGTGATACAGACCAGTGCAGAGGATACTAAAAGCAGCTTCGATTTCGTCACCGAGACACCATTGTCGAAGTAGATCACACAAATTGGTATCCTTTATTTACAACAAATTATATACAAGGCAATAGTAATTGTCGTTTATCTTAGAACAAATAACAAGGCACTTAGATACATTTGATTCAGAATCAAAGCCTTACAGCGTCATCTTTCGCTAGTTTAGATAATCACAGTTGGTGTAAGGAAAGCACTGATCGTCCAATCAAGTTGTTGACAGTGGCAGAGCTGTTCAACGTGTGTGGGCTGTTGTCGAACACGTTTGTTAGACCCCGTTATTCCCATATTGCTGATTGCTGTGTGGAGATATTGCAGCATTCCTTTGTCATGGCAACCATTGTCTGGTAGGAACCGTCCTTGACAATTCGTGGAGTCTGTGGACGTAAAGTACAATTACAATTAGTAGACGTTTATACGAACAGGTAGTTTTCTGTGGACATGTTGCGTGTATTACCTTCAAACAGGTTCCGTTTGCTGATGGATGTGTGACGAGGAAGCGATCAGCACGCCGTTGCAAAACCGCTGTCACTGGACAATGCTCCCCCTGAAAAGGAAAGGGTGCAGTTCACTCATTACAGTCTCCAACGTGATCTTCTCATTAAAGTGACGCTATTTTAACCCTGGAACAACACACTTACTAAACACAAGTGTTGAAGACTGACTACAGTTTGTAAAATAACTACATAAAGACTGTTCAAAAAATCTTCAAAAAATTTCGGGACAGGTTGATTACACAGACCAGAAAATCAGCACATAAAATATTTACATCCTAACACTGTTTACAAACTATTAGTGAAAGTCTACAATGATCATCTTGTCATGGTGTATCTTCCGTGCTTGCCGTATATGATTTGTGGTTGAATCCGCCTCAGGCGAGACACCTTGTTTTGTTTTATTGCCCAAACATGTTTCGGCACTTATTGTGCCTCCTTCCGTGAGTTTTTGCCTTTTATTTTCTAGAATAACATGTTACAGATTTTGGTTATACATTGATTTGGACAAGTTATTCGTTTTGATAACTTTCTTAGATATATTAGGACAAATTTCTTTACGGTACTTAAATTATGTTATTCGCAGGATTTGCATCTGCTTTAACTGCTGAATGACAAGTTTTCACAGCTTGACATCTGCAAACAACAGGACGTTTTTATTTCCGAAAACTATTGTACATTCGCCTGGAAGTTACGTGTAAAAATAGATCTTTGAGACTGTTTAGTGACTTACTTACATTCCAGCTATCGTTTTGCTGCGTGTTAGCTCGTGGTGTGTTCTTGATGTTATATGATATTTAGTGCGCTTTTTGTTGCGAAATGGCACACTGTCAGCTGTCATATCAAATAACTCGTCCAAATCAATGCATAACCAAAATCTGTGACATGTTATTCTAGAAAATAAAAGGCAAAAACTCACGGAAGATGGCACAACAAGTGCCGAAACATGTTTGGGTGTTATAACAAAACAAGGTGTCTTGCAGGGAGCGGATTCAACCACAAATCGAAATTCCACAATGTAGGTCATTTGAGTTCATTTACACATGAAGTAATAAACACCATTGGAAACATCCTCCTACAGCTTGCATCCTCTTGTCAAGTCATGGTCGATCGCATAATTCTCCCTTACCGTTTCCAGTGGCTTTGCAGCGTGCCATGACACAATGATGAACTGTTTCTACATTCAGGTGGTCTCACGCATAAACCAACTTTATCACCTACCAAACAAACATCTTACTGAATTTTATTATATTGTAATACAGCTTCCGATTTATTGGTGAACAAAATGCAATAAATAACTTTTGCATTCAAATAGAACCTAATATATATGTATATATTTACGTAAGCTCATTGTGCACTTACATCGTTCAATAGAGTTGTATGACTTCTTGCCTGAATAGAATGCTTCAGCATATGTGGCTCTCTGCCCACAAGTTCATTTAACCATCGCTGGTGTAAATCCCTTTCTTCAACGGTAGTCCTCCTCAACTCCTGTAGGTTCCCTGCTTGCTCAAGACGCTTTCGAACAACTTTTTTCAATTTATCTCAAGATTTCCCAACTGAATTCATACCGGGAAAACATGCAGGTAAATCCAATCATGCAGTACTGGGACGATGGACTCGGAAAATTGAATTCTTTGCTTACATGCTAATGAACCGGTTCATCGATGAGTTGTAGGATGTTATCCCTGTATTGTGGAACTTGCACTTGATGGCCAAAAATATCGTCCTAAACCCCAACATGACATCCGCCCAAAACATCGTTGATCGGCCACCTTGTTGTACTTAGTTGAAGCCACGCCTCTGGCGACATTACCAGCTTCCCTCGACGCCTGTTGTCCACAGTCATCTAGTATCCGACGCAGTAATCTGTGAAGAGAACTCCGCCCACTTTTCCACAGTCAGTTCTTGTTGATTTTTGGCCCAATTGTATTATCAGCATGGTGTCCAGGTTGAGAGCTTGGTCTCTCTATGGGCGTCTAGAATACAGATAATTGTTTGCTTCGTACAGTCTGGTTTGACACGTAATTGCCAGTGATCCTCACAAAGTCGTTTATCACGATGGCAGTCTAGTTGGGGTCCTTTCAGGAAATAACCCACAGGTACGACTGACTGCCTCAGCTGTTGCACAAGAGAGACCAGTACGGAGCACGTCATCGACACTAAGTGTTGGTTGTAAGCGATTCCAGGTCCTTCCAGATTGACATGTCTCTCGACAGGACAAGAATGCAGTTGGTCGTAATGTGCAAAGCTACTAGACTGATATCTACCTGCGTGTCATGGAACTAAGTACATCTTCGAGTTGGAGCGAGCTGAGTCGCCAGCTGCAGAACTCTGCTCAGTGTCAGTTCTGCGCTGATACCGTAGCAAGAGAACCATCGACCAATAAGACTTCTTTTCATACTAGGAAAGACACTATAAAGAGTCATACTGACAAGAATCAAACACATAGTCATGGAAAACGAAGTAATGAGACCGGATCAGTTCGCCTACCAGTCAAAACTTTTTGCAGAAATCCAACTTCTCAGAATCTCCGAATACCTAGCTCAAGAAATGAATTACAATCATTATACTGCAGCAATTTTTCTCGATACAGAAAAAGCTTTTGACAAAGTGTGGAGAGACAGACTAATCTCAAAAATCGAACAACAGATATGCTGATGCGCTACGTCAAACTAATAGACAGCTTCCTTACATATCGAACATTCTTCGTCAAGATCGACGACAAAAGGTCGAAACTCAAGATACAGCAGCAAGGTATACCACAAGGATCGGTTTTATTGCCCCTACTCTTCATTGTACATGCAAACGATCTGCCAGAATTGCCGCACACTATCTTAGCTCAATTCGCAGATGACACTGCGCTCATGACAAGCAACAGATCCTTAAACACAGCAATTAACCGGCTACAACATCAGCTAGACCTACTGGAGTTGTGGACCAACGATAACAGAGTAAAGATCAACGCCCAAAAGACGAAAGCCAACCTATTTACAAGAAGAAGACCTGAACTTGACAGACGCCTAACAATCAATAATCATAAAATTAACTGGACAACCACTACGAAATATCTTGGGATGACACTAGACAGCAAACTGCTCTACAAACAGCACATATACGAAAACAGAGACCGCATCATCAAAACTATACATGGACTTTATCCATTTCTGAGTAGCAGAGAGATGAACATCAACACAAAGGTCAGACTATATAAGTCCACAATACTTCCCATGATGCCTTCTGGATGCCCATTGTGGGGCACTGCCTGCAAAACCAACATCCGAAAACTGCAGCTATTACAAAAAAAGATGCTTGAGAATCATACTGAGAATGTCCCGGTGGTCCAGAATGCAACAACTACATGATGAACTAGGCATGCCTACTATTCAGAACCTGGTCCAAGATAAAACAACTAAGCTACTAAGAAAAATAGAAATATTAAGACCCAACACGAGACAATTAGAGTACATAGGAACAGCACAACGAAGACCATGGCACAAAGTTAAAGTACCAAGAGCTATAATTACAGCACAGAATTAGATATGAAAAGTATTATAGGACAGAAAAGGACCCTAGGAAACAAGTGAGCCCAAATGTCCTATAAATGATGACAAATAAAGATAAAAAATCCTTTACCTTACACTCTTGGACGTCCAGCCGCCAAAGGCGGTAGCACTTCGGCACCACACACACACACACAAAGCGTCTGTACTTACCGGGCGCGGCGCTGGCTGTGGCGGCGGTGCCGGGTATGAGGTCTGGGTTGGGCTCCGCCTCGTCGACTGGCGGCGCCTTGTGTGGCAGCAGCAGGGGTGGGGGGCCGCGACACGCCCACAGCAGCAGCAGCGCCACCAGCAGCAGGGCTGCCAACACCGCCAGGGCCGCCACCACCGGCGCCAGGTCCACCGCCAGCGGCAGCGCCACCGGGGAAGGCGCTCCTGACACATCACGTCGACACATTACAGGACATCAAAAGGTTCTGTACAAACAATTAGTGTCAGTGTTGTTTAGCAGGCGCAACAAATGCATATCCAAAGAGGAGTACATCAGGGATCTGCTCTCGGCCCACATCTCTTTGACCTTGTCATAGATGTACTAGTCAGAGATGTGAAAAAAAGACACCTTGGAGCATGATATTTTCTGATGATGTTGTAATCTATGAACACACCCAGGAGGCACTTCAAGACAAGCTTGAACAGTAAAGCTCTAGAGGAAAGGGGAATGAGAATTTGCTAGGCGAAAACAATGTCTACAAAGAATGCCAAAGGATGAAGGTAGGCAGCATAGACTTACTAAATAAAAACTAGGCCGCTCGTTGGCGCTAGTGTCGCATCCCCTTATTGAACGTGACAGAAGCCGCCATTTGCTGGGCAGTTGTGCGTAACATGGTTCATTCGTGTGCTGCTTTTAATTGTAGCTGTGAGAATGGAAGCAAAAACGAAGACGGAAACAATGTTATATTTCAGAGATCAGTCATTACTTGTATACATACAGTATTTTCATGGAGAAATAACAAATCATGAGCGTTTGTTTCTGTTTAGGTTTCCTGTTTCATTCTCTAAAACTGAGAAACGTACGTTGGTGCATGTCCAGTACTTATATTTTATTTACATATAAATGACTAAAAATTCTAATTTGAGCTGAATGAATACGCGTATAAGAGGTATTTATCACACATAAGAATGATGCAGAAGTAGGTCGAACACTTGTTTTTAGACACTTAACGGATGGTGAATGTACTTCGTAAATGGTCATTACTTGATAGAATGTTGCATACTCAACCACTTTGAGAAGTAATATCTCTGTTCAAAAGCAATGTGCGAATGAAATGCATATTTAAAATGATGTGAGTTATTACAATTATTCATGCCCAAATTCTAGGATGTTGAAAGAAAAATTTTGTATAATATGGAAAGGAATGTAGGCAAAAATGTGATGTACAAAAATAAGTGTGCAAAACGTACAGAGTAGTCGGAGAAAAGTAAACAGGACCTGACAGAAAATTACGTAAACTAAAAAAATAATCGAACTCTCTGCTACTTTACACGTTTCATGGAATCCTCTTATGCCAATATTTCGATGAAAAGTCGCTCCACCTTATCAGAAAAGGGCCTTACATTCTTAAATTTCGTGTCTCTATGCAGACGTTATTTAGAAGATTCATTTAAGAATACTTTTTAAACAGACTGGAATAATCAGTATTTTTTAAAAACAAACATGCGTTTATTTAGTGCTTCATTTTGCTCTTGTTGCGTCTCATACACTTCAAATCACAACCCCAGTACTACGATTCTTCCCTGCAAATGGCGGAGATCAGCGGTTTCAATTCGGAGACGGTTGCCTTGCTTCTCCGCTATGGTGTGGTAGGGACTTGGTAGGCAGCTATAGGCTGAAGATCATTATTTATGGATTTTTCTGTGAATCTGGACGTGTATTTTCCTTACAGCTTTATTTGGTATGTAAAATTCGTCTATTATATGCTTCGATAATCTCAGTTGATGTTTGTAACCACTGCACATCATAATATCTTTGTAGCATCTGCACTACAGCAGCATCTTTGACCGCTGAGGCGGGAAGTGAACAGCAGGCAAGTAGAGAGTCGATAGGAAGCTAGGCTAGAGTTCAGTCGTGTGGTAGTCACCGTGTTCTACGGTTCGGTTGGCCGGCTACGATTCACGTGCCGAGTTTGATTGATTGGATTATGTACCTATGAATGTATCCCGCCAGAGGGTGACGAAACTTCATTTGATGTTGGAAGAGGAATTTTGTTCTAAGAGGACGAGCATATTTGTATGGAACGATATTGTACAAACCCACTGTAATCGCCATTATTGTCGGGTCAACAACAAATGTATGTTTCTTTAGCAAAGACACCATGAATACTACGATCTCTGCTAAGTTTATCAGATCAACTATGTAGTTATCAATCAGCCTGTTTAATTTTACTCTTCTTATGATGGATAATATCCGAAAGCGGTAAAGTTTTGAATACAATAAACAGCTGATGGTTGACTATGCCTTCTTTTAAAAAGTGTATTACGGTTGTTGACTCACAACTAAGCAAAAATTTGAACATTGATCGAAAATTATCTATTTTAAGAGCTTTTTACTTTGTTATATTCCTGTTTTTCTGAAGACTTTGCAATACTGTAACTTCGTTTTTGATATAATATTAAAAAATGTAATCTTGAACGATTACCTTTATCCAAGTTTTCAGCTGTCTGTAAAAACCAGTTGCGTGCAGAAACAGCAAAACTCTAGATCAAATTTTAAATTTTCCTGAGCCTAATTTATGTCGAAATTAGGAAATTTTTACATGACTGCAACATAAATGCATGTTATGACAGACGGGGGAAAAGTAGTTAAAATATTTCATAATTTGGAGGAGTTATGACGTTTTCTCTCTCCTGAACAATTTTCAATGTGTGACTGAAGTGGTTTCTGCACTTGCCGATTCAAATAGTGGATGGATGAATTAGACGAAACTGAGCGGAGTACTCTATAATAAAAAGGTTAGCTGTAGAATGGAAGGAAAGCTTTACAAGTCTGTGGTGAGGCCTGCGACGCTGTTAAATGCAGAAACTTGGCCAATTACAAAAGCCCAAGAGAAAGAGCTGGAAATGACAGAAGTGGGATTGTTAAGGAGGATGAGTGCGGTGACAAGAAAGGGTAGACTAAGGAATGAGTACGTCAAGGGAACAATGAAAGTGCGGCCCATAGGGAAGAACATCCAAGAAAGTAGGCTAAGATGGTATGGACATGTGCAGAAAAGAGGGTAGTACTATGTGGGGAGAAGAGCTGAAGACCTGGAAATGGAAGGATCAAGGAGAAGAGGAAGACCGAAACAGATGGAAGGGCAAGGTAGCAGGGGGCCTATGGGAAAAAGGACGGCTCAGAGAAGCAGCACTGAACAGACTTTTATGGAAGAGAGGGATCCAGCAAAACTAACGCCGACCCCACATGATGTGGGAAAAGGCTGAGATTATGATGATGATGATGATATGTTAAAGAAAATGAATCGACAAAACAAATAAAATGTGGCGAAGTCTAAGGCAGACTATTAATTCACACGGCAGTAGAAGTGTATCCACTAAAATTTAAATGTTAAATTGTTTAATTTTACTAGGTTTATTCTTTGTGTTTCATGTATTTGCCATGCCAGCGTGTACCACACATAAACACAGAAACTGACGAGCTTACAGTCAGTAGACAGTACTATATTTCTTTAGTGTTAAGAGTGTTACAGAATTTATAACTATTTTGTGTTTTGGCACAGTAACAATACGATTAGAAATTAATGTTTACAGAACGTTTAGGTAGTGCGTTGCCGTCTAAATTAGTCTTAAGTAACCTTGCGTAATGGAATCTTACAGACATGGGGCTCAGATTCATTTTTTTCCTGTTTATTCATATGACTTTTGGTGATACTTGTGACTCCAGTCATTCTGTAAAAAGGGTCACAAACGGGGGTGGTTTGACGGTACAACTCCTCTAGTAACATTTATTTTATCCATAAGGTCGCGGTGGCTTAGTGTTTATAGCACTTTCCTAGTAAGCAGGAGGTCCTGGGTTCGAATCCTAGCCATGACACAAATTTTAATGCATTGCTTCTCATTCATTTCTACATCTGTGAAATATATCGACATAAAATATATCTATGGACAGCGATTTATTATTCAGTTGATTTATTTTTCACTGTGCACAATCGTGCCCATAGTGCGTTATTTCTCAAGGGTTGCACATTACGCAGTGGCTGAAATATATCTGTTATTTGGGCTCAAATGTCTTTGGCTCATAAAAGTAATTCGAACATTTATATATGTGAGTGGGTTGGTCTTACAAGCCAAAGATATGCAGCAGCTCATTAATATCGTTTCGTCAATGAGGTCATTGTTTGACCGAAGATAGATCAGACTGTGTTTGAGTCTTGACTCGGAAGGTTGTCTGTTTCACAGGTGTGGCCAACAAAAAAAAATTATATATATATATATATATATATATATATATATATATATATATATATATATATATATATATATATAATCAGCATCAATAAGGTAAAGGATATCATTTTGTAATTATTGCAGACGGCTGGATCACCCACCTTGGTTGGACAAAATAAAGTACCTTATATCGTCAATCTTGAAAATAACAACGTGAATAACTACTTTTGCTGAAGTGCAATTATTGTTTTGTAAAAGTTATAGCAGTGTGCACTCTTGAAGTCTTCAAAGTAACTTTATTTTGTATCACTTGAGAGTCAGTAATACCTGTCACTAACTATTTAACTAACTAGTTTGATTATTATCTGTATGGGTCAAGGAATATGTATCGGCTGTAGTAGTCGTCTTCTTTAGTGCAAAACAAGTACAACCAATGTAAAGTGTTGCTTTGACAATAAGAAAAAGTGGTAGATCATGCTTGCATAGTTAGTAACGTATCCCATGCGTGATTTAAATGTGACAAAATCTAATCACAAACTGCCAGAATTTTATGGCCACCAAGAAGAGGTGCGTATCTTAAGGCGGCCAACCGTCCCGAATTCTCCGGGTCAGGCCCGCATTTGGACTCGTTGTCCCGCATTGGGATAATTACTGAAAATGTCCTGCAAAATGGAAAAATCTTCTCGCATTTCCGCATTCCAGTAATTAAAGAATGTTGGTCTAAGTGAACAAGCCGGAACTGTTTGTGTACGCCGCGCTATGTCATACCGCTTGAAAGTCAACTTCACAATGCATCATCTGCGAATAAATGACAAGTCATCTTAAATAACTACAAAAGAAAAAAAAATGATCATATCACCTGACTGTTTCAAAATAACTAATTCGCTAGCAGTATAAGTTCTTTTCGTTTTAAGATGATACTGCATTTGGTCATAGGGTGACTTAGGACAAAATTATGTTTTTGGCATATTTTCTGTGCCTTCTTAAGTACGTTTCAATAAGTGCAATGGAAAATTTCTCGGTGCTCAAGGTGGCAAACATAATGTAATAATATCACAGTTTGTATAAACGTTTTTAAAATTTTACATGCAAATACAATATCAGCATTCCTCTTAGTTCCTTCACGAATAAAAAGGTGGTGAAATTCTGAAAATGCAAGAACGAAAGTGAGCGAGCGTTGCATCTAGTAAGACACACAAAAAAAAAAAAAACACTCTGCCTATCATCGAAAGAACTTCTATAATAGAGTAGTTCAAATAAGTTTAAAAAGTAGTTCTTATCAAATTTAATTCGAGGTTATTGCAAAGCATAATTATTTGGGCGGAGTGAGCTAGTTATCAAAATGTGTGGAGCACGACACGATGCTCTAAGAGCTGGAACAAATACAAGTAGTACAGACAACGGTGATCGGAAAAACGAAACGGAGAAAGAAAATGTAAAAATTGTCAGACTCTGATTCAGAATAGGACATGAGAAAATATTAATGAATTGTAAATAAAGATGGAAAATTAAGAATAAAATGTCACTCATATTACATATGTTACATTAAAAGTGAATGTGTATGTCTACTCCGCTCGCCTAAATTTCTTTCCAATTTTCAGAATAACTGGCACAATGAGTCATGTGATCTTAGTTCTCCTTCACATCCTCGAAATGTCCCGCATTGAGTTTTGAAAAAGTTGGCCACCTTATCATATTTTAGTGACTGTTGCTTAATATAACAACCATCTAAGTTCCCAGAATAAGTCATCATATTTCACCGCAATCAGATGCGTAATTTCAGATTTAAATTATGAGATTTTGAGTAACAGTATTTTGGCAGTGCTATTATTGTTGAATGTCGTAATAACAAAGCAGTTACAATTCTGATCCATTTCAGTCAAATGTGTTCGTGTTAAGAATAGTTTATACAAAAACAATTCAGTGTTTACAAACAAAATCATAGTAGGCGGTCCAACGTGGTGTTGTGGAGACCAGACACCCACACCGTATCTCTTAATGTATGCGGTTCCAAGCTTTCTCGGCGTATTCCAGTGGTGAACTCTTATCGGGTGATCAGCCGAATGGTGTCGTCGTCTTGGCACAACGGTTCTATGATTATTAAAATATATAAGGAGAGGCACTGAATTAAATTTTGTGATGTGGCCGGCATTCGAACCCGGGACCTATTTACAAGGTTAGCGCTTTACACCACTCTGCTAACACAGCGCTACAGCCAAAGTGACTACACGGACTGTCTTAAAGCACGTCTCCCTCCACACCACATACTTTAATTCTGCCTCATTTTCTCTATGAAATGCATATGAAAAGAGTTTCTTACTCATCATCCTCAGGCCCGTCACGATTCGTTGAATATTAGGAACATCGTCAAATCTCTTTCCTGTCACAGTCAGTTGAGTCGAGGGAATAAAGTACATGGCGGACGGTACAA
This sequence comes from Locusta migratoria, assembly GCA_026315105.1. Taxonomy (NCBI): domain Eukaryota; kingdom Metazoa; phylum Arthropoda; class Insecta; order Orthoptera; family Acrididae; genus Locusta; species Locusta migratoria. The sequence continues at coordinate 834,529,699 of CM048744.1, forward strand.
TGTAACACTACTAGGCATTTCCTTTCCTATTTCACTCCCAAATAGAATGAGGAAAAAGAGAATGCCTATATGCCTCTGTACGAACCCTAATTTCTCTTGTCTATCTGAACTTTACGCGAAATGTAACTAGGTGGCAGGAAGATTCTAAGTAGTGGGGTAGTGGGGGTTCTAGCGCAGTGAGATTCGCGGGTCTTTTGTTTTTTGGCGGGAAATTTGAATTACCCCCTCCCACCCCTCCTCCCTCGGCCAATTGACAGACCGCAGATCAAAGGATGCCGCCACAGGATGATTGATAGGTCTTCCCGGAAGAACGAAAGATGATTAACAGTTTACATTTAGGTCCTTTTGATTCGCTACTTGTCCGACCGCTAATCAAAGGACACCGCCATAACGCACTTAAGGATTGACAAGTTGCAACACCTCCCTCGGCCACACACGACGCACCGCCCCCCCTGCCCCCCACCCCCTCCACCCCTCTGTGCCGCCGCCAGACAAGCGGACTTCCGACAGGTCCAGACCTGTAGACCCATCGACATGTCTGTACTCACACCCTGGACCACACACCTGGCCGGTTCGACGCCCCCCTCCACCCCTCGGCACCACCGCCAGACAGACAGCACCTCCGACAGGTCCAGACCTGTAGACCCCTCGACATGTCTGTACTCACACCCTGGACCACACACCTGGCCGATACCGCCACCCCAACCCGCTCGGCCAAATGCCGGACCGCCGCCGCCGACAGATGCTACCCCCCTCCTCCTCCACGCTCGCGACTGGTTCTCTAAGGACGCCGTCACCCGCCCTACCCGCGAGAACAAACAATACCGCGACGATTGTCTTGACCGCACCGCCCCCGCCGGCTGACCCCTGCGTACTGCACTCTTTTTACGGCGACCGCGCCCCGCCAGGTCAGCAGCCAATTACATTGCATATTTATTATTAAGCGCGCCGCGACGATCCCTACGCCAGATCTCGATTTATGTAACAACAGTTTCTGCCGTTTATTATGATTAACAAGAATTTTGGTGTAATGCTAAAAAACAATTTAGAACAGAAATGCTTAGTTGGTCTCGTATACTACTGCATGTAGTAGTAAAATATTAAAACTCGTATGCAAAATTTGCAAGTAAGAATTTACGCTCCCATCTCTATCCACACTCTTCGCATAGACTACAGCCGACAGACGTGTTTAATAATAATAATAGCGCAGGTTACGGTAACGAACGTCACAAACTTACGTGTCCATCTTAACATATACTCTTTCGATATACAAAAACAATTCTAACGAAAAGAAAAGAAATGGTCAGTTTTGGAACTCGATCGCAACCTTAGATCTATAAATGTATCTCATTGTTTAGACGATGCAAGCAACAGCCATCGAACGGAATGTAACTTGTATGCCAACCACTCTTTCGACAACATAACAACAGCAGCAGCAGAAGATGGCATATTGTTTATACAAAAATTCCAAATAACGAAAATCGGCAATGACATCTAGCACAACGTCTCTAAATATACATCTGCAAAGCACCGTTAAACTCGTAAGCAAAATTTGCAAGTAAGAATTTATCGATGCGTAAACACTCCCATCTCTCTCCATGCTCTTCGCTTAGACTACAGCCTACATACGATTAAATGCACCTCCAATGTAGGTAACTAATCCTCTGACTCGATGCGTATCGACCAAAGAACATTAATTTACCACTGCAATCATCTCCGATACGCTACCGAGAGACGTCCATTCGTAAACACAGCTAAAAGAAGATATAAATGCCCCACATCCATGCTACTAAGTATCTATATGTATTTCCACAATTCTGGATCACATCTGCGTTGCATCGTATCACACGACTAAACAGTTCGAAATAGGTACTTCGCGCAAGCTAGCATGCATACTCACATTCCATGTTATTTCTGGCTGTAGGCGAGTGCGGACCTGTTGATTCATCGTAGACGCCGGTTTGGAACATGTGTACGTCCTATACAAGTAAACATACCTGTCCATGCTCGCAACAGACCTGGAGAAGTTTTTGGTTTAATGTTTCCTGGCCGTACCAGATTCCGAATACAAGAGAGCTATTTTCGCGAAGATAGATTTCCTCGCAGCTGACGCAAGCAATGTTTTTACTGTACGAGCTGTCGTTAAACTTTTATACGCAGATACATATACAAACAGTAGGATGAGCGCAAATTTGCGATGTAGCTCATACAGAAACGAAACATAGTTATTTTAGAAATTCGATAAGAAGAAGAACGAAATTTATACAAGATGAACCAATGTGCAATAAGTCAAACCCCACTCCATGCAGCAATGTACCGAGCAACATCGATTTAAACGAACGCATTGCTTAGCTTTAGAATAGAACAACACAGAATTACACCTCCCTAACTGATACTTTACCGAGGGAGTTACTGCTCTCTAGTAACAAGCAACATGTCTTCTGGTATCTTCTCCTAAACCCTATAAGACCGATACTTTCTACTCGAGAAGCTAGACACAGAATACAAATCGTTCTTTATTATTCTCGTTATGTGTAACTTTAATTTTCTCCACTGTAACTCGTAGTTTTAGATCCAAATCGGAGTCTCCTATTACCGTTCCAGCCAGAAGTTCGAAAGGTAGAGGGAAGGTATGTTCTCGAACTCCATTACGTATTTTCGTTTCCTCCTGCACCTTCGGGCAATGCTTATAGACGAGAACAATCGTGTATTTTAACTTTTCCCATTATTTACTGGTTATAGCACTATGCGTCGCTATGTGTGTACGTTACCAACTCCTGTGGTAATTTCCGTATGGAACACTAGGTTTTACGATTATTGCAAACGATTGCTTGTTATTCCATCCGTTTTTAACTCTGCAAATGACTGTCCCCAGTCCACCACATTTGGATGCAATGTTGTCCCTTCTACAAACGATAATACAATACGTTTTTCGTGTCATCCGCTATTTTCGATCTGTACACCAACGCGTGATCAATCTCCCTGACTGTTTACTGTAAAAAGCAACTATTTTATAAGTCCCAGTCGTAACATCCTCGAAACGCAAAGCATGCTCCTGGATAGCTAAAATGACTTTTGATGTGCTAAAAGTAGCGGGAAGGGTAAAGGAAAGGTAGCGAAAAGGTATCGGAAAGGTAGCAGAAAGGTAGAGGAAAGGTATCGGAAAGGTAGCGATACTCTATAAGTACAACGTAATATTTGTATCGGTGTTAATAGAATACGTATGCTTAGAGGTTAGGAATTCGCGCATCAGAGAGTATTTTAGCTATCCAGGAGCATGCTTTGCGTTTCGAGGATGTGATCTGGAGGCTTCTCCGACCATCCCTTATATATTCCAATACAACACATTGTGGGAGTTGCGGCGGATGTGTGTCTTCGCTATAGCCTGGAGGTCCTCCCAGCTGTTGCGCTTCGGGACTCGCCACCGTCGCGTTGTCATATGCAGGATTCGATTCTACGCACTTGTCTCTATACCACAAGTCCCGAGGAACGCATCTAGAATCTTGCCTATATGGAGGTTATTTAGTACTTCGCCTGGAAATATTTTCTCCATGATTTGGAGAAGGTCTTGGAGTTTTACTAGGGGATAATCCGCTGGTTGTGGTGTAAATTTTGTGATCCGTGACCCGATTTGCCATAAAAAGAGAGATAGAGGTCTATTTGCTGCATTTGAGCACTTACTTCGTAGTTGGGTCGAGAACAGGGGGTATTACAATATACGATTACCGGATGGAGAGTGTTTTTGATCTTGTGCAAGACTCTTTAAGTTTTTTAAACGGTATCTGCAAAGTTTTTCTCCACCTTGTGGGGGGCGAATAACAAACATCTGGGACAACAGATGCTTTGTAGTCTTTAATAGTGTCCTGCAATTTGTGTATTGGCGTAATAAAAATACCCGAAAATTGATCGGTGTACAGGTTAAACCTTCCAGATCGATAAAAGCTCGTACGTTACGTTCTATCAGCTTTTAGTTTCCATTGTCTACCTGTAAATTAGGTGGAGAATTGTAATACTGGCAGCGGCAAAGACGATATAAGTAGTACACTTAAAAGCTACATTAATGCAGGGGAAACATACTTCTCCCAATCCAGAACATTGTTCTCCACACTGCCTCCAGATATAGATATCGCCGAATTAGGTCTGGTACCTACAAACAATGTCATTCTGCAAGTTCAGCGAAAAGAGTAAATGTATCACACAGGCTTAAGCCATCCCCCATTAAAGAAATTACATCGCTACGTGCAGTTAATGTCTTATGTGCGCGAAAAGAAAACTGGAAATGGCGGATATCGAGACCAAGAGAAGGAAGCTAGAATATATGGCTAAAGCAACTGCCATAAAGGACGAGTACAAACTAATGCTGGAGAAAGACGAAGCTATGGCATATGTGTAAGCCCGGCTTAAACAGAGGGTGTGGAGAAATCTGGTTACGACTGGGACTTATAAAATATTTTCTTTTTACAGTAAACAGTCAAGGGGGAATTGGTCACGCGTCGGTGTACAGATCGAAAATAGCGGAACACAAGAAAAATGCATAGCATTTTCGTTTGAGGGAAGGACTACATTGTATCCAAATGTGGAGGATTGTGGGACAGTCATATGCATAGTTAAAAACGGATGGAATAACAGGCAATCGTTTGCAATAGTCGTAAACCTAGTGTTCCATACGGAAATTACTGCAGGATTTGGTAACGTACAAACATAGGGACGCATAGTGCTAGACAGGAAATAAGGGGAAAAGTTAAAATACCCGATTGTTCTCGTCTAGAAGCATTGCCCGAAGGTGCAGAGCTATAAAGGAGTGTGTTACAGATGTTTATCGAGAGTAATAATTTGTTAGATGGTGATTTGTGCGCGGATGCTCGAGGTATATAGTCTATTGGCTGATAGAAGGCGTTCCAGAAATATTGTCTGCCGGGCTATGCATTGGAAACAAAGTTGTGGTTGGATGTTAGGGACGGGTCAAGCAACCAACGTAGTTATTGGGTGGAGAGAGAGCGAGATCGAAACTTTATTAAAACGCTGTGTGTCGTGGAGATCTTGTCTGTTGCTGATCGCGGTTATAACACCGTCTGTGGTAACTTGTTTAGAGTTGGTGCTGGGCTAGTGACGGATGTAAGGATAGCTCTGTCTGGGTTGTTACGAACGTATACATCGCTTGCAGCATGCTAGTTGGAATGGCTAGATTCGTTTGTTGTTGTAGGTTCGTGTCGACTGCAGGTGTACTACTGTTAGTGTGTTGGAAATGTTTGGCGCTTACAGAGAGTGTTGTAGGCTAGATGGGACGGAATGTAAGTAAAAAGTGTTGATATACCCTAAATATAAGTCACGGTAGAGGTCTAAAGAATACCGACTTTGGTAGTGCAATGATCTTTCGTCGAAGCATCGCCTGTTTAATCGTATGCTAGTGTTGTGTACTTTACGGCTGGTGTGCATTACGTTACGTAGCGGATGTGTCTGCTGCGGTAAATCATAATTCTTTCGTCGAAAATCAACGTGTTTTATAAATCTCCTATAGTTTCGTAACTTAATGTGCGCTAGTTGTAGTCAATGGAGTGCGTGTGTGTGTGTGTGTAACAAATTCAGCAAGTTCGATACTTAAAACGCTGGAGGTAAGACGAAGTTACTATTTCTGGAATACATGGGGGAAATATGCACGTCCTGTGGGTACATTTCTTATAAACTGCAGCTAATCGATGTTTTTTAATGGAGGCGCTCCCATCTATACTACAGCAGCAGCTTCGTGTAGATGGCTTCTATCTCCTGGATTTTTGGACAACACTTTAACCGAGTGGCGTTCGTATCCGAGCATGACTTTCGGATGGAAGGAGCAATATCAAAGTGGTTGCGGGCGAGGAAACGACTGATTAACGTGGTTGGCGGCGAATTGTAGAACCAAAATAAATTTGTCGAAAAATCACGAGCCCTGGTGTAAGCAAAGATATCGATTTTATAAAGAGTCCAGGCAGTTGATTGTTAGGACTTTTATTTTTTCGCTGGGTCGAGAAGATGGTATTACCAGGATGGAGAATTGTGCAAGAAGATTGTTTAAGTGTTCTAAAAGAGAAGATACGGTATTTACAAAGTGCCCCGTTGTATTGTGCAAACGCTTTTAGATTTGATTACTTAGGTATTAAGAGTACCTGAAAATTGACCACTCTCTCGGACAATATGTTTTTTTTAGTTTCAAGTGTAAATTACTTGTAGATTCGAGCAAGGAGCTATATTTTTTTTAGCATTCCAGGACTTTATTATTCACAGACGTAGATATCGTCTACGTTATTCCACAAGTCCTAAGAAGAAGGAGGGTAAACGAAAACTGGGTTATATGGCGAAGACACATGCTTTTAAAAGGAGGCTATTGTATATGTGCAAGCCCAGTTTAAACCAATAGAGTGGGGAGAAATATTTGCTTTTACAGTAAACAAGTGGGGGGGATTGGTCTCGCATTGTTGTATTGACCGAAATTAGCGGAACACACGACAAACGTGTTTGTACTGTGTGTGACTCCCATCCATTCCTTAGAGAGCAGGTTATGATCGATGTCTGCGGGAGTTGGTTGCAATATGTTTGCGAACATTACATTGCATGTACTCAGTTGTACTGTAATAAAAAAAATGTAAACACTCCATGTCCTATATAGAATCATGTGTTGCAGTGTGTAGGTTAGCGACTTCGTTTACGGTAGACATCTACTTGTAATTAAAATAATAAGTCTTAGTTCGGAGAAAGAATTTTGTGGGTAAAGGGCGGGTCGAGCTAGAAATCTATGTTGCATTGGGCAGGTAACTTCGTTTCTGTGGTTGCTGAATTGTCGAATAAGTGTGTTGTTAGGCCAATAATTTCGAAACGTTTTAGTGTAGGGTGGGGCGTCATGTGTGGCTGAGGGAGGTGTTGCAACTTGTCAATCCTTAAGTGCATTATGGCGGCGTCCTTTGATTAGCGGTCGGAAAAGTAGCGAATCAAAAGGACCTAAATGTAAACTGTCTATCATCTTTCGTTCTTCCGGGAAGACCTATCAATCATCCTGTGGTGGCATCCTTTCATCTGCGGTCTGGCAATTGGCCGAGGGAGGAGGGGTGGGGGGGGGGTAATTCAAATTTCCCGCCAAAAAACAAAAGATGCGCGAATCTCACTGTGCTAGAACCCCCACTACCCCACTACTATTCTACACTCACCTTCAAATTCCGTTCCTTCAAAATTTTCTACAGCGACCCCCTTTGAGTTCCCGGAGCATTTCAGCGACACTCGCGCATTGGTCGAACCTACCAGTAACAAACCTAGCTGCTCGCCTCTGCACTGCTTCCATGTGTTCCTTTAAACTGATCTGCTGCGGGACCCAAACAATTGACCAATACTCAAGACGTGGTTGTACAAGAGTTTTATTTGCGGTCTCTTTTACAGATGAAGTACATCTTTCCAAAATTCTTCCAATAAATCGAAGTCGGCTGTCCACCTTACAACTGTTCTTACATAACCGTTCCATTTCATATCGCTCTGCAATGTTACGCCTAGATATTTGAACGATGCGACTGCATCAAGTCGCTCACTTCTAATGCTGTATTCGAACATTATGGGATTGTTTTTCGTACTCATGCGCATCACCTTACCTTTTTTATTTTTCCTTTTCCTTTTTTCTTCTTTTTATATTTATAGCTAGCTGCCATTATTCACACAAACTAATTTTTTTCTCTGTTATCCTGTATGTTATTGTAGTCAATTAAATACGGACACCCTCCCATACACCACAGCATCATCAGCAAACAGTCGCAAATTACAAGCTACTCTGTTCATCAGATCATTTACATAGATAGAAAATAATAGCGCCAGACGATGCACTCGTCTCTAATGAACACTCGCCGTCGAGAACAACGTTCTGCGTTCTATTACTTAGGTAGTCTTTCAGCCAGTCACAAATCTGTGTGAATGTTTCACTACTTACTTTCCGACAGGAACTGTTTGACAATATTGGCTGTGTGTGTGGACAGGCGTTGTCTGGCAACTTAAACATCCACCATACTCGCCGGATGTTAATCCTCCAGACTACTATTTCCTCGACTGAAACTCGCTTTGAAAGGGAAGAGATCTGACGATATTCCTCACATCCAACGAAACGTGATGAGGCTTTTGAACACCATACCATCAAACTACAGACCCATTTCACTTTTGCCAGAATTCTCAAAAATTCTACAATAGGTAATGTACAAGCAGCTTCTCAACCACTTAACCTCAAATGGCATATTGTCTAGAACACAGTTTTGGATTTCTTAAAGGTTCCGATATCGAGAAAGTTATTTACACTTACAGTGAGAATGTACTTAATTCATTAGATAATAAATTGCAAGCAGCAGGTATTTTCTGTGATTTGTCAAAGGCATTTGATTGTGTGAACCATAACATCCTTTTAAGTAAATTAGAATTCTATGGGGTCATGGGAGATGCTGCAAAATGGTTCAATCATGCCTCACTAACAGGAAACAAAGGGTTTCAGTGCAAGCGACTAGTGAATTAAGCCAACAGTTATCATCAGATTGGGAAGAAATTACATGTGGTGTCCCACAAGGATCCATCTTAGGGCCATTTCTTTTTCTTGTGTACATTAATGACCTCTCAACAGTTACACTACCAGAAGCAGAGTTCGTTTTGTTTGCAGATGATACAAGTATTGCAATAAAAAGTACGACAAGCATAGTTATAGAAAGGTCTGCAAATGATATTTTCATGAACATTAATAAATGGTTTAAAGCCAACTCATTGTCATTAAACTTTGAAAAAACTCACTACATGCAGTTCAGAACATGTAAGAGATTTCCCGTCAGCATATGCATTAAGTATGAAGAAGAGCAGATAGAAGAGGTTGACGGTATTAAATTCCTGAGATTACAGCTTGATAATAAATTTAGTTGGGAGGAGCACACCACAGAACTGCAGAAACGACTCAACAAATCTGTATTTTCAATACGAGTGTTATCAGACGTTAGCAGACATAAAAATAACAAAGCTTGCATACTTTGCTTACTGTCATTCCCTAATGCCATATGGTATAATATTTTGGGGTAACTCTACAAGTCAGTCAAAAGTCTTCAGAGTCCAAAAGTGTGTAATACGTATTATTTGTGGAGTAAATTCACAGACGTCCTGTAGAAGCCTCTTCGAAAACTGGGTATGTTAACTACTGCCTCTCCGTATATTTATTCCTTAATGAAATTTGTCATAAATAATATATCCCTTTTCCCAACAAACAGCTCAGTTCATACATACAATACTAGGAATAAAAATGATCTACACAAGAACTTAAAAGCACTTACTTTAGTTCAAAAAGGGGTCCACTACTCAGGAACACACATTTTCAATAATTTACCATCAAGTATAAAAAATTTAGCTACAAATAAAGATCAGTTTAAGAGGAACCTAAAACACTTTCTAGTGGCCAACTCCTTCTACTCCATTAGTGAATTTCTAAATTGTACCAAATGATGCATGTACTCATACTATATTAGTATTATTATATTATCAGCTAAAAAAACCACGCCTTAAAAATGTATGTATCTGTATTTATATTATTAGTTTTATCTATTATTCAACTTGTAAATTTTGTTTCTCGGCATGTTCCACATCCACGAGGATCTCCTCAACATAGATCTATGGAACGAAAAACTAATCTAATCTAGACCAAAGGAAGTCTTTGTATGAAGTTTCTAGGACATATACCGCAGATCTCAATGACGCACAGTTATGGGAGGTGACTATTTCAAAGGAGAGTTGAAACACATCCACTGAATGTGTGGCAGTGTTCCATTTTGATTTATTCATTAACCTAAAGTGTTTCTGCACCATTAATGTTATCTATCTGTGTGTTATTTATTAATGATCGATGCCCCATGTTTATATAAGTTTGCCCCATAATTATGTATGTTTCCACCTGTATGATTAAACTTGTGTATTCAGGTGAATGTGGAAGGTTGCTCTTAATATTGACTGACTGCCACGCAAATGGCTTAAAGTGGCCGCCTCGCGCTTTAGGCCTCGTATTGCTGAAGTTAAGAACACATGGCTTCGTTTGTCGTCTGCACTGGCGTCCGCTTGATGGCCAGAGACAAGCTTAATTTGCAAAATGGCGAGGTGGCTGTGTTCTTAGTGTCATACCAACCTAATCTTGTATGAAAGAGGTGACAGGAGACCTCTCTGGGAGCGGATGTAGAGGGAATTGTCTTCACCAGGTTGCAAGGATTGGTAAACACTAGTCTCTGAACGCACTCTGCGTCGCCTTCAGTGCGCTCTATATCTGGTGTATGGGAGTGGAAGGTTTTTCCGTGTCCTTAGAGCTTCACTCCCGATTCTGGCTCTGACGACTGTGGAAGTAAGTACTCTGCCGAATCATGCTGAGGGATAGGCATGCTGTTAGGAGTTTGCTCTCTTTGTGATGAGGCAGTCTTGGGTTTTCAGTTATAGTTCTCTTGAATAATTCTTTCACATTGTGAGGTGAAGTGTTTCTTAATTTACAGAACTCGAGTAAATTCGGTGTAAATTTGTTATTTGCATTTTTATTCCAGTGATGATTGTGTGTTTGGTTTTGCTCAAGTTAGAATACATGTGTGTGGCCTTCAGCCTTTGTGTAAACATAGTATGTTTGAATTTCCTTTGTGTTTTAACTAACTTTTCACATCACGTCTGAATCTGTGAGTATGCTAAATATTTCTCAGATTTTCTAGCTTCAGTCTGTCTTTCTTGTCTTGCATGAATGATTGCACCATGTGTTTTCATAATGGTCGCTACTTTGGTCTTCAGCCATTCTTTTACTAATCCTAGCTTTCTTCTGTACAAAATCTCGCATGTGATTTACTCACTTACTCTAAATTAATTTCTTTTTGTAAATTCTATGAAATTCAGTGTGGTTGCACACCACGTGCTACTTCAGAATAGTGAGCCGCTGCCTCGCCACACATGAGTTCTTTTAGTGCACAGTATACTTAACATTTGTGATCAAAATACCTGCCATCTTGTCAAGATGCTGCCGACGCTTCGTTTTGCCGCTGTTATCGAGTGTTCCTGCAGAGTAATGAGCCACCAAGCATTATGCATATGTTGTGAATGAATGAATGTGCTTTTACTTTTGTACAAGGTGTGTGCTTAATTTGGTCTCCCCACATTTAGTTGCTTGTTCATTTTTCTGAATAGATTATGATTTTAAAGTATGAAACCTCTGCTATATGATTTCATGGTTCCAGTCCCATGTTTAATTATTTATTCTTTTATTTTTTAACTTTTATTTTGTGTTTGTTAAAACGTTGGCTGCTCTCTTAAGGAGTGAGCAGATAGATAAATTTCTGTTGCACATGTACTGTGGTCACTCATAAAGTAATTTAGAGCAGCAGTGAGCATTTTAAGTTACATTTGTAGATCTCAACTGCCCAAGATCTGCCTTATTATAGTAATCAAGCTACTTTGACAGTAAGGTAACTGTAGTTCGTAGTTGATCTACTTTAATGTTACAGGATTATTCACCGAACTTTGTCACAAGGTTGTAATTAGTAGTATAGAAGAAATAGATTGTAACGTCATGCTGAATGCCATAGATTAACTGCATGATCAGCGGAAAAAGATGTAAGCAATGAACTTGTTTCTGCCGCAGCAGAATAGCAGTGTGCACTAATGGGCCCAGCTGTGGTGCACGAGGTCGTTCGCCATTGTGTGTTCCGTGTTTGAGTCCTCCCTCAGGTATGGGTGTTTGCGTTGTCCTTAGAATAAGTTACTTTAAGTTAGTGTCAGTAGTTTCTAAGCCTAGGGACTAACGACCAACATAGTTAAGTCCAAAAATAAATAAAATAAAACATGTTTCTTTTGATGATTTTGTTGAGGTTGTCAGAGCAAGAAAAGGGTATTTAAAAACTTCCTGGCAGATTAAAAATTTTGTGCCGGAACTGGGGATTCGAACCTGGGACCTTCACCTTTCACAGGCAAACACTCTACCGTCTGAGCTATCCTGGCACTATTCACGCCCCTCAGCAGGGGCTCAGCATTAATCTGCAGTACAGGCTTGGCGAATTTGGGGTCCTGAGCCATGTGCTGTGTCATGTCAACAGTCCGCTACATCATAAGCTCTGTGCGTGCTTCAAAGATTATTGTTTGTCGCAACAGTGGAACGTTGTATGTTTCAGAGCCCGGAGATCTGGGCTTAATCACCCAGGTCAGAGCATGGTACAAACCCCCGCCCTCTCTCTCTCTCTCTCTCTCTCTCTCTCTCTCTCTATATATATATATATATATATATATATATATACCTCAATCTCAAGGTGTGCTATGTGCCGACGAGATGCATGGCAGTTGAGGTTGAATAGTCGTTAGCGAGCAACCTCTGGGGGAACCTCCCGCACCTCAGTTGTATAAGGCTTATCCAGGCAAGTGGGGCTCTCTCTGAGTGGACCTTAAGATTGCTAGCTGCTCAGGGGAACACCATGAAAAGAGCACGAAACGTTGGTGGGCGTATAACCGCCGTTTCTAAGCCTAGTAGAGGTGATTTCAATGCTACACAATATAATCCCCAAAAGTTCCTTTCCCTGTCCGCACCGTGGGAGGAACCTAGGGCTAAAAACCAAGGTGAGGCTTATGCCTTTACTTATTTGGTGTGCACTCGTACAGATGAGGAATCTTTCATGTTAACGAAGCCAATGTTCTTTGTGGAACATTTGGAGGATAAGTAGGGACCATGGAGGGCATGTCGAAAATGAGATCTGGGTCTGTCCTAATAACGATATCATCTTCAGCGCAGTCACAGGCTTTGCTAGCCTGTGACAAACTGGGTGTTTTTCTGTTTTCATCACACCACATAAGAGCTTCATAAGGGTATTCGTATTAGTCGGAGGAGACTTCAACCTTAAGAGTATAGATTGGGACCTCGCTAGTTACATTTCAGGCGGTACAGACAAGCAGTCTTGCGAGCTACTTTTGGACACATTCTCCGAAAACTGTCTTGAGCAGTTAAACCGGCAACCCACGCGCAATGGAAATATTCTAGACCTTATAGCCACAAACAGGCCTGAACTTATTACAGGAATTGGTGATCATGATATCGTCATAGCGTCGATGGTGACCAAAGTCCATAAACCAATCAAGAAGGCTAGGAGCGTGTTTTTGTTGGGAAGAGCCGATAAGCAAATGTTAAGATCGCACTTAGAAAATGAATGGGCATCGTTTAATTCCGGGACTATGGATGTAGAGGAATTGTGGACTAAATTTAAGTGCATTGTTAAAAAAAGGGTTAGAGAAATATGTGCCAGTAAAGACGATTAAGGAAAAGATCCACCGTGGTATATTAATAATGTTAGAAAGCTGCTGAGAAAGCAAAGGCAGTTGCACTCTCGATTCAAAAAAGAACACGCAAATGATGACAGGCAAAAGTTCGTAGAGGTTCGAGCGTCTATAAAAAGATCGCTGCGCGAAGCGTACAATAATTATCACAGCCATATCTTAGCAAAAGATCTTTCCGAGAAGCCGAAAAAATTCTGGTCTTATGTAAAATCGATAAGCGGGTCAAAGCCCACTGTCCAGTCACTCGTTGATCATTCCGGGGCAGTAATAGAAGAAAGCAAAGCTGAAGTTCTAAATTTAACCTTTAAGAAATCTTTCACGCAGGAGGGCCGCACAAATGTACCATCATTTGATCAACGTACTAATTCCGAAATGGGGGACATAGCAATAGGTATTTCCAGTGTAGAGAAGTGCTGAGAGAGCTAAATACGACAAAGTCTGCTGGCCCAGATGGAATACCAGTTCGGTTTTACAAAGACTGTTCTGTGGCGTTGGCCCCCTACTTAGCTTGCATTTATCGCGAATCTTTAATTCAGCGCAAAGTTCCTAATGATTGGAAGAAAGCGCAGGTGACTCCCGTTTATAAGAAAGGAAAGAGAACTGACCCATACAATTACAGGCCAATATCGTTGACATCAGTTTCATGTAGAATTTTAAAGCATATTCTCAGTTCGAATATAGTAAATTTCCTTGAAACGGAAAAGCTTTTTTCCATGAATCAGCAAGGGTTTAGCAAACATCGTTCATGTGAAATTCAGCTTGCCCTTTTCTCACATGACATCTAGCGAGCCATGGATTAAGGGCAACAGGCGGATTGTGTTTTTCTCGACTTCAAAAAGGCGTTCGACGCGGTGCCACACTGCAGACTGCTAACGAAGTTACGAGATTATGGAACAGGTCCACAGATTTGTGATTGGCTGGAAGACTTCCTAACTAATAGAACACAGTACGTTGTTCTCGACGGCGAGTGTTCATCAGAGACGAGTGTATCGTCAGGTGTGTCCCAGGGGAGTGTGATGTGACCGCTATTATTTTCTATCTATATAAGTGATCTGATGGACAGAGTAAGTTGTAATTTGCAGCTTTTTGCTGATGATGCTGTGGTGTATGGGAGGGTGTCGTCTTTAATAGGCTGTAATAGCATACAGGATGACTTAGACAAAATTTCTAGTTGGTGCGAAGAATGGCAACTTGCTCTCAATGTAGAAAAATGTAAGGTGATGCGCATGAGTAGAAAAAGCAATCCCGTAATGTTCGAATACAGCATTAGTAGTGAGCTTCTTGATGCTATCGCGTCGTTCAAATATCTAGGCGTAACATTGCAGAGCGATATGAAATGCAACGAGCATGTAAGGACAGTTGTGAGTAAGGCGAACAGCCGACTTTGGTTTATTGGGAGAATTTTGGAAAAATGTGCCTCACCTGTAAAGGAGACCGCGTATAAAACGCTTGTACGACCACGTCTTGAGTATTGCTCAAGTGTTTGGGACCCGCAGCAGATCAGTTTAAAGGAAGACATAGAGGCGGTTCAGAGACGAGCAGCTAGGTGTGTTACCGGTAGATTCGTCCAATGCGCGAGTGTCACGGAAATGCTCCGGCAATTCAGTTGGGGATCGCTGGAAGAAAGACGACGTTCTTTTCGTGAATTTCTGTTAAGTAAATTTAGAGGGCCGGAATTTGAAGCTGAGTGTAGTACGATCTTGCTGCCGGCTACTTACATTTCGCGTTAAGATCACAAAGACAAGATAAGAGAAATTAGGGCTCGTACGGAGGCATATAGGCATTCTTTTTTTCCTCGTTCTATTTGGGAGTGGAATAGGAAAGGAAATGTCTAGTAGTGGTACAGTGTACCCTCCGCCACGCACCTTATGGTGAATTACAGAGTATGTATGTAGATATCATTTTCCACAAGGATCTTCTGCTGCAATTGGACGCCCAATTGCGAGCTAATTTGGAGCGGCGAGTTGTCCATCTCATCCGGCACATCTATAGGAGTTCGCAGGACCACCCACCGGTGGCTTTTGAGAGATATTCATTGCCTGAGAAAGTCAAGGTGATGATCTACCAGTGCGACCTTCCTCCCCCTATGCGCTGCTTCAATTGCTGAAGGTTTGGACATATATCCTCCCGATGTGATGCCATCCCGACATGTCGGGAGTGCGGGCGGGCATCCAATCCGAACGGCCCTTGTACCCAACCTCCAGTGTGCGTCAGTTGCAACCAGCAGCAGCCTCCTTGTTTGCCCAACTGCTCTGTTCTCCACAAAGAACGAAAGATCATTGAGTACAAGACCTTGGACCGACTGACATACCCAGAGGCTAGATGTAAATAAATGGAGCTCCATCCAGTGAACATGACGACTCCATGTGCTACTGTTGCTTCTTTATTGATCCCCTGTGCAACCAGACCTCAAAATGTACCACCAATGCGAACGGACCCCCAGGCCTGATCTACTGCACCTGCCACCTTGACAGTTGGGGCGCTACTTCTTTGGTTGTTCCCACATTCTTCACATTGGGAGCAACGACTACCCACTCACAGGGGACATCTGTCTCCACCACACAGCTGGAGAAACAACAGCCTACTCCGGTTCCTCTTTCCTGGAAGGGGACCCTTGTGACACTTCCTTCTGAGGCTTTTCTCTGTGGCAAAGAGGGTCCCAGCATATTGCTGAGGGATCCCCCAGCTGCTGATCGGAGGGCCTCCTGTTCTTCATAACTCCTGAAGCTCCTTCTGAGAAGCTTCCACGGCCCTTAATGCCGAAGGGTCAACGAGAGGGCAAGAAAAAGACGAGACAGAAAAAAATTCTTCAGTTGCTTCCAAGCCACAAACACCCATAGCCTGTGCTTCAGAGGATGAAGTCGAGATCCTCGCTTCCCCTGAGGATCTTGCACTTACTAATTCACCAGACCATAAGCTCTCTGCACTTACAGAATCACCAGAATCTATGGTCTTCGATTCTGTAGATCCTGAACAGAAGGCAGCAGATATTCCTATGGAATATTTACTTCTTTTATTTCTATACTTTTATGGCCTTTCAGTATGGAAAACAAGTCATTCTCCAGTGGAATTGCAGCGGCTTCTTTAATCCCCTGGCTGAGCTGCGACAATTACTGTTCCACTACCACGCATTTTGGATCGCCCTACAGGAAACATAGTTTCCTGCACAGCGGACTCCTGCCCTTTGTGGGTGTCGGGGCTACTACCACAACCGGTTCGTATATGACAGGGTGTCTGGCACTGTCTGTCTGTACGTCCTGGACACTGTCCCCAGTGTCCCAGTGGCACTCCACACTGCTCTTGAGGCAGTGGCTGTCAGAATCCGGGCAACACAGCAAATAACCGTCTGCAGTATATACCTTCCCCCCCAGATGTGGTCGTATCTCTCGACAACCTTACTGCTCTGGTATCCCAGCTTCCCCTACCCATCCTCCTTTTGGGGGGACTTCAATGCCCACCACCCATTGTGGGTTGACACACAGGCAACAGGCCATGGTAGGTGTGTTGACACGCTTTTGGCGCACCAAGATCTTTGCCTCCTGAATATTTCCAGCCACACGCATTTTAAAATGGCGCAGGGTATGTATTCGGCTATCTATCTTTGTGTCTGCAGCCCAATCCTTCAGCCACACTTAAGTTACCGGGTGCATGACAACCTGTATGGCAGCGACCACTTTCCCATCTTTGTGTCGCTCCTGCAGTACCAACCTGCAGACCGCTCACCCCAATGGTGACTCCGTAGGGCTGACTCGCCAGCTTGTGCCTTGGCTGCTGTAATCGATGTACCACTACCAGCTGACATTGATAATGCAGTCCATCAGGTGACTGACAGTATTATCGTAGCTGCTGAAGCAGCAGTTCCACAAACCACCGGTTCCCCTCGGCGCAAGTCCGTGTCTTGGTGGTCACTGGAGATCTCTGAGGATATCTGCGAACGTCGGCGAGCGCTCCAGCGCCATCGACGCCACCCTTCCATCGAGAACTTGATAGCCTTTAAACAGCTCTGTGCGCCTGTTCGACGATTAATACGGCAGAACAAGTACACAAGTACGGCGCGTCTCTGAATAACAGAAATCCCATCCCTCACCATCCAGGATATGCTCTGCATCCTTCCAACGGCTATCGCCGAGCACATCGCAGAGTACTATGCTTGTTGCTCCGTGACCGCCACATACAGTGACGACTTCCGCACCCTCAAAGAGCGGGCTGAGCGGAAAATGTTTTCCTTCCATACTCGCCGCCAGGAACTCTACAATGACACATTCAGTGAGTGGGAATTCCGAACTTCCCTTCTTGAGTTTCCCAATATCACTCCAGGACCAGATAGGATTCCCAGCCAATTCCTCCAACACCTTTCACCAGAGTTTCAACGCTGAATTCTCGCCCTGTTTAACCGTCTATCGGCAGAGTTTTTTTTTTTTTCATCGCAATGGCTGGAAAGTACTATCATCCTGGTGTTGAAACCTGGTGCGGATCCCCATGTGGCTGACAACTACCGTCCGATCAGCCTCACCAATATTCTCTGCAAGCTCTTCGATCGTATGGTGGGTCGGCGGCTATGCGGATCCTTGAAGAGTGTGGAGTGTGGACTCCTTGCTCCACAACAGGGGGGTGGCGTCAAGGCTGCTCTGTCATTCACAACCTAGTGTCGCTGGAGTTGGCTATTCGCACTGCATTCGGTAGGCGTGAGCATCGGGTTGCGGTATTCTTTGATCTCCGCAATGTGTATGATACCACCTAATGAAAGAGGGCTGTCTGCTGTCTTCCCTAGGTTTTTAACTTTTTAATGTTTTTAAGCTCGCTAGATGGGCTTTTTTGCTAAACGAGAACCCTTTTCGTTCGGAGGCATGAGGAATAGCATTTCATTTAACGTTTTTAAATGTAATACTGTGTTAATATTGCTGGGATTTTATTATGCTAATAATGTATAATTGTGTCTATGAATGTGGCAAGATGAACGATTTCTTTGTGACACCACTGTCCCTGTGAGAATGTTTACTTGCTTTATTCTGCATGTGCATGTATGAGAATCTTCCAGCATGGCAGTCTGACTGTATCTATGGCTATTTTCGTCGTCGGCTGCTGGCTGCACGCTTTGCATCTCTGGCTTCGAGTCGATAGGTAGTCATTACCAACCTCTGCTTTTGATGCTACCAAAGAGGTTCCTCCCCCCTTTGGTTACAAGTTGGGTTGGCAATGCCCACTAGCGAGCCTTGGTAGGACGTGCGAGTTTAAGCTCTCCCCCACCACTCGTTTTTCTTGGGCTTTGCTGATTTCCGGTGGATTTCCAGCCGCTGGTGGTGGGCTTGTGGGCAGTCTGTACATTCTGTGGCTGCGCTTCGACCTGGTAAGACATTCGGATTTTCTTTCCTCCCTTGAGATTGTGGCGATTCGTTGTCTGGTTTGTTAGACTTCAGATCTTAATTTCATTTTTCGGGATAAGTTTCTCCGATCATGCAAGGATATGTATTCAATTTCATTTCAGTGATTTTGCATAATAATGGCTGGGAATCGGTAACCTGTGTGAGACTAGCTGGCGGTGTATGAACTCTATTTAATTTCTCTCTAGTTTTGTGGAATGTGACTAATATGCGGGAATATTTTTATTCTGTGTAGTGCATGTGAAATATTCTTTTCCGTTTTCTCCTTCTGAGAGTGATATGTACTCCACGTGGTGTGTTCTTAGAAAAAAGCCTTCAGCTACCCCTGTGTCTGTTTCTATGCCCTTCAGGCAAGAAATCATGTATGTATCTTTCTGATTTCCTTTAGTACATGGCGATCTCCTCTCCGCCTATTTGAAATTGCTGTTTCGTTTCCAAACTTGTAATTTGCTTTCAGATTCCATCAGTAAATTCTCTTCTAGCCTTGTACGACCCCCTTTATTAGCTTGTTTATGAATAACTACGTATTTCTAGGGGTTGCATGCCGTATTTCTTAGTTGATTTACTCCGACTTTGAATTTATTCCACTTTTTCAGATTTTTGAAGGCTGTACTTCGTCCATCCGTGTACAACCTTCCCAATCGCGTCTACTGTATTTCTTTAGCTTCCTTATGATACCCTATGCATTTCTAAGGGTTGCATGCCGTAGCTATTTTTCTTTATTTTTAGGAAATTAAATTTTTTAATTTTTCACTGGTTTTCGGAACCACGTAGCTCCGAAATCCGACTTCAAGGTTTATTGCTAGTCACTTGAGTTCCTGTCACTGCTCACACACCAGTGCCTTCCTATTGTGTACTCTTGCTTGGTAATCTGTGATTCCATTGGTTTTTGTTAAAATGAATACGATTTTTAAGCACTTCGCCTTCAGTGGGGTGCGAATATGTAATGTAGCAGACACATGCCGTGTGTCTCAATAATTTCGCATGCTCAAGGTTTGATTTGAATGGAAATTAATCTCGCCATTATCGCGTACCAATTCAAGTAAAGAAAGACAGACCAGCGCGACCTACGAAGTTTACTTTTATTGTGTTGTGTAGTACATCCTGGTTCGCTGAATTTTGCCTACGATAGCGGCGCCTGCTTCTGCTTCGTATCAACCCGCTGAGTTGGGTGAGTTTCGCTTCGCGCGTGTGAGTGGCTGAGTGCTTGTTGATTGTAAATCCCTCTCACGACGATGTTCAGATCAGATTACTTTAAGTTCAATGAGATGCATTTTTATTGTTTAACAAAATTGGTTGCCCCATTTGCTCATGTTTGAACTGAATAAATAACTTATTGTCAGTAAAACTTTAACTTACTTATGAATATTAGTTAACGAATACCTTCCCTTTTTTATGTAATGTTGTTTTTCACCAGTGCTGAGAACAAATTCAGATGCATATTATCATATTTTTAATTCCGTTGCGCCATAAATGTTCTCACAGCCACCTTCATGAAATGGTTTAGTTCAGGGTGGCTTGTATATTAATGATTGTGTATAATTCTCGTGATCTACGATGTGTGTTGCCTACCATATCTTTGTCTTCCTGCTGCTAAAGTAAATTTTTGAATCAGTTCTAAATTCTGGACCAGGGAACAAGATTCTGTTGCAGGAAGTAGTTAGTACTTCAAGTGAATCCTTTATCTGGTTTTTTACATCCTGAATTATATGTTTAAAGTAAGCATTTAACTGGCTCCTTTCAGCTAGAGTTAATTTCACAACTAACGGTGGTCTTTCACATATACTGGCTACCTTGTGTGACTGGGGCTTACAGGGCCCCCTTCCAATTTTTATTCGGAATTTCCTCTCCTGTCGCTCGTTCCGTGTGAGGGTCGGAGCCTCTCTTAACTCCTCCCCCCCCCCTATTCAAGGGAACGGTGTCCCACAGGGCTCCGTCCTCAGTGTACCTTTGTTTTTAATGGCCATTGATGGTCTGGTTGCGGCTGTGGGGTCATCGGTCTGTTGCTCCTTGTTCGACGATGATTGCTGCCTGTATTTCAGCTCTGTTAGTATCGGTGTAGCTGAACGGCGGCTGCAGGGTGCCGTCCGAAAGGCCCACTCCGGGGCCTCTACTGACGGATTTCAGTTTTGCACGCAGAAGACCCACGTAATGCACTTCTTTCGCCATCGTGGAGTACACCCTGACCCAGAGCTCTACCTGGGTGGTGAACTACTTCAGGTCGAGGAAACACGTTGCTTTCTCGGCATGATTTTCGATGCCCTGCTGACTTGGGTGCCACACCTATATCAGCTAAGACAGACGTGTTGGCAGCATTTAAATATTCTGCGATGCCTCAGCCATACTGGTTGAGGAGCAGCCCGTTCCACCCTCCTGCAGCTTAACAAGGCTCTTATTCAGTCGCGGCTTTACAAGAGAATGGTATATGATTGAGCAGCTCCTTCTGCCATGTAGGTCTTTGACCCCATTCTCCACACTGGTGTGCATCTCGCGACGGGGCTTTTCGCACCAGTCCGGTAACAAGTCTCCTTGCCAAAGCTGGAATTCCCCTTCTGCGTTTCCGCCAGCAACAGTTGTTGGTGTCGTACGTTGCCTGGGTTCATGCTTCACCCTGCGATCCAAACCATGGGTTCCTCTTCCCAGTAGCTGCACTCCCTTTCCCACGACGATGGTCCAGGTCGGGTCTCCCGATAGCGGTTCGTTTCCTTGCCCTTATCTCTTGGTTCCCTTCTCTCTCTCAACCTTTCCACTACTCTAAACGTAACCCTCCTTGGACAGTTCCTCGCCTGGAGCTTCAGTTGGACTTGTTCCGATTCTCGGTCGCCAGTTCTAGGCACTGACTGACACATTTCGCGGCACAAACGTAATTTACACGGATGGTTCGTTGGTCGATGGCCATGCTGAATATGCCTTTGTCTGTGGTGACGACATGGAACAGCGATCGTTGCCTTGCGGAAGTAGCATCTTCACCGCGGAATTGGTCGGTATCTTGAGAGCTCTTGAACACTTCAGAGCTCGCCCCAAGGGGTCGTTTGTCATCTGCAGCGACTCCCTGAGAGGCTTACAGGCCATCGACTAGTTTCTTCACAAGCACAATTTGGTGCAATCAATCCAAGATGCTCTTCGCCCTTGGCGAGTCAGGCCGTCCTGTCGCTTTCGCCTGGACGCCGTGTCACACAGGTATATCGAGCAATGAATGCGTCGGTCAGCTGGCCAAGCAGGCCACCACTTCACGGTCCCTGGATATTGGCCTCCCAAACTCAGACCTCCGATCCCAGTTAAACCGCAAGGTCCTTGGGGTTTGGAGTTCTGAATGGACAGACTCGACCGAACCGAATAGCCTTCGTGTCATTAAGCCCTCCGCCGCTGCATGGAAGACCTCAATGAGTACTTCTCGCAGGGAGTCGGTTGTCCTTTGCCAGCTTCGTATTGGCCATACTTTGCTGATGCAAAGATGTGGCGTGCCTCTCATAGTCGCCAACATATTATTGGAATGCCCCAATTTAGCCGCAAAGCGAGGAAATTTTAATATCCCTGACGCCTTGCAGCTTGCTTTACCCGGCAATGGTTGATTCTGTTTTAATTTTATCCGTGAGTGTGGATTGTACAAAGACATTTAAACTTTCTTGTGTGTCTGTCATTGATCTGTCCTCCACTCGCCTATGTCTTTTAGGTAGGTGTTTTTAATGTGTACCAGAGTGGCTGGATGTCTTACTTATTTTTTTGTGATCACCCAGCAAAAACACTCTTGTAATGTTTGTCCGTTTATCCTCTCTTCGTTTCTCTTGTTCTTTTTAAACTTTGACGTTTTAACGCATATACTTAGGGAAGCTTAACGCATTGTTTTACCTCTAAGACTGTAACAAGGGACTGATCGTTACAGTTTAGTCCCTTCCAAAAACCAAACCGAAGCAACCAACCACTATTCACGGACGGACCATGAAGCCTGCCGGGATAGCTCAGACGTAGAGCGCTTGCCCGCGAAAGGGAAAAGGTCCCAGGCTCGAATCCCGGTTGTGGCACACAATTTTAATCTGCTAGGAAGTTTCACAGCGCAAACTGTTGTCCTTAGCATAAGCCAATTTAAGTAGTTTGTAAGCCTAGGGACTGATTTCCAGAGTAGTTAAATCCCATAGATTTACAAACATTTGAATGTTTTCAGAGCACACTCCGTTGAAGAGTGAACATTTCATTCGGGTTCATAAAAGTTTAAACTTTTGTGTAAAGTTTGATGCAGGTATCTCATTCTCAAATAATGGATGAGTATAACTGGTTATTCACGTGGTGCAAAATGATAAGTTTCCATTGTTTATGACGCCATAGCTCGTGAATTATGAATGATAGGTAATTTTTTACTCCTAAAGCGATTAATTTCTGATGGTAAAAAATAATTGTACCAAATTTTGTTTAAATCGGTCCGTTAGTTGAAGAGGAAATGTGAAACATCATGATATGGAATTCTATTGTTAATGAAGTCACATCTCCTGAACTATGTGTCGTAGCGGGTCGTGAATCATATGTGCATTTTTGTATTATGTATTACAACGTTATGTGGATCCACCATCGGCTACGTTTTCTAACAAAGAAGAACTTTTCCTCGAACTTTGGTGTTTATGGCACAGTATCACACCTTAACTGTAGTGAAAGACTTCTCAAAAGCCGGCCGCGGTGGCCGAGGGGACTGAGGCGCTCCAGTCACGGTCTGCACGGCAACTACGGTCGGGGGTTCGAATCCCCCCTCGAGCATGGATATTTGTGCCGTCCTTAGTTGTAAGTAGTTCATAAGTAGTTTGTAAGTTTAGGGACTGATGACCCCGTAGTTAAGTCCCATAGACTCTACAAACATTTTTGAACTTCTCAAAACAAATATTTACTGTCAACGGAGGATAATTCGTTAATCCCAGGAAGCCACTGCGCTTTATTCAAGACAATAATGGCGGCCTTTCTGGTGGGAACACGTGGTGATGGCACCGTACGAACCAGCTAATGAGCCTTCACTGTATTAACGTAGTTGATAACATGTTGTTCTTGTGGTCTTCAGTCCGAAGACTGGTTTGATGCAGCTCTCCACAATACCCTATCCTGAGCAAGTCTCTTCATCTCCACATAAGAACGGCAACCTACATCTGTCTGAATCTGCTTACTGTATCCATCTCTTGGTCTTCCTCTGCGATTTTTACCCCACACACTTCCCTCCAACGCTAAATTCACAATTCCTTGATGTCTAAGAATGTGGTTGATAACATACCTAGGAGAAAAGTTTGTTTGTAGAAAACTTTGAGAATCGAGACACGGGGATATGTGTTTCAGATTTACCTGTGGCCACTGACGTAGTGAACTTGGCTACTGTGATGAAACAGTTGCCCGTGTAGTTGGTAGCCGAAACTTCCGGTGGATATCGGAAGATTCGCATACCTTAGCGCGCGCTATTGGGATACTCGGCGAAGTTGCGGCATTTCAGGCGGGAACTCTTTTGTCGTTAAGTGTAATTAAAAAACGAACGCCAAAAATGAAGCAAGATACGTCGCTCCATCGCCTAGATCTTCGTAGTTGTCTCAATAATGCTACACAACGAAAATCGTTAACGGCTTTCAAGTAAACAATAGTGCATTAGTCTAATGAGTAACCAGGAAATTTTTCTATAGTCAACAAGATCGACTCGAGAGAGTCAGCAATTGTATTGTGTCATTTGTAACAGTGGTGTAATTTATTCATTTTTTTAACATTACATGTGTCGATCTGTCTGGATCATTTTCAAATCTAAAACAAAATAAAAACTTAATGTTTACTACAATTTTTACGATAATATGTTGAACAATGAAAGAAATTGACATTGAACTGTGAATAAGTAAGGAGATGGACATCGTAGTTGCGCGAAGCGCTCTATGACTGCGTGTTAGATGTGCGGTCAAAAAATTTTCATATTTGTTTCAGGTGGAGGTAGGGGAAGGGGAGATGGAGAAGGTGGGGATGCGAGAATGACTGGGAAAGGAGAAAAGCCACGGGATGAATGGTGGAAGCTTATGGAATAGGTTCACAAATTTGTGACTGGCTGGAAGACTTCCTAAGAAATAGAACGCAGTACGTTATTCTCGACGGCGAGTGTTCACCAGAGACGAGTGTATCGTTAGGCGTACCACAAGGGTTTGTGATAGGACCGCAATTATTTTGTATCTGTATAAATGATCTGATGGACAAAGTAACTTGTAATTCGCGGCTGTTTGCTGATTATGCTGTGATGTATGGGAGGGTGTCGTCTTTAATAGGCTTTAATAACATGCAGGATGACTTAGACAAAATTTCTAGTTGGTATGAATAATAGCAGCTA
Organism: Locusta migratoria; assembly: GCA_026315105.1. Taxonomy (NCBI): domain Eukaryota; kingdom Metazoa; phylum Arthropoda; class Insecta; order Orthoptera; family Acrididae; genus Locusta; species Locusta migratoria. The sequence goes on from CM048744.1 coordinate 834,554,716, forward strand.
GCTCTCAATCTAGAAAAACGTAAGGTGATGCGCATGAGTAGGAAAAACAATCCTATAATGCTCAAATACAGCATTAGTAGTGAGCTTCTTGATGCTGTCGCGTCGTTCAAATATCTAGGCGTAACACTGCAGAGCGATATGAAATGGAACGAGCATGTAAGGACAGTTGTGAGTAAGGCGGGCAGCCGACTTCGGTTTATTGGGAGAATTTTGGGAAGATGTACTTCACCCGTAAAGGACACCGCGAATAAAACGGTTGTACGACCACGTCAAGTATTGCTCAAGTGTTTGGGACCCGCAGCAGATTAGTTTAAAGGAAGACATAGAGGCAGTTCAGAGGCGAGCAGCTAGATTTGTTCCTGGTAGGTTCGACCAATGCGCGAGTGTCACGGAAATGCTCCGGAAACTCAGTTGGGGATCGCTGGAGGAAAGACGACGTTCTTTTCGTGAATTTCTGTTAAGTAAATTTAGAGGGCCGGAATTTGAAGTCGAGTGTAGTACGATCTTGCTGCCGCCTACTTACATTTCGCGTAGTGATCACAAAGTCAAGATAAGAGAAATTAGGGTTAGTACGAAGGCATATAGGCATTCTTTTTTTCCTATTTGCGCGTGGAACAGGAAAGTAAATGCCTAGTAGTGGTACAGTGTACCCTCCGCCACGCACCTTATGGTGGATTGCGGAATATGTTTATAGATGCAGAAAGATGCAAAAACATAGTTTTTCATTAGGGTATTAAAAGAGCGGACCATTTGTTGGTTCAGACTGTACAGTTCAGTACGACGATAATGGAATTCTCAATTATGTCACAAGCTGTGTTACTGCAGATGTCGGATAGTAGGACTTCTTTATTGGGTGATATTCCTTCAATATTAATTGACATTACTATGAGAGCTGGCTTTGAAAAAAGCCGTTGTGGTTGAGATTTTTGTGTCCCAGCCTCGACACTTTTGTGTCTCGTCCGCCGGTTTTCGTAGGTGTCGGTGGCCGAGTAGAAAGAGACCGACACAGGAATAAAGGATGCACGCGTGTGCAGGTACGGAGGTGAGCAGCCAGTGGGACAGCAGAAACTAGAAACACTAGAGTAAATTAGAACGACATATATATTTCATAGAGACTTAGTAATACTTAAGTTTTACATAGTTCTTGACTGCAGAATGCTGATACATAGTTTATATAGAGAGAGGCCTGCCTACTGATGATTCGTACATAGTTTATATAGAGAGAGGCCTGCCTACTGATGATTCGTAGTGCCTATCCGATAGCCAAGTCTTAACTGGTGCCTAGATGATTCCCAAGTGTTAACTGGTTCCTATCTTAGTCCCAAGTGAACGATGCAGCAGTCGTGGCCACGAGCGGAGTTGCAGCAGAGGGCGCTCGTGGCTGACGTCGTAAGAACGCCGCACCGTGCGTGCATGGCGGCGCGCGGCGTAAGTACGTGGCGCGCACTTTGGACTTGTGCGACACCACAGAGATACGTCTTGATTTTGGTCCTGATAGTAGAAGGATCTGCCGTTAGGGTTTCTCTTAACGCCCAGGCTAAGCCCGATCGTTCGATATTCCGTACTTTACGCACGATCTTCGGGAGGCTCCTTCTTTGTACCCCAAAACAACGATGAATGGTTGGTAGTACGCTAAGATGTGGACAATAGATGGCTAAGAATATGTCCTACCAATCGTTGCCTTCTTTCAGTCAAGGTGTGCAAAAAATTCCTCTTCTCCACAATTGCGTTCAGTACCTTCTCATTAGTTACGCGATCTACCCGTCAAATCGTCAGCATTCTTCCCTAGCACCACATTTCAGAAACTTCTATCCTCCTCTTACCTGAACTATTTATCGTCCATGTTTCGCTACTGTACATGGTAGCAGACTTCGTACCATTTAATCTGATATTTGATGCTAACAATTCTCTCTTTTTCAGAAATGCTTTTCAAAATGTTCAAATGTTTGTAAATCCAAGCGACTTAACTACGTTGGACATCACTCCCTACGCTTACAAACTACTTACACTAACTTAAATTACTTTTACTAAGGACAACACAAACACCCATGCCTGGGGAGACTCGAAACCTCGACGGCAAACGGCCGCGCGCACCGCAGCTGGGCGCCTTAGTGCGCACGGTTATTCTCCCACGGCGAAACGCTTTTCTACCTATTGTTTTACGGTTGCTTTTCCCTTGTTAATGTTCATCGAGTATACTCCTTTCAACGCAGTGTCCATTCTGTTCAGTTATTGTTACAGGTCCTTATCTGTCTCTGACAGAATAACATTGTCATCGGCAAACCTCAAAGATTTTATTTCTTCGTGCTGAACTTCGAGTCCTTCTCAAAATTTCTGCTTGCTTTCTTCACAACTTGCTCATTGTACAAATTGAATAACATTGGGGGAAGGCTATAATTCTGTCATACTCCGTTCCCAAGCCAACCAATGCTTTCCTTTCATATCCTTTGATTCTTGTAACTGCTGTCTGGTTTTTGTACAAAGTTGTAAATAACCTACCGTTCTCTATATTTTACCCCTTCTCACTTCAGAATTTGAAAGATTGTATACCAATCAACATTGTCAAAAGATTTTTATAAATACAAAAAAGCTTGAAATGTAGTTTTGCCTTTCCCTAATCTAAGACGTAAGGTCAGTATTGGCTGCCGCGTTCTTACATTACTCGTAAATCCAAACTGATCTTCCACGAGGTTGACTTTTACTAGATTCTCCATTCTTCTGTAAATAATTCGTGTTATTTTCTTAAAAATAATAATGTAAATTATGTTTATTTATCGTTCCATGCTGATGCTCATGAAATGAATTATTTTTTTTTAGAACTCTGATGATTCTTTTCGACAAAACACATTCGTGTAAAAATGTATTGGCAAAACATGGTGAGGATCCCCAACTGATATATATATATATATATATCGTTACCATCGCTTGTATGAGGCGTAACTTTTACAATGAATTCAGAGACATAATCATTTCGTTGTATTCTCTATCAATATTTCTCGGGGAAGTTCAAAAATGTTCAAATGTTTGTAGAGCTTATGGGGCTTAACTACGGGGTCATCAGTCCCTAAACTTACAAACTACTTATGAACTAGGCACAAATCCATGCCCGAGGGGGGATTCGAACCCCCGACCGTAGTGGCCGTGCAGACCGTGACTGGAGCGCCTGAGTCCCGTCGGCCACCGCGGCCGGCCTCGGGGAATTGAGAGTAATGTAACCGCCCAATAATTATTATCCATTGTGTAGATATGACTGTTTAAAGTCAAGCTAAATTTATCACGTCGTTGCTAAAGGACGATGGAAGGAAGTAAGGAAGGAAGCTTAGGTTTTAATGTCCTGTCGACAGCCTGGTCATTAGAGACGGAGTTTTCGCTCGGAGTTCTGGGTAAGTAAGGGAAAGGAAAGCGGCCGTGCCCTTTGCAAGGAACCATCCCGGCATTTGCCTTGAGTGATTTAGGGAAATCACGGAGAACCTAAATCAGGTTGGCTGGAGGTGGATTTGAACCACCAACCTCCCGAATGCGAGTCCAGTGCGTTACCACTGCGCCACCTCGCTCGGTTAAAGGACGACCGAGAGCTGGCGTACAGCCGGTTGTGCGAATCGGTTAATTCCTAACGCAAAAGATGTGAACTGGGCGCAGATTAATGTTCTGCTAATTGGCAGCCTTTTGTGCACACCGTTCGGATTTTACGTTAAAAGAATGGCTGCTTTTGCGGGAGATTTTTAATTCATTCAGCTCTACACGCCAAACTTTTCACGAAGGTAGATAAATGGATAAAGTAAAAACGAATTTTTTAATCTAATAATGACTATCCGTTATCGATATATCAAGATTTAAACTTCAGCTGGATTTAGCAGATGCTTAGGACGATCGACAACGGTCGACTTGAAAGGTTCAGTTAATTATCCTTATGTTGTTTATGGAAGAGGATGTAAATTAAGATTAAATAGGAGATACTATACCGAGAGATGAATTTGGCAGAGCACTGAAAGACCTAAGTTGAAACAAGGCCCCTGGAGAGGACGACATTCCCTCAGAACTACTGAAGTCTCTGGGAGAACCAGCCATGACAAAACTATTCCACCTGATGTATGAGACAAGGGAAATACTCCCAGACTTTAAGAAAAATGTAATAATCCCGATTCCAAAGAAAGAAGTTGCAGATACGTGTGAAAACTAAAGTACCATAAGTTTAATAAGTAATGGCTGCGAAATTTTAACACCTTGAGGAAGACCAGTATGGATTCAGTAGAAATGTAGAAACACGGGAGGCAAGCCTCACTTTACGGCTTATCTTAGATGATAGATTAAGGAAAGGCAAACCTAAATTTCTAGCTTTTGTAGATTTCGAGAAAGCTTTTGTGAATGTTGATTGGAATACACTTTTTCAAATTCTGAAATCGGCAGGAGTGAAATATAGGGAAGGTAAGGTTATTGACAACTTGTACAAAAACCAAACACTTATCAGAGTTGAAGGGCATGGAAGGGATGCAGAGGTTGGGAAGGGTGTAAGACAGGGTTGTAGCCTTTCCCCAATGTTATTCAATTTGTACATTGAGCAAGCTATAAAGGAAAGCAAGGAGAAATTTGGAAAAGGAATTAAAGTTAATGGCGAAGAAATAAAAACCTTGCGTTTTGCTGTAATTCTGTCAGAGACAGCAAAGGACCTGGAGGAGCAATTGAACGGAATGAACAGTATGTTGAAAGGAGCATATAAGATAAACATTAACAAGAGCAGAGCAAGGGGAATGGAATGAAGTCTTAGAAAATCAGACCTGCTTAAGGAATTAACATTATGTAACGAATCTATAATGGTGGTAAACGAATTTTGTTACTTGGGAAGTAAAATAACAAATGATTGTCGCGGTGTAGAGGACATCAAATGCAGAATGGCTATGGGAAGAAAAGCGTTTTTGAAAAAGAGAAATTTGTTAACATCGAATATTAATTTAAGCGTAAGGAAGTTCTTTCCGTTTGTGTGGACTGTTGCCGTGTATGGGAGTGAAACATGGACGGTAAACAGTGCGGACAGGAAGAGGATTGAGGCTTTTGAAATTTGGTGCTATAGAAGAATGCTGAAGAGTAGGTGGGTAGATCGCGTAACTAATGAGGAGGTACTGAACAGAATTGGGGAGAAAACGGATTTCTGGCATACCTTGACTAAAAGAAGGGATATATTGGTGGGACACATTCTTAGACATCAAGGAATTGTGAACTTAGCTTTGGAGGGAAGTGTGTTGTCTAAAAATCGCAGAGGGAGACGAAAGGATGAATATAGTAAGCATATTCAAATGGATGTATGTCGCCGTTCTTATGAGGAGATGAAGAGGGTTGCTGAGGATAGAGTAAGGCGGTGAGCTGCATCAAACAAGTCTCCGGACTGAAGACCACAACAACAACATTGTTTCTACTTTAGTTGCAGTAAGTTGTCAATTAATTACAGTAAAATAGACGTATAGTTGGCTGCTAAATGCTGTCGCCGCAGTACGACAAAAGGCGAATATGCCCTGGCCAGAGTGAGATATGTAAAGAGGGGAAGCAGCTTCTGTACTTATATGGCAAATATTCCAGTAAGAAAAACATCTTGAGATATACGCGCTTTCTTAGGAGTTAACACTAATTCCCCAGCGCACAGAATTGTATGTGCCCTCTAGCCACTCCTGCTTATGCATTTTGCACTTCCTGTCAATCCTAATTCTTACAAGGAAAGTACTTGAGCTCGAACAAACACATATACAACAAAATCGTATGAAAGATAATATAAAGATCCCTTATTGCACCAGTGATACTCCCGCATCTGCAGAACTCTGCAGTCGTCCGTTAGAGGCCTCTGCGTGTGCCATGCCGCATTGCACTTTGACCTGTCGGTTCGCCAGTAGGGACGGTGCAGTGTGCCTCCGAAGTTGCGTTTTGTGATGTTATTTGTGTGGTGAAGCGTCAGATGGGGCGGCGATTGCTAATCAATCTTGCTAATGTATTGCGATTGGTTGAGATGAAGTTACGAAGAATCCTTCTTCGTGAAGATTGTATTAGTGTAGAAGATGAATCATTTGCATGCTTTCTCCTATCTGTTATGGTACAGAAATATGATCATAAGTTAGATACTGTTGTTACAAACTGATAATAATGATAATAGGGATGATAATGACGAAGAACTCATTGCTAACGGTAGTGCTAGGTAAGTGCGGGAAGAGGCGATGGAAGTAGTGGCAGTAAATACCAACAGTCTTTCGGAAAGAAGGTAAAAATTTCAACTATCATCACGGCTTTTGATGACAATACGATAGAGAACATGTACGATGATTATTACATAAGTTATAGTTAAGATATCTGCATTACGTATGGCGTCTACAATTACATCTACATTGCTATCTAGAGCATGGTTGCAGAGCTTTGCAGAAAAACGACACCCACCATCACATTGAGGTGTACGTAGAGATCCTATAACCAAACGTTCATACAGATATGTTTGTTCGAGCCCATGTACTTTCTTTGTTAGTCCTCTGTACTCCATCTTACCTGCTTCACTTACGACATTTTACATCTTCCCCTTTCGTCAATTCAGTTCACTTTTTCCTGTGATATCCAAGGATTTTTTTTGTAAATCTTGTCTTTGTACCTATGCTGCCTTCACTGTTTCATCTGTGAATGCTACCTATTCACCTTCTTTTGTATTATTTCCCCCTTTTTCTGTCAATTGTTCGCTGAAGATCCTTTTGAAACCCGTAAGTATCTCAAGATCCTGCAGTTTACCCAGTTCCTATTTTGTTATTTTCCTACCTTTCTGCACTTTCTTCAGTTTCAGTATACAGTTAATAGCCAATACGATATGGTCAGAGTCTCCATATGCCCCTAGATAATGTGACGTTACAACGACGTACTACACCCGTCTGGAGCGCAAAGCGAGCTAGTTTGACAGCGGAGAGCGTCGAGTGAACGAACAGGCGATCAGCCGATACGAGGAGGTGAGCCTCTCCCAGTTCCCATCGGCGGGAGGAGAGCACCCAGAAAATACGCTGGCGGGCGTGAAGTCATGTCCAACTGTCATTCTTCCCGCCAAAAACGGCAGTGTCTTTATTTTTAGACACTGCGCTGACACTATAAAAGTTAGACATTAGCATGTAGAATCAAATGAAAGAGAAGAACAGCGCGATTCAGATGATGTTTCACATCATTTATATTAATGTTATATCAAAAGTTATTCATAAACTACAGATATTCAACAATAAATGTCTGAGGAACATCCTGGGGATACATTCAACTGCCGTCGACATACATTTAAACTTGTACTACTGTGGTCGGGATCATATGTTGAAAACAGTAGACTGGGAGGGCGGGATTAAAATAGGTAAAAAAAATTAACCAGTCTCGCATATGCGGATGACTTAGTTGTAATGGCCGATTCGAATGAACGGTTGCAAACTAATATTTCAGAGCTCGATCAGACGTGCAAGGATTATGATATGAAGATCAGCATCTCCAAAACGAAAGTAATGTCGTTGGGAAAGAGATTTAAACGAATTGAGTGCCAAATCGGAGGAACAAAGTTAGAACAGGTAGACAGTTTCAAGTACCTGGGATGTATTTTCTCACAGGATGGCAACATAGTGAAAGAACTGGAATCGAGGTGCAGCAAAGCTAATGCAGTGAGTGCTCAGGTAAGATCTACTCTCTTCTGCAAGAAGGAAGTAAGTACCAAGACTAAGTTAGCGGTGCACCGCTCAATCTTTCGCCCAAGTTTCTTATATTGGAGTGAAAGTTGGGTGGATACAGGTTACCTTATTCATAAGGTAGAGGTTACAGATATGAAAGTAGCAAGAATGATTGCAGGTACTAATAGATGGGAACAATGGCAGGAGGGTGTCCATAATGAGGAAATCAAAGAAAAAATGGGAATGAACACCATAGATGAAGCAGGTAGAGCGAACAGACTGAGATGGTGGGGTCATGTTACACGCATGGGAGAAGCAAGGTTACCTATTAGAGTTACAGATCAGCACGTAGAAGCAAATGAAAGAGAAGAACAGCGCGATTCAGATGATGTTTGACATCATTTATATTAATGTTATATCAAAAGTTATTCATAAGCTACAGATATTCAACAACAAATGTCTGAGGAACATCCTGGGGATACATTCAACTGCCGTCGACATTCATATAAACTTGTACTACTGTGGTCGTGATCATATGTTGAAAACAGTAGACTGGCAGGGCGGGATTAAAATAGGTGAAAACAAAATAAGCAGTCTCGCATATGCGGATGACTTAGTTGTAATGGCCGATTCGAATGAACGGTTGCAAACTAATATTTCAGAGCTCGATCAGACGTGCAAGGATTATGATGTGAAGATCAGCATCTCCAAAACGAAAGTAATGTCGTTGGGAAAGAGATTTAAACGAATTGAGTGCCAAATCGGAGGAACAAAGTTAGAACAGGTAGACAGTTTCAAGTACCTGGGATGTATTTTCTCACAGGATGGCAACATAGTGAAAGAACTGGAATCGAGGTGCAGCAAAGCTAATGCAGTGAGTGCTCAGGTAAGATCTACTCTCTTCTGCAAGAAGGAAGTAAGTACCAAGACTACGTTAGCGGTGCACTGCTATATCTTTTGACCAACTTTCTTGTATGGGAGTGAAAGTTGGGTGGATACAGATTACTTTATTCATAAGGTAGAGGTTACAGATATGAAAGTAGCAAGAATGATTGCATGTACTAATAGATGGGAACAGTGGCAGGAGGGTGTCCATAATGAGGAAATCAAAGAAAAAATGGGAATGAACACCATAGATGAAGCAGGTAGAGCGAACAGACTGAGATGGTGGGGTCATGTTACACGCATGGGAGAAGCAAGGTTACCTAAGATACTCATGAGTTCGGTAGCGGAGGGTAAGAGGAGTCGAAGTAGACCAAGAAGAAAGTACTTAGATTCGCTGCAGAATGATTTTGAAGTAAAAGGCATAACATCTGACGAGGCATCAATGTTAGCATTGAATAGGGGATCATGGAGGAATTTTATTAGAGGTACTATGCTCCAGACTGAACGCTGAAAGGCATAATCAGTCTCTAATGATGATGATGATGAGTTTTCTTTTTCCCCAGTGTTATTCAAATGTTTGTAAATCTAGCTAAGTTAACTACTGTGGTTATCAGTCCCTTGTCTCACTTAATCCAACCCAAGGACAACACACAAACACCCAGGCCCGAAGAAAGACTCGAACCTCTGAGGGGTAAGCAACCGAGTGCTCCACACCAAGGCGTCTTAGAGCGCTCGATCACTGCCCCGCGGCCCAATGTTACTAAATCTGCACATTGAACAAGATGTGAAGGAAAGCAAGGAGAAATTCAGAGAAGGAATTAAATTTCAGGAAGAATCTTTTTCCAATATTCTTTGACATAGAATATTTCACTAGTGAAAAGGGGACATTACACTGTCAAGTTTTCTTTTGCAAAGAATCCGTCAAAGTGCACCGACAATGGCGGATGAATATGTGTTATTAACCTCAACTGTTGGTTACATCTAATATATAAAGCAGAGTGTCCGTATATGTGCGTGTAAATCAGAAATAGGGCTCTCTCGCATAATGTACAAAATTATATGTTCAGTATCCAAACAAAAAAAGATATTAATAAAAATACAAATGACATATAAAATTCGTACGAACTCATATTTATTGAGTTATATGTTGTACAACGGTATAAGGAAGTAAAGGAAATTATTGAGACAGTTAAGATACAGTAAAAGTTAATTGTGAGGATGAACTGGAATTCAGTAGTAGGAAAAGGAATGGAAAGAAAAATAGTATGCAAGTATTGAATTGGGGAATTGAATGACGGTAAGGCATATTGTAACAGTACGGACCCTTCATTCAAATAACTTTGTCTTAGGGGATGATTTATTCCTGTTACCTTTTTGCTCGTTGCTCGTTACATTTATTTGTAAAACTAAACTTTCAATTTCAAAGTCAGGTAATATTTAACTGAGGCGGCATCTACTAAATAACTGACTACAACATGTGGGTTGCGTTTTTACTAAAATTGTTTATTGCCGATTGCATGATTATGTCTGGCGAGAACCACTAAATTCCTTAGACTCCGTCTGGTATGATTAGCTCGAGCCCCCAATATTACTAACAATATAGGTATATGAATATTTAATCATTTAGATGATGTTCCTAAAATGATTGCTATTAAAGTTCATTGTTCTATTCAAAAAACCAACTCAGAAAGCGATGAATAATATCTGAGTTCCGACTACTGTTCAAAATCAAAGCTCACACACGTCCGAAAATATAGCAGTCCAGCGCGGTGGATTCTGCGGCTATGTCTCACTCGATTCCACTGCACTCGTAACATACGTCTGCCATCAACATTCAACTGCCGTCGACTCATGCCACAGCCGCTTCTCGCAGCCACTTGTATACGATCTGTGACGTCATTCCAGAAATACGTCACCTAACGAGGTTCAGTGGTTCTAGCAGTAGTGCACAAAACTTTGCAGTAGTGCACAAAACTTTTTTAATAATGATTGAAATATTGATATGAAGGCTTCGTTAGCTGCGCGCTATGATTCTAAAGCAGATGTATTTTTAATAAATATAATCACCTTTACTGCTGCTTATAACTTTATTTAATTGTCCACTACAGCTGTTTTGCCGTATTTGGCATTGTCAAGTGGTCTGCAATAGTTAAATAAATTTTGTGAAAATATTTTTTTCGATAAAATAGGGAGCATATTATACTGTTTTAAATTTATTACTTACTGTCTATTTGTTGCAAATATACACATAGCATCTGTACCTCTATATGATTTTAATAGGTACTTTCTTAGAAAGTCGTTTTTAAATAATTTTTAAAATAATGACTTTCTTGTTTGACTGCTATTTGGATGCTATGTGTTTACAAAGATGTTCTATTGCATTATATCTTTGGTAAAGATCTAGCTTCTCTGAGGTGATTAATTTCGAATATTGTGATATCTTTGTTACAAATGTTTTATACGTTTGATTTTCTAGTGTCTCCGATTATGAAATAGTGTGTCTCTTTGGTTTCTGAGGTATTGCTTGCTATTTGGAATTTTGTAATATCTTTGAGTATAAACATGCTTTTCTCTGGTGTGTGAGATATTGTATGTTAATCGAAATTTTGCGTTATCTTTGACTGTGGAACATTACATCTCTGAATTTATCCGTTGTCAAGCCCAATTAGATCGATAAAATTTTGTAGATAAATTTTGTGTTTAAAATCTGTGTGTTCATTGAGAATTTCGTTAGGTGAAGCTTCCATGTGTATGTATATTTCTAATTCTTCGAGAATGTGCATTTCAGTGCCCTTTGAAATTTTGTGTAATATTTTTAAAGCTCCTTCGATGTTAGTGGTGATGTGGTTTTCAATTTTCAAATGCTGGTAGAAAGTAGATGGATTCGCTTCTGTAATTCTTGTATTTAGTTTCAAAAAATGTTCAAATGTTTGTAGATCTGATGGGACTTAACTACGGGGTCATCAGACCCTAAACCTAAAACTACTTATGAACTACATTATACTAAAGACGGCACAAACATCCATGCCCGAAGGGGGATGAGAACCCCCGACCGCAGCGGTCTTGAAGACCGTCACTGACACGTCGCAGACCGCACGGCCACTGCGGCCAGCTAATTTAGTTTACACACAGACAACATATTAAAATAAAAGAAAATAATATATTCTAAACAAGTCGAATGTGTGATTACGACACCTGCAACTTATCACTGCTTCACTGTTTTTGCATCTGTCTTTTATTAATTGTTATTCTTGTTGTTGTTGTGGTCTTCAGTCCGCAGACTAGTTTGATGCAATCTCCACGCTACCCTGTCCTGTGCAGTCTTTTCATCTGAGAACACGTTCGGCAACCTACATCCTTTTGAATCTGCTTAATGTATTCGTTCCTCGAGCTCCCTCTACGATTTTTACCCGAAATACTTCCCTCTAATGCTAAGTTGACGATTCCTTGATGTATCAGAATGTGTCCCAGCAATGTATCCCATCTCTCAGTCAGGATATGCCAGAAACTCCTTTCCTTCCTAATTCTGTTGAGTACCTCTCCCATTAGTTACGCGATCTACCCATCTAATCATCATCATTCGTCTGTAACTCCACATTTCAAAAGCTTCTATCACCTTTTTGAATTCGTTATCGCTCACGTTTCACTCCCATACAATGCTACAATCCAGACAAATGTTTTCAGAAATGACTTTCTAACATTTAAACTAATATTGGATGTCAACAAATTGCGCTTCTTCAGAAACGCTTTTCTTCCAATATCAATTCTGCTTTTTATATCTTTTTTACTTCGGTCATCAGAAGTTATTTTGCTACCCAAATAACAAAACTCATTTACTACTTTCATTGTCTCATTACGTAATCTAATTTCTTCAGCATCGCCTGAATTTCTAACATTCCATTCCATTACACTTGTTTTACTGTTGTTAATGTTCGTCTTATATCTTCCTTTGAAGACACTGTCCATTCGATTCAATTGCTCTTTCAGATCTTTTGCAGTCTCTGACAAATTAATATGTCAGTTTTTATTTCTTCTTCCTGCACTTTAATGCCCTCTCCAAATGTCTCCTTGCATTCGTACACTGCTTGTTCAACGTGCAGATTGAACAACTTTGGGGAAAGGCTACAACCCTGTCTTACTCCCTTCCCAACCTCTGCATCCCTTTCTTGCCCTTCGACTCTAATAACCGCTGTCTGGTTTTTGTATAGGTTGAATATAACTCTTCGCTTCCTATATTTTACCCCTGCTACCTTCAGAATTTGAAAGAGTGTATTCCAGTCGACATTGTCAAAAGCTTTCTCCAAATCTACAAACGCTAGAAACGTAGGTTTGCCTTTCGTTAGCCTATCTTCTAAGCTAAGTCGTAATGTATTGCCTCCTGTGTTCCTATATTTCTCCTAAATTCAAACCGATCTTCCCCGAGGTCGGATTCCAGAAGTTTTCCATTCGTCTGTAAATAATTCATGTTAGTATTTATCAACCGTGACTTATTAAACTGATAGTTTTTTTTTATTTTCACTTGCTTTCTTTGGAATTGGAATTACGATATTCTTCTTAAAGTCGAAGGGTATTTCCCCTGTCTCATACATCTTGCTTACCAGGTGGAACAATTTTTTCATGATTGGCTCTCTTAACGATATTAGCAGTTCAGACGGAATATCATGTACTCCAGGGGCCTTGTTTGGACAAAAATCCTTCAGCGCTCTGTCAAATTCTTCTCGAAGTATCATATCTCCTATCTCATCTTCCTCCACTTCGTCTTCCATTTCTAGAATACTGCTTCCAAGTTTATCTCCTTTGTATAGGCACTCCATATATTCCTTGCACAGTTCAGCTTTCCCCTCTTTGCTTAGTCCTGGTTTTCCGTCTGAGTTCTTGATATTCATACAGCTGCTTTTCTTGTCCCCAAATATCTCGTTTATTTTCCTGTAGGCGGTATCTATCTTTCCTCTATTTATATATTCTTCTACGGTTCTGCATAAATCATTGTTTTTCCTTAAAAATGCGTCATTATGGGCAATATAAAAGTTGGAGATGAAACCTTTCATTTGAGGCCTTGCTCGTTAATGTTGTTCAATTAGCTTATCCTCTGGATTTTTGCAAGTGAATAATATTAGTTTTCTGAAAAACTTTTTTTTATTTTTTTATTTTCTATTTATTCCTTTAACTCCTTATTTGGAGCATAGGGCTGCTACAAAGGATCGCTATCTTGTTCTGTCTTGTGCCAATAATTCCACTTCTTCCTACCCGACTTGTAACAACAATCGATATGTCACTGGCAAATTATTACTTAACTGCTGACTGCTCATTCGGCGAATTTGGCATGTAACACATTTCGGGTGGCCAGCTCAAATTCCTTGCCAGCGACTGGATCTGTGTCACACTTACGAAATGTACATATTCTTCTTCATGACTCGGGGTCTTTGACGAGAAGGAGGATTATGTACGACGTAAATTAAAAACAACTTTGCAGATGTAACCGCGATTTAATTACAAAACATTGCTGATAAAAAAAAAAAAAAAAAAAAAAAAAAAAAAAAAAAAAAAAAAAAAAAAAAAACGGTAAAGCAGTCAACAATCCGAAGATTGGTTTGAACACCACAGTGCTTTACTAGGCATGGTCCTGTTTGGAGGTGGTATGCCGTTGCCTTCCTCCGACCTTCAAACTGACTTACCCAGCCAGTTATAGGGGGACCTACAGTTTAACGTGGGTTCCGAACCACGGTGCTTACTCGGTATTTTTCACGTGAGCAATACTGCCAGAGGTGAAAGAAGTGGAAAGTGACAGATAAAAATCCTAGGACCTGGCGGGGATCGAACCCGCGACCTTCAGATTTACAAGTCATATAATAAAATATACTACTCAGCTGTAATGTTATAATTTCTGATGAAGGCAATCTTAATCATTGCTGAAACCAGGTCAAAATAATTTTTAATTTGTGACCAAAGGCTGCTTTTTTATCCATTGACGTCCCAGTGAATTTGCTGTAAGAGCTGTTTGGTCACCTTCGCCGTGTGAGGTCGGGCATTATCGTAGGGAAAAAAAAAAAAAAAAAAAAAAAAAAAAAAAAACACTTTTTGACGGCAATCCTCGGCGCTTGTTCTGTATTACGCAGCGTAATTTCTTAATGGTCTCGCAGCAGCCATGTGCATTGATTACTTGGCTTCGTGGTAAGAAATCGATCAGCAAAATGCCTTTTCTGTGAACATGACTTTTCGAGGTGTCAAGATTTGCTTCGGCTTAACCTTCGTTGGTGATGAATTGTGCCTCCATTCCATTGATTCCCGATTTGTTTCAGGGGTGTCGTACGATACTCATATTTCTTCCCCCTGACTATCCAAGAAAGGTAATCATCGCTTTCTTCATTGTAGCGTGTGAAGAACTGAAGTGCACTGCCCATCTGTTATTTTTTGTGTTGTTCATTAAGAATTTTGGTTACCCAACGTGAGGAAAGTTTTCGAAATTTCAGGTTTTTCAGTAAGAATTTCATGAATTAGTGGTCGTGAGATTCGCGTAATTTCCATACCATGTGTAAACTTACGGTTGTGTTTAATCTTCTTTTAAATTATTTGAACCAGTTGATCAGTAACAACAGACGGGCGTCCACTTTGTACATCATCGTGCACTTGATCACGTCCTTCATTAAACAATACGACCCGTCTTCTAACCGTTGAATCACTCACAGCATTTTGTCCGTAAACTTCGCAGATTTACCGATGAATTTCCTTTGGTTTAACTTCCTTTGCATTTAGAAAACGAGTCACAGGTCTGATTGCACCTACGGCGGCATTTTCAATTTCGGCTGACATTATAAAGGAGTACTACAAAGCACACGTGGCAGCAGCGATCTTAAAATGACGTACATGTCTTCTAGTTGAGTCACAGTAACTAAATGTTCAAATATGAAACTTTCACTGTGCAGCGGAGTGTGCACTGATATAAAACTTCCTGACAGATTAAAATTGTGTGCCGGAACCGGAACTCGAACCTGGGACCTTTGTCTTTCGCGGGCAAGCGCACTACCGACTGCTGTGCTATCCCGACACGACTCACGATGCCGCCTCACAACTTTACTCCCGCCAGTACCTCGCCTCCTACTTTCCAAAGTTCACAGAAGCTCTCCTGCGAACCATGCAAGTTTCATATCAGCGCACACTCCGCTGCAGAGTGAAAGTTTAGAAACATCCCTTAGGCTGTGGCTAAGCTATGTCTCCACCATATCCTTTCTTCCAGGAGTGCTAGTCTTGCATGGTTCGCAGGAGAGCTTCTGTGAAGTTTGGAAAGTAGGAGGCGAGGTACTGGCGGAAGTAAAGTTGTGAGGCGGCATGTGAGTCGGTCGGGATAGCACGGTCGGTAGCGCGCTTGCCCGCGAAAGGCAAAGGTCCCAATTTCGAGTCCCGGTTCCGGCACACAATTTAATCCTCCAGGAAGTTTCAAATGTTCAAATGTTTGTTAAGCTTAAGGGACTTAACTGCGGGGTCATCAGTCCCTAAACTTACAAACTACTTATGAACTACCTTATATTAAAGACGACACTAAAAGAAGCGACTCGTCAGTTCACCACTGGAGGGAAGTCTGTGGGATAAAAACCGCCGAGGGAGAACTGTAGAGGAATACAGTTAGCACGTTCAGAATGACGTAAGCTGCCGTTCGTATTAAGGGATGGAGGGGATCGCACAGGACAGAGTAGGGTGGAGAGCTGCATCAAACCAGCCCGCTACTGGTCATAGTCACAACAGCAACTAGGAGCTCAATCTCCATACTCAGTAAGTGCTGGACACAGGTTATTTGTAATTTTTATTACAATTCATGTTACCATCTTCTAAAATACTGGGTTACACAGAAAAACAGGAACATTTGAGAGTCCAATAAAACTAAAAGTGATGAAGGAAAGAAGTTTAATTCATAGTCATTGATATATTACAATTTTACCACTTGCGAAACAATGATGACTTTTTTCCAAGCGATTTCTCATACACAATCAGCAGTTGATCAACGTTGCCTGGTGAAGCGTTATTGTGATGCCTCGTGTAAGGAGGAGAAATGCGTACCATCACGTTTCCGACTTTGCTAAAGGTCGGATTGTAGCCTATCGCGATTGTTGTTTATCGTATCGCGACATTGCTGCTCACGTTAGTCGTGAAACAATGACTGTCAGCAGAATATGGAATCTGTGGGTTCAGGAGGGCAATACGGAACGCCGTGCTGGATCCTAAAGGCCTCGTATCACTAGCAGTCGAGATGGCAGCCATCTTATCCGCATGGCTGTAACGAATCGTTCAGCCACGTCTCGATCCCTGAGTCAACAGATGGGGACGTTTGTAAGACAACAATCATCTGCACGAACAGTTCGACGACGTTTCGAGCAGCATGGACTATCAGCTCGGAGACTTTGGCTCCGGTTTGCACGAATGGCGAAACGTCATTTTTTCCGATGTATCCAGGTTCTGTTTACAGCATCATGATGGTCGCATCCGTGTTTGGCGACATCGCGGCGAAAGCACATTGGAAGCGTGTATTCGTCATCGCCATACTGGCGTATCACCCGGTGTGATGGTATGGGGTGCCATTGTTTACACGTCTTGGTCACCTCTTCTTTGCATCGACGGCACTTTCAACAGTGGCCGTTACATTTCAGATGTGTTGCGTCCCGTGGCTCTACCCTCCATTCGATCCCTGCGAAACGCTACATTTCAGCAGGATAATGCACGAACGCATGTCGCAGGTCCTGTACGGGCCTTTCTGGATACGGGAAATGTTCGATTGCTGATCTGGCCAGCACATTCTCCAGAACTCTCACCAATTGAAAACTTCTGGTCAATGGTGGCCGAGCAACTGGCTCGCCACAATACGCCAATCACTACTCTTGATTAACTATGGTATCGTGTTGAAACTGCATGGTAATCTGTATCTGTACACGCCATCCAAACTCTGTATGACTCAATACCCAGGCGTATGAAGGCGGTTCGTTATTACGGCCAGAGGTGGTTGTTCTGGGTACTGATTTCTCAGGATGTTTGCAGCCAAAATAGCGTGTAAATGACATCACTTGTCAGTTCTAGTATAATATATTTGTTCAATGAATACCCGTCCATCATCTGCATTTCTTCTTGGTATAGCACTTTTAATGGCCAGTAGTGCATATTCGTGAAAACTGCCGTGGAGATTCGTTATTGACCATTGCAACATCCCAGCTGGGATACTGCGAGTTTCATCCCGAATTCTCTGTTTTAACTCGTCTAGGGTTCTTGGTCGAGTCGTGTAGACTTACTCTCGAGGAAGCTCCACAAGAAAAAATCACACAAGTATAAATCTGGCGTCTCGGGGGGAGTTTGTGACACTTGCGGGGAGTGAAAGAAAATTTGTAGACACTTGCGCGGAGACCCGGACGCTGCAGTAGTGAACAGGATGTTCCAGAAGTAGGGATACACCACCCCTACTCCTCGCCCTCCAGCCGCTACCTGTGCCGTATTCAGGGAAAGGCCCACCGAGCGAGGTGGAGCAGTAGTAACGGCCCGGAGATATCACAGCCTCATTCAACAGGGAGATAACACGTCATACAAATATCACTCGATTTACAATACAGCACCATGTGAAGAGGATTGTGATGAAATCGGAATTGAGCGCAACAGTTGCTAACTACAATTTCGGATTTACTGCATTTTGAGTCAGAATTCGCATCTATATTCGCATTTATCGCAAATGCGAATTTTTCCGGTCCCTAGTGATACCTCTAAAAATAAACAGCTGATCAAGGCACTAAAAGCAAGGGCAGATCTTTGGGTGTATTACTACAAATAACTAAAACACAATTTGATCGTGGAATTATATACAATCTCATTATAAAGGTTTTTTGTAGGTGGTTTTGAGCAGCTTTTAAATATGTTAGGAATAGCATTATGAAATATAGACAGCTACACCTTATGTTTATTATGAGATATCGATTTCGGCTAATTTCAGGTCATCTTCACTGGAAACGCAGGAGAAGTGCAAACAACGTTCTCTCCTCAGAGGTATGATTCTAATTAGGTTCGACGTAGACTTCTACAACATACAGTCTACACGGCGAAGATTACACCAAAAAATTTAACGTTTCGTCTACTTTGGCGATAGCAACCAAATTTTAAAATCGTGTCTACTATGTAAAGATTTAGCAACACAAAACGCTTCAAGTCCATAACTTCACTGGTTTTCGAGTTCTCAATTTTTAATATGTTTTTAATGTTATTACATAAAAAACAAATTTGGGAATCACACTACAATTTTCATATGGCAGATTTTGTAGGTACATTCAAAAGACATAATTCAACGGTTCTGTGCATTCATTTTATTAGAAATACCAATCATTTGTTTTCAGTGTTTATTTCAAACTTCTACATTTAAGTTTCTTTAATTATTAGTACTTAAATGTGGTGATGAAATAAATAAATTACGTGTATATGTGTAGTCTTATGCGGCCAAACTACTTAGGTCATCGGTTGGTAGACTTACTCTACTTAATTTTACTTAAAATAACGTAGGTAAAGTACAAACAAACATACCCATGTCCGAGGAAGGACTCGAACATCCGACCGGACCGGCCGCGCAATTTGTGACACAAATTACATGTTTGATAATATTAATGCATAGAAGTATGAAATCACGTCAAGACTACTTCCTGCAAAAATTTCGACAAAAAAAGTTGGCACTGAGTTTAGAAAAACAAAATTCTGGTATATTGGATTTTAACATTTTATCAAAAAATGAATGTTACTACAAGAGATACAGCCATTCAAATTTACGGGCACCATAACGTTTTCCCTTCCTGAGTAAATGAGCTGCTTCTTGTAGTTTCAACACCTTTTTCTTGAATGTTCTGAATATATATCTTCACACAGACTTCTTGAGGAGGAGAGTGATACGGATATCTGATTGTAAACCACTGCCTATTACCTTAGACCTTTTTGACTGTACTGAACAGGAGTTCCGCGTATTCCGTAATTTATATTTATACAGTTAACAGGCAATGTAATTTATAACCAACTATTGGCTGTCAATTTCGTTTCATTTTTCCTGGAAGTCTTGCAACTTGTTTCTCCCTGTTGGTTTATGCCAAGTTCGGAGTAAAAATGGTTCTATATGACGGTTCTGGAAAATAGAATTTATCTTTAGCATTTTTCGGTGTGTGACATTCCCTTACACATTCCGTATTTCATACATTTATTAGATGTATTTCTAATTCGAATACAGCCAAATCGTTTTGGAGTCTATGAATAAACGCTTCAAGTATGTAAAATACTCATTGACTTATTATTAACTTTTTTTAATTGAAGGTTTAAGGTTGCGTCTCCTATTAAAAAGCATAGTAGCTATTTTTAAAGAGATGGAAGTTGCGTGATAGTGGGGTTAACTACATAGCGGTGAATTACATCAACGTATCTGTGCAGGATGCCTAATATATTTATTGCTTGCGCAGGTGTCTTGATATGCTTAGTGTTCTGAATAATATGCTTTTAGGAGGTATGACTGTGGAAAGTCATCGTCTTGTAGTAGCAAAGAATGTCTTAATAACTCTCCAAACATTATCACTATTGTTATTGTTGTTATGGTCTTCAGTCCGGAGACTGGTTTGATGCAGCTCTCCACCCTACTCTATCCTGAGCAAGCCTTTTCATCTCCTCATAAGAACGGCAACCCACATCTATTTGAATCTGCTTACTATACGCGTATCTTGGTCTCCCTCTGCGATTTTTACCCCACACACTTCCCTCCAATGCTAAGTTTACGAATCCCCGATGTCTAAGAATGTGTCCTACCAAGCGATCCCTTCTTTTAGTCAGGGTATGCCAAAAATTCCTTTTCTCACCAATTTGGTTCAGTACCTCTTCATTAGTTATGCGATCTACCCACCTAATCTTCAGCATTCTTCTGTAGCACCACATTTCAAAAGCCTCTATCCTCTTCCTGTCCGCAATGCTTATCGTCCATGTTTCACTCCCATACAAGGCAACACTCCACACAAATGCCTTCAGAAAAGACTTCCTTACACTTAAATTAATATTCGATGTTAGCAAATTTCTCTTTTTCAAAAATGCTTTTCTTCCCATTGCCATTCTGCATTTTGTATCCTCTGTACTACGACCATCGCATGTTATTTTACTGCCCAAGTAACAAAACTCATCTACCACCTTCATTGTTTCGTTACCTAATCTAATTCCTTCAGCATCGCCTGATTTTCTAAGACCGCATTCCATTATTTTTGTTTTGCTCTTGTTAATGTTCATTTTATACGCTCTCTTCAACACACTGTCCATTCCATTCAACTGCTCTTCCAGGTCCTTTGCTGTCTCTGATAGAATTACAATGTCATCAGCAAAACGCAATGTTTTTATTTCTTCCCCCTGAACTTTAATCCCTATTCCAAATTTTTCCTTGCTTTCCTTCACCGCTTGCTCGATGTACAAATTGAATAACATCGGAGAAAGGCTACAACCCTGTCTTACTCCCTTCCCAACTGATGCTTCCCTTTCATGCCCTTCGAGTCTAATAACTGCGATCTGGCTTTTGTACAAGTTGTAAATAACTCTCCTTTCCCTGTATTTTACCCCTGCTGACTTCAGAATTTGAAAGAGTGTATTCCAGTCAACATTGTCAAGAGCTTTCTCCAAATCTACAAAAGCTAAAAATGTAGGTTTGCCTTTCCTTAATCTATCTTCTAAGATAAGACGTAAAGTGAGTATTGCCTCCCGGGTTCCTACGTTCCTCCTGAATCCAAACTGATCTTCCCCGAGGTCAGCTTCTACCAGCTTTTCCATTCTCCTGTAGATAATTCGTGTTAAAATTTTGCAACCATGACTTATCAAACTGATGGTTCTATAATTTTCACACCTGTCTGCGCCTGATTTTTTTGGAATGGGGATTATTACATTTTTCTTAAAGTCTGACGGTATTTCGCCTGTCTCATACATCCTACACACCAGTTCAAATAGTCTTGTCATGGCTGGCTTTCCCAGAGACTTTAATAGCTCTGCGGGTATGTCATCTACTCTTGGGGCCTTGTTCCGACCTAGGTCTTTCAAGGCTCTGTCAAATTCATCTCTCAGTATAGTATTTCCTATTTCATCTTCATCTACTTCCTCTTCCCTTCCTACAACATCTTCTCTAAGTTCATT
Source organism: Locusta migratoria (assembly GCA_026315105.1). Lineage (NCBI taxonomy): Eukaryota > Metazoa > Arthropoda > Insecta > Orthoptera > Acrididae > Locusta > Locusta migratoria. The sequence continues at coordinate 834,576,405 of CM048744.1, forward strand.
TCCTTTGTAGAGCTGCTCTATGTACTCTTTCCACCTTTCAGCTTTCCCTTCTTTGCTGAGAACTGGTTTCCCATCCGAGTTCTTGATATTCGTAGAGCTGCCCTTCCTGTCCCCAAACGTCTCCTTTATTTTCCTGTAGGCGGTATCTACTTTTCCCCTTCTTATACATTCTTCTACGGATTTGCATTTGGCTTCTAGCCACTCCTGCTTAGCCATTTTGCACTTCCTGTCAATCTCATTTTTTAGTCGTCTGTACTCTATTTTGCCTGTTTCATTTACTGCATTTTTATATTTTCTCCTTTCATCTATTAAATTTAGTATTTCCTGTGATATCCAAGGATTTTTTGTAGGTCTTGCCTTCCTACCTATTTTGTCCTCTGCTGCCCTCACTATTTCGTCTCTCAATGCTACCCATTCCTCTTCTACTGTTTTATTTCCCCCTGTTTCTGTCAATTGTTGCCTAAATCTCCCTCTGAAATTCTCCAGAACTTCACTTTCCTTCAATTTATCTAAGTCCCATCTCCTTATTTTCCTACCTTTCTGCAGTTTTTTCAGTTTCAGCCTACAGTTCATGACTAACAAGTTATGGTCAGAGTCTATATCTGCCCCTGGGTATGTCTTACAGTTTAGGACCTGGTTCCGGAATCTATGTCTTACCATTATAAAATCTATCTGATACCTCCCTGTGTCTCCTGGTCTCTTCCACGTATACAACCTTCTTTTGTGATTCTTAAACCATGTGTTTGTTACGATTAAATCATGTTCCGTGCAAAATTCTACCAGTCGACATCCTCTTTCATTCCTCCTGCCCAGTCCATATCCACCTACTATTTTTCCTTCTCTTCCTTTTCCTACTACCGAATTCCAGTCTCCCATAACAATTAAGTTTTCCTCTCCCTTAACTGTCTGAATAATTTCCTCTAGCTCCTCATATATTTCTTCGATCTCCTCATCATCGGCAGAGCTAGTTGGCATATAAACCTGTACTACTGTTGTTGGTGTTGGCTTCGTATCTATCTTGACAATGATAACGCGATCACTGTGCTGCTCATAGTAGTTTACCCGCATTCCTATTTTCTTATTCATTATCAGTCCTACTCCTGTGATACCCCCAACTGATTTTGTATTTATAATCCTGTACTCACCTGACCAGAAATCCTGTTCATCCTGCCACCGAACTTCACTAATCCCCACTATATCTAACTTCAACCTATCCATTTCCCTTTTTAAATTTTCTAATTTTCCTACCCGATTAAGGGATCTAACATTCCACGCTCCGATCCGTAGAATGCCAATATTGTCTTTCCTGATGACAACATCCTCCTGAGTAGTCCCCGCCCGGAGATCCGAATGGGGGACTATTTTACCTCCGGAATATTTTACCCGAGAGGATGCCATCATCATATGTTCATACAGTAGAGCTGCATGTCCTCGGGAAAAGTAACGGCTGTAGTTTCCCCTTGCTTTCAGCCGTTCGCAGTAGCTGTGTGGCAAAGCCACATTAGCTGATGTTACAAGGCCAGCTCAGTCAATCATCCAGACTGTTGCCCCTGTAACTACTGAAAAGGCTGCTGCCCCTCTTCAGGAACCACACGTTTGTCTGGCCTCTCCACAGATACCCCTCCGCTGTGGTTGCACCTACGGTACGGCTATCTGCATCGTTGAGGCACGCAAGCCACCCCACCTCGGCAATGTCTGTGGTTCATGGGGGTAGTATCACTATTAAAATACCTTTTTGTTTTCAGGAGGAACACTCGACGAATTCATATGTAGTTAGAACAAGTTACTATATTGCTCTTCAGCTTTGAAAGGGTTGTGCAATTTCACTGAGTTTCGTGTTATGTTGACAGTGTGGAAACTTGACAACAGCAGTGCTAGACTTCTTGGTGTGCCTGTACCGAGGAAAAGCCATTAGCCGCCCCAAGGGTCCCGGGTTCCGCGCAAGTGTCACTCCCCGCAAGTGTTCCAACCCCCTCGGGGGAGGGGGGGCAGGGAATGTTACCAAATCGTGAGATCTCACATTCTGAACGATTCTCGCACACGTGTCACTGGGTGTCGTGCAGTGTGTAAAGTCACTGCGTCCTGTTGAAACGAGGCTTCTTGAACGTTTGAAAAGTTTCTCAAAGCACGCGTAACGAAAGTTCGTAAATCTCCACGTAACGATCGGTATTGACTGTTCTTGTGTTTTCCTGTTCATTTGCGAAAAAAATACGGTCCAATAATCCCGTGTGATGAAGCACCATACCATTTTGTCACTTTACTACGTCTAAATCTACGTGGATACTCTGCAAGTCACATTGAAGTGCATGGCAGAGGGTTCATCGAACCGCTTTTATGATGTTTCTCTACAGTTCCATTCTATAATAGCTCACGCAAAAAATGAAAACGTAAATCTTTCGATTTTACTTCTGATTTATTTTATTTCGATGATCTTATCTTCCTAAGTAGGTGTGTGCTAACAACATATGTTCACATTCGAAAGAGAAATTTGGCGATAGAAATTTCGCAAATAGATCTGGCCGCAACGAGTAACTCCTTTGTTTTAATAATTTCCTCCCCAAGTCGTAAATGATTTCCGTGACACTCTTCCCCCTACATCGCGATAATACAATGTTCAAATGTTTGTACAGCTTGTGGGACTTAACTAAGGGGTCATCAGTCCCTAAACTTACTGAACTACTTACGAACTAGGACGGCACAAATATCCATGACCGAGGGGGAATTCGAACCCCTGACCGTAGTGGCCGTGCAGACCGTAACTGAAGCGCCTCTGTCCCCTCGGCCACCGCGGCCCGCGATAATACAAAACGAGATGTCCTTCTCTGCACTTTGTCTAAATCGTCTGTCAGTCCCACTTGGTAGGGATCCCACAATGCGCAGCAATACTCCAAAATAGGACGCCCAAGTGTGGTGTACGCAGTTTCCTTAGTACAGCTGTGCGTCTTCTAAGTGTTCTGCCAACGTAACGTAGTATTTGGTTCGCTTTTCCTGCAATATTTTCTTTCTTCTTTACAATTTAAGTTGCTTGCAACTGTTACTCCTATGGATTTAGACGAATTTACGGCTTGTGGTTTTGACTGATTTGTCGTATAAATGAACTTTAACGAACTTTTTTAGTGGTCATATGGGTTAATGTATTCGTGCTTTCTCGTCGTTCGTCAGTTTCCTATTATCGTTCTGGCGTGGATTGCTTACTGGCAATTTGAGGAAGGTGCAAGTAGCTGACAAGGGCGCTGGCTGAGACACGATGTACTCAAAACAGAACACACTTTTATTCTACACAGAAATTATTCCATAGTGAAAACAAAAGAACATAAAACTACTTATCTTTTTACAGTCACTGCCGTATCATAAAAACAGTAACAAAAATCAAACTGGTACAATGTCCTGTTCATGTCTAACTGAACATTCAATAGTAGACAACATCTCCGTGACTTGAGTATATACAATAAAACTTAAAACAGTTTGCAGCGGGCCACATACTAATACAGACAACCTTTCCTGTAGTCCACTCATCCAGGGCACGTCTACCACACAACACTTTTCACTTCACATAGCTTGCTTAGCCAACGTCGATTGGCGGTGGCGCTGAAGAATTCAGGAGGGCGTGGCGGCCACCTTGCGATCTCATTGGGGGCCGCTGGCAGCGACCGTCTCTTACTTCTTTTTTCGTTGTGTGGTGCCAACCTTGCCTTGGTGGTTAGGACACCACATGGGTGACTTCACACTTCTCATTATTAAGGGTGAATTGCCATTTTTTGCACCATGTAAACTCCTGGCCATTAAAATTGCTACACCACGAAGATGACGGGCTACAGACGCGAAATTTAACCGACAGGAAGAAGATGCTGTAATATGCAAATGATTAGCTTTTCACAGCATTCACACAAGGTTGGCGTCGGTGGCGACACTTACGACGTGCTGACATGAGGAAAGTTACCAACCGATTTCTCTTACACAAACAGTAGTGGACCGGCATTTCCTGGTGAAACGTTGTTGTGATGCCTCGTGTAAGGAGGAGAAATGCATACCACCACGTTTTCGAATTTGATAAAGGTCGGATAGTAGTCCATCGCGATTGCGATTTATCGTATCGCGACATTGCTACTCGCGTTGGTCGCGATCCAGTGACTGTTAGCAGAATAGGGAATCGGTGGGTTCAGGATGGTAATACGGAACGCCGTGCTGGATCCCAACGGCCTGGTGTCACTAGCAGTCGGGATGACAGGTATCTTATCCGCATGGCTGTAACGGATCGTGCAGCTACATCTCGATTCCTGAGTCAACAGACGGGGACGTTTGCAAGACAACAACCATCTCCACGAACAGTTCGACGATGTTTGCAGCAGCATGGGTTATCAGCTCGGAGACCGTGGCTGCGGTTACCCTTGACGCTGCATCACAGACATGAGTGCCTGCGATGGTGTACGCAACGACGAACCTGGGTGCACGAATGGCAAAACGTCATTTTTTCGGATGAATCCAGGTTCTGTTTACAGAATCATGACGATGGCATTGGTGATGGCGACATCGCGGTGAACACACATTGGAAGCGTGTATTCGTCATGGCCATATTGGCGTATCACCCAGCGTGATGGTATGGGGTGCTATTGGTTACGCGTCTCGATCACCTCTTGTTCCCATCGACGGCACTTTGAACAGTGGCCGTTACATTTCAGATGTGTTACGAGCCGTGGCTCTACCCCTCATTCGATCCCTACGAAACTGTACATTTCAGCAGGATAATGCACGACCGCATGTTGCAGGTCTTGTACGGGCCTTTCTGGATACGGAAAATGTTCGACTGCTGCCCTGGCAAGCACATTCTTCAGATCTCTCACCAATTGTAAACGTCTGGTCAATGGTAGCCGAGCAACTGGCTCGTCACAATACGCCAGTCACTACTCTAGATGAACTGTGGTATCGTGTTAAAGCTGCATGGGCATCTGTACCTGTACACGCCATCCAAGCTCAATGCCCAGGCGTATTAAAGCCGTTATTACGGCCAGAGGTGGTTGTTCTGGGTACTGATTTCTCAGGATCTATGTACCGAAATTGTGTGAAAATGTAGTCACAAGTCATGTCTAGTATAATATATTTGTCTAATGAATGCCCGTCTATCATCTGCTTTTCTTCTTGGCGTAGCAATTTTAATGTCCAGTAGTGTAGATATCTAATTCATTTTGCAGTCACTTTTGATGTTCTGGTGACTTTACTAACCGATAAATGACAACATTATCCGCGAACAATGTAAGACACCTGCTGATATTGTATCCTAAATCGTTTATAAAAATAAGGAACAGTAGGGACCCTATAACACTTCCCTGGGAAACGAAAGATATCATTTCTTTTCTACTGCATGACTTTTCGGCAGTTACAACGTACTGTGTCCTATCTGATAGGAAATCATTAATTCAGTCGCGCAACTATGGCGATTTTCCATATTAACAAAAGCATGGCTGAAGGCCGAAGTAACGACCGTTACGAAAGCATGTGGTACAATCGGTCATAGAAGACAGGAAAGACGGAATAAAATCAGAAAATCTGAGAAATATTTAGCATACTCGCGGATACAGAAACGAAGTGAAAACGTTAGTAAAAAAAACGAAGGAAATTAAATGATACTAGGTTTATACAAAGGCTGAAGGCCACACACGTGTTTTCTAACTTGAGAAAAACCGGACAGCGTATCATCATCGTAATGAAAATCCAAATAATAATTTTACACTGCTGCTAGGAGACATTTTCAAATTAACGAACATACTCGAGAGACGTTGTGTAAGTGGCTCTGTGTGATAGTTACCAGATTAGTCACCAGATGGCAGTGCAGAGTTAATATAGCAGCCTGTCATTAGATGGCGTTCAAAATCTCTGTAGCTATCTAATGACAAGCTGCTATATTAACTTTGCACTGCCATCTAGTAACTAATCTGGTAACTATCACACAGAGCCTCTTAAACAGCGTTTCTGGAGTATGTTCGTTACTTTGAACATGTCTCCTAGGATACTGGACGTATTAGTGACGTGTATTTTAAAATATAAAATGAAAGAAGCAAGTTTTTTAAACTAAGCACTCTCCACAAATATCAACAAGCTTGTGTTATTTGATGTAAATGGTATGTATATAACATTAGGCAAACAATATTGGCCCCCTTTAGGTTACGATAGTAACACTAAAAGGGGGCCTTTGCGATCTTCTTTTGACAGCTCGAAATTTAAATGAAAAGAACGGCTTAACTATTCATCTGACACTAAAATTGAATAACCGAGTTTATAGAGGAGAAAATTCTGTACAACTTTGTTTCCTTATGTTTTTTGTTTTCATATCTTGTATCGTTTGAGACATATTTGCAAAAATAACGGAGATTTGACACCGTCCATTGAATTAACGAAAACCAGCCGTTCAGAGATGTCACGTGACATTCCTCGCCCAGAACTCTATCTGGCATACGCCATCTTGCGTTGCGTATTTGATGATTTTCTTTTTGTAACTTACACGTTGTCAGTTCAAAGCAATGACGCACTTGAGAATTAACAAAAACACATCGAACTCCGTACGATAAGTGATAGATAATCTAGTGTCTACAAATTCCATATTAGCATCAGTTAACAACGGCCATTAGTAGTATGAGATTGAAGGACACAATTTTCGGTTATAGCCGTAGCGTGGTGGGCAAGGCGTTAGACTATGACTCTGACGTTCAGTGGTTCGGAATTCGCCACTACTTAATTATTTTATTTCCTAAAAAGTGTTTCAGACACTCTTATTAATTAATTTTTTAATTATTTAGATTATTATTTTGGTCCAAATGTTTGCAAATACTTATAAAACTACAAATGTAAAGTGGGCTGTAAAACACGTCAGTGCTTTTTTTTTTTTTTTTTTTTTTTTTTTTTTTTTTTTTTTTTTTTTGTAAAAATTTTGTATGCAGTTGTGACATTCTTCCTAGTATATCTGTGGAGCATCTGATGATGGCAGCTAGACTGCTGAAACTGGTTGTGCAAAAATAAAAAAAAATGACAAAAATGCTATCTTCGGCATCGTTCTTCTATTAATTTAATCAATTTATAAGCCTAGGGACTGATGACCAGAGCAGTTAAGTCCCATAGATTTACTAACATTTGAACTTTTTTTTAAACATAAGAGCGTCTTAGGGGCAGCGGTTTATGAGAAATCTCCACACAATAATTCAGAGGACGCCATTTAAAGGTCGTATTTTAAAAGAAAGTGACGAATGACACCAATGTTTCGTTGAAAGATATCTGTTACTATGAATTAAACTTCTTTCTTTCATCACTTCTACAGGGTGTCCAGAAAAGGGATCCCGGAATTCAAAATTAAATATCTCGAAAACAAAGATCGATAGAGGAATGCCGTAAACGGTATGTTTATTGTGACAGCTGTAAGAAGTTTATACAGCAGTTTGAAATAATAGTTACAAAAGCTGCTAACAGATGGCGCTGTACGCTGTACAGCTCATATCAGCATATATAAGTGAAATAATCATATGAAAACACTCTTTGCAAACAATCACATCACAATGTTTTCAAAATGTTCAGCATTGGCACTACAGAGGTAGAGCAAACAAAGAATGAAATTCGCCATCACATTTCGTAGTGTCTCAACCGAAATTGATTCACATACCACAGAGATCGTCGATTCAAGCTCGTCCAGCGTGGCGGGATGCTTCAGGTAGACCATGTCTTTCACTGTCCCCACAAAAAAAAAGTCACATGGAGTCAAATCCGGCGAATATGGAGGCCAATCCATGCCTGCACCAGTAAATTTGGGATATTGCAAAGCAATGACTCGATTCCCGAAGTATACCTCAAGAAAGCGAAACACTTGTTCGGTCCGATGTGGTCGGGCTTCATCTTGCATAAACCATTCAGTACCTGGTCGATCCTCTAACGCTTGCTGTGTGGCGACAAAATGTTCCAAAATTGCAACGTAACGTGCACCAGTGACCGTTTCGCGAATGAAAAAAGGGCCAATAATGCCTCTGCTGCATACTGCAGCGCACACAGTAACTTTAGGAGAATACCGGGGTTTCGCTTCACACCAATATGGCTTTTCGGAACCCCAAAATCGTCAGTTTTGCTTATTCACGTATCCATTCAGGTGGAAGTGTGCTTCATCTGTAAACCAGATGCAGCCAACATCAAATCCTTTACTATCAATCATTGTGAGCATCTGATTAGCAAAGGCAACCCTTTTTTGCACACATCGCACGGGTATGGCCGGGTGCCTTTGAATTTTGATGGAAACATGTGTAGGCTCTTTCTCAGTATTTTCTGCGTGCTTGAACGCTTCAAACCAGTCTCAGATGCAATTCTACGGATAGATGTCATTGGATTTCGCTGAATAATTCTAGAAACTGTGGCGATATTTTCAGGCGAAGCTGCGGTTTGCTTGCGGCCAACATGCCCCACTAGATCATCAGTTACGCTGCCTGTTTGTTGAAATTTTTCGAAGAGCATACGAATGGTTTTCGCATCGGGTCCTTTTGGAACATTAAATCGTGCTTGAAAACTTCGCCATGTTGCCTTAGGACTCTCTTCTAACCTGTGGCACTCTAGCACCAGAAAAACGCGTTTTTCAATGGAGTACATGGTTTTAATCTCTTCCTTCAGTACGCTAACCTCCTTTCAAGTTTTAGTAGTGGAACTGATCGCTCTGGGCTTCGGATCACTATTTATACCAGGCATTACGTATGGCGATTACAGCGCCATCTGTTAGCAGCTTGTGGCGATTACAGCGCCATCTGTTAGCAGCTTGTGTATTATTTCAAACTGCTGTATAAACTTCTTACAGCTTTCACAATAAACATACCGTTTACTGCATTCCTCTATCGATCTTTGTTTTCGAGATATTTAATTTTGAAATCAGTGAGTCCTTTTCTGGACATCCTGTAGTTGTACTGGATTGTGGAAATGTTCCCGTTTTTCGGTGTTTACTATCGCTCCTCCCCTCAAACACGCAGTACAAGTGGAGTGCTGACGTGGAAACTTCCATCTCCTTGTACCTACTTGTGTCGTGTGTAAAATCCACCGCTACTGGCGCCACTGCCACTGCGGCCTAAGCCGTGCAAACGCTCATTTTCGGACTTGTTTAGTGACGATATTGGCGCAGCCGCGTGTAAACACCAAAACGTGTTCGGTAGCTGGAGAGAGAGTCGGCAAACACCCAGCACAGCACAGGGCAAACAGCCGGCGGTCAGGAGCGGTCAGAGTGTCAGGGCGGCAAACGGGAGTGTCGGTCAGACGCGCGTCACGTGTCATGACCGCCGGCGTTGACCGCAGCGGTTCGCTCTGTCCACTGCCAACACTCGAGCGAGGCGGGGCGACCGCAGACCACGCAGCCAGCCCGCCATTAAACGCCCGCTGGCTGCAAACACCGCGGCTCGATACCTGTCTGTGCTCGCGGGTGTTTTAATCGCGTTGCATCCAGTGTTGTACGGCAGGTTACCAAGTTCCATTAGCGGATTTTCCGCGTATTCCGGGCCAGCGTTAGGGTACGGCCATAGTGAGCCGCTCCACGCCTCCTGCTTCGCGGCGGCAGGGAGGCGGCTGGAAAACCCAGTGTGTGATCACATTGGGGTGGCCATAGTGCACCCGCGCGGCCGCCTCAGCCGGCACCCCCTATAGAAGAAAGCCTGCGCACGACGTCACAACATGGTGGCGATGAGAGGCTTAGAGTCCTGTGAAACATTAGCAATGCACGCTGTTTATAGTGCATTCTTTCTTTCAGGCGTGTATTTATTACGTAAATTGGTGTTGTGTACGGCGTAATCGCTACGCTGGACGATTTGTGTGTGTGAGAGCAACGTGTGATATCTTTTTTACTGACAAAATGCCGTTTCGCTGTTCTGTGCCGAAGTGTAGAGGAAATTACGACTGTCGCCCAAAAGTTACCGTCTTTAAACGTCCGGAGAAGAAGATATGGATATCAAGAGTTCCCAGGATAACTTGGCTCCTTCAAGTTAATAAGTAAGTTTTCGTTTTTGTTTAATCTTACAAAAGAGTTGTAAGTCATGACTGTTTACCGTTGGATATTGCGATTCATTTTATTTACGTAACCACCCCCATTAGCTTATTCTTCTCCGGATGTTTAAAGACGGTAACTTTTGGGCAACAGTCGTAATTTCCTCTACATTTCGGCACAGAACAGCGAAACGGCATTATTTTGTCAGTAAAAAAGAGATCACACGTTCTTGTCTCACACACAAATCGTCCAGCGTAGCGATCATGCCGTACACAACACCAATTTACGTAATAAATACACTCCTGAACGAAAGAAAGCACTATAAACAGCGTGCACTGCTGATGTTTACAATCCTTCAGAGGACTCTAACCCTCTCACCGCCGCCACGTTGTGACGTCGTGCGCAGGCTTTCTTCTATAGGGAGTGCTGTCTCAGCTCGCTCACATCGCCTTCACAGGCGCAGGCAAGAAAGAATTTATGTTTCTTGTGCCGCTCTCGGCTCGCGGGTGCCGAGGTTTCAACGCTGTGCGCTGCGCGTCGTGTTTAATGGGAGCTAATAAAGACGCGCTTATCTCAAAAGTGTTGAATGAAAGGCTGTTAATTCACTGTAGCTGATTTTTATTGAACTCTTGTAGACTCGCACAATCGGTTTTGCAATGTCTTGAATTGCATCTTATTGTTCATATTTGTGCAATAATACTAGTACTTTAATATAGCAAACAACTAGACATTCAAGATAATTTACGTGTAGATAGGTTATTTAGCTCAGAATATGAAATGGTTACTTCTTTGCTAGCCGGCCACGGTGGACGAGGGGACTGAGGCACTCCAGTCACGGTCTGCACGGCCACTACGGTCGGGGGCTCGAATCTCCCGTCGGGCAAGGATATTTGTGCCGTCGTTAGTGTTAGCTAGTTCGTAAGTAGTTTGTAAGTTTAGGGACTAATGACCCTGTAGTTAAGTCCCATAAGCTATACAAACATTTCAACTTCTTTGCTAAAGGTTGCACGTGAAATTGGATTTTTGTGAGCCAATGACACGAGCCTACTTTATTCATAATTACTTTGCTGCCATTCCATGTCAATTTACCTTACCAAAAAATTTTTTTGTTCGTGAACGGTATAAAATGTCGGTATGTCATTAGGAACCTTGATAGTGAAATAATTGTAACTGCTGTCCTACCATAATCTGGAAATACACACACTGTGACAGACGGTACACTGTTAGCCGGCCGCGGTGGCCGAGGTGACTGAGGCGCTCCAGTCACGGTCAGCACGGCCACTACGGTCGGGGGTTCGAATCCCCCCTTCGGGCATGGATATTTGTGCCGTCTTTAGTCTTAGCTAGTTCATAAGTAGTTTGTAAGCTTAGGGACTGATGACCCCGTAGTCAAGTCCCATAAGTTGTACAAACATTTGAATTTGAACTGTTAGTTACAATGTAATTTCAAGTAAAAACAGTCTTGGTTGCAAAGTGGTGTTATTAATTACCAATAACTCGTTCCGCCCTCATAACAGGCCGTCGTCTTACCTGCGTGACAAACGTTACACAAGAATTACTACATTTAAAGTAGTGAAACAGGGGTGGTTGTAGTAATTTGCGTACGTTTGTCATGCAGATAATGTCATGATTGCCTGCTGTGAGGGCGAAACGCGTCATTGGTAATTAATAAAACAACTTGCAACCAAAACAGATCGCGCGTGGCGACCGCTGCAGGTTAAGTGGCCGAGCAGCTAACGGGGAGCCGTTCACTATGGACGTACCCTTACGACTGTTCGTTTGTGGAAGACGAGCGTACAACCAGAGCTGCGTGAACAGGTGTGGACCACATGAGTGTGGGACAAAGAAAGTGACAAAGAGAGAGGGGCAGTTCTGGCCACGTTCGGTGCGCTCAACAATTTTTAAAGTAATGTTCTAGACATAACAGAAAATCGTAAGAAGTTTTCGTCTTATATGGGGCGAGGCAGAAAGGACGAACGTTTTTAGAACAGCTAGTATTCAGGCTCAGGCGGTCGGAGTAGGGATGGAAAAAACCGACCGGTTAAAACCGATACCGGTATTTTAGTTTTGAATAACCGGTTTTTTTCGGTATTTATTTGGTGTCGGTTGTAACCGGTTTTTTAGTTATTGTCAAGAACCGGGTAAAAAAAACCGGTACGACTACTTCCTGTAGTAGTGGTTCAAAATGTGTTTTTTGTAAATAATTTAAAAAAATTAAAACTAGTAGACCCTAAAATTACGGCTATTCCTAAAATTTCCACTGCTGTGAGATATTAGGTCATCGCAGTAACTATGAAAAGCGATTAATGATCATTTAAGAACAATCCCGGCCGTCAGAAACGCGCAACAACCGCGTGGCATAAGAACTTGAGAACTGGTGCAGCTATTGAGGCATCGATGCACCTGTTGCCGTGTGGCGTGGCCTATTAGACGAGGCGCGTGCACCGGCAGTGGACGAGACTTGCCTCTGTCTGGTCATGCGGCAGTTCTTTGCATTCATCGGATGTGTCTTAAATGGCACCATATCGAGTGTGAAAGTACTTCATGAAGTACGGTAGCAGTGGTGTACAATGCTCCATTTGCTTTAAAAATCCGAAAACGATGCTGTGTCATTTAAGAAGAGAGCATCCAAAATGTTTCTTGGAAGAGGAGGTAAATTCGATTCATATATCTACTATGTAAGTGATGTACTATAAGCTTGAAATAGTAACTTTTAATGTATTATCATATTGTCATGTTAACAAGTTTTATTAATGTGATTCCTTGAAAGCGAGGGGCTTTTTAATAACCAATATGGGTTTAGGTAACATTAATCATGTGGTGCCTCGTGAGGTAGCCGTGCGGTCTGAGGCCCCATGTAACGGACTGCGTGGCTGCTCCAGTCGGAAGTTCGAGTCCTCCCTCCTCCCTCTGACATGGGTGTGTATGTTGTCCTTAGCGTAAGTTAGTTTAAGTTAGATTAAGTAATTGTGAAGTCTAGGGACCGATGACCTAAGCAGTTAGGTCTCATAAGAACTCACACCCAATTGAACATTTCTTTGATCATGTTGTACACAGCTTTGCTAGTTCAATTTGCGTAAATTTACACTGACAACAATCATACTGTTAGTCGGAACTGTGACTTTATTTTTCGAAATACCTTCTGCAGCACTTATTGAAGTTCATTTACTGACTGTAACTTATTTATTGTGTATATAACGAGATAATCGTATGCGCTGGCTCACAAGTCCAACTTACGGAGTGGTTGGCTCAATATTCGCAACTGCCGGATGGAAATACTAGGCCAGTAAATCTGTATGCTTCGTCTATCGTCTTCTACGGCCTTCTGGCTAGGCTTACACACTCTCAAGAAGGCGTGGTATTGGGAGGGGATCTTGCAAAATATGAAAAGACTAGTGATTTGTCGTATAACGTAAATTTACGTAAATTTTAACTAAATTCCGTAAGTTTCGGCTTCGGCCGAAACTGGAAGAACCGAAAATTCGATTACGGTTTCTGTTTCGGCCACAAAATATGTTTCGGTCGAACTCTACTGGAAATAGCAGCAATAAAAACCGAAAACCGGTTATTAAAAATACCGGTTATCTTGAGAAATTTTTACAGCGCGGTTAAACTGGAGATGAAAAGAAACGGTATAACCGAAAACCGGTTGTTTCAGCAATAACCGCCATCCCTAGGTCGGAGTGGTGGAAGCGACGAGGTAACGTGATCGCTAGTTCCTGCCATGTTGTTTAGTCAAGGTCATGTAGACTGTGCAACATCGTGTGTCTAGCTACGACAGTTTTTTGCGCAATAGTGAATCTATCTTTCCAGTGTATGGAAGTGAAACGTAGAAGATAAGGAGTTCAGACAATAAGAAGGTAGAAGCTTTTGAAATGTGGTGCTACAGACGAATTATGAAAATTAGATGGGTAGATCACATAACTAATGAGATGCTCAACCGAATTGGGGAGAAAGGAGTTTCTTGAACATCCTGACTAAGAGAAGGGATAGATTGGTGAGACACATTCTAAGACATCAACTTAGCATAAGAGGAAAGTGTGTGGGGTAAAAATCGTAGAGGGAGGCCGAGGGACGAATACAGTTAGCAGATTCAAAATGATTTGTCTGGCCTCTCCACAGATACAACCTCCGCTGTGGTTTCACCTACAGTACGGCTATCTGTATCGTTGAGGCACACAAGCCACCCCATCTTGGCAATGTCTGTGGTTCATGGGAGTGGAAACATGGAGATTTCAAATATACTCCACAGTATTGAGTAGATTGCTCCGTGATTTATTAATCGTAATAGAAAATGCTAGTCCCACTGAAAACTGTAGTCTCTTAAAGTTAAAAGCTAGATCTGTCGTAAATAATGATTATTCGTCGTATGTACACTGTTTCATTCTCTTCCTTTCCTTGTAGCTCTATGGATATCTATTGCTTCCACAGCCGTATGCACTTGACAGCTCATAGTTGCTTCAAACTTTTCAACAGCATTGTCATCTTTCAAGAATTCCGTTAAGGTCACTGGAATACAGGAGTGTTTTAGCAGTAAATAAGAAATGTAATAAAACGTGATGACTGATATGTAAAGTTTTATCCATGGCAGTATATATCATCTCATATTTACTTAGTTATATGTTGTACAATTGTATAATTTTTCAGGTATATATTCAAGTGTGTAAGTACTGTATGTCTGAAAAATCTAGCCGGCCGCGGTGGCCGAACGGTCTGTGGCGCTCCAGTCACGTTCTGCAGGCCACTATGGTCGGGGGTTCGAATCCCCCCTCGGGCATGGATATTTGTGCCATCCTTAGTATTAGCTAGTTCAAAAGTAGTTTGTAAATTTAGCGACTGATGACTCCGTAGTTGAGCCCCATAAGCTATACAAACATTTGAACATTTTCTGAAAAATCTGTTGCGAGTGTAATTAGTAGTAAAGAAGTAATAGATTAAAACTTAGTGCATGATGGGACTGTTTTCCATGAACATTACTGTTTATGTGCTCGTATCTCATGAACTATGTGTCGTACTGTGATACGATTTAGAAGGTAGATTCAACTACATGTGTGCATACTGTTTGTAAGATTTCATGCAGGTACTATAGGTAGTGTAGAAATTATAAATTTCAACATTTACCGAATGCCGTAGTTTTACTCCGTGAACAGTGGAAAAGTAGTCATCATTTTGCTATGGTTGTCAGCGAGAAAAAAGGTTTGAAAAAAAATGTTCAAATATTTGTAGAGTCTATGGGACTTAACTACGGAGTCATCAGTCCCTAAACTTACAAACTACTTATGAACTAGCTACAACTAAGGACGGCACAAATATCCATGCCCGAGGGGGGATTCGAACCCCCGACCGTAGTGGCCGTGCAGACCGTGACTGAAGCGCCTCAGGCTCTAAAGGTTTGAAATTATGTTTAAAGTTTGTTGCAAGTCGTTAAGTGCTCTCCTTCTCAAATAGTGGGCCGATAAAGTCACAGTACCATGTGATGCAAGACGGTGAAGTTTTCATTCTTTGTGACGTTATATCTCCTGAATTATCTGTCCTATCGCAAAATAGTTTCTTAGCTGACGTCTACTACCTATAAATTACATTCCTGCCAAATTTAAGCTTCATAGGTGAAGTAGTTTTCGAGATTTCGTGTTTAGTCAGTGTGTAAGTGAGTGTATGAATGAGTGTCCTTTCGCTTTTATATAAATAGAGATTCCGGGAAAACGGAACATTCTAATTGTTAATGCAAAAACATAGAATGTCGCAATTAGTTTGATATGCAAATTGGGAATAGAAAGTAATCGGGTGCAGTGGTGGTTGTCCGGGTGGTGGACAGGGTCGGAAGAATCCCAAGTAATTAGTTGTGGAGTCTGTGGTGTCGCACAAGTCTGAAGTGCGCGCCACGTACTTTCGCCGCGCGCCGCCATGCACGCACGGTGAGGCGTTCTTACGACGTCGACCATGAGCGCCCTCTGCTGCAACCCCACTAGTGGCCACCACTGAACTGCATCAGCCACTTGGAATTAGGACAGGCACTAGGTCTCATCAGTAGGCAGGTCATTACCTAGTTCACTATGTCTCAGCAGTACACTTAGTTGGCAGTCATGAACTCTGTAAACGTTAAGTATTATATTTCTACGAAATATACAACTTGTTCTAATCTAGCTTAGTGTTTCTAGTTTGTGCTGTCCCACTGGCTGGTCACCTCCGTACCTGCACATGCGTGCATCCTGTGTCGGTCTCTCTCTACTCGGCCACCGACACCCAGGACAACCGGCAGAAACGAGACACAAAAGTGGCGACGAGGATGGGATACAAAAGAGTCGGTCATGTCTGTTTCCGAAAATCTCCTGTTAAGTGCAGGTACATGTATCAAACAGGTTATCAGTTTTTATTCCAGGTAATTGTATTGACCAAAATATGGCGACCTGTTATGTAACTTAGGATTAAATAAAGTAATTGGCTCGTTTTTATCAATTCTGTTCTAGGACAGAGTAATACAAGTTGTATGGCGGTCGACAAGTAATAATTTTTGAAAAAAAAAAAAAAAATATTTAGGGGCGCGGTTTGGAGTCCCGGATCGGGTCAGGTGGGGCGGCAATCTCTAGGACTGTCTGTGGAGCGACGGTGGGTGCGGTGCTGGGGGTAGGGGCTGTATTCACACAAGTGCCTACTTTTGTATGCGGCTGACGTTGTTACTGTTTAAAACAAAGGTTGTTTTTATTTTTGTAGGACAAACTCAACATTCATGCCCAGGAGGGGATTCGAGAGGAAACCTCGGAAGGAGCGGCTTCGGGATCTGTGGCAAGGCGCTTCGACTACCTGCCGGCCGCCCCTGTTGAATAAGGGGAGGGAGGAGAACTGATTTCTTCCTCGCGACTGTGGCAGCACCGTCGTGTTTACGCCGGAGGAACACAGAGGGGGAAGGCGAAGGAGTCTGGCGTACACGCACAGTGTAAAAGACTGTGGTATACGCCAGTATTCTTATAGAGCGTTGCCTTGCGTTTACTCACAACTAATATTGCGGAAGAAGAAATCTAATTTGAAAATTTAAATGCAATGTTCGATACTGCGCTTATGTGTTAAGCTTCAAGCAATTTTGCTAAGCCCTACAATAGCACTTTCCGATTGTTTTATTCTTTCCGCATTATGGATAAAAATGGTCGAACATTACTAGTCAAACATGTCCAACACCTACAATGAGTAGACGTATTCCGAATGGGTAAATACGCAGCGAGTAATTACAAGGGATAAAGACATTGGTAGTAAGCCTGGTATAAGTTGGGTTTCGACGTATTTTTCAAAATTTTTGCTATCCGTTTCTGAGTGATAGTCAAACGTTTTGGTTTTTGAGCCATGAAACATCTGTCTGCACCTGCATGAACAACAGTTAAACTCTGACCGGCACTTTTGTTTGACAATACTACTCGCACACTATCACTTTGCCAACATTTATTTACTGTATACGGTTTTCAGTTGAATACATTATCTGTTCAAAAGAACTGAAAATTGTTTATTTACGTTAATTTTGCAAGTTCGTGTTGCGCGGGATTAACCGAGCGGTCTAAGGCGCTGCAGTCATGGACTGTGCGGCTGGTCCAGGCGGAGGATCGAGTCCTCTCTCCGGTATGAGTGTGTTTTTTTGTCCTTAGGATAATTTAGGATGAGTAGTGTGTGTGTGAGCTTAGGGAGTGATGACCTTGGCAGTTAAGTCCCACAAGATTTCACACACATTTGAACGTTTCCGTAAATTCACAAGGCTTGTTACAATTAGCTATAATTCTTCAATCACGTTTAACTCTATTTTTGAGCTGGTGCCCAGCGACTGTTTTGTACAAATCTGTAGAGAACGTCGCATATCAGTCGAATTTTTTGTTTTTATTTTCCAGATCTACATATATTTCGGGTACAGTGTGGCTATTCTCAATGCTTTATGTTTACATATATACCGTCATGCTGAACGTAACTGTCGACCTGGCGGTTTACATGTAAGCACATATTAAAAGCTTTTGTGACTGGTCACTCAGCGGCCGATTCCTAGGTAGATCTGAAAATTAAAAACAAAAATTGCGATTGATTGCTGACATTTCCTATAGATATATTTAAATAAAATTCCACAAACTTTTTGAAAAACAAAAAATCGTGGGGTTGGAGAGGGGGGCAGCAATTTAGCAGCTCGCAAGGGGCGGCACTTGGGCTTGCGCCGGCCCTGTTGTCACGATTAAATTTGATATGCAAATTTCATAGAATTAATCGGAGGCAGGGGGGCAAGAGGCGGTGGGGGCGGCAGGCGGACGAGTGAGCAGTTGTGGGGTCGGGGGGCGGCTGTGGGGCGGAAGTGCGGGTGGACGTCGGCCAAGTGCGCGGCCGTCCGAGGTGTTGTCGGGCCTGGACGGGGGGTGCTAGAGTTGTCTGTGCGGCTACCCCGGCGTCGTAGCCCTGTTGCCATACTACTTTCTTAAGAATATATAATAAAAATAGAAGACAGAAAATGTTTCATTTTATCAAAAGTGTGAATTCCTATAAGAAAATGTGTATTTGCCACACAAATAAATACATAGACACGCTCACAAACTCACTCTTCCGAGTATGTTAAAAACATAGAAAGTGTTTGTTTTGCTCATACTACAGATGTAAAAACTTTGAGGAAATGCATACTGTAAACCATCAGCTGTTTATTATTTTTCCAAACTTCTACCGGTTTCGGTTATAAACCATCTTCATGGAAGACTATTAAATAAAAATACAGAAACAGAATTGTACACAAGCTGAAGTAAAATATATAATATAACTCAGTACTTTCATATAGTAAGTACTTACGAACTAGACAGACTGATTAAACAGGTGCATTATATGCCTCCTTATGCATACCGGCATGCATGTCACACAATAAAAATAAATAAGACGTCACTAGGCATCAAGTCTTGGTAAAAAACACAAAAACAATGGCAGGCTGTGTGATGGTGAACCAAAGTCTATTACAAGAGAACCTAACACAACTATTGAACACATAAATGAGATAAAATTAGCGATGATCAAAGTATACATTGTGTGAAAATGGTATATCTTACGCAACCATCATAGCTTATATATCTCTGACAAGGTGTCATGGCGATATGTTACAGAAAGCAGTATGTAAACATTACGAAAATAACGGGATGGATTATGAAAACAATAAAAATGTGTACTAACAACAATTATCTGTCAAAGTATAAAAGTAAGTCTTTTCATAATCCATCCCGTTATTTTCGTAATGTTTACATACTGCTTTCTGTAACATGTCACCATGAGACCTTCTCAAAGATATATAAGCTATGATGGTTGCGTAAGTTATACCATTTTCACACCATGTATACTTTGATCATCGCTAATTTTATCTCATTTATGTGTTCAATAGTTGTGTTAGGTTCTCTTGTAATAAACCTTGGTTCACCATCACACAGCTTGGCATTGCTTTTATATTTTTAATCAAGACTTGATGCCTAGTGACGTCTTATATATTTTTATTGTGTGACATGCATGCCAGTATGCGTAAGGAGGCATATAATACACCTATTTAATCAGTCTGTCTAGTTCTTAAGTACTTACTATATGAAAATACTGCGTTATATTATATATTTTACTTCAGCTTGTGTACAATTCTGTTTCTGTATTTTTATTTAATAGTCTTCCGTGAAGATGGTTTATAACCGAAACCGGTAGAAGTTTGGAAAAATAATAAACAGCTGATGGTTTACAGTATGGAATTGCTTTTATGTTTTTAACTAATATGTGAGGATACAGGGTTTTAGGTTAGTAACCTCTTTGGTACGTTTTAGACAAACGATAGTTATCGTTTGCGTGCAGTGATAGCTGCTGGCAACAATGCTTAGGTTGAAATGTTTTTTGTTTGTTGACCGGTGTGTGGCAGTCTCCCGTCGACCGCAGAGCGCGGCAGTAGCATGTTGACAGTGAGTCCGTAACCCGCGTTTAGCGGTGGCTAAAGTTTTGACCATCAGTCGTATCGCATATGAGTTTCGGTTGCAGTTCCGTATTGAAATGTTTCAGTGTGGACTTGTAGACATTATCATAGTGGCACGCGGTTATTTAATCAGCGTATTTAGAGAAAGTTATTAACATTTGTCGTTCCGTAATAAAGGAAGTTAACAAAGTTTATTGTTATGGATCAACCCAGTAATTGTCCGCATACCATACCGTTGGAACAATGATTAAGGATTATATATATACATGTGGCGTCTGTTCCGAAAGAACAGACGTCACTTCTGATCCTGCAGTTGTTATTACTTAATATTCACAGAATATATGACATCAACTGCGATTGGGCAAAGCTGAAAATGTGTACCCAGCCGGGATTCGAAGCCGTGTCTTCTGCTTTCTAGGCAGTTGCGCTGACCCCTACACCACTGGGGATACAGTGATCACCGCACCTGCAAGGACTACCTAAGCACGCCTTCCGTCAGATACAAATTCCCGGCTTCGCCCTGCCCACAGTACTCAAACTCGTAGTTATGGAACTAATTCCCGTAAGAGTAAGGGCTTCAATCTTGCCCATCCCTCCCCACTAACGATAGGATCATTGCCCGTCACCGGCATATTACATATATACATTTGGCGTTTGTATCTGACGGGAGGCGTGCTTAGGTAGTCCTTGCAGGTGCGGTGATCACTGTGTCCCCAGTGGTGTAAAGGTCAGCGCAACTGCCTAGAAAGCAGGAGACCCGGGTTCGAATCCCGGCTGGGTACACATTTTCAGCTTTGCCCAATCGCAGTTGATGTCATATATTCTGTGATGATTATGGATTAATTAAGCAACAAATAGGAAATAACGGCACCTTCGCCAACCGAGGATTAGGTGGACGCAGCTGTGACGTTACAAAGACTTGATGCCTAGTGACGTCTTATTTATTTTTATTGTGTGACATGCATGCCAGTATGCATAAGAAGGCATATAATGCACCTGTTTAATCAGTCTGTCTAGTTCATAAGTACTTACTACATGAAAATACTGGATTATATTATGTATTTTGCTTCAGCTTGTGTACAATTCTGTTTCTTTATTTTTATTTAATAGTCTTCGGTGAAGATGGTGTATAACCGAAACAGGTAAAGTTTGGAAAAATAATAAACAGCTGATGGTTTACAGAATGCATTTCCTCAAATATCTTAGGGTAAGGTGGTAAAATTTCGATCATTTCGGACAAATATTGTTGTAACTGGAAATATATTGAGAAGAGATGTAATTTTAATTATAGCGCTTGTTCTTGGATGTTTAACTAATATGTAACACAAATATTAGACAATTACAAATGTCGGTATAGACACACAAAAAAGTTACAGAATTGAGAAAAATCGATCGAAAATGTACCACACTAGGTACAATTGTGATCACTTCCTAGTAGAATTTGGATTAATGGCATCTTCCACATAAAAAGTACTTTTTCCGTCAGGCAGCAACGCATACTTCGTTGTACCAAACATTGCATTTTGGGTAGAGAATCTAGTCACCCTTATATAGAAAATTTATAAGAGATCGTTAGACTAAGTAGCTTCACTTACCTCCTAACTGGAAAAAATGTATCTCTCCTTAGCACAAAGTGGTGTATTCTTGGAAAAGAGAGGAGGAACTGTAGAAACCTGCTACGCTACAATGCCACACAACGAGACACCACGACACTGACAAATGGCGCGAAAATTTATGTTGATCAGAATTGTACCTATATCGAATTTGTACCACCTTACCCTACGGCTGTTGAACCTCATCTCAGTAAAAAATTTGAAGATGTAAAAACATGTATGTTTGGAGAAGGTGTTTTCTAGGTGGTGTGTACTGACCGGTGCGCCGCTCGGGGTCGCGGAGCGTGATCTCCTCTATGAGGACTGGGGGGCTGCGGCCCTTGGCGTTGACGGCGAACACGGTGAGCCAGAAGGGCCTGCCGGGCTGCAGGCCGGCCAGCGAGAACCGGGGCGCCGTGGCCGCCGTCACGTTGAGGCGCGCGCCCGGCCCGCCGGAGTGCAGCACCAGCACGAAGCGCTGCGGCAGCCCGCCGTCGAAGCCCGCCGCGCACACCACCTCCACAGAGGTCGCCGTCTGGTTCCACAGCGAGCAGTTGCGCACCGGGAACGGCCGGCCTGACAGCGCACCACACAGCAGTGACGACAGTGTTAAACGTGGACATCCCAAGTCCTGGGGATTTTTTTGGTAAAAAAAAATCATTGCAAAGACATTTAGTGTGTTATGGTGTTCACAAATAACAATGAAAAATCATCATCATCATCATTAGAGACTGGTTATGCCTTTCACCGTTCAGTCTGGAGCATAGTACCTCTAACAAAATAAAAATAAATTAAAAACACAATTTTGTTTTACTTTTAATTAACATGTCCAATTTCTTGGCTAGTTTGTAAGAAGGAGCAGTGTAAGAGGACACCACTGGACAGTGGCGTAGCTATCATAGGGCTGGGCGGGGCACTGCCCCGGGGCCCCTGAGCTTAAGGGGCCCCTCGGCCTTTGTGAGCTGCCTCCGGAGAAAGTTACAATAGAGCGTCGATTTTTTTTTTTTTTTTGTTTTACTAACTCACTCGCCGTAATGTCCATCATCTCTCCCTCCCCTCCCACCAAGTTTCCAATAGTAACCGCATTGGGCCATCGTGTGCTATTGGGGCCTTCACTTCACACGATGGCATTCGGAAGCGCAGCCGCCAGTCGCTGTGTACAACAACCGGCACACTTCAGTCGGTGTATCAGCAGAAGTAGCGGCAGCATCAAAGCTGCTCACAGCAACAGCTGAGACTTCCAAGTGTTGCGGCGCGACGCTTGGCGCAGTGTGAAGGATCGCGCGCCTCCAAATACTGTATAAACTTCTTATTGCTGAATTGAAGTGTACAGTACGAATATCTGTATAAACAGGTCTCCCAATTACTTTGGATAATAGAAGTTCTGCTCGATATAATATTTTAGTTGAATGAAGGATTTTCGACTTTATCCTAGACCAACAAACCCCAAAGGCACGAAGTGAAATCCAAAATTATTCCAACTCACGATATAACCATAACAAGGTCTGTTGCTTGTCCGCTAACACGTGTACCGTGTCACTATTAGCGTGTTGTCGGTTCAAGTCAGAGTGGCGAAATAACAGTCAATGGCGCTGAGTTACGAGCAGTGTGTTTGACAATAGACGGTGTGACCACATTTGAATATGAAGTCTCTATAGTGTGTTATTACAGAACAGTATTGTTAAACTAACTCCTCTTTGTGTAGTGAATACCGCCAAGGGAGTGCTCCTTAATGATAAATCCCAATTAAGTGCTGTAACCAATTGCACTCTGAAATTTGTGCAAGAAGAGAAAATATGGATAGTGGATAGGTGGATTGTATTACTGATCGGCGCGTCATCAGTGAAGCTTCTGCCTGCAACTTTATTCGCCTAGTTTGGAGCAACTTCAAAAACTATCATCCAAATCCACCTATTAATTTTTGCTTGAAAGCATAACAAACAAACTTAGTTATATTAGAGCGTAAGATTAAAAATTCTGGTGCATCGCACGTAATACTGTACTTAGTAGTATCTAGGTTTGCCTTAGTATGACTTCCAGTGGGCGGCAAGAAGCTGATGACGAAGTAGTTTTGTATCTGTATAGTTTTAGTTTAAAGAGGGCCCAATGTCATTTTTGCCCCGGGGCCCATGGTGATACAGCTACGCCACTGCCACTGGACGGATAGGTACTAACTGTTTATGTAACTTAGGTAGTCCATATAGTTTGGAGGGGCAGGATTCATGTTGCTTAAGGACTGTACTTCATAATCTTTAAATATGCTTTTGCATGAACTAATTACACTCTTAATTTCCTCTTTGGATTTTGTGGTAGGATCCTTATGAAGGACTTGGAAACATTCAGGGCTGAGGAAGTCATTGATCTTTTGGAGATAATCTAATTTGTTCAAAAGTACAATACTGTTGCCTTTATCAGATCGTGTTGCAATGATATCCTGTTGTTGTAATTTCTTCCTGAAGTTACTGAGGGTATGAAAATCCTTAGCCTGTAGGTTGTTGTAGTTAAATGGTGCTACTTTCTTCATTGCATGGGAAACTAAATGTTTTGCTGTAATGTCTTTACCTAGTGCATATTCAATATCTACTTTCACGAGATCTAACTGTTTTTCTGATGGAGGATGTGTAGGAACATATTTAAAACCTTTTTCTAACACTTTTTGTTCATATGTCGAAAGGTTTAAGTCTGACAAGTTAATTACTCTTTCTGAAAACTTTTGTGGACAGTTAGGGGTTGCCGAAAAATTCATATCACTCAAATGAACTAATTTCTGTTTCTGTCGCAAAAATGTATCGTGGATCAAGTCATTCACAGTTTCACGAACTTGACTGTCAAGCACATCGAATTCACACGGATGTAACCTCGACGTAAGAGTCGTGTGCACAACTTTAAGATGAGTACTCACATTGTCACGACAGCGGTACCATTTCTTGATTTCTTCCTTAATCCACGTGAAATTTGCGACTTCAATGGCTTTTCTTGCAGCTGTTGACGTTCCTCTTGACTTTATGGTGATGTACGTAGGAGTAATTTTACGTCTGTCTAATAAAATTCCTCCATGATCCATTATTCAATGCTAGCACCGATGCCTCCTCTGAGGTTATGCCTTTTACTTCAAAATCATTCTGCATCGAATCTAATACTTTCTCCTTCGTCTACCTCCTCTTACCCTCCGCTGTCGAGCTCATGAGTCTCTTAGGTAGCCTTGCTTCTCCCAAGTGTGTGACATGACCTCACCATCTCAGCCTGTTCGCTCTGATTCATCTATAGTGTTCCTTCCCAGTTTTTCTTTGATTTCCTCCTGCCATTGCTCCCATCTATTAGTACCTGCAATCATTCTTTGTACTTTCATATCTGTAACCTCTACCTTGTGAATAAGGTAACCTGTATCCACCCTACTTTCACTTCCATACAACAAAGTTAGTCGAAACAGAGCGGTGCACTGCTAACTTAGTCTTGGTACTTACTTCCTTCTTGCAGAAGAGAGTAGATCTTAGCTGAGCACTCACTGCATTAGCTTTGTTGTACCTCGATTCCACTTCTTTCGCTATGTTGCCATCCTGTGAGAAAATACATCCCAAGTACTTGAAACTGTCTACCTGTTCTTACTTTGTTCCTCCTATTTGGCACTCAATCTGTTTGAATCTCTTTTTCACAGACATTACTTTCGTTTTGGAAATGCTGATCTTCACATCATAATTCTTGCACCTCTGATCGACCTCTGAAATATTAGTTCGCAACCTTTCAATCGAATCGGCCATTACAACTAAGTCATTCGCATATGCGAACTGCTTATTTTGTTTTCACCTATTTTAATCCCGCCATGCCAGTCTACTGTTTTCAGCATATGATACATGAATAGTATGAACAACAGTGGTGACAGGTTATAGCCTTCTCTTACCCCTGAAACTACCCTGAACGATGAGCTTAATTTGTCATCTACTCTAACTGCTGCCTGACAGTCTACATAAAGCCCTTTAATTGCCTGCAGAAGTTTACCTCCTATATCATAATCTTCTAGAATTGACAGTAACTTCCTCCTAGGGACACGGTCATCAGCCTTTTCCAGATCTATGAAACATAGATACAATACCCTGTTCCACTCATAGCACTTTTCCATTACCTGTCGTAAGCTAAAGATCTGGTCCTGACAGCCTCTAAGATGCCTAAACCCACACTGATTTTCATCTAACTTGTCCTCAATTAATACTCGCCCTTTCCTTTCAACAATACCTGATAATATTTTGCCTACAACGATAATTAAAGAGATGCCTCGATAGTTGTTACAATCTTTTCTGTTTCCATGTTTTAAAATTGGCGTGACTGCCGCTTTCTCCAGTCAGACGTTACCTGTTCCGATTCCCACGCCTTCTCAATTATCCTGTGTAACCATTTGAGACCTGATATTCCACTGTATTTGACGAATTCCGGCTTAATTTCATCCACACCGGCCGCTTTATTGCACTGTAATCTACTGACAATTTTCTCCACTTCCTCAAATGAGATCCTGTTTCCATCGTCGTTCCTATCCCATTCTACCTGAAAATCTGACACATCATTGAACGTTTCACCTACATTGAGCAATTCTTCAAAATATTCCCTCCATCTGCTCAAGGCATCAACAGGACTGACTAGCAGCTTTCCTGATCTGTCCAAAACACTTGTTAATTCCTTCTTCCCTCCCTTTCGGAGATTGCTAATTACGCTCCAAAATTGTTTCCCCGCGGCTTGGCCCAGAGATTCTAGCTTGTTTCCAAAGTCTTCCCATGATTTCTGCTTGGAATCTGCAATTATACGTTTGGCTTTGTTTCTTTCTTGTACATAACTTTCTCTGTCTGCCTGATTTCAAGTAGGTAGCCATTTTTGAAATGCCTTCTTTTTCTTCTTACAGGCTGCCTTGACTGTGTCATTCCACCAAGCTGTCTGCTTCTTCCTGCCTTTACACACTACTGTTCCAAGACATTCTGTAGTTGCTGCCAGTAGTGTGTTCATGTACCTTGACCATTCCTCTTCTAGTGACTGTAAATCATTACATTCAACTAACTGATACCTTTCCGAGATCATTGTTATGCATTTGTGCCTAATTTCCTTTTCTTGAAGCTTCTCCAGTCTTATCCTTCTACACATAGGCCTGACTTTCTGCTCTTTTGGCCTCACAAAACCAATTTCACAATGAAAAAATAAAGAAAAAATTAATATAAAAAAGGAACAACTTCCTGATGCTCTGCAAAACTTATTTATTGGTCACAAACCGGCTTTCGGCTTCTTAGGCCATCATCAGGTGACAACTGACTGCAGTACACAAGTTTTGAAAGATGTTAAGATTTACAAAGATGTTATCCAAGACAATCGATACTTCACAGGAAAGTTCATCGCAAGTACTTATTTATGAAAGTTATTAACATTTATATAAAAATACTAGCTGAAAGCCTGACGTTGACAGGTATTTATTTATTTATTTATTCGAACCTTCAGTTAGTACTTTTCCTATGCACTCTCTCTCTGTCCTTTTTTTCTAAAACCATGTTACATTTATCAGACAATATATAAGAAATCACAGGTAAAAATGCACTCGTTTCGAAGAATCCAATCACGAAATTCAACAAAAATGATTGTAATAATATCACAGATGGATCACTTGATGTAATGCGCGAAACGTCAAATATATTTTTTAAAAGAAATGTATTAAAAGAAATTTCTTTTTTATTGCTTTATTTATTTATTCTTATATTTCCTTATTCGTAAGCTTATCCTTACAGAGAAAGAACTGAAGACATTGTAGCACGCATAGACCAAATATATGGTCTGTTGCACCACCGCTGTATGTAACGTCCTTGCTATAGAGACGCAAACGTCATCGCTGGCCTTCAGTCCGATTTTTTTATAATTTGGAGACTTTCAACCACCATATCTTACATCCCCTTATACCTGTCGGCATGGAACTGCTATGGTGTACAAGGGGAGACTTCGGACAACAGTTACACACAAACCATTCGTTTGCGTTCTGTGGTTTTCGCTGCAGAGCGAAATATTAACACACACACACACACACACACACACACACACACACACACACACACACACACACAAGTAACAATTTACATACACCGATAACTTTCCATCCCAATATACTCCACCCTTTTATCATTATCAACCCTCAAGCAACAATGCAACCAATAAAACCATTTCCAAAGAGTAAATATAATTTTCAAAGAGTAATTATTGTTCCGCATTTCGTGTTATATTCTTCAAATTACTAAATATCTATCAGATCGCTATAAAACCGTCCCTAAAACCTTCCTCAGATATAAATTAGTAACTGTACAAATATTTAGATCTCTGCGTCTTGCCGTTAGATATAGATAATAGATAATAAGTATGTGAAAAGAATCAAAAGTATTATGATTATTTTGTTGAAAAGGAAGGTTGAAAATAAAACTTATTTCAGTACAGGTGTAGAGGGGAACTGGATCTGTTCGTTTAATACTAAACTAGCATCCTGAGCCAAATGTTTGATTTCCAATATTTCCCGTAGTGTTATCTTTCTGCTTTTCTTCAGAGGATGTAGGATCTCAGTTTACATCATAATCATGGCCTTCTCTGAGCAGATGTTCAGCAATGGTTGAATCTGTCTTTTTTAACCTCCAGCTTCTCTCATGTTCTGATAATCTAATAGCTACAGCCCTGCCAGACTGACCAACATACAGTTTCCCACAATGTTTGCATGTGATCTTGTATACACCACTCTGTGATAGGGGTTGAATTTTGTCCTTACTATTGAATAAATACTTAGAAATGTTGTTTGTATTGTAAAATGCAGGTCTGTAATTTCGAGATTTTAACTTTCTACCAATTTGATCTGAAATTTTGTCTAAATATGGGATGACACACCAATTTTTCTTACTACTGACTTGTTCTTGTTGGCCAGCATATTAAAAGTGTTCTGATTTTTCTCATTTTCTTCTTATTCATTATACTGTCAATAAGGGCAGGGCTATAGCCATTACTGGATGCTATATGTTTGATTGTTTGTAATTCTGACTGAAATGCAGAATCAGATAATGGAACAGATATGAGGCGATGGACCATGGAATGGAAAGCTGCATGTTTATGGCTGTGTGGATGCTGGGAACTAGCAGGGGTATTTGTTACTATGGATTTTCTGAAAATATTGAATAAGTGTTTCTTTGTGCTAATGTCAATAGTAAGGTCCAGAAAGTCAGAAGCCGAAAGCCGGTTTGTGACCAATAAATAAGTTTTGCAGAACATCAGGAAGTTGTCCCTTTTTTATATTATTATCATGTTCTGTCAAGTACCGACGGAAAAATCAATTAAAGAAAAAATTCTTTGATTCATAATTTTGATACAAGAGGTGGGGTGAAATTTCGGACATCGGGACTCAATGAATACTCTAATTGAAGATGTACATTTTTGTAATATCATACAAATATAGTGAACATTATACACTGAGAAAACTCTTTTAATCTGTGTGATATTGAGCATAATGATTCCGTTTTGAAGTTAGACATAGAAACATGTTACATTCACAGCATGAAACATTAGTCTTGCTTCTGCATCATTGTAATCTGCCTCTTTTATATGTGTTATGATGCAACTCAGACATGTGACCAGCTTTGATCGTTCGCCATATTTTGCTTGAAAGAGGAATGAATCTTGAAGTTTGATTGTCTTCATTATCTTCAGAGGAATCAGATTCCTCATTTTTCTCATTTCCTTCTATTAGATACTTGCCAAAGTCAATGTTGAATAGCCTTAACTGTGTAATCATTTTTAGTCTTTGCCCTTTCTTCAAGTGATCACTTCTGTACGTCAACCAGGAATTGGTAATGGCCATATCAAACGTATGTAAAATTATACGAACCGTCCACTTCCTTGTTTGTGCTCGAGATAAACAGTAAGCCAACATGCGCCCAGCCATATCACTCCTCCCATTGACAAGTTGTATGTAGCTACTACATTTGGACGTCGGACATTTATATATGATCTTTCTTTTTTGGACCGTCTTTGGCATTGTAATGCTGGATCATCTCTTTGTGCATTGGATAACATGAAAACACTTTGATTAGCAAACCAATGAACACAGGTCATATTCTCATAGTATCTAGTAACTGTATCATAAAACCTCTTCCCATTTTCTTGAGTTCTTTTTCATCTTTAAGGGTATGTTTTATGAAGACATGTTTTTGTGGTTATGGTACATTTTACCTGTAATACAGATATAGGTAGATCATTATCTGAGCTTTCTGAATCCTCAATGACGGAATCTATTGCTGCACTTTCCAAAGTAAATTACCGAAGTATTGCAATCATCATTGAAATCGTCGTCATCGGAAATGTCCATCTCAGATTCATCCAATATCGCTAGGATTTCATCAAAATCTTTTTCTGAAACGTAAGTTTAGTGTACCTCTTGAAATCAATCTTTAAATATAAAAGATACCCAAAAGCAAAATTATTAGATAAGTAAAATTTCGTGTTAGTAGATATTGAGACTCAAGGTCCTCAAATTGACACCACCCATTTCACATCTCACTAACGTCTAAACACAAAACCGTACAAAATTTGTTCTTGTGGCAAAATATTCTTCATAGTTTAATTAACAGAAAGCATATTTTCTTTTAAAAATAACTAAATATTTAAATTAATAACTTCATCATTTACCTGGATTCATGAAACGCGTGTTCCGCTTTCCGCGCGCCGCAATTTTCATATGATTACTGTGGAGGGA
Source organism: Locusta migratoria (assembly GCA_026315105.1). Lineage (NCBI taxonomy): Eukaryota > Metazoa > Arthropoda > Insecta > Orthoptera > Acrididae > Locusta > Locusta migratoria. Next base: position 834,606,668 of record CM048744.1, read on the forward strand.
AAAACGCCAAGTATTAAAGATCTACTGAATGCTACTGACATATACCGGCACAACTGTAAACGTCGTGCACCAGTTGTAATCGCCGTGGTGGCCCCACGAAGTACTCAGCACATGGTGTCAAATTTCACCCCTCAGGACTTAGGAGGTGAAACCTGCAGGGGATCTGGTTGTATATACTGCGAAAAAATCCAATTTGTCCTATCGCAAGGCTCTGCTTTAGTACCATTATTATTTTGCTGAATTAGGTACCCACAATTACTGAAAAAAAAAGCCAGAATAAAAGGCAGTCAACATTCACAAGATTGGTTTGAACACCACATTATTTTACTAGGCATCATCTCGTTTGGAAGTAGTATGCCATTGCCTTCCTCCAACGTCTGAACTGATTTTAAAGAGTGACGTACATTTTAACTCAGGTTCCAAACCACGCTGCAACTTGGCATTTCTCTGGAAAACATTCAAAAATATGGAAATATGTGTGAAATAAATGGCTACATGAAAAACGTTTTTCATGCTCATGAACGATTGGCAGAAGCTTACGAAAGTTTTATGAGACTATTATTTCCAACACAAACTTATATTTTTAAAAGGATATTCCATATTATTTCTTACGCAATCAATGGCACCAGAGTTCAAGAATTAAGCGTGCAACTAGCGTGTAGTAAGACTCAGGCGTGCATCTCTCGATGGAGTCTTGGGAAGCGCTAGCTGTGTGCTTCACGTATTTCAAATGTAAACTTTGCTTCGAATTTTCTTCGGATATAACTGACTTATAGTGTTGCAACCAACAATATTATTTTTGTGATTTCTCATGTTATTGATTGCATAAGAAATAATATGGGATATCCATTTAAAGACTTTAATTAGGGTTGAAAACAATACTTGTTTATGGTTTACAATCTCTCATAGTATTGACTCGTATAAGCCCTTGCTGTCCGTTCATGAGAATGAAGGGCGTTTCTCAATATTTATTGTATCTAGTTAATTGTATCCCATTTTAATCTATACCGGCACTACTGAGCAAAAAGAGTCTCTATTAAAAGTTGTAACGTTTGAAGGGGATCATGGTATAGTCATTTCGAAATGACCTGGAACCCTGTTTTCAACGTCTGAATTATTTCCTTAGATGGCAACCGCTATTTTTATTCCATATTTGTATTCATGCGCATTTAATGTAAGAAACTTTTTTTTGTCGCCAGGGGGCTCTCCATTGTAAGTTTCCGAAGTTACCAGTATTTACAAACATTTGAACATTTATTTTTAGGTTCAATTTCTTGCAGTGATCGTGTTGGGTAATGGTAGTTAAGTGACACCAGCTCAGATAAAGCGGTGAGAGCACATTCTGCAGTCTGCTACTGAGATAATGTAGGAAATGCTTGCATCTTCTCGGCAGTCACTGGTTCTTGCTGTGTAACAACAAAAAGTAATACCTTAAGTATAATTACATACCTAAATACACACATACACACACACACACACACACACACACACACACACACACACACACAAGTATTCTTTTTAGTAATATTGAGTGAAAACTATACTTTTAGGTCTCCTTCAGGCTGCTGATCGCTGTTCTGCTGCTGCTGGCTACAACTCATTTCCAACTCAAAGAAATAAAAACAAATTAGTATTATTGCACTGCAAAACTGACAAATAAAGCCTTTAGTACTCAAACCTTGCATCCCATTGGCTGGGGAGCCTGGGGTTTGGGGAACAGAGCACACTTATGTAACTCAGAATATTGACGTAAGCCTTCATTTCCTAGAACAGGCATGGCCAAACACTGTACTGGGGCACCTTGCCCCCCGCACTGTGCGCAGCAGCTTGTGGGGCAGAGTGCCGAGCATCAAGAGGAACAACGCCGTAATATGGTAGGCTAAAACTAAATTTTATGCGTCTATGGGTAGCACTCGCGCTCGCTAGGTTAGGAACAGCCAATCAAGAGTCGAGTTATGCTGGCGAGTTAAAATCTTTGATATATATATATATATTTAAAAAGAATTTGCATTTCTTTTTTGTATGTGTTAGCTATATACAAATTGCTCATATAATTGTACATTTCAATTTTTTTTTCACAGTGATATAATTTTCGTTACGTAATATCTCTGTTGTTTTGAGCTTGAAGTGTCGAAAACTATCCTTCCTCTTGAAGGAATTCAATAAAGGTTTCTAAATATGTCAAACAGCTTAATGCAAATGGTTTCAAATATTCAAATGTTTGTATAGCCTATGGGACTTAACTACAGGGTATCAGTCTCTAAACTTACAAACTACTTACGAACTAGCTAACACTAAGGACGGCACAAACATCCATGCCCCCCCGATGGGGGATTAGAATCCCCGACCGTAGTGGCCGTGCAGACCGTGACTGGCACGCCGCAGTCCCCTCGGCCACCGCGGCCGGCGCAAATGGTTATCGTTTTCCAAGGAAGATACGTATTTCTGCTAATCACACGAATACTGTCTAATGTGCTTATTTTATTAAAGAACCAAGTTATTGCTTTGGCGAATGAGAAAAGGTAGCAAATATATATTAGTGCTAAAATCATGATTACAAAAGTACTCTACGACATTGCCATCTCCACTTAGTAGCATCACTGTGTTACAAAAAATGCCTTCCTTCCTTTCGCCTTGCAGCATTTGGCATATAGCCATGTCACTCCCACACAGGCTGCAGGCATTGCAGTGGTGGGAAAGTAGTGCACCCACCACATCGGCTCATGCCTCAAGTGCGCTAGCATCTTTTCAGAGGAACTGGGGGAAAATGTACCTCAAATCAATCTTTTTTTGTTAGTTTTTTATTTGTGTATTAACAAAAAATATTTATTTGTAAGAATGAGACTCTACAGCCCTTAAAATTATTTTTAAAATAGCATATTCATGATACTAGTCCATTTAACAAACATATATCTTTCAGAAGAAGCCTATTGTATATATGACGAGTGTGCACGTACAATACTAATAGAATCAAGTTTGGGTCACAAAATTACTAGGTTTTGTCTTCAAGTCATTTTTTGGATATTTTATAAAGCTTTACAGAGTGATTCCGCTATAGAAACACTAATTGTTACGTAAACAGTAAATGGTTTGCTAGTTTTAACGTTCTTTAAACACACTACAGAGCTGCTCTTGCTCTGTTACTTCAGTTTTGTTAGATCCGACTGCGGGACAGTCCAGCACAAGGCATACCTGTGTGGTCTCACTCTTTCTGCAGCTCTCTCTCTCGTTTTGTTACCGCCACTAGCGACATGCGGTCGCGGCCGGGGCAGTGAACTACAGTGTACTCCACCCGTGGGGTGCGGGTGCACCCACCAGGTGGAAATGTTGCCCATGCCTGTTTTAGAATATTGACCAAAGGAGCACCAGTTCACCAGATGTGTAATTTAATAATCTGGATTCACAGGAAGAACATGATTCAGTGGAGGCGATTGGGGAAGGCCCTCCCCTCACATACATGATGTGACTCAAAGTGCTGATCCTATTGTAATTCCTGGAAGGATAACACCAACACCCCAGGAACGACCTCTGGGTAGGATTCAATGTCGTCTTGAATCCCTCTTGTCACCCTACTATCATGAATGAAGTCGTGGTTTTTCTGAATTCATTCAATTTCTTCATAATATTTCATGACGCCCAGCTTTCACAGTTTATTTTCATTACCTTTCTGTATACACTAACTTTCAAACGTCAGGTAGTGGTTCCGTACTCTTGCCCTTTCAGAGCAAGACAGTGGTTCATACTAATAAAAGCGCACTGAACTTTGAAAACTTCCAAAGTGCACTGGTAAGTAATGATTATGATATTGCTACATTATACCGCGAAAGTGATTGTGCGACTTAACCACTAGTTGGCTTTCCATACTCTCGACAGGTTAGATTACATTGGATTAGTACTTATTGCATAGATCATGAATACGAGACTTTGTAATGATGTGGAACATGTCAGGTTAATGGAAGGTGTCTTTACAAACTATTACTTAGTACTCCATATTACATGACACAATTTTTTTTCTTCAGATTTACTCATTTATATAAAAATTCATCTTTAGTGTAGTAGGAATTGCCATTCAGAAATTCTTCTATTTTTAAGTGCTAGTTGGCTACCTGTCAGACTTTTGATGCTGTTTGGTAGGTGACCAAAGACTTTTGTGGCAGCATAATTCACCCCTTTATGTGCCGAAGCTAGATTTAACCTTGAATAATGAAGATCATTCTTTCTCCTAGTGTTGTAGTTATGTACAATTTTATTGCTTTTGAATTCGTTGGGATTGGAAACAACAAATTTCATAAGTGAATATATATATATATATATATATATATATATATATATATATATATATATATATATATATATACTGTGAAACTACTGTGAAGATCCCTAGCTCGGCAGGATGATCTTGGATGGGCTCCAACAATTATTCTGATTACACACTTTTGTGCAATGAATACTTTTTTACTCAATGATGAATTACCCCAGAAAATGATGGCATACGAAAGCAGAGAATGAAAATAGGCATAGTAAGCTTATTTACTGAGTTGTATATCACCAAAATTTGCAATTTCCGTAATAGCATAAGAAGCTGAACTCAAACGTTTCAGTAGATCTTCAATGTGTTTTTTTTCCAGTTCAATCACTCATCAATGCAAACAATTAATTTTTTTGAATATTCTACCTTTGCTACAGATTTCTGATCAAAGTCTATATTTATTAATGGTGTCATTCCATTAACTGTATGTACAGTGTTTTATCAAAATTTAATGATAGTCCATTTGCTGAGAACCACTTAATGATTTTCTGAAAGACGTCGTTTACAATTTCTTTAGTTAGTTCTTGTCTGTTAGGTGTGATAACTATACTTGTATCATCAGCAAAAAGAACCAGCTCTGCATCTTCATGAATATAGAATAGCAAGTCATTAATACATATTAAGAACAGTAAAGGGCCCAAGACCGAACCTTGTGGCACCCCATTTTTGATTGTTCCCCAGTTTGAGGAATCAGCTGTTTTTGGCCCACTTTAGGTTACGGTAGTAATACTAAAAGTGGGCCTTTGCGATCGTCTTTTGACAGCTCAAAATTTAAATGAAAATAACGGCTTATAATTCATCTGACAAGAAAATTGATTAACCGAATTTGTAGAGGAGAAAATTCTCTACAACTTTTCTCTTATGTTATTTTTTTTCATATCTCGTAGCGTTCCAAAGATATTTGCAAAAAAAACTGCGATTTTGGGATGTATGTCTGTCTATCTGTCTGTTCGTAACGTGTTCCCCTGTTTTTAAGACGAATCGTTGAACTGATCAGCACCAAATTTTACGGACATGATTGTAGGCCGCCAGAGACCAGAACGTCCCTTTTAAAATTTTTCGGGCAAAAAATACGGTAGTAAACCAAAACAAAAAAAAACAAACAAACAAAAAAGCCGTTTGTAATATAATTGTAATTGCAAACGAACCATTCATCTGACGCGAACATTGAGTAACCTAATTGGCAGAGGAGAAAATTCTCTACAACGTAGCTCCTTTATATTTTTTCATATCTCGTATCGTTTGAGACATATTTGCAAAGATAACGGAGATTTGACAGCCTCCATAGAATTAACGAAAACCAGCCGTTCGGAGATGTCACGTGATATTCCTCGCGTATTTGATGATTTTGTTATTGTAACTTACATGTTTTGATTTCAAAGCAACGGCACACTGAGGAATTAACAAAAACACATCGTTCTTCGTACGATGAATAGTAAACTAATGTCTAGAAATGCCGTATTTGTGGTGTCGCACAAGTACAAAGTGCGCGCCGCCATGCACGCACGGCGCGGCGTTCTCACGACGACAGCCACGAGCGCCCTCTGCTGCAACGCCGCTCGTGGCCACCGCTGAAAGACACCGGTGACTTCGGACTGAGATAGCAACGAGTTAGGACCTTCGTAATCAGATAGGCACCAGTGAAGACTTTGCTATTGTACAGGCACTAGTTTCTGGCTGCTCCCCTCCGTACCTGCAACAGCGTGTCGGTCTCAGTCCACTCGGCCACCGACACCTACGACGAGGCTGGGACACAAAAGCGACGACGAAGTTGGGACACAAAAGTGGCGACGAGGATGGGATACAAAAGTGGCGACGAGGAGTGATAGAACCTTGGACCAGCCCGCTTGCAGCAGCCAGACAGCAGCAGTCGGAGCACGCAGAAATTGCTCCCGCCCACCCACCCTTAATATAAGAATTTTGGGGGAAGATATTTTGTTACGTGTTTTGTGGACTTTTTTGTTGCAGAGCGTCCTCATTTATCTTGCATTTGTGTTTTGTACTAATTTACTTGTATACGCGGCGCCTAATCGGTCAGCATGGCCACTACCCCGAACCCAAACTTAATGGAAATTATTCAGTTACAGACGGCGCAAATAACGCAACTCCTCCAGGCGGTGTCCCAGCTCACAGCGCAGGCAGCTACCCAACAACAACAGCCGCCGCTTCAGCAGCCCACACCTGCCGCTGCACCTCTTCCTACGTTTCGCCAGTACAACGAACGTGAGGAAGAATGGAGTGACTACTTCGCACAGTTTCAAGAACTCGTCGCGGCTCATCAAATTACAGGTCAGAAAGTGAAGCATCTGTTATTATCTGTAGTGGGCCCCCAGACCTTCGTATTATTGCAAAAACTATTCCCTCACGCATCTCCTCGTGATGTAGACTTTGAACAAATAGTAGAGGCACTAAATGCTCATTATGAGAGAAAAGTTCTCGTAGCTGCGGCTCGGTACCGATTTTTCAGACTTAAAAAATTACCGCAGCAGTCACACCAAGAGTGGATTACGGAATTGAAGGGCTTAACCCGCCAATGTAAATTTACTTGCTCTTGTGGACTTTCGTATAGTGACGTGATGTTGAGGGATGCGATTACGCAGAATATTCAGGACCCCAGAATTAGAGCAGCAATTCTGAAACAGTCTGACCCTTCATTAGACAGTGTACTGCAGCTTATTGAAGCGCATGATACTTTTGACTTAGCAGATGTAGAAATGCAAAGCCACAGTGTTAATTCAGTGCGCCGCAACGGACGCTTTCCTAGCCGTAGTTCTCAGTATAGCACTAGTGATTCTTATTTTTCTACCGGCCGTGCTGAACAGACAGTGAACAGTAGCCAGTGTAAAAGTGCGACACAAAGGTCGCCCCGTCGTGTTAGAAACAGTAATTTGAATAACGGGCGCCAACGCTCATTTCAGAAAAATGTACGTAAATCTTGCCCCCAGTGTGTGTCTCGCCACAAGCGTGCTCATTGCCCTAGTCGCAACGCAACCTGTTATCAATGTGGCAAATCAGGACATGTACAGTCTGTGTGTATGCAAATTAAAAACTCAAAGAACGGTACCGTTAGAAACAGTGCTTCGCAGAGTGCGAGAACGGTTCATTCTGTAAATGTTATACGGGCTGTGGAATTGAACAGTGCTTTCCTTGGATCTCAATTGCAAGAAAGTAGTTCTGCGCCTATGGCAAAACTATATAGTGCACCACGTAGCAAGCGCCAACGAGTGCGTAAAACAGTGCAACGGAAACGGGTTCGGGACAAGCAAAATGACTATGAACAGTGCAATCCTGTAGTGAAAATAGTGCCTTCTGCAACTGTTCCTTGTAATAGTGCCCAGTACTGTGTAGCTAGTGACAGTAGACTTGTTGTAGATACTGAAAGTAATTTTAGTGCAGTAGCCTCGCATTGCGCGGACGCCGATCCGGCGGTAGTGCCATCTAGTGACAGTGTTGTTAATCCGCTGCGTGCCGAGTCTGCGCCGCTTGCTTCACTACGCGGCCCGCGCAAGTGCAGCAAACAAACCGTAGCAGACGTTGCCCACATTCGCGCACCTGTCGTGCGCCAGAAGCACAAACTTTTTGTAAATCTCTCCATAGAAAATAAGACAGTGCAATTTCAGCTTGATACTGGTTCCGCTGTCACATTAATAAATAAAGATACTTATGAACTTCTGGGTTCGCCAAAATTGTCGCCGTCACAGCAAGTGTTAACAGCTTATACAGGTGAAAATATTCCCGTGCTAGGAACATGTAGCCTGCCCGCCTCTTTTCAAGGTGTAACAAAAACAGTTGCTTTTGTAGTTCTTCAGGCCAAATCGACACAGAACATTTTTGGACTAGATGCTTTTGACTTGTTTGGTTTATCAATTCAAAGAGATGTGCTTCAGATTTCGTCAGTAGTGCCTCAGGACAAAATCAATGCTTTATGTGAAAAATACAGTGATTTGTTTTCGCCGGAACTAGGTTGTGCAAAAGACTTCGTGGCACATGTCACTTTAAAAGAATCTGCAGTTCCAAAATTTCGTAAAGCTAGACCAGTGCCTATCGCCTTGCGTGATACAGTTGCCGAAGAACTTCAACGTTGGCAAGATAGTGGGGTGATTTCTCCTGTTTCTGCGAGTCAGTGGGCCTCGCCTATAGTAATTATACCCAAGCTGTCAGGAAAACTTCGTCTCTGTGCGGACTTCAAATCAACAGTGAACAGTCAAACAATTGTAGACACTTATCCCCTGCCCAGACCTGAAGAACTGATGGACAAATTAGGACAGTCTCGCTTCTTTTCTAAGATTGATTTAGCAGAGGCATACTTACAAATTCCGCTTGATGACGAGTCAAAAAAATTTTTCGTCATTAATACTCACATGGGCCTTTTTCAATTTCAACGCCTACCTTTTGGCAGTTCTTCCGCCCCCGCTATTTTTCAGCGTTTTTTGGAACAGCTGACAGTTTCTGTACCGTGTTGCTCGAACTATTTAGATGATATTGTGGTATCCGGACGTACAGTTGAAGAACATTTAGCAAACCTGGAGTGTCTTTTCAAAGTGTTGACTGCAGCAGGTCTACGTTGTAATAAAGCAAAGTGTTCGTTTTTTCAAACTGAAATAGAGTACCTAGGCCATGTGATTAATGCCCAAGGAATTCATCCCTTACAGTCACATCTTCGAGCAATCAAAGACTTGCCTCCTCCTAAGAATGTGCATGAATTGCAAGCAGTAATGGGAAAGCTTAACTATTATTTCAGGTTTATTCCCAATGCCTCTCAGATTGCAGCTCCATTGCATCACTTACGTAGGAAGAATGTTCCTTTTGTATGGTCTAAAGATTGTCAGGTTGCCTTTGACAAACTAAAGTCGGCACTACTCAGTGATGCATGTTTGATTCCCTTTGACCCCCAGAAGCCTGTAGTGTTAGCAGTTGACGCCTCATCGTATGGTCTGGGCGCTGTAATCTCACATCGTATTGGATGTCATGATCGTCCTATTGCCTTTGCATCCAAGCTACTGACGCCGACGCAACAGAATTACAGTCAGATAGAAAAGGAGGCCTTAGCAATCATTTACGGCGTCGCAAAGTTTCATCATTATCTCTATGGCAGAAAATTCTATTTGTTGACAGACCACAAGCCTCTCACGTCGTTGTTCTCACCCACAAAGCCAATTCCGCCACGTACGGCACAAAAGCTTCAGAGATGGTCCTTGATATTGTCAAATTATCAGTATGAGATTTTGTACCGACCTACCACTAAACATGCCAACGCGGACACACTTTCCCGACTTCCGGTTGGCCAGGATGTATCATTTGATTCTTCAGAAATGGCATGTTGTCAGATAGACTCCAGAGATGCTTCCGCTGTCGCAGACTTTCCTTTGAACTCTCGTCGGGTTGCACAGGAAACAGCTGCGGATGCAGACCTAAGTGTGGTAGCACGTTTTGTTCGCTCAGGGTGGCCTGCCAGAGCCAAAGACATTGATCGGCCTCTGGTTCGACGTTATTTTGCACAACGTCATGCATTATCTTTAAGTCAGGGTGTTCTGTTGTTACATACGGACAACGACCAAGCAAGAGTGATTGTTCCTCGTTCCCTGCAACGAGAAGTGTTACGCCTCCTGTATCAAGGACATTGGGGCATTGTTAGGACAAAGCAACTGGCCAGACGTCATTGTACCTGGGTTGGTATGGACGCTCAGATAGAGAGCATGACATCACAGTGTACAGTTTGTGCGGAGCATCAGGCGGCTCCTCCACAGCGTTTCTCAGACTGGCCACGCCCCAAGGGACCATGGCAACGTTTACATATTGACTTTGCCGGACCTTTCTGGAATACGCGCTGGTTAATTGTTGTAGACGCTTTCAGCAAGTTTCCTTTTGTGATTGCCATGAACTCAACGACGGCTTCTAGTACAATCAGTGCCTTAACATCAGTGTTTTGCATCGAAGGCTTGCCTGAAACTATCGTCAGTGACAATGGACCTCAGTTTGTTAGTGCGGAATTTCAACAGTTTTGTCGTGTGAATGGCATTCAGCATATCATCACCGCACCTTTTCACCCTCAGTCCAATGGTGAAGCAGAACGTTTCGTTCGAACATTCAAGTCTCACATGGAGAAGATGAAAGGTCAGCACTCCAGGCAGCAAGCTCTTCAAATTTTCCTGTCTACGTATCGGTGCATGCCACGTGACGGCCCGTCTCCTGCCGAGCTGCTACACCGCCGCCGTCACCGCACTCTCCTTCACCTGCTGCAGCCTCCCACGCAACGAGTCGGTTCGTATGGCGCTACGCGTTTTCAGGTTTCCACGCCGGTGCTGTACAGGGTGTTTGCTGGAAACAAGAAGACATGGTTGCCGGGCACCATTCAACGCGTGCTTGGTCGCAATATGTTTGTTGTACGTTCTTCCACAGGGTCGGAGCTGCGGCGCCACGCAAACCAATTGCGCCTGCACAGGCCGCGCGATCCTGTCTCCGGTTTCTTGATTCCAGACCCAGTTCACCGCCAGGGAGCACAGCCACATCGTTCGTCCCCGGACTACGAGATCCCTATGGACGTCGACGTACATCCGACGCAGTCGTCGCCGCCGCTGTCGCCGCCGCAGATGACAGCGTCACCGAGAGGGACTCCGGGACCGTGCGGGCCCCCCCAGCTTGGGCCACGCACCTCAGAAGAAGATGACCTGCTCCCTCTGGGCGGGGGCGGGCGCCCTTCCCCAGGTTTCGGCGGGTTCCCTGGAGGATCGCAAGGCGGATGCCGGGGCGCGGACGGCGTCTCGATCCCGGCCTCAGCTACGACGCCCGTCCCACCAGTAACGCCCCCGCCCAGGCCCTCCTCCCAGTGCCGTCGCCGTGGCCCTCAGCCCTACGCCACGACGGCGCGGCGGTTTGGGGGGGAGGGGTGTGGTGTCACACAAGTACAAAGTGCACGCCACTTACTTTCGCCGCGCGCCGCCATGCACGCACAGCGCGGCGTTCTCACGACGACAGCCACGAGCGCCCTCTGCTGCAACGCCGCTCGTGGCCACCGCTGAAAGACACCGGTGACTTCGGACTGAGATAACAACGAGTTAGGACCTTCGTAATCAGATAGGCACCAGTGAAGACTTTGCTATTGTACAGGCACTAGTTTCTGGCTGCTCCCCTCCGTACCTGCAACAGCGTGTCGGTCTCAGTCCACTCGGCCACCGACACCTACGACGAGGCTGGGACACAAAAGCGACGACGAAGTTGGGACACAAAAGTATTAACATCAGTTAACGACGGCCATGAATAGTATGAGATTAAAGAACTCGTGTTTTGATTTATAGCCGTAGCGGAGTGGGCAAGGTGGTGGACTGTGACGTGGAAGAAAAATCAAATGTTTGTTAATCTTATGGGACTTAACTACGGGGTCATCAGTCCCTAAACTTACAAACTACTTATGAACTACTTACGAACTACTTACGAACTAGGACGGCACAAATATCCATGCCCGAGGGGGGATTCGAACCCCCGACCGTAGGGGCCGTGCTGACCGTGACTGGATCGCCTCAGTCACCTCGGCCACCGCGGCCGGCTGTGACGTGGACGTGGAAGGTCGGGGGTTTGAAACCCGCAACTTCCTATTTTTTTCCTAAAAGGGTTTCAGACATTCTTATTAATTAATTAATTATTATTTACATTATAATTTTGGTCCAAAATGTTTGCAAAAACTTATAAAACTACAAATTTAAAGTGGGCAGTAAAACAGGTCAGGGCGATTTTTTTCTTGCATATTATGTAAATTACCTATGTCAACGTTCTGCACTCTTCCTGTTAGGTATGATTTAAACCATTTGTACTCTGTACCATTCCTACCACAATAGTTTGTCTAGCAAGAATTGCATGATTTACACGATCAAAAGCCTTGGAGAGATCACAAAAAATCTTAATGGGTGATGAAGGGGGTTACTGGTTATTGTCTCACAAATACCCCCTGCACTTCACACTTTTTGTCGTGAGGTATAAATGTTAACGTGGAAGATGACGTAGGTGTCCATGATATTGTTGTGTGAAAGTGTATGTAATACCTTTTGGCAGTCGTTAGGAAGCGGGATCAGGGTGTAGGAGTATCGGCTGGAGGCGTGGTCTCGCTTTACCTGCGGCGACTACCTGAAAGACGCAGGGCCGCGCCTGGGGGCCGACGGCGTTGCTGGCCCAGCAGAGCAGCGTGCCGTAGTCGAGCTCGGAGCGCACGGCGTAGCGCAGCAGCGAGGCGCTGCCGTTGCTGGAGTAGCGCGCCGCGGGCACCTCGGCCGTCTCGCCGGAGCTGTTGAACTGCCAGCGGAAGGCGGCCGCCGGCGGGTCGCTGGCCACGCGGCACCACACCTCCAGCGTCTCCTGCCGCGACGCGCCCACCACCGACTCGCCCTCCTCCTCGCAGTACGGCGCGTCTGCAACAACACGTGAGGGGGCTAACATGGAGCCGTTTCTTTCGCATATCAATATATTAGCTGTTAAAGAAGTTTTCTTGGTTGGAGAACTGTGTGTGAGAGAGAGAGACAGTAGATGAGCTTGTATCCGTGGGAAAGCTCCGCCCCTATTGCAAGTTGACATCTGATTGACTCCCGCCTATACTAGTTGTCCGCCAAAACTTTAAGCTTCTTTTATTAATATTTTATTTAACTTTCCTATGTCTATTAAAAATCATCTGTATACTTTCTGTAATGCTTTTGTCCTAAGCTATATTCCGGTTATTTCAAAGATTTAATTATTTGTATATTTTGTAATAAGTTGAACAATGTTAGTCTAGAAGTTTCGCTTGGCGCCAAAACGGTGGCTTGTGGCGCGCTGCGAGAGGCGGCGGCAGTCAGTCGAGCGCCGACCGCGATACCTTGCACATTCATGTTAGTTCAGTGCGGGCCAGGGACAGTTTATACGTTATGTATCGTTTATATTTGTAACATTACTCAGTCTGTATATTTGTGCTTGGATATACACTCGCATTTCTTCAATAAAAACAAGCACTGGCATCCTACAAAAGCTAAAGTAATTCGTACTGCAGTACTTCCTAGCCACATCTCAACACCTCTTTAAGCATCACTTCAGGTACAACGGATGCTCGAACTGTGTGCTCCACCTGCGCAATGGGACATCAACTACGACAGAAGACACAAGGTTAGTAAAAGAGTGAATTCAGACATGCACTGAAGTTGCATGTCGACACGGCACCTCGCGTGCAGTGCTGCCCCGTTTACAAACCAGGGCACTGGCTCGAATTGTGATGGTAACATCGCCAAGGAAAGGCGTGAAAGAGGGGAGGTGTTTAGGAACTTTGTCAACTATGCACTGACCTGTCCCTCCCTGTCTTTTTTAAAAAAGATGACCCGCCGTAACCAACATGCCTACTATGTGTCCTGAAGTATCAGGCTGAAAGACTTAGCCACACCTGCATCCGCGTTGTAATATTGCGTTTTCTTTCTTCCGATCAGGCGTTGCAGTAGTAGTTACTGTTCATAGCCTCTATTAAAGTTAACTAACGTTACTATATTACAGGAAAATAATTTGGTGGATCTGAAACATTTAGGTAACTTTATAGATAACTCAAAAAGGAGGCGGAACCTGACTTTAAAGTTTAGGAGCAGTAGTAATTTGGAATGAAAGCAACACCTGAGCACAATATTACATAAAGAGACTAGTAGATTCCGCGGTGGCCTTTCTTATCATGATGATTATGTTCAGTTGACTGGATGTAGCAGATGAAGCTGTAAAAACTTTTGCTGCATTGTGTAAAATGATGCTTGGTTGGCATGGAGCAAATTGTACTAACTCAATGACCGTAAAGAAAAAAATTATCTTTTTTGACGAAAGAATGTTTAGATCGATCGGATTTCGATTAATTCCGAAGATTTCTTTGTAGGCATTACTATCAAGTCGCGTTCACAAAAGTTACATTTAATAACATCTAATAGTTTCTAGTAAATTATAGATACAAGTCAAACAATGGCTCCAAGCATCATATTACATAATTAAGATCATTGGTGGAAAAATGGAATCACTTCATGAATTGTTAAAAGTGGGTCATTTGAAATAAGTAAAAGATTTACACGTAATTAAATATATTTCCAGCATACTTAACAAGAAAAACGCTCTCACACACACGTGCAATTAATAATGGAGAAGTCCCTGACGTGCGACTGTTCTCAATGAGGTAGGAAAGATGAAAGACGGAGTTCACAACCGCGTTCTGGGCAGTTTGTAAAAGACAGATGAAAATCAGAAATATATGAAGAGAAAGCTGCTAGAGAAAGCTGTGGACAGTGATAAGCATCGTAAATAAATTATTTATTGAATTAAATTTTTTTAATGTAATACTACAGCATTTACATCTGAATCTAAACCAATATTCAGATCATCTACATTAGCATACACATTTACAACTCGACCTACATCTGGTTCTACATTTACATCAAAATATGCATTAAACTTACATATTTTTGACATAAACAGTCAGGTTATCTCTCTCGTTTTCAACGCGTGTAGTTAGAAAAAAAGTTTAACATTTATGATTTTACTTGAATATTCCAGCACATTTCAAAGCTAATGAACTGACTATCTAGAAATGCTTTATTTCATATACCGCGCTTCAAATCAATTTGACTCGACAATCAAATTTCAACAATAGCTTGCTAGTTGTGCCATGATTTGAAGTGGTGCACAGTGTTAGATTTTTTCTAACATGGGAGTCTTTACATAACAATTACTTCTCCTTTTGTTAAATACCCCTTTGCTTAAACTTTAGTCTGTAACTTTTTTTCTCCTGAAAGTATTCAGCATAAGTTACGCGTTTTATAAGCAAAGTAAGTATTCTTATTGGCTTTTATGAACCGAATGAAGTAGTTGTATATACAGAATTCGTGACATTGTTCGTCGGATATGAAAATATATAAAAATTTCAGGAAAGAAGTCATGTCAGAGGCACAGGTACTGATGGGACTAGATGAACCACTAGATGAGGGTATTCAAACAGAGGGTCTGTCACACTGATGAACTGTACGAGCATGAAAAGATCAAAATTGCAACAAATCAGTCAGACACCAAATCTGATACAGCTGTTTCTTAATATACAGATCGTGAACCCTTTCTTGGTAAGGATGGAATAACAAGATGGTTGAATCAGCATGCTCGTCCAGCAAAAATTGCCCATCGGAATATTTTAACACAGATTTCAGGTGTGAAGGGTGTTGCAAAAAATTCGAAACACTTTTGGAATACTGGATATTATTTTTTCCAGATACTGTAATTCGTCTAATGTGGAATACACGAACCAAGACAGCATCTTATTCACGGAGTGCACGAGACTGCCCACAGACAGATTTCGAATAATTATCTGCATTCTTTAGTGTTTTACATCTCACAGCGGTGAAAAAGGCACAGAATATCAATACTAACGAGATATAGGACACAGATAGGACTGAACTGGACTGTAATAAAAAAGTTTGTGAAATCTTTGCACGTTGAAATATTTTTAACTCTAGCAAATTACATGTTCCATACCATGTTTATACTAATTCATAATGCTTTGGTAATAATAAAGAAATGATTTATTGTATGAATGTGTCTTTGTGTAGTACAAAGAGATACATCCCCCTCCGTAGCTCAGCAGTAGCGTCGCTGACTACCATGCAGGAGGCCCGGGTTCGATTCCTGGCTGGGGACTTGGTGTTGTGTGTTGTCATCATCATTGGCACGTAAGTCGCCCACGTGGCGTCAAATAAAAAGACTTACACTAAGGCAGCTGAACAAACCCGGCCAGAAAGCCATATGCTCATTTCCACAAAGAGATAAGAAAGGTACGAGATATCATTGTTAGAAAAACTAATATGGAAGTTATTGCATAACAACGATATGAGTGACTGGGTTAAAAAAATGCAGATGTCATAGGTAACTCGAGGAGTTTAAAACATCTTTTTTTTTTCTTTTTTCCTAGACGTTTCGGCAGATCTAAGCTGCCATAATGAAATTGTAAAAGATGCATGCGTTCTTAACTGAAGGAGGCTAATTAGAAATTACCTTGAAATTGTTAACAGAACATGATTCGTATATATAGTTTATTTCATTGGAGTATTTGTAAATCAAAAGATAGTCATACGTGAGATATACATAAAGTTATTCCTTTTCCACAATCTCATTAAATTATTTCACAGAATTAGGAAACAATTATACAGTAAAATATGAATTAAAAACTATATTGTCATTTTATGAAAGAAGTATAAACTTGCAAAATTTGTTCAAAACATTTGTCTAGACACATTATGTGCATCAAACCAAATTAAGATATAAGTTTGATACACAGTTTTATAAAATGACAGTATTGTAATTCACATTTACTTAAAATTGTTCCCTAATTCTGCAAAATAATTTAATGAGATGGTTGTGAATCAAGAATTTTAACTGTGGCACATGTAAATGAAATAATAATATGTAAATATAGATTAACTGCATTACTGATATGTAAACAACCACATGCACACTTGTATTTTCTAAATTCATATCAGCTCAGTCGCCATTGTGTTATTAACTTAAACACCATGGGGGGACAACAGCAAAAATGTTTCATTATGTTACTATCACGTTTTTACTCTTCATATGCTGCTGTTCCGAGCATTTTCTTATTATGATGCAAGGCCTATAGTTGTCATCTTAGTCATGTTCTGTTTACAATATTCAAGGTATGTTCTACAGCTTTAATGTACTTAAAGTGTGATTATGATAAATATTATCCTCAGGAATGTATGCATTTTGTACAGATCTGATTATGGCTGCTGAGATCTTTTGAGACCAGAAAAAAGTAAAGATGTTTAAAGCGATCAATTTGTGCTTTTTGCATTTTTTTAAATGTTTACATTTAATTATACAATTTAGCCTCATTCTACAAATACATTTACATATATATCTACATCTACATATCCATATGTATTTGTATCTAAATGTACATCTATACCATTATTTACAACATTTATGTCTACATCGGTTTCAGGTACTGGAACTTACATACTGGGACACTCCAATAGCTACAGCCACCTCCCTCTGTGTCTGTCCAGCTTTAAACTTTCCTATGGCAACAGCTTTGGGTAAGTCACGTTATTGTTGAATTGCACTATCTGCTGACCACACTATCTAAACCTACTGCTTGTCTAACTCGTTTGATAGGGCAAGTACAAGACAACATCAATCCCCTCTGCAGCAACATTCTGTTATTAACACTATCTTAGTTGTCATGGTGTTGTTCACTCCGTAGAACCGACAGACAGACGTCCAGACATTTTAGATTATTCTGCCCTAACTGATATGACCAGTGCAGAAGTGCAAATGTTGTTGTTGTCTTCAGCCCGCAGACTGGTTTGATGCAGCTCTCCACGCTACCATGTCCTGTGCAAGTCTCTTCATCTGAGAATACGTTCGGTAACCTACATCCTTTTGAATCTGCTTACTGTATTCGTCCCTCGGTCTTCCTCTACGATTTTTACCCCACACGCTTCCTTCTAATGCTAAGTTGACAATTCCTTGATGTCTCAGAATGTGTCCAACTAGTCTATCCCTTCTCTTAGTATATGCCAGAAACTCCTTTTCTCCCCGATTAGGTTAAGCACCTCCTCATTAGTTACGTGATCTACCCATCTGATTTTCATCATTCATCTGTAGCACCACATTTCAAAAGCTTCTATAATCTTTTTATTTGAACTCCTTATCGTCCACGTTTCACTCCCAAACAATGCTACACTCCAGACAAATGCTTTCAGAAAGGACTTCCTAACATTTATATTAATATTGGATATTAACAAGTTTCGCTTCTTTAGAAACGCTATTCTTCCAAAACCCATTCTGCATTTTATATCATCTTTACTTCGGCCATCAGAAGTCATCTTGCTACCCAAATAACAAAATTCATCAAACCAAATTAAGGTATAAGATTGTATACAATTTTATAAAATGACAGTGTTAATTGTAACTCACATATACTTAAAATTGTTCCCTAATTCTAAAAAATAATTTAATGAGATGGTTGTGAATCAAGAATTTTAACTGTGGCGCATGTAAATAAAATAATAATATGTAGATATAGATTAACTGCAATACTGATATGTAAACAACCACATGCATTGTCTCATTACCTAATCTAATTCCTTCAGAATCGCCCGATTTTCTGACACTGCATTCCTTTAACTTCGTTTTAGTCTTGTTAATGTTCATCTTATATCTTCCTTTCAAGACATTGTCCATTCCATTCAATTGCTCTTCCAGATCTTTTGCAATCTCTGACAGAATTACTATGTCGTCGGCAAACCGCAATGTTTTGTTTCTTCTCCCTGCACTCTAAATGTCTCCTTCCATTTCTTCGTTGCCTGCTCAATGTACAGATTGAACAACATTGGGGAAAGGCTACAACCCTCTCTTACTCCCTTCCCAACCTCTGCGTCCCTTTCTCGCCCTTCGAGTCTAATAACCGCTGTCTGGTTTTTGTATAGGTTGAATATAACTCTTCGCTCCCTATATTTTATCCCTGATACCTTCAGAATTTGAGATAGTGTATTCCAGTCGACACTGTCAAAAGCTTTCTCCAAATCGACAAACGGTAAAAACGTAGGTTTCACTTTCCTTAGCCTATCTTCTAAGATAAGTCGTAATGTGAGTATTGCCTCCCGTGTTCCTATATTTCTCCTAAATCCAAACTGATCTTCCCCGAGGTTGGATTCCACATGTCTTTCCATTCGTCTGTAAATAATTAATGTTAGTATTTTGCTACCATGGCTTATTAAACTGATAGTTCCGTAATTTTCACACTTGTCTGCACTTGCTTTCTTTGGAATTGGAATTACGATATTCTTCTTGAAGTCGGAGGGTATTTCCCCTGTCTCATACATCTTTGCATACTAGGTGATACAATTTTTTTCACAACTGGCTCGCCTAACGATGATAGCAATTCAGAGGGAACATCATCTAATCCAGGTGTTTTATTTATACTCAAATCGTCTCTGTCAAATTCTTTTCGCAGTATCTTATCTCCTATCTCATCTTCCTCCACTTCGTCTTCCGTTTCTAGAATACTGCCTTCAGATTTATTTCCTTTGCATAGGCACTCTATATATACCTTGCACAGTTCAGCTTTCCCCTCTTTGCTTGATCCTGGTTTTCCGTCTGAGTTCTTGATATTCATACAGCTGCTTTTCTTGTCCTCAAATATCTCTTTTATTTTCCTGTAGGCGGTGTCTGTCTTTCCCCTATTTATACATTCTTCTGCGGTTCTGCATAAATCATTATTGTTTTACCTTAAAAGCGCGTCATTATGGGCAATATAAAAGTTGGAGCTGATATGGTTATACCAAAGTTTGGGTCTCGATGAGACCTTTCATTTGAGCTCTTGCTCGTTAATGTTGTTCATTTAGTTTAGCCTCTGGATTTTTGCAAGTGAATAAATATTATTTTTCTGAAAAACTTTTTTAATTTATTCCTTTAACTCTTTATTTGGAGCATAGGGCTGCAACAAGGGATCGCCATATTGTTCTGTCTTGTGCCAATAATTCCACTTCTTCCCACCCGACTCAAATCGTCTCTGTCAAATTCTTTTCGCAGTATTGTGAGGATATAGGGTTTTAGGTTAGTACCCTCTTTGGTACGTTTTGGCGGAACGATAGTTATCGTTGGTGTGCAGCGAGAGCTGCTGGCAACAATGCTTAGGTTTGAATGTTCTTTGTTTGTTGACTGGTGTGCGGCAGTCTCCCGCCGACCGCAGAGCGAGGCGGTAGCATGTCGGCAGTGAGTTCGTAACCTGCGTTTAGTGGTTGCTAAAGTTTTTGCCATTCCATCGTATCGCATACGGGTTGCAGTTGCATATTGAAATGTTTCAGTGTGGACTTGAAGACATTCATCGTAGTGGCACAGAGTTATGTAATCAGTGTATTTAAAGGGAAGAGTTTTTAACATTTGTCATTCCATAATAAAGGAAGTTAACAAAGGTTACTGTTATGGATCAACCTAGTAATTGTCCGCATCCCATACCGTCAAATCATTGGAACAATTATTAGATGATTAAGCATAAAATAGAACGTAACGGCAACTTCGCCCATCGAGGATTAGGTGGACGCAGCGGTGAGGTTACAGTATCATTATCTCTTATCTCATCTTCCTCCACTTCGTCTTCCATTTCTAGAATACTGCCTTCAAGTCTATTTCCTTTGTATAGGACCTCTATATATTCCTTCCACACTTCAGCTTTCCCCTCTTTGCTTAATACTGGTTTTCCGTCTGAGTTCTTGATATACTAGTGCAAATATTTCTACAGATCACTCAGTACAGTGTACTGAACAACATTACTTAGGTGTATGTTGTCATTTGGAGAGTTTTAAATACAGCTTTCAAAAGTCTTGTGTTTTCAAGTTAGGTACTAGCTCCAGGGGGCCTATATTGCTTGAGACCAGGGATAATGCTGTGCAGCAGGCATCACGGCAGTGGGACTGGAGGTGGCTCTGTGTAATGCACGTCGCTTGCTGACGCTCACATCTACATCTACATCTACACACATACTCCGCAATTCACCGTAAGGTGCATGGCGGAGGGTACACTGTACCACTACTAGGCATTTCCTTTCCTATTCCACTCCCAAATTGAACGAGGAAAAAAGGAATGCCTATATTCCTCCGTACGAGCCCTAATTTCTCTTATCTTGTCTTTGTGATCTTTACGCGAAATGTAAGTAGGCGGCAGCAAGATCGTGCTACACTCAGCTTCAAATTCCGACCCTCTAAATTTACTCAACAGAAATTCACGAAAAGAACGTCGTCTTTCTTCCAGCGATCCCCAATTGAGTTGCCGGAGCATTTTCGTAACATTCGCGCATTGGTCGAACCTACCGGTAACAAATCTAGCTGCTCGCCTCTGAACCGCCTCTATGTCTTCCTTTAAACTGATCTGCTGTGGGTCCCAAACACCTGAGCAATATTCAAGGCGTGGTCGTACAAGCGTTTTATACGCGGTCTCCTTTACAGGTGAAGTACACCTTCCCAAAATTCTCCCAATAAACCGAAGTCGGCTCTCTGCCTTACTCACAACTGTCCTTACATGCTCGTTCCATTTCATATCGCTCTGCAATGTTACGCCTAGATATTTGAACGACGCGACAGCATCAAGAAGCTCACTACTAATGCTGTATTCGAACATTATGGGATTGTTTTTTCTACTCATGCGCATCACCTAACATTTTTGTACATTGAGAGCTAGCTGCCAATCTTCGCACCAACTAGAAATTTTGTCTAAGTCATCCTGTATGCTATTACAGTCAGTTACAGACGACACCCTCCCATACACCACATCATCATTAGCAAACCGCCGCAAATTACAACTTACTCTGTCCATCAGATCATTTATATAGATAGAAAATAATAGCGGTCCTATCACACTCCTCTGGGGCACGCCTGACGATACACTCGTCTCTGATGAACACTCGCCGCCGAGAACAACGTACTGCGTTCTATTACTTAGGAAGTCTTCCAGCCAGTCACAAATCTATGAACCTATTCCATAAGCTCGTATCTTCGTTAGCAGTCTGCAGTGTGGCTCCGCGTCGAACGCCTTTTTGAAGTCGAGAAAAACACAGGACAGGCTACTCACACTTGACGCGGAAGTGCAGCTCCTGGGAGGCGGCGTGTCCCTGCGCGTTGTGGGCTGCGCAGACGTAGCGGCCCGCGCTCTGCCGACGCACCCTCTGCAGGGCGAGGCTCTGGTTGCTCACGATCACCCCGGACGACGGGTTGTGCTCCAGCGGAGAGCCCTGAACACACACAGCATCTAGGTTAATAACAGCCGACAACTGTCGGTAGGGGACTGTTCTTAAATGGTTAGAACGAAACACTTATTAAAGAAGAGTAGCGTAGTTCACATTTAAAGCAAAATTACTTTCCAGAATGATTCTGCCACTCTGCTGCGGCGTGTGCGCTGATATGAAACTTCCTGGCAGATTAAAATTGTGTGCCAGAACCGGGACTCGAACCTGGGACCTTCGCCTTTCGCGCACAAGCGCACTACCGACTGTGCTACCCGACACGACTCACAATGCCGCCTCACACCTTTACTTCCGCCAGTACCTCGCTTCCTACTTTCCAAACTTCACAGGAGCTCTCCTGCGAACCATGCAACACTAGCACTCCTGTAAGAAACGATATGGTGGAGACATGGCTTAGCCAGGAGTGCTGGTCTTGCATGGTTCGCAGGAGAGCTTCTGTGAAGTTTGGAAAGTAGGAGGCAAGGTACTGGCGGAAGTAAAGTTGTGAGGCGGCATCTGTCAATGCAGGTATTCAAATTCTTTTGTATTATTTTCCCCCTTTTCTGTCAATTGCTCGCTGAATATAGTTTTGAAGTATCTCAAGATCCTTCAGTTTATCCAGTTCCTATTTGCTTATACACCTACCTTTCTGCACTTTCTTCAGTTTCAGTATACAGTTAATAGCCAATACGATATGGTCAGAGTCTCCATATGCCCCAAGATAATGTGACGTTACAACGACGTGCAACAAACACCCATCTGGAGCGCAAAGCGCGGTAGTTTGACAGCGGAGAGCGTCGAAACTTGTGACGAGTGAACGAACAGGCAATCAGCCGATACGAGGAGGTGAGCCTCTCCCACTTCCCATCGGCGGTAGGAGAGCACGCGGAAAATACGCTGGCGGGCGTTAAGTCATGTCCAACTGTCATTCTTCCCGCCAAAAACGGCAGTGTCTTTATTTTTAGACACTGCGCTGACACTATTAGAGTTAGAGATTAGCACGTAGAAGCAAATGAAAGAGGAGAAGAGTGCGATTCAGATGATGTTTTGACATCATTTATATTAAACTTCCTGGTAGATTAAAATTGTGTGCCAGAACCGGGACTCGAACTTGGGACCTTTGCCTTTCGCGGGCAAGCGATCTACCGACTGAGCTGTCCCGACACGTCTCGCGAAGCCGCCTCCTACTTTCCAGACGATGAACTACGAGGCAAAGATCCCAGATTCGAGTCGCTTTTCCGGCACACAATTTTAATCTGCCAGGAAGTTTCATATCAGCGCACACTCCGCTGCAGAGTGGAAAAATTTCATTCTGGAAACATCCCTTAGGCTGTGGCTAAGCCATGTCTCCACCATATCCTTTCTTCCAGGAGTGCTGGTCTTGCATGGTTCGCAGGAGAGCTTCTGTGAAGTTTGGAAAGTAGAAGGCGAGGTACTGGTGGAAGTAAAGTTGTGAGGCGGCATCGTGAGTTGTGTCAGGATAGCACAGTCGGTAGTGCGCTTGCCCGCGAAAGGCAACGGTCCCAGGTTCGAGTCCCGATCCCGGCACACAATTTTAATCTGCCAGGAAGTTTCATATCAGCGCACACTCCGCTGTAGAGTGAAAGATTCATTCTGGAAACATCCCTTAGGCTGTGGCTAAGCCATATCTCCACCATATCCTTCCTTCCAGGAGTGCTAGTCTTGCATGGTTCGCAGGAGAGCTTCTGTGAAGTTTGGAAAGTAGAAGGCGAGGTACTGGCGGAAGTAAAGTTGTGAGGCGGTATCGTGAGTCGTGCCTGGATAGCACAGTCGGTAGTGCGCTTGCCCGCGAAAGGCAAAGGTCCCAGGTTCGAGACCCGGTTCCGCCACACAATTTTAATCTGCCAGGAAGTTTCATATCAGCGCACACTCCGCTGTAGAGTGAAAGATTCATTCTGGAAACATCCCTTAGGCTGTGGCTAAGCCATATCTCCACCATATCCTTCCTTCCAGGAGTGCTAGTCTTGCATGGTTCGCAGGAGAGCTTCTGTGAAGTTTGGAAAGTAGGAGGCGAGGTACTGGCGGAAGTAAAGTTGTGAGGCGGCATCGTGAGTCGTGTCAGGATAGCACAGTCGGTAGTGCGCTTGCCCGCGAAAGGCAACGGTCCCAGGTTCGAGTACCGGTCCCGGCACACAATTTTAATCTGCCAGGAAGTTTCATATCAGCGCACACTCCGCTGTAGAGTGAAAGATTCATTCTGGAAACATCCCTTAGGCTGTGGCTAAGCCATATCTCCACCATATCCTTCCTTCCAGGAGTGCTAGTCTTGCATGGTTCGCAGGAGAGCTTCTGTGAAGTTTGGAAAGTAGAAGGCGAGGTACTGGCGGAAGTAAAGTTGTGAGGCGGTATCGTGAGTCGTGCCTGGATAGCACAGTCGGTAGTGCGCTTGCCCGCGAAAGGCAAAGGTCCCAGGTTCGAGACCCGGTTCCGGCACACAATTTTAATCTGCCAGGAAGTTTCATATCAGCGCACACTCCGCTGTAGAGTGAAAGATTCATTCTGGAAACATCCCTTAGGCTGTGGCTAAGCCATATCTCCACCATATCCTTCCTTCCAGGAGTGCTAGTCTTGCATGGTTCGCAGGAGAGCTTCTGTGAAGTTTGGAAAGTAGAAGGCGAGGTACTGGCGGAAGTAAAGTTGTGAGGCGGCATCGTGAGTCGTGCCCGGATAGCACAGTCGGTCGTGCGCTTGCCCGCGAAAGGCAAAGGTCCCAGGTTCGAGACCCGGTTCCGGCACACAATTTTAATCTGCCAGGAAGTTTCATATCAGCGCACACTCCGCTGCAGAGTGAAAGATTCATTCTGGAAACATCCCTTAGGCTGTGGCTAAGCCACGCCTCTACCATATCCTTCCTTCCAGGAGTGCTAGTCTTGCATGGTTCGCAGGAGAGCTTCTGTGAAGTTTGGAAAGTAGGATGCGAGGTACTGAGGGAAGTAAAGTTGTGAGGCGGCATCGTGAGTCGTGTCAGGATAGCACAGTCGGTAGTGCGCTTGCCCGCGAAAGGCAAAGGTCCCAGGTTCGAGTCCCGGTTCCGGCACACAATTTTAATCTGCCAGGAAGTTTCATATCAGCGCACACTCCGCTGTAGAGTGAAAGATTCATTCTGGAAACATCCCTTAGGCTGTGGCTAAGCCATATCTCCACCATATCCTTCCTTCCAGGAGTGCTAGTCTTGCATGGTTCGCAGGAGAGCTTCTGTGAAGTTTGGAAAGTAGAAGGCGAGGTACTGGTGGAAGTAAAGTTGTGAGGCGGCATCGTGAGTCGTGCCTGGATAGCACAGTCGGTAGTGCGCTTGCCCGCGAAAGGCAAAGGTCCCAGGTTCGAGACCCGGTTCCGGCACACAATTTTAATCTGCCAGGAAGTTTCATATCAGCGCACACTCCGCTGTAGAGTGAAAGATTCATTTTGGAAATATCCCTTAGGCTGTGGCTAAGCCATATCTCCACCATATCCTTCCTTCCAGGAGTGCTAGTCTTGCATGGTTCGCAGGAGAGCTTCTGTGAAGTTTGGAAAGTAGAAGGCGAGGTACTGGCGGAAGTAAAGTTGTGAGGCGGCATCGTGAGTCGTGCCCGGATAGCACAGTCGGTCGTGCGCTTGCCCGCGAAAGGCAAAGGTCCCAGGTTCGAGACCCGGTTCCGGCACACAATTTTAATCTGCCAGGAAGTTTCATATCAGCGCACACTCCGCTGCAGAGTGAAAGATTCATTCTGGAAACATCCCTTAGGCTGTGGCTAAGCCACGCCTCTACCATATCCTTTCTTCCAGGAGTGCTAGTCTTGCATGGTTCGCAGGAGAGCTTCTGTGAAGTTTGGAAAGTAGGATGCGAGGTACTGGTGGAAGTAAAGTTGTGAGGTGGCATCGTGAGTCGTGTCGGGATAGCACAGTCGGTAGTGCGCTTGCCCGCGAAAGGCAAAGGTCCCAGGTTCGAGTCCCGGTTCCGGCACACAATTTTAATCTGCCAGGAAGTTTCATATCAGCGCACACTCCACTGCAGAGTGAAAGATTCATTCTGGAAACATCCCTTAGGCTGTGGCTAAGCCATGTCTCCACCATATCCTTTCTTCCAGGAGTGCTAGTCTTGCATGGTTCGCAGGAGAGCTTCTGTGAAGTTTGGAAAGTAGGATGCGAGGTACTGAGGGAAGTAAAGTTGTGAGGCGGCATCGTGAGTCGTGTCAGGATAGCACAGTCGGTAGTGCGCTTGCCCGCGATAGGCAACGGTCCCAGGTTCGAGTCCCGGTTCCGGCACACAATTTTAATCTGCCAGGAAGTTTCATATCAGCGCACACTCCGCTGCAGAGTGAATGATTCATTCTGGAAACATCCCTTAGGCTGTGGCAAAGCCACGCCTCTACCATATCCTTTCTTCCAGGAGTGATAGTCTTGCATGGTTCGCAGGAGAGCTTCTGTGAAGTTTGGAAAGTAGGAGGCGAGGTACTGGCGGAAGTAAAGTTGTGAGGCGGCATCGTGAGGCGTGTTGGGATAGCACAGTCGGTAGTGCGCTTGCCTGCGAAAGGCAAAGGTACCAGGTTCGAGTCCCGGTTCTGGCACACAATTTAATCTGCCAGGAAGTTTCAAAATTACTTTATTTCACTACTAGTTTCAGCAATACTTGTTGCCATTATGAAGTGACAGGCCTACATTAAAAACTACAGTGCACATGTGCAGCAAAAGACTCCTCGAATTCGTGGTTTACCAAATGGCCGACCAATAGCAAAGGGGGGGGGGGGGGTGAGATAACTGTTGGACATGTCGTACAATTTCTGCTGGCAACTTCAAATCAGCTGTCTTTCTAAACTTTATGTTGTAACAGAAACTGGCATACTTTGGCTTATGTCTATCTATGTCTCATGCTACGTTTACCGCCCACTAAATCCTTGGGCTACTGACTGGTTGTTCCACCTGTTGCAGTTCAGTGTCGTCAACCTGTACTTTATGCTATTGGCACGCTTCACCTAGGAATTGGGCAACTGAATTTTTCCTGTATATCGCATTTCCAGATAATGTATTTGGTGTTAGATTGTGTGTAATAGCTCATACGTTAAGGTTGAACACTAGTCTTTCTAAACTTTAAATTGTAGCAGAAACTGGGATACTTTGTCCTTATGTCTATCTCTGTCTCATGCTACGTTTACCACCCACAAAAAACCTTGGGCTACTGAATGGTTGTTTCACCTGTAGTTTATATAATAAATAACTCTACCTGTACGTGACTTTAGATTAGGTATAATAGTAAAATGTTAATTTATCAACAGCTAGCTATGATTAATAACTGTTAGTGTTCAGCGTCGTCAACCTGTACCTTTCACCTAACATCAAGAGAACCACCACTGAACATCTAACAACGGCTGATTTTAAGTTGCCAGCAGCAATTGTACAACATGTCCAACAGTTGTCTCACCCCCCCCCCTTTTTGCTGTTGGTCGGCCATTTGGTAAACCACGAATTCGAGAAGTCTTTTTCTGCACATGTGCACTGTAGTTTTTAATGTAAGCCTGTCAGTTGATAACGGCAACAAGTATTGCCGAAACTAGTAGTGAAATAAAGTAACATCTAGGTTATTTTCATTTAAACTGTTGCGAAGCAGTGAGACTATGGGTACGCACAACTCTAGCAAGTGCTGCAATCTACAGCCAGTCTGGCACTCACGCCCCAGCATTGATGTGCCCGGCTTGACTGGTGCACTGCACACAGTGCTATGGACATCGCGGTTGTTCACGTTGGAGGTTCGACTCCTCCCTTGGGCAAGTGTGTGTGTGTGTGTGTGTGTGTGTGTGTGTGTGTGTGTGTGTGTGTGTGTGTGTGTGTGTGTGTAGGTGTGTGTTGTTGATATTTGTTTTTTCTTAGTGCACATTATTTTTTTGTAAATTGTAAGTCTAGGGATTATGGTCAAATAGGTTTACAATCAATATGAGTACTAAATCTTTCGCGACGTGGTTCTTGCCTAAAATACTCTCGGTGTTCTTGCAGGCTTGTATCTGAATGCCCGTAGCTTTCATCATCCCACTCAGAAGAAAGCTATGCTGAACACCTTGGTACACAGAGCAAGGATTATTTCAGACGAAAACCACCTCGAACCTGAGATCAACCACCTGAAGAAGGTCTCCAGAAAGAATGGATATTCCTTCCGTGATATTAGGTCCACACTGTCAAGGAAATCTAGACAGGATGCCATTTCAACAAATCAAGAGAACCAACACATCGCGCGGCTTCCATTCTGCGGTGCAACAAGCGATGAAATCGGAAGAGTCCTAAATAGGCAGTGGATCCCACCTGCCTTTCGTCCTCCCAAGAAGATGAAACATATGATGCCACCCGTCAAAGACAACCTTGGTCTGAGAGTGCCGGGAATATACAGCATTCCGTGCGAGTGTGGCAAAAATTACGTGGGGCAGTCAATGAGAACTGTTTCTGAACGTTGCGTCGAAAATTAGCGTTATCTGAAATACAGGCATTTACAAAAATCTGCGCTGGTTGAGCACAGCCTGTTAAATAAACATCGGATTTTGTTTGAAGAAACGAGAGTACTGGCTCACCCTTCCAACTACTGGGATTCTGTCATCAGGGAGGCGATTGAAATCAGAGTATGCGATAATAATATCAATAGAGACTCCGGATATGCACTCAGCAATGCATGGAAGCGAGCACTGGAGAAGGAGAAGGAACAGAGGTTGGCTCCCAGAACCTTTAGTACTTCCTGCAGATTACCGCCTGCTGCGAGAGATGGCGCTGCTAACAACGCCGAATAGAGTGCGCTAGAAAATTCTAGGTGGTTAGATGGCACCAACCAAGTACGCGCCATTACCGCTGTGACGTAAGCTAGCCAATGAGAAGCCGTCACCTGGTTACATAAGCGGAAGCCTCCAGTTCACGGCAGTACATCCGCTCCCTCCCGGCCAACAAGAACCTCTTCCTCCACACTCTTTCCCAACACCTCATAGACGCCTTCCTACGCAACGAGACCTTCCATCAACACCAATCCTTCCCTTCTCCACAACACCAATGGCCCCCCACCCGTGGCCCGGGGCGGAGTGGCGATAGGCCATCTCCGTCACCACCCTGTCCGGCTCCACCCCCTCCTCAATGACCCCACTGAACACCTGATCCTCAGCCTCTTTCTTCCCTCCCTCACCCTTGCCACCATTTACATTCGCCCCACCTCTCCTATCCCACACGATTTCCTCTCCCATGTCGACCGCACCTTCCCGACCTATGTCATTGCCGCTGACCTCAACCTTCATTCCCGTCAACCCGCTGAACTCCGGCGGTGGCGTCAGTTCGTCACCACCTTGCTCCGGGGCGACGTCCTTCCCCTTCCTCGCCCAACCCGCCCCGAAAGCAACACCACACCCGATGCCATTCTGGCATCTCCCAACCTCCTGGGGCGCATCATGGCGGACGTCCTAGACCTAATAGGCAGTGACCACGCCCCTGTCCTACTTACCTTTGACCACTGCCCCCACCCTGCCTGCGCTCCTCGTCCTATGCCCCTTCCCAAACTTGTCCACGATTATTCCCGTGCCGACTGGGATGCCTACCGTCGCTCCATAGACACCTCGGTCGCAAGCCACCCACTCCCCCTCCATTCTCCCGCCAATATTGACCATGCCTCCTCCTTCCTCCAGCAGACCGTTGCTGACGCGGTCCATGCCCACGTCCCCACCTGGGCGATCTATCCTCACCGTCCTACCCTTCCTCCACAGGCTGTCCATCTCCTCCGCGAATCCCACCGCCTGTACTGCTCTTCTCCGGACCCGTGACCAGGATATTCTGCAACGCCACCGACACAACGCCAAAGACACATCAGAAACCTCTTGTCCATGAAGAAACGCCGGGACTGGCGCCAGGCATGCACCTGCCTTAATTCTCCCCTCCCGGTCTACTCCTCCAAGTACTGGCACGCCTTCCGCCGCCTTACTGGCAGTCACTCCTCCCCCCACTACCCACTCCTCCATGATGACCGTCCTTTTCCCGACAATGCCAGTAAGGCAGAACACTTTGCCTCCTACCTTTCAGACGTCTTTTCCATTCCTGATGATCCCCTCTTTGACTACTCTCTCTTCCCAGACGTCCATGAGCGCACCATTACCTCCTCTCCTCTGCTTGCCCCTGGCTTCCAGTACTTGGATCACATTCCTCCCTCAGAATTGAACACTCCTATTACTGCCCATGACATAATCGACACTCTTCGCACAAAACGGAACACCGCCCCTGGTCACGACCGGCTGACCTACCGCCACCTCCGCGCATGCCCCCTCTCATTTCATGAAGTCCTTGCCAACCTCTACAATGTCATTCTTTTCACTGGCTTCTACCCCAACCTGTGGAAGACTTCCCGTATTCTCAAGTTCCTCAAACCCGACAAGCCCCCATCCCAGACCTCATCCTACCGACCCATCACTCCGTGTTCAGCAAGGTCCTGGAAACCATCCATCGAATCCACCAGCCCCTCCACCACCACCAGTTTCTCCCCCTCTCCCAATGTGGCTTCTGACTCCCCTTCTCTGCTGACGACCAGCTCCTTCGCCTGACTCATCTTTCTCTGTCCAACTCAATTCCCGTCGCTCCGCAATTTTTGTATCCCTCGACATCCAAAAAGCCTACGACCGCATGGCATTCCGGTCTCCTCTTCGAGATCCAGTTCTACGCCCTTCCCATTAATTACGTCCGCCTCATCGCTTCCTTCCTTACCCGCCGCCCCTCCTATGTCACTGTCTGCAACTCCGACTCCCGTATGTTCTACCCCTCCGCTGGAGTGCCCCAGGGCCCCCTCCTCTATCTCCTCTACTCTGCCGACATGCCTCAACCCAAACCTCCCGTCTACCTCCTTCAACCTTTAACTAACGTGGTGCGGTCTATCTGACCGCGCGCTTTCATCAACAATTGCGATTTAGCCAGTTCCCTACCCATTATTGCGCCCGTCGGCTCAGTAGCTTCGAGTTTAGTTGTGAGTGGACCGGCAAAGCGTGTGGTGTTGTTCCAGAGCTTCTATAACGTGAGTGACGTCCGTTTGAAAATAGGTCGCGGTCATTTTGACCGCACTACGTTGTTTGTGTAATTTTTTCTGCTGTGACTTTCCTTACATATTCTCGATATCTTCCATTTCACAGCTTTTGAAATATGGAGGAACCAAGTACTTCTACAGGTAAAGGATCTGCTGCAACCAACAGACAGTGTGTGAACACTTTAGACCGTAACTTTGAGGAAACTGTGAGCAGATGGTTGGAAGAGTCAGATGATAGTGACTGTGACGATAATCCTGAAGAAACTGAACCAATTGTGAGTGATCATGACACATTGTCAGAACAAAGTGCAACAGAAAATTACTCTGACGAAAGTAGTGAAAGTAGTGATCCATCTGACGACCAACAGAGAAGCAATTACGTCTATGGCAAGAATCAGTACAAATGGGCCAAAGCTCCGCCAACCCGAGCTGTTAGAACTCCTCGCCATAACATCATCATGAAATTTCCATCCACCACGTTGACTACAGGAGCTCCAAAAGACCCATTTTCATTATGGCATCTCTATTTTGATGACGAAGTTCTCGATCACATCTTACTGTGGACAAATGCTAAAATAGATTGCGTCAGGCAGAAGTACTCTGACAAAAGCAAAGCTGAACTTCAGAACCTGGATTTGGATGAACTTTTGGCGTTTTTAGGACTTCTGATATATTCTTCTGTCTTTAAATCCAATCACGAAAATGTAAATTATATATTTGAAACTTATGGTTCAGGTCGGGAAATTTTCAAATGTGTCATGTCTAGGAACCGTTTCCTAATGTTGTTGAACTGCTTACGGTTTGATGACTTTCGAACCAGAAAAGAGAGGCTCAAAGTTGACAAAATGGCAGCAGCCTCTTTTCTCTTCAGAAAAATTGTAGAAAATTCCCTAAAATATTTCAATTTAGGCACATGTGCTACTGTAGATGAGCAACTAGTTTCCTTCCGTGGTAAATGCTCATTTGTGGTCTACATGCCAAAGAAGCCTGGTAAATACGGTTTAAAAATAATGTCCTTGTGTGATGCAAGGACCAGTTACTTCTATAATGGGTATGTGTACACTGGAAAAGGCTCTGATGGTGATACTATGCCGGAAAATGATAAGAAAATGATGATACCAACGCAGTCTGTTGCGATTGTGTAAACCAATCTATGGCAGTAATCGCAACATTACTGCTGACAATTGGTTCAGTTCAATACAAGCTGTAGAAGAGTTAATGAAAAGAGGATTGACTTTTGTTGGAACTCTAAAAAAGAATAAGAGAGAGATTCCGCAAGCCTTCCAACCAAATAAGAATAGGCCAGTTGGTTCGTCTTTATACGGTTTTACGAAGGACACCACTCTGTTGTCGCATGTGCCAAAGACAAACAAAGCGGTTCTTCTTGTCTCTTCCATGCATCATAGCCCTGCTGAGGATTTGACTTCTCAGAAACCAGAAATTATATCATACTACAACGCCACTAAAGGAGGCGTCGATGAACTCGACAAAAAGTGCTCCATATACTCCTGCAGTCGGAGAACTCGACGTTGGCCAATGTGTTTATTCTACCGTTTACTGGACATCAGCACAGTAAATGCATATGTTCTTCAGAAGAGTGGATCAGATGAAGCTCCTGTCGACAGAGGCATCTCCCTGAAACAGCTGGCCCGTAGTCTTGTGCTGAAACATATGCAAAAGCGAGCTCAGAACCCACGACTTCCGCAGGAGTTACGACTAACGACCCGCCGGATTTTAGGCCCTGATTCTCCAACAGAAGAAGCAGTGGAAGCAGAATTAGGTCCTAAGAACAGGAAAACTTGCAGAATCTGCCCAGCCAGCAAAAAAAGGAAGACTTCCCATGCTTGCTACGTCTGCAAGAGGCCCATATGCATGCAGTGCTGTTCCCAGGTCTGCAAGCACTGTTGTGAGAATTTGTGATTTGAACGTCTCTGATTTTTCATATGGTACTTCTTCAAGTTAAAAACTTAACATTTTTTTGTTTCATTAGTTCTTTAAGAAGAAATACAAAATATACCAATGTATGAATGTCATTATTAGCTAATGGAAAACGTATAAATGTATTAGTGTACAATATGTGCAGTAACCACTTCTGAATGCCTGTTCATCAGTAACTATTTGATGTTAATGTTCTGTTTTTTCATGTTTAATTACTTTGTATTAAAGACTCTTTCATATACAAAACAGAGAATTTCAGAGTTGTTCATATTGTTAACATTATACCCACCTATAAGTAAGGGGGTCAGATTGACCGCACCACGGTGTTAGTGTCCCATTTTTGCCACCACGTTAGTTAAAGGTCAATATGCTGATAACACCGCCTTCCTGGCCCTCGCCCTCTCCCTTGCCCGTTCCCAGGTTTTGCTCCAGTCCCACCTCATCGAGTTCGCCTCATGGTGTAACTGGTGGCTCCTATCCGTAAATCCAGAAAAATCCTAGGCAATAGTCATACGTCGTACCACCCGCTCCTTCCGTCTCCACGATTTCTATCTTACCCTCTACAACCGCCCAATCCGTCACACCCCCACCCTAAAATACCTTGGCCTTACCCTTGACCGCCAACTGTTCTGGACCCCATACCTCAAAGCCCTCCGTGAGAAAGCTCTGTCCCGCCTCAACCTCCTTAAACTCCTTACCGGCCGGTCGTGGGGCCTCAACCCTTCCACTGTCCTTCACACCTACAAATCAATCATGCGCCCCGCCCTTTGTTTCTTCCACCCCACCTGGATATCAGCCCCTCCTACTTTCTACAAATCCCTCCAGATCCTAGAACGCCACGCCCTCCACCTCGCATACCGTATCAGAATCCCTTCCCCCACGCGGATCCTCTATGACCTAATCCCCTTCCTTCCTCTCCTACAACACCTCGAACATCTCTGACTCCTTTACACAACCCGCCAAATCAAGTCCGAAAAACCCTCTGGTATACCCCATTCTCACCAATCCCGGGCCTCTGCCACACTTCCGCCAAACCATTCCTCCCTGCCTTCACCTACATACGCTCCGTATCCTCTCTCAGGGCAATTTCCGCACCCTTCCTCTACCGGATACCGAATTTCATAACATCAACACCCCTCCCCTCTTTCCTGTCCCTTCTCCTTCCCACCCGCTTGGCTACCCCTCTCCCATGCCCAGAGTCTAGTCAATCCTTCATTCCCCTCCTCTCTCTTCCCTCCCCTTCCCCCCTCCCCCGCGCTTCCCCAATCCCTGTCCTACCTCCCCCCCTCCATCCCCCTCCCCACCCCCCGCGGGGATGTCTCGACTTTTTAACAACGTGTACAGCGCCAGTGCATCCAGTGTCGTGTGTTTTTCATCAGTGCCTCCGTGATCAACGTCCCGAAGTTTTATTCTGTGCGCCGTCAACTATCTTCGTGTTTGTCCTTGTGTTTCCTGCAATGTACTTTTAAATAGTCGCCGTGGCCCACTGTTTTTACTGACTATGTTTGTTTTATTACTGCTCGTCTGTTTCTCGTTCTCCGATGTATGTTTGTCTCATTGTCCATTTATGTTTTAGTCCTTCAATAACTCAGTGTCTCAATTGTTTTTAAATTCCACAATTTTATTCCTCTCTTACATAAGGTTTTTACCTTTCTGTCATAATATGTATGTCGCATGGCTGAAGAGCAGCCACCGCAGCTGCTGCCAGCCTGCCAACTGTTCACACAGTTGGTTTAAAAATTACAATAAAGGAAAAAAAGTTCACGGCAGCCAGTTTTACCCCTGACGACGACTATGGAGGATACAGTCGAAAGCTTGTGCTCCTACACATATGTGACGTGGCAAGAACACCGAGAGCATTTTACGCAGGTTTACAATCATATTAACATTTATCGACTGGTGACATTAGAGAATGACTGATAATATAGAATGGTCTTCAGCAATGAAAGCAGATTATTCCTGCATGCAAGTGATGATGGTATGGGCGTACGATGTAGAGTTGGTGAGCACTGTCTCGTAGAGTGTATTCATCCATATGTCACATCCCTCGTTCACCTTTGATGTTTGTGGAGGGAATACTGACTAGAGTTCGGTACGGGCAGAATGTGTGACACCGGGTGTTTGGTGTACTACCAACAGGAGAGTGATGTGTTGTTCCAACAGGACATGCTCTCCCACACATTGCACGCAAAATTCAAAGCGATCTGCAAGATGTGCAGCAACTTTACTGTCCAGCAGGATTTCTGGACTCGACCCCAACTAAGTAAGCATAAGATATAATGGTACGACAACTGACAGGTGCGACTCTTTAACCCACTACTTCTGACGAACTGCATGAACACGTCGACCAAGTGTGGAATAATGTATGGCAAGTATTCACCATCTGTATTGTAGAATGGATGCCAGAATCAGTGTTTTCGTTTGTCAACTTTGTCACCTATGGAGGCGACACTGCATACTAATATGGGTGTTTCAATGTGGCTCGATACCTTATACCTGAGTATCGCTTGAGCTATTGATCTGTAAATACTATCATTTAATGTACTAGAATTGCATAATTTCAATAATAAATTTTAGTGAAATGGGTAACTCTAAAATGGTGGGCAGATTTTTATTTTACAATGTGTAAATTCTAACTAGTTTGGGAATATACCGAGTTACAGAATGTCGAATTGTTACTAAAAATTCAGGCTTCTAACTGTATCCAAAACGAATGTATACGGACGTAGAATGTGGTGTGTGATTTCGAGAAATGGATGCTACATTTGTGTTCTCAACTTCGTAACTTCAAGTGTAAATGATGTTATAATTTTCATTATTTGCCTAAGGACAATACACGAACAAAAAAACCAAAGATATTACTCTACAATCGATATTCAAGTTCCTATATGGAAAGTAGACGTTCTTGACAAGGTATGACGTCAACTGAAGAGAAAAAGCGGAATCGTCCTTGTACTAATACTAGACTAGGACTATTGCAACAATAACCAAAAATAATAATGTACACTTCAAAGATATTTGTATACACTTTTCCTTCCCTTCACGCCCCCTACCACCTACCATACGTTATATATTATAGCTATTATCCTACTTTATTCACGGTATAATACAGGAGGTGTCCTTACCCACGACACCATTTTCTAGGATGGCCTACGGCTGTGTGTCTGAGGAAGGACGTTATTAATATTCTATTGATGTTATAATTGTCCTTATTTGCCTAAAAACGATACATGAACGAAAAATCCAAAGATATTACTCTATAATCGATAGGGAAGTCCCTATATGAAAAGTAAACGTCCTTGACAAGATATGACGCCATGTAAAGAGAAATCGCGGAATCGTCCTAGGTGTAATACTAGACCAGTGCCCGGTTTCTGGAAAACTATAGTTACCGTGCCGTTAGCTACCGTCACGTTATAATTTAACATGCCAGATAACTTCCTTGGGTTTCCCGTAGCTGATTTTAACGACCGTTAGCTAACTATGAGGTAACTACGTCTTCTGTCGAAGCAAATAGTACGTCTCAACAGATAACAGATGGCACTACTAACGAAAATTGCAATTACTCGAATTTTATCGATTATTAATTGAAATCGAAGACACGTCTTAGTTTGTATAGCTGTTACGAGTTTTCTGTTTCCGTTTTCAAAGGCAATGAGCGACAAGCGAGGAAAAAAATTACTCTATTTGAGAAAAATCTTTTGACCGACTTGATTTAAGAAAGAAAGTAGTTATAGTAAATGAAAAGGCAGATGGTTTGACTATTTTGGAAAAACAAAACGCCTTGGAAGGTGTCACAAAACTGTACATTTCGTTAAATAGACAGGAGAGAAAACGGTAAGGCAACTAAGAGAGCTGCATTAAAAAAAAAAAAAAAAAAAAAAAGACAAACAGGACAAACAACAAGGAAGACAGGGTTAAAAATAAAATCATTCGTATTATTTCCGTTGTCAACATATATTTTTATGAATTTAAGTTTTCTTCTTCCGATTGTTGTGTGACTATGACATTACTTTTCACAACACAGACTTGTCAATTTACGTCCACCCATCCACATAACCCGGCCCCAAGTTGCAATAATAATTAAAAAAACACTAATCACTTGAAACATTGACTGATCGTAATGGCAATTGCATGGCAGAACACTATTGCAAAAGGAAGTATCTTTTTGCTTAATTGAAAGTTTTATTATGAGAGCTTGGCTTTATAATTTAGATGCGGTAAAATTTTACATCCAGATCGGCGATCGCGAGAGATAACGTTGGCCATTGTTGCTCAGTGTCGAGATGTTGCTTGACCAATCGCGAGGGAGATGCAGCTAATGCAAACGTCACGCGTTGTCAACATTATACCTCGCGACCGCCGAGCGTGATGTAAAATTTAACCCCGAGTGTTGTTTCCGCGTTTTTCCCCGTTTGGCCCCGGAAATGTCATTGGTCACTATTTTTTTTTTATTATTATTATTCTGAAACGCGTATGAAATTCGCTCTCATTACACAGATCAAATGGTTGTCATCTAACACGAAAAACGCGTCGTGGTGTTTCAACAGTGCCGAGTAGAGCTAAGTTTTCTTCTTCTGAACAACTGTCCGAAGCATCAGAAGAAAAAGAAGGAGACGGCGGTGACGACGATGATGAAAGAATTTCCATTCTTCAGCTTCAAAAATTTTAAAATTGTATGAAAATTATACGGAACCCAGTCATAAAAACAAAAACAGTTGCGGTGGAGTAGCCGAGCGGTCTAAAGCGTCTCGCTGCGGAGCGCGCGGTTGCTCGCCGTGGAGGTTCGAGTCCTCCCTGGGGCATGGGTGTGTGTGTTTGTCCTTAGGTTAGTTTACCTAGGTTTAAGTAGTCTGTAAGCTACGGACTGATGACCACGCAGTTTGGTCCGATAGATTTACAAACATTTGAACATTTGAAAACAAAAACAAATTACTACTGTTAAGTAACTTATGGACTAGCGTTTGGAAGCCCACTAGCGCTATGTAGCGGATATAGTTAAAACTAAAGTTAACGTGTAGGTAACCCCGGGGGAACGCGCATTTATCTTTAACGGACAGGCAACTACGACTGTGACGGTAACTGTTGTTTCGGAAACCCATTTTGTACTTAACGTTCAGGTAACCCACAGGTAACTATAAAGGGACAGGTAACTACTGTTTCTGAAACTGGCCAAAGGACGATTGGAACAATAACCAAAGATAATAATGTACACGTCAAAGATATTTAATTGCTAATTGGAATGGTGAACGTTTTATTGAAAAATATTATGAATCGTTTCAGGCCAATAAGTTTTGGAGTTATCGACGGCCGCGGTGGCCGAGGAGAGTAAGACGCTCCAGTCACGGTCTGCACGGCCACTACGGTCGGGGGTTCGAATCCCCCCTCGGGCATGGATATTTAGTCTTAGTTAGTTCATAAGTAGTTTAGGGACTGATGACCCCGTAGTTAAGTCCCATAGACTATACAAACATTTGAACATTTTTTAGTTATCCAGTACCATGTCTGGTCGTGTACTCACGTCGTGCAGCCAGTAGAGCTTCGTCCAGGGCGGGTTGGCGGCCACGTCGCACTCGAAGTAGACGTCGTCGCCCTCCTTGACGTCGTCCGGGCTGAGCGTGGCGCCCAGACGCAGGCTCACCACCGGCGCGTCTGCAAAGCAACACGCGCAGCCGTCAACACGTCTCACTACACACGGCACAGGGTAGGGTCGATAGAGGAGACATAGCAGAGCCAAAGGACAGCAGCACGCTCCTTTGTAGGTTCTTTTAACAGACCCGAAAGCGTCACATTGACGATTATTGTAATTTATGTTCAACTTACATTTCACTTACACACGCATACACACATATACAGAGAGAGAGGGGGGGGGGGGGGGGAGAGAGAGAGAGAGAGAGAGAGAGGGAGGGAGAGAGATTACATACAGGGTGAGTCACCTAACATTACCGCTGGATATATTTCGTAAATCACATCAAATACTAACGAACCGATTCCACAGACCGAACGTGAGGAGAGGGGCTAGTGTAGTTGGTTAATACAAACCATAAAAAAAATGCAAGGAAGTATCTTTCTTAACACAAACCTACGTTTTTTTTTTAATGGAACCCCGTCAGTTTTGTTAGCACATCTGAACATATGAACAAATACGTAATCAGTGCCGTTTGTTGCATTGTGAAATGTTAATTACATCCGGAGATATTGTAACCTAAAGTTTACGCTTAAGTACCACTCCTCCGCTGTTCGATCGTGTGTATTGGAAAGCACCGATTTAAGTAGGGATACAAAGGGAGCGGTGATGTACCTTACAATTAAATGTCCCACTGGAAACGCGTCGACGTATGTGGTATCAGCATGATCGTGCACCTGCTCATTCCGCAATTAACACTAGACTGACCCTTGACAGGATGTTTGAC
Source organism: Locusta migratoria (assembly GCA_026315105.1). NCBI lineage: Eukaryota > Metazoa > Arthropoda > Insecta > Orthoptera > Acrididae > Locusta > Locusta migratoria. The sequence goes on from CM048744.1 coordinate 834,646,114, forward strand.
GGGTGTTTCATAGGACGTGGAGGACGCATAAATTGGCCAGCCCGTTCTCCTGATCTTACACCTCTGGACTTCTTTCTGTGGGGTACGTTAAAGGAGAATGTGTACCGTGATATGCCTACAACCCCAGAGGATACGAAACAACGTATTGTGGCAGCCTGCGGCGACATTACACCAGATGTACTGCGGCGTGTACGACATTCATTACGCCATATATTGCAATTGCGTGCAGCAAATGATGGCCACCACTTTGAACATCTATTGGCCTGACATGTCGGGACACACTCTATTCCACTCCGTAATTGAAAACGGAAACCACGTGTGTACGTGTACCTCACCCCTCATGGTAATGTACATGTGCGTCAGTGAAAGAGTCCAATAAAGGTGTTAGCATGTGGACGTAATATGCTGATCTAGTCTCTTCTGTACCTAAGGTACATCACCGTTCCCTTTGGATCCCTACTTAATTCGGTGCTCTTCCATATACACGATCGAACAGGGGAGGAGTGGTACTCAAGCGTGAACTATAGGTTACAATATCTCCGGATGTAATTAACATTTTACCTTGCAACAAACGGCACTGATGACGTATTTGTTTATATGTTCAGATGTGCTAACAAAACTAACGGGGCTCCATTAAAAAAAACGTAGGTTTGTATTAAAAAAACATACTTCCGTGCATTTTTTATGGTTTGTATTAACAAATTACACTAGCCCCTCGACTCACGTTCGGTCTGTGGAATCGGTTCGTCAGTATTTGATGTGGTTTACGAAATATATCCGGCGGTAATGTTAGGTGACTCACCCTGTATATATATATATATAGTGATGTCCTGTATGATTCAACATTTTCAGAATTTCATCAGACAAAAGAAATGTGTTCTTCATATATTCCTTATGAGATAGAATTGTAGAGGTCCTGAAACGCAGTGGCTCTGCTAACAGTTACCCCAATACTCAGACTTTTCTGTGATATAAAATGTATAGAAGTGATGAAGAAATTCAATTAGTATAGAACTCATTAATTACATGAGTACACACTCAACTTCTACTTTAACATTAAAAGGGGTTTTTATTAACCCTTATTACAACTTCAGTAAGACTATCATCTGGTTTACGCTTAAACATCCAGATGCAATTACAAATATCTATTATTGAGACCGTACTTCGAATATGTTATGTATGCAAGACATCACTCGTAACTAATTACAAAACAAACACCCAATAACTTGACTGACTTTACTTTCTCCCCTGTTTACTCCAAGCCTCCACAGAGTTCATTATACCACACAACACCTTCTGGTTGTACGTCTTTGACAAGTAGGAAGTTCCTGTCTTGGCATTCACCTGAGAAAGAAATATCCCAGGACACCAATAGTCCAAAAATAAACCTCCATAAATTCCCAAAACTGATCCACTTGATCATCTTACCTAGTTAGGGAAAGCGGGAAAGCATGTAGTGCTTTAGACTCACTCACTCACACACACACACATATATATATATTAATCACACAAACCACTCCCATGAACCACAGACATTGCCGAGGTGGGGTGGCTTGCGTGTCTCAACGATACAGATAGCCGTACCGTAGGTGCAACCACAGCGGAGGGGTATCTGTGGAGAGGCCAGACAAACGTGTGGTTCCTGAAGAGGGGCAGCAGCCTTTTCAGTAGTTACAGGGGCAACAGTCTGGATGATTGACTGAGCTGGCCTTGTAACATCAGCTAATGTGGCTTTGCCACACAGCTACTGCGAACGGCTGAAAGCAAGGGGAAACTACAGCCGTTATTTTTCCCGAGGACATGCAGCTCTCCTGTATGAACATATGATGATGGCATCCTCTCGGGTAAAATATTCCGGAGGTAAAATAGTCCCCCATTCGGATCTCCGGGCGGGGACTACTCAGGAGGATGCGATCATCAGGAAAGACATTACTGGCATTCTACGGATCGGAGCGTGGAATGTTAGATCCCTTAATCGAGTAGGAAAATTAGAAAATTTAAAAAGGGAAATGGATAGGTTGAAGTTAGATATAGTGGGGATTAGTGAAGTTCGGTGGCAGGATGAACAGGATTTCTGGTCAGGTGACTACAGGATTATAAATACAAAATCAGTTGGGGGTATCACAGGAGTAGGACTGATAATGAATAAGAAAATAGGAATGCGGGTAAGGTACTATGACCAGCACAGCGATCGCATTATCATTGTCAAGATAGATACGAAGCCAACACCGACAACAGTAGTACAGGTTTATATGCCAACTAGCTCTGCCGATGATGAGGAGATCGAAGAAATATATGAGGAGCTAAAGGCAATTATTCAGACAATTAAGGGAGAGGAAAACTTAATTGTTATGGGAGACTGGAATTCGGTAGTAGGACAAGGAAGGGAAGGGAAGATAGTGGGTGAATATGGTCTGGGCAAAAGGAATGAAAGAGGAAGCCGCCTGGTAGAATTTTGCACGGAACATAATTTAGTTATAACAAACACCTGGTTTAAGAATCACAAAAGAAGGTTGTATACGTGGAAGAGACCAGGAGACACCGGGAGATACCAGATAGATTTTATAATGGTAAGACATAGATTTCGGAACCAGGTTTTGAAGTGTAGGACATACCCAGGGGCAGACATAGACTCTGACCATAACTTGTTGGTTATGAACTGTAGGCTGAAACTGAAGAAACTACAGAAAGGTAAGAAAATAAGGCGATGGGACCTAGATAAATTGAAGGAACCTGAAGTTCTTAAGAATTTCAGAGGGAGCTTCAGGCAACAATTGACAGAAACAGGGGAAAATAAAACAGTTGAGGAGGAATGGGTAAAATTGAGAGATGAAATAGTGAAGGCAGCAGAGGACAAAATAGGTAGGAAGGCAAGACCTACAAAAAATCCTTGGATATCACAGGAGATACTAAATTTAATCGATGAAAGGAGAAAGTATAAAAATGCAGTAAATGAAACAGGCAAAATGGAGTACAGACGACTAAGAAATGAGATTGACAGGAAGTGCAAAATGGCTAAGCAGGAATGGCTAGAAGGCAAATGCAAGGATGTAGAAGAATGTATAAATAGGGGAAAAATAGATACAGCCTACAGAAAAATAAAAGAAACATTTGGAGATAAGAAAAACAGCTCTATGAATATCAAGGACACTGATGGAAAACCAGTTCTCAGCAAAGAAGGGAAAGCTGAAAGGTGGAAAGAGTATATAGAGGGGCTCTACAAAGGAAATGAACTTCGAGACACTATTGTAGGAAGGGAAGAGAACGTAGATGATGATGATGATGAAATAGGAGATACTATACTGAGAGATGAATTTGACAGAGCACTGAAAGACCTAAGTCGAAACAAGGCCCCTGGGGTAGATGATATCCCGTCAGAGCTACTGAAGTCTCTGGGAGAACCAGCCATGACAAAATTGTTTCACATTGTGTGTAAGATGTATGAGACAGGTGAAGTACCCTCAGACTTTAAGAAAAATGTTATAATCCCCATTCCAAAGAAAGCGGGTGCAGACAGGTGTGAAAACTACAGAACCATCAGTTTGATAAGTCATGGTTGCAAAATATTAACACGAATTATATACAGAAGGATGGAAAAGCTGGTAGAAGCCGACCTCGGGGAAGATCAGTTTGGGTTCAGGAAAAATGTAGGAACACGGGAGGCAATACTCACTTTACGGCTTATCCTAGAAGATAGATTAAGAAAAGGCAAACCTACATTTCTAGCTTTTGTAGATTTGGAGAAGGCTTTTGACAATGTTGATTGGAATAAACTCTTTCAAGTTCTGAAGCAAGCAGGAGTAAAATATAGGGAGCGTAAGGTTATTTACAACTTGTACAAAAACCAGACAGCGGTTGTCAGAGTTGAAGGGCATGAAAGGGATGCAGTGGTTGGAAAGGGAGTAAGACAGGGTTGTAGCCTTTCCCCAATGTTGTTCAATTTGTACATTGAGCAAGCTATAAAGGAAAGCAAGGAGAAATTTGGAGAAGGAATTAAAGTTCAGGGTGAAGAATTAAAAACATTGCGTTTTGCCGACGACATAGTGATTCTGTCAGATACAGCAAAGGACCTGGAAGAGCAATTGAACGGAATGGACAGTGTGCTGAAAGGTGCATATAAGATGAACATTAACAAGAGTAAAACTAGGGTAATGGAGTGCAGTGTAAGAAAATCAGGTGATGCTGAAGGAATTAGATTAGGTAACGAAACAATAAAGGAGGTAGATGAGTTTTGTTACTTGGGCAGTAAAATAACAAATGATGGTCGCAGTACAGATGATATAAAATGCAGAATGGCAATGGGTAGAAAGGCGTTTTTGAAAAAGAGAAATTTGTTAACATCGAATATTGATTTAAGCCTAAGGAAGTCCTTTCTGAAGGCATTTGTATGGAGTGTTGCCTTGTATGGGAGTGAAACATGGACGATAAGCAGTGTGGACAGAAAGAGGATAGAGGCTTTTGAAATGTGGTGCTACAGAAGAATGCTGAAGATTAGGTGGGTGGATCGCGTAACTAATGAGGAGGTACTGAACCGAATTGGGGAGAAAAGAAATTTCTGGCATACCTTGACTAAAAGAAGGGATAGATTGGTAGGACACATTCTTAGACATCAAGGAATTGTGAATTTAGCGTTGGAGGGAAGTGTGTGGGGTAAAAATCGCAGAGGGAGACCAAGAGACGCGTATAGTAAGCAGATTCAAGTGGATGTGGGTTGTCGTTCTTATGAGGAGATGAAAAGGCTTGCTCAGGATAGAGTAGGGTGGAGAGCTGCATCAAACCAGTCTCCGGACTGAAGACCATAACAACAACAATCACACAAAATTAAGTAGTACAACACGTAAACATAATAAAAAGAAATTAAATATTTCCATATAAAACAGTTTTGTACAGTAAGTGCAGATGAAAAACTGTCAAGAAGGCCCTACACGAAAGGGGGTAAGAAAGATATTCAAATGTTTTAATATGTAATTTTACAACTAAAAGTAAAGAAAAAGCTTCATCTAAAAATAAGTTACAAATGTTTAGTTACGGAGTTAAGGCTAATAAAAGATTTTGCCTGAAATATAGGAACATCGCTACTATGAAGCCACCGTAAAACTGTGCGAGGTTACATTTAAGCGCGATTTCCATTTATTTTGTGATTATTGATCTGTTGAATCTAATAAAATATGTTCCAGATGTGTTTTGCAAGATAATGGTAATAAACTAGAAATGTATGAATGCCGTTAATACGTTCTTTCATTGTACAATACAGAAAAATAACTCGTTTCAACGCAGGGAAAGGACTGAATGCTCCACTAACAGCTGCCAACATTCTAAATGGAAAGAAAGGCAATGGACTTGTAAAATCTTTGGAAATTACTAGTATAATCTCTGGCGTCATTGCCAAACCACACCCCCTTAGTTAGTTTCTACCCGGCGACGTGGCAGCACACCATGATTAAATCTGTAAACATGAGCTTAGCTTGTGTTTTCAAGTACCAACGTTCTTCTTAAAGTAATTGAACATAGGTTTTGTTCTTTCCATATCATTATTGCGTCTGTTCCCGCTCTAATTCTTTTTAGTCGATGATTTGTACGGCTACGAATAAATCCAGAAATGCAGAAAAAGTTCAGATACCGCAAACCAATGTACGGTACAACACCGCGAAGAGTGCATTGTAAGCTTTGTTTACTGTTTATACCATCTGCTTAGCACAAAATGACCCCATGTCCCAGTCTGAGGCAGTCTTGCTAGAATTAAGAGGGGGTCCTGAGATATTAATGTGTTCAGTATGCTGTCTCTCTTGGTCAGCAGTCATTATAAGGCGCTTAATACAATCATCGAACATTCGCTTACAGATTTCCTCAGAAATGTCGGCGCACACGTTTTTAAACCTCGATCGCGATGTTTTATGTTACTTACTTTCTGCTATATTAGCAAGTCTTTTGCCTCTCCATTTTCTGCGATCCATGATATTTGTTACTTGGACAGAATAATAACGTATGAAGGTCGCAGTACAGAGGATATAAAATGTAGAATAGCAATGGCAAGAAAATCGTTTTGGGAAAAGAGACATTTGCTAACATCCAATATTACTTTAAGTGTAAGGACGTCTTTTCTGAAGACATTTGTGTGGAGTATTGCCTTGTACAGAAATGAAACATGAAAGATAAATAAATCGTTCAGATGGGAAGAGGATAGAAGCTTTTGACATGTGGTGCTGCAGAAGAATTCTGAATATTAGGTGGGTATATCGCGTTTCTAATGAAGAGGTACTGAACAGAATTGGGAAGAAGATGAATTCTGACATACCATGACTAAAATAATGGATCACTTGGTAGGAGAAATTCTTAGACATGGAAGAATCGTGAATTTAACATTACTGGAAACAGTGTGGGGTAAAAATCGCAGAGATGAATACAGTAAGCAGGTTCAAATTGATGTGGGTTGCCGTTCTTATGAGGAGATGAAGAGGCTTGCTCTGGACAGAGTGGGCTGCTGAGCTGCATGAAACCAGTCTGCATCCTAAAGACAACAACAGCAATTCAGATGTGTTCTACATTGACAGGAATAAAAATTGGTACACCCTCTTACTGCTTTCCAATTTGCCCAATATCTGTTGCTGAAACAGTGCATTTGCAGTATAAGAAAAAATTATTACATTTACAGGTCAGTAACTGACGCAGTAGTGAAGCACGAGTTCTTGGTTCATGACGGAACAGCCATACAACTATGCGGTGTCGCCTCCATGGGCGGCAATGCAGGTACTGATTCAGAAATCTATTCGATCATAGAAGGCGGCGAATACCGTCTTGGGGTACAGTGGATCTGTCGACGTTTTTCTGGGAATGGCGACCCAGATCACACCACATGACTTTTATCTCTGGAGCTTCTTATTAGCAAATCGTATTTGTAGAGAACTTGGATTAAGAAGAGCAGGGTGATCGAGATTTGCTGATATCGTGGTCTTCTAGCCACAGGGGAAAAAGAATTATAGGAGTTAGTGGACACCATTGAAGATCTTCTGTACGGTGCTGAAACATAGACTTTGAGGAAGGAAGACCGAGAAAGGCTGGAGGCTGTTGAGATGTGGACGTGGCGGAGGATGGAAAGAATACGTTGGATGGACAGAGTAAAAATTGAAGAGGTACTGAGAAGAGTGGGAGGGAAAAGACAGTTACTAGATTAATAAAGAGATGAAAAAGAAATTGGACTGGGCATGTATTAAGAAAGAATGACGGACTGATAAAAACAGTTTTAGAAGGTTATGTAGGAGGGAGAAGGAATCGAGGAAGGAGGAGATTTCAGATACTGGATGATTTGATGGAAGCTACAACAAGCAGCAGCCTTAAGAAGGACGCTTCCTTCTACGACTTTTAGTAAATTTTTAATAATGATTTTAAAAATGCTGGAGATTGCTTGAATAATCAAAATATGTTATCAGTAGATTTTTTATTTACAGTTCACAACATGTTTCGGGCGTAGCCAATCATCTGGTGATCGACATTACATAAATTTAGATTTGATGTATTCAAATTTGTCATATAAAATACATATTTGTATTCTTGTTTGTCAATACATAACAACAGTATTTTATATGACAAATTTGAATACATCAAATCTAAATTTATACAATATCGATCACTAGATGATGAGCTACGCCCGAAACATGGTGTGAACTAAAAATAAATAATCTACTGGTAACATCTTTTGATTATTCAAGCAATCTCCAGCATCTTTAAAATCATTATTAAAATTTAAAAAATTCCAATGAAGGTTGCATATCTCTACCAAGACTTTCAGTCTGAAATAAGCTTTATGACATTTAGTGTTTCGATACCTAATCTAATTCATTCAGTATAGCCCGATTTTCTTAGATACATTCCATAGCCCATGTTTTGATCTTGTTAATGTTCATCTTATACCCTCCTTTTAACACACTATCCATACCGTTCGATTGTTCTTCCAGAGCCTTTGCTATCTCTGGCAGGATTACAATGTCATTAGTAAAATGCAAAGTTTTTATTTCTTTACCGTCAACTTCAGTTCCTTCTCCAAATTTCTCCTTGCTTTTCTTCACAGCTTGCTCAACGTACAAATTGAATAACACTGGAGAAAGACTACAATCCGGCATTAATCCCTTCGCAATAACTGCGTTTCTTTCATGTCCTTCGAATCTAATAACTGCTACTTGTACTATTACATGATTAAATATTGCCGCGAGACACCACCTCAACCGAATTCCGGTATGGCGCAAGGGATAGCGTGACCGACTACGGTTCTGAAGGTCGCCGTTTCAATTCCGCCCACCGGCAAAAAATTATTTCTTTGTAATTAACAATTCCAGAATGTTCTACTTCTTTCTTATGTTTACTTGTAAATTCTACTTGTTTCTTATGTAAACTGTTCTTCTAATTTCTGGTACATTCTGTCTGTGTGTAAATAGCAGAGCACTCTGCCCGAGAGGCAGTCGATGCTGCGTTTATGTTAAGTTCGTAATAAACGTGCTTTCAGTATAAGTGCTGTGTTCAGTTGCCTTCGAAGTCAAGCCTGCTTCCATTACAACGCGACAATATCTATAAACTATACTAGCTGGTTCCGGGCTCATTGCTGACGCAGATGAAATAATTGTGCAAATAATTTGAAAGTGTCAGCTCCTGCCCCTTTCTCTGCCCATTTCCTCCCCCTCCCTCTGTTCGTCTCCTTTTTCCTGTCTGTCACCATCTCCCCTCTCTCATTCTCCTCCTCTACCCTCTCTGTGTCCGTCTCCTCCTCCACCAATTCCTCTTCGTCCTAAAAATGAAAACATATATATGGTGTTTCACTAAGTGTGTTTGCCTCTGTAACTTATAAAATAATAGGTAACGGGAAATTTTAATGTGATAGGTCAACACAAGAAATGTTACACTTTCTGCGGAGCTATGAACATAGTTTATTGTATCATTTTCCAAAGAGTTACAGCACAAAGATATATATATATATTTTTTAAATGGAACAATAGTTTTTTCTATCGTGCATTGGATTCGTTGAAACCAGCTGCGTCCAAATCAATTTAAACTACATTCCTATCATTGTTAGTTTGGGAGCTACAACCCTTCATAGTTTCAGGGGCAGATACCACACGCTGTACACAATACATGGCTGTGTGGTGGGTGATGCATGTTATGGCGGTGGGAAGTTGATTTACATTAGATGTTCAAAAGTGTGTCCATGTTCCTGAATGCATAATGCAATGCGCCATCGAAAGGATCTGTGGACGAGATGTAACATCGCCTGTGTGACGGAGCGACATGTGTCCTCAATGCGCCGTTTTAGATCATCTGGGGATGTAGGCTCAGTGACATAAACACGATCCTTTAGATATCCCCACCAAAAAAAATCTACTGGTGTTAAATCGGGCGACCTTGCGGGCCATGAATGAGGACCATGGCGCCCCAACCATCTTCCTGCAAACCTGTTGTTTAGTTCTTCCACAACAGCACGCGCAGAATGGGCTGGGTGACCATCATGCTGCATCCACATATGGACTCTCGTGTGTAGACACACATGTTCAAGGAGACCACCCAAACTGTCGGCTATAAAAGCGCGATATAACTCACCTGTCAGTGTACCTGGGAAGTAGTGTGGACCGATGTTTTCATCCCCAAGGATTCCACATCACACGTTAATAGACCACCTACATTGACGGTCGACATGTTGTACCCACCGAGGATTGTCTGCGGCCCAGTAGTGCATGTTATGGCGATTCACTGCACCATAATTTGTGAACGTGGACTCATCAGAGAACATAACACTTTTTACCGTGAATTTACGCATGGCCCACTCACAGAATGTCACTCTTGCACGGAAATCGTTGCCATGCAGCTCCTGGGTCAGTGACAGGCGGTACAGGTGAAACCTGTGGCCGTGTACTATACGCCACACAGATGTGAGACTGACACCAGCGACTGCAGCAACGGCTCGTAAGCTGACACGAGGATCGTGGTGTAGTGCAGCTAAAACAAACACCTCCGTCTCCTCACTTCTTGTAGGTCTTCGTCTGTTACTGCGGTGCATTACCAAGCTGCTTGTTTCCTGAAGTCGTTGTTCGGCACGTAAGAACTTAATGGCTGCCGGGGCTCTTCGCCTAGGATATCTCACGGCATACGCCGTGGCTGCTTCAGTGGCATCGTGTCGGCACTCGCCGAGCATCAGGAACATTTCAACGTACTCGTTGTTCGTGTATGCCATCGTCATCCGATGTCAGTAACTGTGGTACATTGAGCCCCGGTTGTTTGTGTGGCTCCAACTGTCGGGTATACGGCCGTGTGCGGCGACAGTCGGCAGTCTAACAGCGCATCGAGGAAGCTTCTCGCTCCGTGGCACCGGCGACGTTACAACTCGGCCGCACCACATTTAGAAGGCGCATTGCATTATGCGCAGCGTTTGTGGTATCTGCCCCTGAAACTTTGAATTGTTGTAGCTCCCAAACTAACAGTGATAGGAATGTAGTTTAAATTGATTTGGACGCAGCTGGTTTTAACGAGTCCAATGCACGATAGAAAAAAAACTACCGTTCTATTTAAAAAATTATATTTTTGTGCTGTAACTCTTTGGAAAATGATACAATAAACTATGTTCATAGCTCCGCAGAAAGTGTAACATTTCTTGTGTTGACCTACCGCATTAAAATTTCCCGTCACCTATTATTTTATAAGTTACAGAGGCAAACACACTTAGTGAAACACACTTAGTGAAACACCTTGTATATGCGCCAAGTATCATGGTTATTGGCCAGACGGTGTCAAAGTCAGAAGGTACCCTCCGCCATGCTAAATACATTGGCTTGCAGATTATAAAAATCTCCTCTGTGAAAAACATACATTCATGTGCTGACTTTCATGGTGATCAGTCAATTTTATGTTTGTTGTAATTTACCCCGCACCACAGACCTACAATGGCTTGTTACGCCGCAAACACTGTGACAGGAAAATGTGTTAAGATCTTGGTTTGCTCACTTTAGCAAGACGGAATAAGGTCAGCAGCCAGTAGCAGAAAAGCAGAAAATGCTCACCCACTTTGCGGGATGCCGGCAGCTGCTGCGTTGGCAAGTTGGAAAGCCTACCGTCAGCGAACTGTGAGTGAGTGAAATGGCTGTCAGACAAAGACGCAGCTATTAAACATTTCATAACTACACGTAACTCTGTCACAAGAGTTAATAAGACCGCAGGACTGCATTTTCAAAGGGAATACATTCAAACCGTTTCATACGTCATATCTTCAGCCAACTTTATGTATAAATACTCCCACATTTAGAAGTAGCAGTCACTTGGTCTTCTGAATCGACGATGCTCAGGAAGTAGTTGTCAATCCACTGGCCTAATCTTTGTGCTCAGTCTTTGTCACAGATAGCAGTAAATACGGGTAGCTACTAGAGGCAGCTAAGCGATGGAGTCTGGTCGAGGCCATACTTCACACTAAACATCATCTGGGAAGACGGTGATCCGCTGTGCTGACGACTTCACACCTCTGTGGTGGCTGCCTGAGGCCAGCGCAGTCTTTAGTGGTTGGTTACTAAAGGCCAATCTTCCTGTCGTCGAGTTAGCACTCTGGTGTCGGGAACCAGCACGACATCCGACTTCAGTGGGGTCCCTGCGTGGATCCACTGGCCGCTGCATAGACTGGTGAAGGGAAAGAGCACTTGACAATAGCAGTCTTTGCATCGCTTCCCGGCATCGCGGCGCGGGCACAACCATCATACGAAACACCAAGGTTGCAGCTCTAAGGCGACGCCACCTACTGCTCTAGCTCCTGTCGAGCTAGCGCCTTCATCAAACGCATGTATGTTACGGAATAAAATGTGTCAACTATAACTCTGTTTCACTAGCGTCCCTTGGCGCTCCACCAGGTTCCACGACTCATCCTGACCTAAAGCTGGGAACACACCGCTCGGCCCCAGCAGGCTTACAAAAATAGCCCACGCATTATTCCAGGGTATAAGCTATCTTCATTCCACATTTCATTCAAATCCGTCAGCCGTTTCAGCGTGAAGAGAAACAAACGTAGTAACCCATTTTAAGGTACCTTCCGCCACGCACAGTACGATGTTATACCAAAGGTTAAACCCACCAAAATCAGCGTGCTCAAACGAGGCAGAAGCAGGCGCCGCTATCGTAGGCTAAATTCAGCAAACCCGGAGGTACCACACAACACAATATACAATAAAACTACGAAGATGGCTCTGGTCTGTTGTGCCCGATTTGAGATGGTGCGTGAGTTGCATTTAGATTACACCGCGAGCAAACACGCTAACGGCGACACACGGCTACGTTACATGATCGCACTCCACTGAAGATGAAGTGGTTAAAAATCGGATTCATTACACAAAATCACGGCGAACTCTTAAGTTGCAATCTGAGAGTAAACTATCTAGGCACTGGTTTTATGAGAAGTGGCGTGAATTCAGGTGACTAGCTGCTAACCCCTGAAGTCGGAGGTCGGACCCACGTGGTTCCGAAAACCGATAAAACGTATAAATTCAATTTCCGAAAGATAAAGAGAATTAACTACGGCATGCAACCCCTAGAACTGCGTAGAATTTCATATGGAAGCTACTGAAATGCAGCAACATGCAATTGGGAGCGTTCACAGAGACGGAAGAAGTCCAGTCTCAAAACCCTGAAAAGTGAAATAATTACAAAGTCGGAAAAATAAAAATACGGCATGCAACCCTTAGAAATGTTTAGAATTACATAAGGAAGCGAATTAAATGTAGCTGCACGCGATAGGGAGCGATTACAGACACGGATGAAGTCTGGTCTCAAAAAACCAGAAAAATGAAATAATTACAAAGACGGAAAAGTGAGAATAAGAACTAAGACATGCAATCCTTAGAAATACATAGAATTTCATAAGCAAGCTATTGAAAGAGGTTATACAAGGCTCGGAGAGAATTACTGACAAAGACTGAGTGCATACTACAAGTTCGGACAAGAAACAGCACAGTTCAAATAGGCAGGGGAAGAGAAGATCGCGAAATGTTAGTGGAAATCAGGAAGATACACACATAGTTCCTTGCCTGATGGGCATGGAACAAACAATAGTGGAAGCTGAGGGCTTTGTTCTAAGAACCAACCAAGTGGAACACATATCACTCACGGAAGGAAATGATAAGAAAAATTTTATATGCACTGTACAAAAAAGAAGACATCGTCTGTTAGAAATCGGGCCCGCCACAAAGCTAGGAAGAGTTTACACACAGTTCGTACACCACCACAATCACAAAACGTTTGAATATACCAAGCCATTATCAAACAGCAACTAGTAACACATACACCGCGTTTATCTGTTGTACATCACTGAACTGAAAAACTAGAACACATTTCCGCGCACGATCGGAAAAAATATTCCGAAAAATGTATCTAAGTTCAAGAGTCTAAGTTAAACATGCTATACAACGAATCGCTACCATCTTCGTGGACACACGAGCAGAACCAAGCTTACAGTGAATTGTTGAGTATGTATGTATGTATGAATGTATATGTACTCACCACGATCCCAACACAAAGTGACCACCGAGCGGCCAGGAGGCGCAAAAGCTACCGGAAACTGGGCAAAACCCTTGAAAACAGCGGTGGTGGGGAGAGAAGATCGCGAGACTCGCCCTGGAGAGGGCTTGTCGACTGGATTGTAACCAAAGGGTGTAGAAACCTCTTTGGTCGCATCAGCAGCAGGGATTTGTAACGACTAACTATCGACTCTGAGCCAGAGATAACATGCAAAGCGAGCTATTACTACCCACATTCAGACACCCATTAGATTTTCGCACATTCACTTAAAAGTAAAACAAGTACATATTCTCAAAGGGACAATAATAAATTATTAAAATAACAAAAGCCTAGCAATATTAACTAACGATTCAGAAACTAATATTTTAAAACATGAAATAAAAATGCTATTCCTCATACCTTAAAAAGAGTGGGGTACTAGTTTTAACAAAACGCTAATCTAGCTACATGAAATAAATTACAATATTATAAAAAACATATGGCAGACGACAGACGGTCGTCTTTCAAGGTAGCCCAATCATGTCCGACCAGCCATTTCAGGGCGAAGGCACGAGAAGCGAATTAACTAATTGTAAAACATCTTCCGCCATGCACCATCATCATCATCATCATCATTAGAGACTGATTATGCCTTTCAGCGTTCAGTCTGGAGCATAGTACCTCTAATAAAATTCCTCCATGATCCCCTATTCAATGCTAACATTGATGACTCGTCTGATGTTATGCCTTTTACTTCAAAATCATTCTACACCGAATCTAAGTACTTTCTTCTTGGTCTACCTCGACTCCTCTTACCCTCCGTTGCCCAGCTCATGAGTCTCTTACATAACCTTGCTTCTCCCATGCGTGTAACATGACACCACGATCTCAGTCTGTTTGCTCTGTATGGTGTTCATACCCAGTTTTTCTTTTATTTCCTCATTATGGCCATCCTCCTGCCATTGTTCCCTATTAGTACCTGCAATCATTCTTGCTACTTTCATATCTGTAGCCTCTACCTTATGAATAAGATAACCTGTATCAACCCAACTTTCACTACCGTACAACAATGTTGGTCGAAAGATAGAACAGTGCACTGCTAACTTAGTCTTGGTACTTACTTCCTTCTTGGAGAAGAGAGTTAGCTGAGCACTCACTGCATTAGCTTTGCTGCACCCCACTTCTTTCATGATGTTGCCAACCTGTGAGAAAATACATCCCAGGTACTTGAAACTGTCTACCTGTTCTGTGTTCCTACTATTTGGCACTCAATCTGTTTAAATCTCTTTCCCACAGACATTTCTTTCGTTTTGGAGATGCTGATCTTCATATCGTAATCCTTGCCATGCACCATTGCAAGTTAATTTTAGTATGCCTATAACCATCCCGCGCGTGTGCAGGCAATCAGTTGAAAAAGTTTTATCGCAATAAGAGATACAGTATGGCCGTCCATAAAATACGACCAAAAAGACATTCAAACGTTAATTTTTATGTATTAGCTGTGATGCGACAAAGACGGGATTTTGCGTGAAATAGAGGAGGAAGTATTGTTTTCACTTCATCTCGCTCAGATATTTATACTGGGAAGACGGCGTGACCGGCCTAAGCAAGGGTTTTACACACTTAGTGGTAACAGGAGAGGACCGAAAACTGAACCCTGCGGAACCCCTCTTCGCGGTGTTCCTGCAACCAGAGGCTGCCTCTTCGAGAGCCGGTCTGCTAGTGTCGTAGCTACTAGGAGAGGGAGCTGCACTCACACAGCACTCGCAGGAGACATTCAAACATTAATTTTTATGAAACTTCCTGGCAGATTAAAATTGTGTGCCGGAACCGGGACTCGAACCTGGGAACTTTGCCTTTCGCGGGCAAGCGCTCTACCGACTGAGCTACCCCGACACGACTCACGATGCCGCCTCACAACTTTACTTCCGCCAGTACCTCGCCTCCTACATTCCAAACTTCACAGAAGCTCTCTTGCAAACACGCAAGACTAGCACTCCTGGAAGAAAGGATATGGTGGAGACATGGCTTAGCCACAGCCTAAGGGATGTTTTTATGTATTAGCTGTGTTACGACAAAGACGGGATTTTGCTTGAAATAGAGGAGGAAGTATTGTTTCACTTCGTGTCGCTCATGTATTTACACTGGGAAGACGACGTGACCGGCCTAGGCGAGGGTTGTACACTGTTAGTGGTAACAGGAGTGGACCGAAAACTGAACCCTGCGGAACCCCCATTGGCGGTGTTCCTGCAACCGGTGGCTGCCCCTTCGGAGTGCTAGTGTGTTAGCTGCTAGGAGAGGGAGGGGGGGCACTCACACAGCACTCGCAGGGTGCGCGCGTCCTCTTGCCTGGCGGCGGGCAGACGAGGGTTGTGCGCGCGGCACGCCACGGCGCCGCCGTCGTCCTCTGGACTGGCCAGCAGCGTCAGCTCGCTCACCGACACGTTCGAGCCCGACCGCTCCTGCAACACGCAAAGGCACAGGCCGGCGTCACTCAGCGTACTCCACGTCTACATCTACATCTACCTGGGATACTCTGCAAATCACGTTTAACACGTTCGCTGCCGTTCACGCTATGGGGCGTGTAAACGTTACTAGAGTCAGGTGCCGCTCGCGCTGTGGCGAGTGCTGCGACCTAGCATCCTGTTATGGGTTTTTGTAAACTGGCATCGTCTAATAAAGCTGTATACTCTGGTAGGCACTCAGGGAAGAGTATAAGTGGTTCCAGATTTCCGCGTTTGCATTACCGGCTACGAGCCACACACGCTTCTCATGATGTCATGAGAGATTTATTGGATTCTTATGTAAACAAGCAAGCATGCTTTTGATTATTTTAATTTTATTTCGATTAGTTACCAGTTTATAAAAATAATACTCCTTAGTTTTGATATTATTCATACTTATATTGGTGATGAAACAGAAATAAGCATATGTTTTATGAAATACCTTTTATGTACTGTTTATAATGTTCATTTGTTGTTTTCCCAAAAATACAAATGCAAATAAAAAACCGTATCAAAAAAACTGAAAACTAAAACCAAAACATTCAGTGGTTCAACTATGAAAAGATACTGTCAAAATACGATCACGCGCCAGAGCGTGAAGTGGCACCTAGCGTCATCGCGCCAGAGCGTGAACGGCAGCGAACGTGTTAAATGCCAGACCGCTCCTGCAATACGTCGGCATAGGCCAGCGTCACTCAGCGTACACCACACCTACATCTACATCTACATGGGATACTCTGCAAATCACATTTAACTGCCTGGCACAGGGTTAATCGAACCACCTTTATACTATTTATCTCCCATTCCATTCTCGAATAGCATGCGGGAAGAAAGAACACCTGAATCTCTCCTTTCGAGCTCTGATATCCGGTATTTTATTCTGATGATCATTTCTACCTATGTAAATGGTATTCAACAATATATTTTCGCATTCGGAGGAGAATCTTGGCGATTGTACTTTCGTAAGTAGCCCATGCCACAGCGATAAGCGCCGTTGATGTAATGAATCCCATCCCAGATCCTGTATCATTTCTGTAACGCTGTCTCCCCTGTAGTGTGACAATACGAAACGAGCTGCCCTTCTTTGGACTCTTTCGATGTCCTACGTCAAACCCACCTTATAAGGATCCCACACTGGGCAGCAATTCTCCAAAAAAGGACGGGCAAGCCTGTTTAGTAGTTCTGTTGCATTTTTTGAAGGTTCTGCCAATAAAACGCAGTCTCTGGTTCGCCTTTCCCACGTCATTATCTACGAGTTCTTTCCAATTTAAGTCTGAAGTAATAGTAATTCCTAGGTACTTATGTATTATAGCATTAGGTATTATAGCATGACCCAACTTCGTCGAAACATTTGTATTAACAGCATGTCCTATTTCATTTAAGAAAAGTATAATGCTCATTAAGGGAAGTACTAAAGGTGGTTCGGGGTAAACATGTCGATTTTTTAATTTCTTTATGGAAAATTGTTGTTTGGAATTTTCAGTATAATTTGATGTATGTTTCCTTAATTTTGGATGACTATATTCGTCCCTCGGTCTCCCTCTACGATTTTTGCCCCCACACGCTACCTTCTAATGCTAAGTTGACAATTCCTTGATGTCTCAGAATGTGTCCTACCAATCTATCCCTTCTTTTAGTCAGGATATGCCAGAAACTCCTTGTCTATTCAATTCGGTTAAGCACCTCCTCATTAGTCACGTGATCTACCCATCTAATTTTCATCATTCGTCTGTAGCACCACATTTCAAAAGCTTCTATAATCTTTTTATCTGAACTCCTTATCGTCCACGTTTCACTCCCATACAATGCTACACTCCAGACAAATGCTTTCAGAAAGGACTTCCTAACATTTAAATTAATATTGGATATTAACAAGTTTCGCTTCTTTAGAAACGCTTTTCTCCCCATAGTCATTCTGCATTTTATATCTTCTTTACTTCGGCCATCAGAAGTTATCTTGCTACCCAAATAACAAAATATCTTCCTTTCAAGTCACTGTCCATTTAATTGTTCTTCCAGATCCTTTGCAGTCTCTGACAAAATTACAATGTCATGGGCAAACTGCATGTTTTTATTTCTTCTCCCTGAACTTTAATTCCCTCTCCAAATTTCTCCTTCCATTCCTTCACTGCTTGCTCAATGTACAGATTGAACAACATTGAGGAAAGACTACAACACTGTCTTACTCCCTTCACAACCTCTGCGTCCCTTTCTTGCCCTTCGACTCTAATAACCGCTGTCTGGTTTCTGTATAGGTTGAATATAACTCTTCGCTCCCTATATTTTACCCCTGATACCTTCAGAGTTTGCAAGAGTGTATTCCAGTCGACATTGTCAAAAGATTTCTCCATATCTACAAACGCCGAAAACGTAGGTTTGCCCTTCCTTAGCATATCTTCTAAGATAAGTCGTAAGGTCAGTATTGCCTCCCGTGTTCCTACATTTTTCGCAAATCCAAACTGATCTTCCCCGATGTCGGATTCCACAAGTTTTTCCATTAGTCTGTAATTAATTCGTGTTAGTATTTTGCACCCATGACTTATTAAACTGATAGTTCTGTAGTTTTCACACTTGTCTGCACTTGCTTTGTTGGAATTGGAATTACAATATTCTATTCAGACGGAATATCATGTACTCCATGGGCCTTGTTTCTACTTAAGTCCTTCAGCGCTCTGTCAAATTCTTCTCGCAGTATCATATCTCCTATCTCATCTTCCTCCGTCTTCCATTTCTAGAATACTGCCTTCAAGTTTATTTCCTTTGTATAGACCCTCTATATATTCCTTCCACAGTTCAGATTTCCACTCTTTGCTTAGTACTGTTTTTCCGTCTGAGTTCTTGATATTCATACAGCTGCTTTTCTTGTCTCCAAATATCTCTTTTATTTTCCTGTAGGCGGTATCTCTCTTTCCTCAAGTTATGCATTCTTCTACGGTTCTGCATTTGTCCTGTAGCCACTCCTGCTTAGCCAGTTTGCACTTCCTGTCAATCTCATTTTTCAGACGTCTGTACTCCCTTTTCCCTGCTTCACTTGCTGAATTTTTATATTTTCTTCTCTCATCAATTAAGTCCAGTATATCCTGTGTTATCCGGTAATTTCTATTAGGCCTTGTCCTTCTGCCTGTATGATCCTCTGCTGCCTTCACTACCCTACCTCTTCGAGCTACCCATTCTTCTTCTACTGTATTACTGTCGCCCGTTTCAGCCAATCCTTGCCTAATGCTCCCTCTGAAACTCTCAACCACCTCTTGTTCCTTCAATTTCTTCAGGTTCCATCTCCTAACTTTTCTACCTTTCTGCAGTCTCTTAAGTTTTAATCTGCAGTTCACAGTAAGTTATGGTCAGAGTCTATATCTGCCCCTGGATATGTCTTACAGTTTAAAACCTGATTTCTAAATCTATTACTTACCATTATAAAGTCAATCTCGTACCTTCCTGTGTCTCCTGGTCTCTTCCATGTATACATCCTTCTTTCATGAAGTTTGAACCAAGTATTGGTGATAATTAAATTGTGCTCTGTGCAAAATTTTACCAAGCGATCTCCTCTTTCATTCCTTTTTCCCAGTCCATATTTTCCTACTACATTTCTGTCTGTTCCCTTTCCTACCACCGAGTTCCAGTCCCCCATCAAAATCAGGTTTTCTTCTCCCTTAACTTTCTGAATGATTTCTTTTATCTCCTCATACATTTTTTCGATATCTTCATCATCGGCCACGCTAGTTGGCGTATAAACTTGCACTACTGTGGTCAGTGTTGCCATTGAGTCTATATTTGTTATGATAATGCGTTCACCACGCATTCCTATTTTGTTATTCATCATGAGACCTACTCCAGCGTTACCACCAACTGATTTTGTACTTATAACCCTGTACTCACCTGTCCAGAAATCCTGTTTATCCTGCCACCTAACTTCACTAATCCCTACCATATCTACCTTTTACCTATCCATTTCTCTTTTCAAATTTTCTAGCGTACCTACGCTCCGACCCGTAGAATGCCTGTTTTGTTTTTCTTGATGACGACATCCTACTGAGTAGTCCCCGCCCGGAGATCAGAATGGGGGTCTATTTAACCTCCGAAATATTTTACCCAAGAAGACGCCATCATCATATAGTCATGTCCTTGGGAGAAGTAACAACTGTAGTTTCCCCTTGCTTTCAGCCGTTCGCAGTAGCTGCATGGCAAAGCCATGTTAGCTGATGTTACAAGGCCAGCTCAGTCAATCATCCAGACTGTTGCCCCTGTAACTACTGAAAGGGCTGCTGTCCCTCTTCAGGAACCACACGTTTGTCTGTCCTCTCACAGATACTCCTCCGCTGTTGGTTGTGCCTACGGTTCGGCTATCTGTATCGTTGAGGCACGCAAGCCACCCCACCTGGGCAATGTCTTGTAGTTCATGCGGGTGGAGTAATTAACTATACCATACAAAATAAAATTAAAATTACCCTTAAAACTCACTGTATATCTGAAGTATCTTTCCATAATATATATATATATATATATATATATATATATATATATATATATATATATATATATATATATATATATACACTTCTTTTTATCTTTGTTTGTATAAATTACCAACCATTAATCCAAAATATCCTACCTATCTAAACATTTCAGTGAGAGAGACTTCTCATTAAGCTTCCTTTATTCAAAATAATAATAATAATCATCCAAGCTAAAGTAATATTATTTTCTTTTACCTTTTTGACGGCAGTTCCGAATATTATCAGAGATACTCCAAAATAAAAAAAATATTTATCAGCGATATTATTTGTATCAGTTCTAACAGATTCCTTTTACTAAAATTCAATAGTTCCTTTATATCAAGCTAACATCTTTTCGTTTTTAGCTATTCTTATAGATATGATTGACTTTGCATTATATTTATCGCCAGAGAACAAACATATATTTATTTTTTATTGTTCCCTTGACCAAAGATATTACTTTTAAAAAATATATATTTTTTAGATTACGGTAGTAGTTAAGAGTAGTTAAGCAGTTTGTGAATGTGGTGCTGAGATAGGCAGCCCGGAACACATAATCTTCGAGTGCCCAGTACACGCACGAGTTGCCTCTGTAGAGAGGCAAGCCATACCCACCAGGGACATCTATGAAATAATAAGGAATGATGAGTTAGTAGAGATCCTAATTATACTAACTGAGAAAATATCAACCCACGCGCAGCAGATCTATCGAGGATAGTCTGCTGCGAAACAACAGGAGAGAAAAGCCGTGCATGCCTCTATGAGGCATACATTGGCAGCAATATACTGCGTACCTAAAACCGGATTGACATCACCATCCCTGGCGTCTGGCCGGCTAACGTCGGTTTGGCACCACGGATGGAACCGAATATGACCGGAAGGTTAGTTGAGGCAATGAGTGAAGAGCTGGACGACTTCCCCGCCTTGAGTGAGCAAGGTATAAGGGAGAAGTCACTGGAATAAGTTCTCTGGTGTTGGCTGTCTCCCTACCTTCCAAATCCAATCTAGACTAGAAATCCAGTGGTGCAAAGGAGATGGATAGTGTAAATCAGTGCACCACTAGTAGAAGTAATGTAATTTACTTTGTTTTGTAAATTTAACAATCTGATAAATTAATATGAGTTGCAGTGGTTACGTTAGTAAGTAGGCCCCGCCCACGTCCACGTTGTAGGGATGGGTACTGGCCTCCCTTCAGGAGGCTTGCTAAGAGGCGGGAATTATACTTAGAGTTGTCATTAACGTATTACTAACAACCAAACAATTTGTAATGTATAATAATTGATTGTAAAGGTCTGTTTTAGTTATCCAGGTAACAGACCTAAATTGTTATTGTAATTGTAAAAAAAAAATTGTAAATAGTCCAGTAGTTAAGATTTACTATTTTTCTCCTTTTCTCCTACTTTTGAAAAGAAAATCTCTCTTATAATCAAGATAATGAATAAATCAACTAAATTCCTTTTATTTCTTATCACGCTTCCAGGCTTAGTTATGTTTTATTATTCTCTTTAATGTATGCAACATAGGGAATTCAGCTTTAGGGTGACTGCTAACTGAATGTACTCTCTGACTAACTTTTTAAGTAAGTTCAAAAAAAAATCCTATGGTGTCACCACTACTTACAGCTCCTTATTTATATTTAATTAATCTAAAAGCGAGCTTGGAGCCTACTTCAGATGTTGGCATCGAACAACTGTAAAGTAATTAATGATAACTTTTCCCACCAAACCTAAGTCACTGTAAGCTCGTAGATGTTTACTTGCGAGATCTCCAAATTGTTTTGTTAGTTCCAAATTCTAAATTGTTAACATTCTAGCCGTCACAGTCTAACTTTTCAGTTACATATCAGAAGGTAAGTTGGTCCATTTTATTTTTGTGTAACTCACGGACCCCAGTAGCACACAATTTGCAACCAGAGCCAGTCAAATCATACCAATAAACCTCACGACTAACGAGTGACTCAGTGAACTCTCGTACAACACAATAAGAATGCTCTGTTCAAATTACGTCGTCAACTCCACTCGGGACAGACTACCAGTCACACCACGAAACAGTTGTTGGTTTTTGAGGGGACTAAACAGCTAGGTCATCAGTCCCCACGAAACAGTCCTCAATAGATACGTTCCGTAGATTAGTTACTTAATGTTGCCACACAGCAGTAACGTCAATTACCATTTTATAACCAACTAACACTTCCCACTAAATGTCACTTCCCTAATACGTAAAAAAAAATAAAAAAAAAAAAAAAAACCCTCAGGTTAGGTTACACTATTGGAAGTAGTGCTTCTGTCACTACTTTTCACAGAAACCTAATCACTCTGGTAAACTCCTTTCCTGTTATGTGACGGTTTTAAACTTACACAACCATAGTGACGTTATTCTGCTTATCATAGCAGTCAGTTCGGTAACTCACAAACAACTGTGTCACAAGCAACTAACTATAAACCATCTTAGGAACCAATAAATCAGTGGGAGATCTTCATCTTTCACAGTACAACAATCATTAATATTCTGTTACTATTCGTTCTTTTTTCAATAATGTCTGCTTTGGCATTCTTGAATTATTTTGTGCGGCTCATATGCAGTTAAATTGTATCTACTGACGTTTCCTTGATGTAAAATCTAGAACACACATCAAAAAAATACATTGTAATTTTACAAAGGTTACATACATTTATATTTTATTGAACAGTTCCTGAAAAAATCATTAATAAAATATATGTTCGTAATAAATTGATACGAAACCGTTCGAAATCTCCCTAACGAACCAGAAAATATTTTTAATGAAATAAATCGCAATTTTCGATCACATATGGCTTCACTGTACTAGGTTCAGATGTAACACCAATGTGCGGCGAATGAATATTTGCGCCCTGCCGGGATTCGAACCCGGGAGCTCCTGCTTACTAGGCAGACGCGTTGACCACTCCGTCACCGAGGACACAATGACCAGTACGACTGCAGAGGACTCTTCCCTGCGCGTCTCCCGCCAAATCCAAATCTCCATTCGCCACACTGTCTCTTTCCTATACCACAACCTATTGTTCTGTAATGCTCGCAGCCACCACACCGTATTCCCGCCGGGCACAAATTTTCATTCGCTGCACTTTGGTATTCCATCTAAACCTAGTACAGTGAAGCCTTAACTCATCGCAAATTGCGATTTATTTCATACTTTGAACGCTGTAACGTCGTCAAAATATATAATCGTATACAAGCCGAGTTTGGGAGCTACAACCCTTCAAAGTTTAGGGGGCGGAGGCTACGACAGCGTATCTGACTGGCTGGTGGTGATGAGGCAATGGGCCGTGCCCCAGGGGATAGCCACTCTGCCACTGAGCTACACTATCGCAGTCCAATGCACGATAGAAAAAACTATTGTTCCATTAAAAAAAAAAAAAATCTTTGTGCTGCAACTCTGTGGAAAATGATACAATAAACTATGTTCATAGCTCCGCAGAAAGTGTAACATTTCTTGTGTTGACCTACCGCATTAAAATTTCCCGTCACCTATTATTTTATAAGTTACAGAGGCAAACACACTTAGTGAAACACCCTGTATATAAAAGAAAATATTTTGTCCCGTTACAGGCCCTTGTTAAGATATGGAAACAGAACGACAGCCACACATGCGCGGGCACTGAACTTGCGATACGAAAATAAAAGATGAGAAAATAAATAAATTGTTACTGTATTTGATATTAGCACCAGGCGATCGTCGTGCCGGCAAGGTTGCCGGCTATTAACGACGTCGATATCCGCGAGAGGGCGCGCCACAGTGGACAGAAATGTCGGCCGCGCGTGGCGGATGGGCAGTGACGGATGGGAAGACATACAGCACTCGGGGAAGCTTCTATCATTGACGCTTGTCAGTTTGGATAGTGCGTTCAACCGTACGAGTGAGGCGACGATGCGTCGGAAGTGTGATTTTCCGCGGAGCAGTCATTGGCGGAAGAGGGTTCGTCTACGTCTACATAGACACTCTGTACATCACATTTAAGTGCCTGGCAGAGGGTTCATTAACCACTTTCATAACCTTTCTCTACCGTTCCATTCTCTAATATCACGTGGGAAGAAGAACACCTAAATCCTTCCGTTTTCGACCTGATTTCTGTTGTAAACGAATGTACACGAGTGCTTCCGCGGCCGTTCTCATCTATATAAATAACTAGCTGCCCGGTATTTATTTATTCATTCCTGCCATTTTTCAGGTATATATTCATTTGTATAAGGGCTGTATGTCTATAAAATCTCTTGGGAATGCAGTTAGTAGTAAAGAAGTAATAGATTGTAGGTTGGTTCGGGAAGGGGCGCTTTTCCACGAACGTTATTGTTTATGTGCTCATATCTCATGAACTACGTGTCGTACTGTGTCACAATTTAGAAGGTACACCCAACTATATACGTGTGTGCTGTCTGTAAAATTTACTGCGGTTCCCATTTTTAGTGTAGAAATTATAAATTGTAACGTCATACCGAATGCCGTAGTTTTACTCCATAAACAGCGGAAAAGTAGTAAGCGAGAAACTTTTTTCCTTTCATCATTTTGGTATGGTTGTCAGCGAGAAAAAGTTAAATGAAGGTTTGAAATTACGTTTAAAGTTTGTTGCAAGTCGCTAAGTACTCTCATTCTCATACAGCGTATTTTTAAAGACTCGCCGGATTATGTGCAGTTTCTTGCGATTTCTATTGTTTATGACGTCATATCTTCTTAACCATGTGTCGTATGTGATTCTTATCCCTGTAGCAATTATTACCTCACGATAAGGAATGTGTGCACCAAATTTGGTTTAAATCGGTCCAGTGCTTTAGGTGAAACTGAACTTCATTGGCGCAAAATGCAGCAGTTTTTCGCGCATCTCAATGTTTATGACGTCATATCTCGTGAACTACATATCGCATGTGATTCTTACACTTACGGCGATCGTCCTCATGGATTGAAGCTTACGTGTACAAAATTTAATATACTTTGGAACAGAACTGCAGATTTGTATGCAACACGTACAAATATACGGACACTCTGCTTCATATATTTGAAAATGAATTACTGTTGTTAGTCTCGCTAAAACTCGAAAACGGCTGAACCGATTTGGCTAATTTTAGTCTTGAAATATTCTTGTAAGTCCAGGGAAGGCTTAAATGGTTATAAAATATGGAAAAGTTGTCTGCAAAAGAGGAAAATCGGGAAAAACTGAAACAGCTTTTTCCAGTGAGCTATCAATACCGTTCGTCCAATTGCGATAAAATTGTGCACATTTCATGTTAAAAGCAAGAGGAAGGTTCGCATCATATAAAAATTTGGAAAAGTCACCCGGAAAGGAGAAAAATGTAGGAAAAACCTAAAGTGATTTTTTTTCTACGAATAAAAATAAATTGCCACATGGTTGTAAAATCATCAGTTGAGTACGGCTTGACAGCACAAGATTTGTATGAAATAAATTTTTGTAAAATCTACCGGAAAATTTGAGAAAAACTGGAAGCGCGTTTTTCAATGTATTTTTAAGTGAATTCATCACTATATTGACTATTCGCACGACGGAGAGGGGTAATTCTTTTTTTTTTTTTTTCTGTATTGTTCATTATGGTCTTGGAAAAGTTTTCAATAAAAAACAGGGACTGTTAAAAAGGAATGTCGCAAAATTCGAACCAAGTTCCCTTTTCAATGTGTTTCTAAATGTAATCAACACTATAGGTTGAGAACCGTTCATCCGGTTGTGATAAAATTTTGATAATTTGACGTTCAACGAAAGATGAACGTTCTTATGAACTAAAAATTTGGGAAAGTTTCCCGGAAAATTGGAAAATTCAGAAAAATTAAAAGAGTTTTTTTTCATGAAATATCAATACCATTCATCTGATTGCGATAAAATTTTGCAGATTCGACATTCAAAGCGCGAGGTAGGTTTGAGTGAAGTAAAAGTTTGGATTAGTTGGCCAGAAAATAGAAAAAATTGTGCAAAACTGAAAGAGCTCTTTTTTTGGGAAAGCAATATCATTCGTACGATTACGATAAAATTTTGAACATTTGACGTTCAAAAGCAAGAGAACATACACATTAGAAATCGCGAAGCATTACCGGGTCGACTAGTTGTTGATAAAACTCTTCTGGGTATTGGACCGCATCGTCAATATATCAAATGTTTCACCGACGTTTCGGCCGCTATTGCAAGCGGCCTTCTTCTGGGTGTCACTGTTACTGCTGGATGAGGGAAAGCTGGGGTCTTAAATATTAAATGTTGTCAGTTATGACTGGTGGTTTGAGCTCTCTTTTACTGGTGTTTGCTTTATTCCTTCCTATTGGTGGAAAAGGAAGTCCTGGATTGGTGTTTACATATAACGTTTGCTATTCGTTGAAACTGGCGAATGGGAAGCGGTGGTAGCAGTGACGTAGCACTGAGGTCTAGCGCCGGCTAGAGCGTGCTGTTTGCTCTGTGTACGCGCGGCCGCTGTTGTCTCCGGGCTATGCGGGCCACTATGGACTGCACTGTGGGCGGTGTCATCGCGAAGCGCTGCTACTGCTGGCAGCCAAGACGCCGAAAGTCTGTACCCGTCTTCTCTGTTCATAAATCCGGGTCGCTTAGCTATTTCTATTGATTTTCCTCTTCAGAGTGAGGGGTTGTTTTGCCAGTACAGCGACTTCCTGAAAACCTATCTGTTTGCCGTACTCTTCCTGGTGTTCAGATACTGCCGACTTCGTATGCTGTCCCAGCCAAATGTACCTCTCGTGCTTGTGTTAATCGGCCGCCCAGTTTCTCCAAAGTTCACCTGGCCGCACTCACAACAGATTTCATAGAATCCGGCTGTCAACTTATCAGTTTTGTCCTTCATTGAGCCTAGGAAATCTCTTATTTTATTTTTGCTGCGAAGTATAGGTTTGCACACTCGTTCGGTGACTCCTTGTACACATGGCAATAAGGCGATGGTTTGGTCTTCCTTTTGCTCTTCCCTTTTATTTCCATCATTAGATGTCATAGTTAGCTCAATCATCCTCTTCCCATAACCGTTTGCTTCGAAGATGGGCCTGAGGTTTTGTAATTTTGTCTTCAGGTGTTGTTCATCGCCAATCAGATGTGTTTTCCGACATGGAAGAGGTACAGACGTACAGTACCTAATAGTATTCTTCTCGGGATTGCAGCCGGATATCATCGTCAACTAGACTCAATATTTCTGCAGACCAACTGGCTGCCATCTGCAGTGAGTGCGCTGATTACACTTACTCGCCGGAAACTGAGGCAGATCAGAAACAGTGGCACTTTATTGGTCTGTCAAGCTCTGGCGGACCTGAGCCCACCATAGGAGCTGATGGGCGCTGCTCACGGATTTCAGCTGCGAGGAGCCCTGAGAGGCGCGCCACCAGGCTGAGTAACGATTTTCATGTAGCCACATGATGGGACAAGACATAATAGGCCGCATAACGTCCAATTTAACTCGTCAAGTCCATGGCGTAATCCAGTGTAGACACGCCTACACGCCATGCAGCCTCCTACAGATTGGTCCAGCTGCATTCTGAAAGGTCTCGTCAGAGTAGGCACCAAATGCTATTCACAGATCAGAGTTGCATCTGCCTTCAAACAAACAGACGTTTCTGGAGGTGGCTGGCAGAGGTGGCACAGTGAGCCTTAACGCCTTAAACACACCGTCAGGCGAGAGGTGGTAGTGATGTTTTCGGTAGACATTATATGGGGCCACGTTCGATGAACGTGGAGGCTTGGTCCTCAGCTGGTTCCTGTGGACTAAGCTTAATATACATACATAACAAACTTCCTCTATTTAAATACTAGCTGAAAACCCGGCGTTGCCCGGGTACTTATTTATTTATTCCTGCCATTTTTCGGGTATATGTTAATTTGTATAAGGGCTGTGTTCCTGTAAAATCTCTTGGGAATACAATTAGTAGTAAAGAAGTTATAGATTAAACCTTCGTGCGTGGGGAGGTTTTCCATGAACGTTACTGTTTACGTGCTCATATCTCATGAACTACGTGTCGGAATGTGATACAATTTAGAAGCTACATTCAACTATATATGTGTATACTGTCTGTAAAATTTGCTGTCGGTACAATTTGTAGTGTTTAAATTATAAATTGGAACATCATACCGAGCGCCGTAGTTTTACTCCATAAACAACGGAAAAGTAGTAAGCGAGAAACTTTTTTCCGTTCATCGTTTTACTATGGTTCCCAGCGAGAAAATGTTTAATAAAAGTTTAAAATTATGTTTAAAGTTTGTTGCAAGTCGCTAAGTACTCTCATTCTCATACAGTGTATTTCGAAAGTCTCGCGCCATTATATGACATTTTTTGCGATTTCTATTGCTTATGACGTAATATCTTTTGAACCATGTGCCGTATGCGATTCTTAACCATGCAGCAATTGTTATCTCACTTAAGGAATATGTGTACCATATTTGGTTGAAATCGGTCCAATGGTTTAGGGGAGAATGAACAGCATTGTCGCTAAACGCAGCATTTTTTCGCGCATCTCATTGTGTTTGACGCCTATATCGTGAACTATATATCGCACGTGATTCTTATATTTACGGCCACCGTTCTCATGGATTGAAGATTACGTGTAGCCGGCCGCGGTGGTCGAGGTGACTGAGGCGCTCCAGTCACGGTCAGCACGGCCACTGCGGTCGGGGGTTCGAATCCCCCCTCGGGCATGGATATTTGTGCCGTCCTAGTTCGTAAGTAGTTCATAAGTAGTTTGTAAGTTTAGGGACTGATGACCACGTAGTTAAGTCCCATAAGCTTGACAAACATTTGAACATTTGATTTTTTTGATTACGTGTACAAAATTTGATAAAGACTGGAACAAAACTGTAGATTTGTATGCAACACGTACAAATATACGGACACTCTGCTTTATATATTAGATTTCCGCTTCGCGTTATAAAAGTCTCACACATCTTTGACTTACGAGGATACATTAGAACTCTTAGACAAAGTCAACTAGTTTAACGATGAGAATGATGAAATTCTGAACAATTGCACATGTGATTGCGTACTTGTGTCAGTACGGGAACTCAACCGTATGTACGAACGCCCTTCACGCATTTTGATTAAGCTTTCGTAATCATATTTAACACTCCATCACTCTAAATGCTGCTCCCGTTCTAAATTCCTTGAATATATTGCTCGCATGCAGATATGAGAGTTGACAAATGAGGGCTATTCTAGTCCTCAAATATAGTAAAGTGAGTAGCAATCAAGTAACAGAGGTTCAGGGTGAAGTGCTGTTGCGGAAGTTTCTGAATGCCAGTTTAGAATATTTCATTATATCCGTAAAACACCCACTTGTAATAACTGCATTTTCGCTTCAGCTAAGCTGCAGAAGCAAAATCGGAGTTTCCATTTGCTGCATGCATGTATTTGCGCCCATCACCCATTTCAGTAAAGCTGATGTAATTGGATTTGCCACTCCATTACTCGGCGAACAATCGATTCAGTAAGAGGAATACATCACAGTCTATACATGTCATCTCAGTGTGTGAAGCTATTGTACTATTTTCCTACTCGCTCACGGACGGTATAGTGTTTGTGTTACGGGATTGACGTATAGGTTCTTTAAAAGTGCGAATGTTTATACCTGGTGCGGTTTCGAATAAGGTAGGTAACGCCTAAAGTAAAAATAAGTCTTTTTGAGAGAAGGAAATCCAGATAGGAAACCAGAACTAACCAAAGAATGAAACGAAAGGTGGAAAAAATGTATGGACGGGCTATACGACGGAAATGAAGACAGTGTTACAGAAAAGAGAAAAGAGAAAGATGAAGATGATGCAGGAGATGCGATACTGCGAGAGGAATTGAACAGAAAAATGAAGTAGATTATATTCCCTATATATCCTTGAGACAACCAGCCAAGACGAAACTATACCTCCTGGCGTACAAGATGTATGAGACAGGTGAAATTTTCTGGAACTTCTAGAAAAAATAATAATACTAATTCAAAAGAAAGAAAGTGCGGACAGGTTTCAAAGCTACAGAATTATTGATTCAATAAATCATGGTTGAATGGACAAACTAGCTCAATCCGACGTTGGGAGAAGATCAGTTTGCCTTTAGGAGTAATTCTACAATGCACGAGGGAATACCTTACGACTTGTTGTAGATAACAGGAAAAAAAGGTAAGGAAAGGTAAACCTACATTTATGGATATTGTATGGAAGGGTTTTAAAATGTTGACTAGAATACACTCTTTAAAATTCTGAAGGCGGCAGTGGTAAAATATAGCGAAGGAAAAGTTATATATAACTTCTACAGAAACAAGATTGTAGTTATAAGAGTAAAACGACATGAAAGGGATGCAATATTTGGGAAGGCAGAAAGACAGGGTTGAAGCATTTTCCTGATGTTATTTAATCTGTACATATAGCGAGCTGTGTAGGATAACGTGGAGAAGAATAAAACCTCTGTGGATCGCCAATCACAGAACAATCATATTGGAGACAACAATTTACTTGGAAGAACAACTGATTGAAATGTAGGCTCTGTAATGTTCTGAAAGGAGAGTATAATATGAATATTAAAAAGAGTAAAACGAGGGAATAGAATGTAGTCGAATTAAACCTGGCGCGGCTGACGGAATAATGATGGCAGTATGTGAATTTTGTTATTTGGGCTGTAAAATATAAATTGCCCAATGGCAATAGGAAGGAAAGAATTTCAGAGAAAGAGAATTGTTTTCACACCAATTATTAATATAAGTGTTACATCTTGTCTGAAAGCATTTTTCTTAAGTGTCACCTTGAATGGGAGTAAAACATGGACGATAACAGTTCACACAAGAAGAAGACTGAAGCATGTGAAATGTGGTGATGCAGAAGAACACTGAAGATTAGATGGGTAGATTGCGT
The DNA here is from genome assembly GCA_026315105.1 of Locusta migratoria. Lineage (NCBI taxonomy): Eukaryota > Metazoa > Arthropoda > Insecta > Orthoptera > Acrididae > Locusta > Locusta migratoria. The sequence continues at coordinate 834,677,470 of CM048744.1, forward strand.
AATTAATGTGGAGGTACTAAAAGAATTAGAGAAATTTCTGGTGCATCTCATCTAAAGGGATTGATTAATTACACACTTATACGTCAAGTAATGATCAATTGGTACAAAAAAATATTTGTGTATGTGTGGAAAGGGGGGGGGGTAAAAATCGCAGAAGAAGAAGAAGGGAAGAATGCAGTAAGCAGATTCAAACAGATATCCGTCGGTGTTCAAATGAGGAGATGCAGAGGCTTCTTCTGGGTAGGATCGCCTGGAGAGGTGTAACATAAGAGTCTTTGACTGACGACCACGGCAACAATACAGGCACAACAAGAGAAGTCTTCAGAATGAAACATTCACTCTGCAGCAGAGTGTGCGCTGATATGAAACTTCCTGGCAGATTAAAATTGTGTGCCGGAACCGGGACTCGAACCTGGGACCTTTGCCTTTCGCAGGCAAGCGCACTACCGACTGTGCTATCCCGACACGACTCACGATGCCGCCTCACAACTTTACTTCCACCAGTACCTCGCCTCCTACTTTCCTAACTTCACAGAAGCTCTCCTGCGAACCATGCAATATCCCTTAGGCTGTGGCTAAGCCATGTCTCCACCATATCCTTTCTTCCAGGAGTGCTAGTGTTGAATGGTTCGCAGGAGAGCTTCTGTGATGTTTGGAAAGTAGGAGGCGAGGTACTGGCGGAAGTAAAGATGTGAGGTGGCATCGTGAGTCCTGTCGGGATAGTACAGTCCGTAGTGCGCTTGCCTGCCAAAGGCAAAGGTCCCAGGTTCGAGTCCCGGTTCCGGCACACAATTTTAATCTGCCAGGAAGTTTCAAGAGAAGTCTTTTATATTTCAGTACTATAGTTCACGATACGTAGGAAGGCGGTCCAGTTTTCAGCCCACCAATACAGCACTGGCACCCAATAATATTAATTCTGTTGGCGCTTAGCTGGCCCCGAGCTACGCAATGTTCCTCCCACGGCCGTAGCTCCTACCCTCCACGCAGGGGCGTAGATAAATTTTTCCTCTGGGGGGGGGGGAGGGTTCAGAGCCAGAGCTATATTGAGGTGCCCTCACTCAGTTGACACCTGCCAAAGCTGTGACGACACCGTCACTCCCTCCCCCATAAAGCAAACTTACGAGTTTTTCTATGAATCTGGAAAATTTTCTGAGTAGTTGATAAAAGAGTGAAGCGTTATTGAAAAAGATTGTAGACATGAAGAGCAGTCTTTCCTGTTATACCTTGAAAATGACGGGCGTTCACCTCCAGAAATACTGGCTGTTGTCGAAGACATTGCCCAACTATATTCCCGTAAATTATTTGAACATAACATACAGAACAAAAGTAATCGCTGTAGGGATTAGTAAATTAGAAATATCTTCCGCACTACCACATCTGCCTCAAGTCATAAGTTGTCAAAAATATATTGTGAAAGTATATGCAGTGGTGCCAGTACCCTGCGTTATGGGGTAATGACGGCATACATTTGAAAATCAAGGATAAACCTACATGATGAATGAATAGTAGTAAATAAGTATGACAACTAATTTATACTTATAACTCTACTGTATTAGACATTTAGAAGGCTTCAAGTACTTATCGAGGCCAAATTTGTAATTAAACGAAATTTTATAATTTAGACTTGATTAAGACACCGCAAAAGTCAGAAATGCCATTTTTGGCATTTCAAAACTACTACATTCTACAAGTGCCCATTTCACAAAATGTATGCATCTGTATTACACTTCATTTTGCCTAAATTCCCCACCATGGCTCATTGTCCCAGTTGCAAAATATGGTTAAGAACGTCAATTTAAAGCTTAAGATTTTGCGAAACAATTATGTTAGAGACATGAAATCGAAGCTAAATATCTACAGATTACGTTAATACGAGCATTAAAAAGCACTGACAACCTATAGAGGCACTTATTTCAATAAAATACAAAGTCAAAAATTAGATCCAAAACGTCGAAAGTAACGATTCCGTTCACACAATTAATATCTGGCAAAAGAGGGGAATTTAATCTGTCTGTTATACAATGCTGTCACTGTAGGTATGCGTGCGTGCAGATGATCATCATTTGTGGTATAAATTATACACGAAAGTAATAATGTTGTAATGTCATACATTTGTTCTTGTTTAATCACACTCCTTAAAAATATATTTGTCTGTGTAATGTACAGGTTCGCCGCCTTACTGTAGTAATAAAGTTAGTAGATAATTCAAGTTGGTAGCAGTAGTAAAGACACGGTGGCCTTCGTTACACGCTAGGCAAGCCTCGCACGGTGCTTTAAACACTCTGTGGAGCGTGTTTCTTGCTGGAATTCAACAATACTTGTTCATTGTTACTGAAGTTTAGGTGGTGAATACCTGAGCAATTATTATTTCTTTTTTTTTTTTTTTTTTTTTTTTTTTTTTTCTTGACTGGCAAGATTTATAGCCGTGAAAGTTGTGCATGACAGTTGCCTAAGCCCCGCGAAGGCCATCAATAAGACACTCAAGACAAAGTGTCCTGACAACAAGTAAGAAGCAAAAGCTCAACTAAGCATCGATTACAACTTACAGACACCCTGGTACCTCTCCTTGTTGGCAAAGTTTTCAGTCTAACTCTCATAGTTATTACAAACGTGACTGTCAATTTTTAATTTTAGCACAGGTGACCCCCCCCCAAAAAAAAAAAGAAACCTTCTGTGGAGCGAGGGTTTGAACCCCCTTTTGCCCCCTCCCCTTATCTACGCCCCTGCCAGGAGAGCTGTGAGTCTCTGTCTGATGACCACTATAGTTTGCGACACGTAGGAAGGTGGTCCAGTTTTCAGTCAACCATTACATCACTGGCGGTCAATAATATTAATTCTGTAGTTGCGTGGCTGGTCGCGAGTTACGCAAGGTTTCTCTCGCAGGCGCAACTGTTGGCGCTCGGCCGTAGCTCCTCCCCTCCACACTTCCCCTATCGCTCTGCCTCTATGCGCAGAAGCGCCTTCCTACATGACGCCGACTATAGTGGTCAGCAGCAGCAGCGGCAGCAGTAGCGGGTCAGGAGGGGTTCTGACCTGCGAGGTGGCGACGTGCCTGCCGGCCCTGAACCACGAGATGGTGGCCGGCGGGCGGGAGCCGGCGGCCTCGCAGCGCAGCGTGTAGCGCCGGCCCGCCTCCAGGGGCGCCACCGGCACCGTCAGCCGCACCCACAGCGGCGCCACTGAAACACACACAGCCATCACCGACATGTTACAAGGGATCGGCCTTCTCTTTACTTTCCTACCTTGTATGAATGGTGAATATGCGAAATAAAAATCTTTATACATAAAAAATGAATGTTTCTACATTTGTCCTAGATGGACTCCAAAACATCTGGAGGGATTTTGATTATTTCTTTTTATAAAATATTCATATTGGTCCAGTGGGTCAATATATGTAATTCCTTCTACATCTATGTACATACTCCGAAATCTACCCAAAGGTGCATAGCAGAGTACACCCAGAAAAACTACATATTACTTGAAACTTCCTGGAAGATTAAAATTGTGTGCCGGAACTGGGACTCGAACCTGAGACCTTTGCCTTTCACGGGCAAGCGCACTACCGACTGTCCTATCCCGACACGACTTATGATGCTGCCTGTCAATATGAGACAGAGAGAGAGAGAGATTCAGCCCCTCCCAGCCCCAAATCTTGGCTATACCCCTGATGTAGGGGCTTTAATGAGGTGGTAAGGAGAAAGTAGGGAAAACGTAGGTACATTTTTGTGAACTGTAGGTTCTCTCTCTGCCATCTGGCAACACTGAACAGTACCACAGAGTAACACATACAAAGGAGAAGACACCCCTAAACCACTGTCCTACGCCCCCCTCATAGTTCCGTAAGATGCTAGCAGGTGTCAGACGGTTCCCCGGCTTAGTACCGGTAGACGACACTAGAGGCGCTTCTGAGGGTAGCGTGGTTGGGAGGCTGAGGAGAGAGCTCGTGCCGCCTGCCACGAGGCCATGGTTGTGTCCGGTGTGCCGGCGTTTGAGCGGAAGTGGTGGTGGGGGCAGCCGCTACCTGCTGCCTGCTCTGGCCAGTTTAAATGGCTGCTTCTGACCGCAGCGCCATCATGGGACATCTTACGGAACCTTCCCTCCCTGCACCCCTGAGCGTGTGACTGGGCCCTTACGGAGGTTTCCCATCTGTATATATTTGTCTGCACAGTACCACAGAGTAACATATACAGAGACTAAGTCTCCCCTAAACCACTGTCCTACGCTCCCCTCGTAGTTCCGTAAGATGCTAGCAGGTGTCAGGCCGTTCCCTGGCTTAGGGTGCCTCTCGCACGTCAGAGGGTAGCGTGGAGGGGAGGCTGAGGGGAGAGCTCGTGCCACCTGCCACGAGGCCAAGGTGTGTGTCCAATGTGCCGGCGTTCGAGGGGAAGTGGTGGTGGGGACAGCCGCTACCTGCCGCCTGCTCTGGCCAGTTTAAATGGCTGCTTCTGACCGCAGCGCCATCATGGGACATCTTACGGAACCTTCCCTCCCCGCACCCTTCAGCGAGTGACCGGGCCCTTACAGAGGTTTCCCGTCTGTATATATTTGTCTGAACAGTACCACAGAGTAACATATATAGAGAAGAAGCCTCCCCTAATCCACTGTCCTACACTCCCCTCGTAGTTCCGTAAGATGCTAGCAGGTGTCAGGCCGTTCCCTGGCTTAGGGTGCCTCTCGCACGTCAGAGGGTAGCGTGGAGGGGAGGTTGAGGGGAGAGCTTGTGCCGCCTGCCACGAGGCCACGGCTATGTCTGTCTTGCTGGCTTTTGAGGGGAGATGGTGGTGGGCACAGCCGCTACCTGCCGCCTGCTCTGGCCAATTTAAAGGGATGCTTCTTACCACAGCACCATCACGGGACATCTTACGGAACCCTCCCTCCCCGCACCCCTGAGCATGTGACCAGGCCCTTACGGAGGTTTCCTGTCTGTATATATTTGTCTGCACAGTACCACAGAGTAACATATACAGAGAAGAAGCCTCCCCTAAACCACTGTCCTACGCTCCCCTCGTAGTTCCGTAAGATGCTAGCAGGTGCCAGGCCGTTCCCTGGCTTAGGGTGCCTCTGGCACGTTACAAGGTAGCGTGGAGGGGAGGCTGAGGGGAGAGCTTGTGCCCCCTGCCATGAGACCACGGTTGTGTCCGGTGTGCCGGCATTTGAGGGGAGGTGGTGGTGGGGACATCCGCTACCTGCCGCCTGCTCTGGCCAGTTTAAAGGGCTGCCATCATGGGACATATTACGGAGCCCTCCCGCCCCGCACCCCTGAGCGTGTGACCCGAGGTTTCCCGCCTGTATATATTTGCCTGTGACGGCAGCAGCACTCACGCAGCAGGTCTATGGTGACGGCGGCCTGCCTGGGCTCGGCCAGCGCGGTGTTGGCGGCCCTGCAGGCCAGCGCGGCGCCCAGCAGCTCCCTGGAGACGCCGCGCAGCGCCAGCCGGTTCTCCACCAGGCGGCCCGACCGCAGCTCGCTCTCCTCGTCCACCACGCGGCCCTCCAGCAGCCAGCGCACCACCGGCTCTGGTCTACCTGCAGGGCACACACCACCAGCAAGTCACCTACAGCAAAACTAAAAAAACAGCTGCACGCTTTTTTTTTTGTCATATCATATCGTCGCATTGAAATGGGAGCAGGCTTGACTTCGAAGGCAACTCAACGTATACTCTACGCACGTTTATTATGAACTCAACATACACACAGCACTGACTCCCTTTCATGCAGAGTGCTCTGCTATTTATACACAGACAGAATTTACCAGAAATTAGAAGAAAAGTTAACATAAGAGACACGTAGAATTTACAAGTGAACATAAGAACTGGAACTGTTAATTACAAAGAAATAAATTTTCGCCAGTGGGTGGGATTGAACCGACGACTTTCGGTACCGTAGTCCGTGACGCTATCCCCTGCGCCACGCCGGCAGTAGGAGTTTGTGGTCTCTCGCGGCAATATGCATGGTGGGGCGGACTGCCAGCACATGAACAACGAGGAAATAGAATCATGATTGGCTTTTGTCATTACTGTTACTCGAACAGAACGATCTCTTGACCCAGGGGCAACACGGATTTAGAAAATATCGTTGATGCGAAACACAACTAGCTCTTTATTCACACGAAGTGTTGGGTGGCATCGACAAGGGTTCGCAAATCGATTCCGTATTTCTTGATTTTCAGAAAGCTTTTGACACCGTACCTCACAAACGGCTTTTAATCAAATTGCGTGGTTACGCCCCAAATTTGCGACTGGATAGGGGATTTCCTCTCAGAGAGGACACAGTTTGCAGTAATCGATGGTAAGGCATCGGCTAAAACAGAGGTGATATCGGACGTTCCACAGGGTAGTTTTATTGCTCCTCTGCTGTTCCTTATTTACATAAACGATTTAGGGGAAAATCTAACTAGCTCTCTATTGTTGTTTGCAGATGACGCCGTTATTTACCGTCTAGTAAAATCATCTGAAGATCAAAACCAACTGCAGAACGATCTGAATATCAGTATGGTGTAAAAATTGGCAATTGGCTTTAAATAATGAGAAGTGTCAAGTCGTCCACATGAGTACGAAAAGAAATTCGTTAAACTTTGTTTACAAGATAAATCAATCAAAAGTGAAGGCCGTAAACTGCATAAAGTTCCTAGAAATTACTATTACTTCAGACTTAAATTGGAAAGAACATGTAGATAGTGTCGTGGGAAAGGCGAACCAGAGACTGCGTTTTATTGGCAGAACCCTTAAAACATGCAACAGAACTACAAAAGAAACTGCATACACTACGCTTGTCCGTCCATTTTTGGAGTATTGCTGCCCAGTGTAGGATCCTTATCAGGTGGGTTTGACGGACGACATCGAAAGAGGCCAAAGAAGGTTAGCTCGTTTCGTATTGTCACGATACAGGGGAGACAGCGTTACGGAAATGATACAGGATCTGGGATGGGAATCATTACAACAACGGCGCATATCACTGCGGCGTGGGCTACTTGCGAAACTCCAATCGCCAACATTCTCCTCCAAATGCGAAAACATATTGTTGAGTACCATTTACATAGGTAGAAATGATCATCAGAATAAAATACTTGAGATCAGAGCTCCAACGGAGCGATTCAGGTATTCTTTCTTCCCGCTCGCTTTCGAGAATGGAATGGGAGATAAATAGTATAATGGTGGTTCAATGAACCCTCTGCCAGGCAATTAAATGTGATTTGCAGAGTATCCCATGTAGATGTAGATGTATATTTGTTATAGAAGTTCATACTAAGACACGGATGTATGAAGTGCCTCACTGTACTTGTGGCAAATAAATCCCATTGCATTTCATTCAATTGAACTTGTGGGCTATAGTTATTTAGCAGTTAATACCTACAGATTAAGGAGCAGTTATTTCTTTTTATACAGTAACTTTAGTGAGGAGAAGAAGTCTGAATGTACAATCAAGTAGAGTATATCAAAGCTTGGAGGAACACCGTAGCTGGTCCTCTGATAAATGAACTATTGTCTTGCAAGTACATCTAAAGAATTTTACAGAAATTATGTAGGGGTCTAAAGGAGACAAGAACACAATCACACTACAAACTACAGTATATAATACATTAACAGAAGAACAGAACATAGAAAGGGGGACAAAACAGTAGAATATACACATAGACATGGCGAAAAATTGAAGAAAAACATAATGTGTAAATGGAGTGAATAACATGAAGTTCTTATGTACATAAAGGCGACGAAAAACGGTGAGACACAACACTGAAACACCGAGGGACAAGGACAGTTAAAACAACACAGGCGTCGTCTGTGGGATGGATGTTCGCAGTCTGGTTAAAAACTCACTGATTAGTGTCACTCCGATGGACACAAGACAGGTCACATGCACATGTTAAATGATGATGACGAACGTGGATGGGGTAGGAGCGAGGTGAAGAGCAAGGCGAGAGAGGGTTGGAGGGAGGAAGATAAAGGAGGAGGGGGTGGGTGGGTAGAGGAGGAGGGACCAAAGGGCGATGAGGGAAGGCAGTGGGGGTTGGGATGTCCCAGGAAGCTTTATGGAGTGGGGGGGGATACCAGAGAGGCTGGTACATGTAAGGGGGAGGGATAAAGGAAGTGAGCACGTGGGGCCCTCTAGGGGATATAGGAGGTAGGAGGAGGAGGAGAAAGGGGGGGATCAGAGCTGGTAAGAGGGATAAACGACTGGGTGGAGGGCATCGTCAGGAAGGGGAGGGTGCGGAAATTGCCACGGGAAAGGGAAAGGAGGGTGGACAAGTGGAGGGCAGGGGAGATACAGGGGTAATGGCGCAGCTATGGGCCAGTGTTGGTGAGGAGAGGATGGACAATAGGGTGAGGGGGATCCAGGTTTTGATGGAGAAAACGGTGACGAAGGTGCTCAATGAAGCGGACAAGGCAGGGGAAGGGAATGAGGTCATAGAAGAGCCGCGCAGGGAATGGGGGGGATAGAGAAGGATACGCAAGGTGAGGCAGAGGGCGTGGCGTTCCAGGATCTCATTAAAATAATAATAATACAGTTTAATATCTGATTCCGAAATCTGTGGCACCAAGCACATCAGAATCCATAGAGATCTTTAGATATCATGCAATGACAAATAAAGAACTCCCTGAAACATCAGTTTTTCCAGAGATTACCAGCAGAGAACGTACTATTAACCAATAGTCAACACGGATTCAGAAAGTATCGCTCTTGCGAAACACAGCTTGCCCTTTATTCACACAAAGTGTGTTAAGTGCCATCGACAAGGGATCTCAAATCGATTCCATATTTCTGGATTTCAGGAAGGCTTTTGACACTGTACTCCACAAGCGGCTTCTAATGAAATTGCATGCTTATGGAATATCTCCACAATTCTGCGATTGGATTCACGATTTCCTATCAGAAAGGACACAGTTCGTTGTAATTGACGGTAAGTCATCGAGTAAAACAGAAGTGACATCTGGCGTTCCACAGGGAAGCATTATAGGTCCCCTACTCTTCCTCGTGTTTATAAACGATTTAGGAGACAATCTGAATAGCTCCCTTAGACTGTTAACAGAGGATCAAAAGCATCTGCAAAGCGATTTAGACAAAATTTCAACGTGGTGCGAAAATCAGTTAACACTAAATAATGAAAGGTGTGAAGTAATACACATGACCACTAAAAGAAATCCGCTGAACTTCAATTACGCGATAAATCAGTCAAACCTTAAGGTCGTAAATTCTACCAAATACCTAGGAGTTACAATTACGAACAACTTTGACTGGAGAGAACACATAGAAAATATTGTGGGGAAGGCTAACCAAAGGTTACGTTTCATTGGCAGAACGCTTAGAAGATGCACCAGCTCCACCAAAGAGACTGCCTTCATCACACTTGTGGAACCCTCACCAGGTGGGACTGACAGAAGACATGGAGAAGATTCAGAGAAGGGGAGCTCGTTATGTTTTATCACGTTACGGGGGGGGGGGGGGGGGAAGCGTCACGGAAATGTTGCACGAATTTGGGTGGAAATCATTAAAAGAAAGACATTATTCATTGCGGCGTGAAATATTTACGAAGTTTCAGTCACCGACTTTATTTCTGAATGTGAAAATATTTTGCTAGCACCCACCTACTTAGGGAGACATGACCATCCCAATAAAAGAAGAGAAATCAGATCAAAAACGGAACGATTTAGGTGTTCTTTCTTCCCGCGCTATTAGAGAAAGGAACGATAGAGAAAAGTTATGAAAGCGGTTAATGAACCCTCTGCCAGGCACTTGAATGTGATTTGCAGAGTATCTATGTAGATGTAGATGTAGATTACCAGTAGAACTGCTTACGACCCGTACTTTGCCGTTATATTGCGTTACCGAATGGCATGTGACACTGACGGTTCCAAAGTGAGCGCTAAAGGCATAGCCAGTGTCTAATGATGACGACGGTGCTAACAGTGCCATCAACATCACATTAGTGATACTGCAGTTTCCCTGTCGTCCCGAGTGCTATTTCACGAAACGTTTCATTCGTCTGTCACTTCTAGCATAACAACAGATCGGTACGGTCAGGAGTCGGCAGCACTTCAAATTTCGATGCTTACGTATATTATTGGAGGTTTTAATACGTAATAGAAAAACTGAAATTAGAGATCTATGGAAGTATACGTCTACCATTCATAACGGTTGCTTATACACAAGATTTTTTATTCTGTGCAAATTATTTCGAAGCACCTTTCGCACTGTATAAGTTTCTCCAGCTTCCTTGTAGAGGAAAAGGTGCTATTATGGGCTACCACTTTATTATTGAACCATAAATTCCAAAATTGTCAGTGAAATTTGCTGAAAACCTCAAAAAATAATCTTTAGAAATTGAAATATTGTGAAAAAATGTAAAAGTGGTGGTAATATGGGCTACTTTATAAACACACAAAAAGTCAATATTATTTCCTGTAGATTTTTAGAGTAATTGGAAAATAGCAAACCCTTTATACTGGGACATGTTTATCATAAGTTGTTCATTTAGGGTTGGCAGAAATAACAAATATAATGCTCTGTTTCTCAGCCAGCACACTCGTTGAGCGCCTACATCTCGCACACTAGGCACTGGATCCATAGCTCTCCTTTAGTGTCTTCGGAATATAACTCTTCACAAAAAAAGGCCTCTCCAGGCTTTTCAACACCAACACTGGGCTCTAGAACTGACTGCCCAGAATCTATCGATCCCTCCTCTGAACTCTCGGATGATGATTGTAGGTCGATGGTCAATTTTCGCTTCACTGATGGAGTTTTGCTTTTTATTCCTTGTTTCTTTCTTTTGTCAACACCTGGCTCACATCTCACATTGTTCGTGTTCCCTGTTACATCGTCACTTTCGATCTTCCTTTTTTTTACCATTTCTTTTTCCCCCTTTCTTTTTATTTTCCTTCTTTAACAACTTCGGTTTTCTTCGTGCTTTATTTAGCTTCTTCCAAATATATTTTGTATGGTGATGCTGTAATTACAGCTGCCTTTCCTGGCTTAGGTCCTTTGTTTGTAGTCTTTTTATTATTTTTTGGCACAGGCAAAATGTCGTTTGGTGAAGTCTTAATGTTTCCTATTGGAACGTGGGACGCACTGCTTGGGCCAGCTTCTGCTAGCTCTTTGGCACATGGTGTGGACCAGTAGAGGATTGGGGCAAGCCTTCTGTGTTATCAGGCTGAAATAGAAAACCACACAGAATTTGTAGGGGTTGTAATATGAGCTACTGTAGTGGCTAACCCATTTAACCACCACAGCGATTGTCCATATTACCACCCTAGCCGTCTTGGAAAGTAAAACGTCGGTATCCGTTATAAGCAAACTTTAATAAACCAAATCCATGAGCATTAGAGAGCTAAATATTTATATAATATGTAGTTAACAAGTTAACAGCTAACAACGCATTGGCACTACGTCTAATATAACTATAATTTCTTTCCTTTCAAAGTTTTGAAATGAGAAAAATCACGAAACAGCTCACCATTAACATTCCACGTAACTGACTGCGGCAGCGCATTCTGTGGCGTTTGTACGAACTAGCTACTACTATTTACTGAGGTTGCCGCTATTATTCGCGGGCTTATTAGTCAGATATTAAGCTAGACCATATTGCAATCACTAGCCCATAATACCACCTTCGCCTCTATACTTAATATTGAAAATCTGTACTTGAATTTTAACGTTAAAGCATTGATCTTGAGATGAGAATGCTGCCACAGCACTGAGAGCAGACAGACTACCCACCTCCCAGGACCCTGCAGGTGAGATGGACGTGGTCGCCCTCCTGTAGCGGACCCAGCGTCGAGTTGAGGCGCCGGCCCCAACGGTCCAGCAGCACGGGCTGCTCTGGAAGAACTGAAACAGAAACAGGGAAAAACAAACAGTCACTGTGCGTAGCCATTACCAGACGTAGTCATGCAGCTGTACCTAACTGGCCAAAGGTCAACATGGATTTAGAAAATATCGTTCATGCGAAACACAACTAGCTCTTTACTCAAACGAAGTGATGTGTGCCATCGACAAGGATTCGGAAATCGATTCCGTATTTCTTGATTTCCAGAAGGCTTTTGACACAGTACCTCACAAACGGCTTTTAATCAAATTGCGTGGTTATGGTATATCGGCCCAAATTTGCGACTGGATAGGGGATTTCCTGTCAGACAGGACACAGTTCGTAGTAATCGATGGTAAGGCATCGACTAAAACAGAGGTGATTTCGGGCGTTCCACAGGGTAGTGTTATTGGTCCTCTGCTGTTCCTTATTTATATAAACGATTTAGGGGGAAATCTATGTAGCTCTCTTAGGTTGTTTGCAGATGACGGCGTCATTTACCGTCTAGTAAAATACTCTGAAGATCAAAACCAACTGCAGAACGATATGAATAAGATATCTGTATGGTGTAAGAATTGGCAGTTGACTCTAAATAATGAGAAGTGTGAAGTCGTCCACATGAGTACGAATAGAAATCCGTTAAACTTTGTTTACGAGATAAATCGATCAAAAGTGAAGAGCGTAAACTCCACAAAATACCTAGGAATTACTATTACTTCAGACTTAAATTGGAAAGAACACGTAGATAATGTCGTGGGAAAGGCAAACCGGAGTTTTCGTTTTATTGGCAGAACCCTTAAAACATGCAACAGAACTACAAAAGAAACTGCATACACCACGCTTCTCCGTTCTTTTTTTGGAGTATTGCTGCCCAGTGTGGGATCCTTATCAGGTGGGTTTGACGGAGGACATCGAAAGAGTCCACAGAAGGGCAGCTCGTTTCGTATTGTCACGATAAAGGGGAGACAGCGTTACGGAAATGATGCAGGATCGGGGATGGGAATCATTACAACAACGGCGCTTATCGCTGCGGCGTGGGCTGCTTAAGAAACTACAATCGCCAACATTCTCCTCCGAATGCGAAAATATATTGTTGACTCCCGCTTGCATAGGTAGAAATGATCATCAGAATAAAATACGAGAAATCAGAGCTCGAACGTAGAGATTCATGTGTTCTTTCTTCCCGCGCGCTATTCGAGAATGGAATGGGAGATAAATAGTATAATGGTGGTGCACTGAACCCTCAGCCAGGCACTTAAATGTGATTTGCATAGTATCCCATGTCGATGTAGATGGAGATGACGGTACTATCTCGGACTGCAGATATCTAACGACATTTTTCCTTATGTTAACTTAAGTTTTTCGAGGCGATAAGTGCATCTTCTACACTATTCGCTCTTATTAGCTCTTTCTAACATGCTAAGCTATAAAGGAAAGCAAGGAGAAATTTGGAAAAGGAATTAAAGTTCAGGGTGAAGAAGTAAAAACCATGCGTTTTGCTGATGACACTGTAATTCTGTCAGAGACAGCAAAGGACCTGGAGGAGCAATTGAACGGATTGGACAGTGTGTTGAAAGGAGCATATAAGATGCACATTAGCAAGAGCAAAACAAGGGCAATGGAATGCAGTCTCAGAAAAATCAGGCGATGCGGAAGGAATAAAATTAGGTAACGAATCAATAAAGGTGGTAAATGAGTTTTGTTACTTGGGCAGTAAAATAACAAATGAAAAAGAGAAATTTGTTAACATCGAATATTATTTTAAGCATAAGGAAATCCTTTCCCAAGGCATTTGTGTGGAGTGTTGCCTCGTATGGGAGTGAGACATGGACGATAAACAGTGCGGACAGGAAGAGGATAGAGGCTTTTGAAATATGGTGTTACAGAAGAATGCTGAAGATTAGGTGGGTGGATCGCGTAACAAATGAGGGGGTACTGAACAGAATTGAGGAGCAAAAGAATTTCTGGCGTACCTTGACTAAAAGAAGGGATACATTGGTAGGACACATTCTTAGTTTTTCTCCATAAACAGCGGAAAATTAGTAAGTGAGAAACTTTTTTCCTTTCATCATTTTAGTATGGTTGCCAGCGAGAAAATTTTAATAAAAGTTTGAAATTATGTTTAAAGTTTGTTGCAAGTCGCTAAGTACTGTCATTCTCATATAGTGTATTTCGAAAGTCTCGCCGCATAATATGGCATTTTTGCGATTTCTGTTGGTTATGACGTAATAGATTTTGAACCATGTGCCGTATGTGATTCTTAACCATACAGCAATTGTTACCTCACGGTAAGGAGTGTGTGTACCAAATATGGTCCAATGGTTTAGGAGAAAATGAGCAGCATTGTCGCAAAATGCAGCAGTTTTTCGTGCATCTCATTGTTTATGACGTCATATCTCGTGAACTATACATCGTATGTCATTCTTACACTTACGGCGACCGCCCTCGTGGATTGAAACTTACGTGTACAAAATTTCATAAAGATTGGAACAAAACTGTAGATTTGTATGCAACATGTACAAATATACGGACACTGCTTTATATATTAGATTTGTGTGAAAAATTTCGTGTGAAGTGACACTGCACGTAGTCCAATTAATGAAGTAGATATTTCACTTATATGGTTCCAGCTATATGCAATAGGGAAAAGGAAACAGTAGCAGGTACACAATGAATTATTTTATTTATCAGCAATGCTCGGATTTCCACATCACCATAGAGGTATCGAACCTGATGCGTTACTCTTTATTTTACATGGCGAGTTTCCCCTGTAGGCCTAAACCATGTTACATACATATGCATCATTCGTTAGTTTTGGGATTTTTCGTGGCACACATCAGGGCCGGCGCAAGCCCAAGAGCCACCCCGTGCGAGCTGCTAAATTGCCGCCCCTCCTTTTTTTTTTACAAAAGGTTTATATAATGTTATTTAAACAAATCAGTAAGAAATGTCAAAAATCAATCGTAAGTTTTGTTTTTACTTTTCAGATCTACCTAGGTTTCGGTCACAGAGTAGCCAGTCTCAAAGCTTTTAATATGTGCTTCCATCTAAACCGTCATGTTGACAGTTACGTTCAGCACAGAGGTATAGATGTAAACATAACTCAAAGTATTGATCTATGTAGATCTGGAAAATAAAAACAAAAACTGTGACTGATTCGTGACATTCTCTACGGATTTGTACAAAACAGTCGCTGGGCACCAGCTCAAAACTGGAGTCAAACCTGATTGAAGAAATCTAGCTAATTTTAATAAGCCTTGTGAATTTAGAGAAATTGTCAAATGTGTGTGAAATATTACTGTAGGATACGCTGTTCAGGAGATGAAGGCATAAGAATTGAGCCGCGTGAAACTGAATTTCAGCCGAATTTCACGACAGACACAGGTGAATCGGTCAAAGAGTGGGGCGGAAGACAATGGAGAGAGGAAGAATTAGAAGGTGGAGTAATAACGCAATAAGTACACACCCGGGCATCGGTGGTATTAGTGCTAGTCGAAATATATTAACCCACTGCACTGCGGTTGTTCATTTCAAAGAACTGATTTTTTTTTTTTTTTTTTTTTTTTTTTTTTTTTTTTTTTTTTTCATTCCAGGTTTTGGGACGACGCGTACTTATTTGCCGACTTGCCAATTTTTGGATTAACTATCTCGCTGGAGAAAAATTCTAACTTATGAGTAACGTGCATTCGCAATACTAATTGTACGTTATATGAAAAGCACTTAACTATTACATCCCAAGTTGCAAGAAATTCGGACACACCAATTGTTCTGTTCTTACGAAACGCAATGAAAGTGCTTCTGACCAATCTTGACTCCCTCGGACAACTACCAAAACGAATTCTGTATTTATCGTTGTAGAGAACGCAACAATACGTATAGCCTTGAAAGGCGAAGCCGTGACGTGGCACTGCCAGGAACTAGATCACACGGATTCACATGCGTTATACGAGGCGCGTCCAGAAAGTAAGTTCCGTTTGGTTATATAAAACAGATACAGAAAAAATATTGATTGTACAAAAATCTGCAACTGTTAAACTACTTTTCTACATAGCTTTCGAAATTTTGTAGGCAATTGTCATAGCATGGCACAAGGTTTGGTGTCCCTTTTTCATAGAATATTGCCGTCTGAGTATTCAACCATGTGGGAACATGTTCTTTCAGCTCTTCATCATCGTTGAAGAGTTGTCCACCAAGGACAGATTTTAGGTGTAAGAAGAGGATTACTGTCAAAAGATTTTTTTCCACGTTAATGACTGACCTCACACACCGAATGTGACCAAACAATTCTTGCGGAAATTTCAATGGGACCTGTTTGACCATCCTCCATACAGCTTGGAAATCTCTCCTAGCGACTTTCATCTCTTCTTACACCAAAAATCTGTCCTTGGTGCCGCGGTGGAGTAGCCGAGTGGTCTAACCCGTCTCGCTGTGGAGCGCGCGGTTGCTCGCCGTCGGAGGTTCGAGTCCTCCCTGGGGCATGGGTGTGTGTGTGTGTGTGTGTGTGTGTGTGTTTGTCCTTAGGTTAGGTTACCGTAGTTTAAGTAGTTTGTAAGCTACGGACTGATGACCACGCAGTTTGGTCCGATAGATTTACAAACATTTGAACATTTTCTGACCTTGGTGGTCAACACTTCAACGATGATAAAGAGCTGTTACCACATGGTTGAATACACAGGCGGCAACCTTCTGAGAAAAATACATGCAAAAACTTGTGGCACGCAATGACAAGTGCCTACAAAATTTTGGCAGTTATGTGGAAAAGTAGTTTAAGAGTAATTTGAATTTTGTGCAATAAAAATTTCTTCTGTATCTGTGTACAATTTCATTGTATTACCAAACAGAACCTACTTTCTGAACGCGCCTCGTACATTAAATAAATGTTGGCAAACTGATAGTGTGCGAGTAGTATTGTCAAACAAATGTGCCGGTCAGAGTTTAATTGTTGTTCATGCCGGCGGAGACAGGTGTTTCATGGCACAAAAACCAAAACGTCCGACTATAACTCAGAAATGGATAGAAAATTTTTTTTCATAAATACATCGAAACCCAACTTATGCCAGGCTTACTATCAATGTCTTTAGCCCTTGTAATTACTCGCAGCATATTTACCCATTCGGAATACTTCTAGCTATTGTAGGTGTTGGACATGTTTGACTGCAATAATGTTCAACCATTTTTTTCCATAATGAGGGAAGAATAAAACACTCGGAAACTGCCATTGAAGGGCTTAGCAAAGCTGCTTCAGGCTTAACATGTAGCCGCAGTATCGAAAATTGCGTTCGAATTTCCAAATTATATTTCTTCTCCTGCAAAATTAGTTGTGAGTAAACGCAGGGTGCGTAACAGGCTGGCAGCGCTTCACTCATAAGAATACTGGTGTGTACGCCAGACTGCTTCCTCCTCCCCCTGCTCCTCCGGCGTAAATACGTCTGTGCTGACACAGCGGTGAGGAAGAAATTAGTCCTCCTCCCTCCCTTTGTTCAACAGGGGCGGCCGGCAGGTATTCGAGGTGCCATGTCACATTTCCGAAGCCGTTCCCTCCGAGGTTTGGTTTCGAAACCCCTCTTGGACATGAATGTTGAGTTTGTATTACAAAGAAAAAAAGCGTGGGGTGGCCGGCAGATTTGCCGCCCCGTGCGGCCGCACGTTGGGCACGTGCTTTGCGCCGGCCCTGGCACACATATAGGTTCGCCGTTTTCCACAGGCAAAATGTGTTCCCTAACCACAAACTCGGGTTCGAAATGCTTAATGCACACCACAGTATTATCGTTCACTTGGAAATTGTCCCTGTGAATTAACTTAATCCATATGTTCCTTAACGTAGTTTCTTTGGGAAACGCCAATGTTGAGGGTTTTGCCGTAGTTGGACTTACAGTCTGGCACACAACAACTACGACCCATTACACTTTATATTATAAATATCTTACTGTAGATTCTACGAAACAAATCCTGGCGTAGCACTTGGGACGAAATTCGCATCACATCACGTAAATACTAAGCACTATACTTCAGTTAATAATCGCAGCACCTCCACATATACAGTGTTCCACACGTGTAGGCCTAACGTAAACAGAAGCACGCTGGTTTGTTTCCCCCAAGGAGGTTAGAATAAGGGGAGATGGCGGTAAGCATCCTAGCAGTACTGTTCGTAGAAGCCTGTGGGCGTGCCAATCCGCCATGTTGTTCTGACAAAAACATCCGTGGAACGTTATGGCCAAGTCCGTATTAAAAGTCGCTAGGTGCACTGTGTATACAATGTATGTTCTCTAGTTGGTTGATTCAGTATTACTGCAGTGTTCGTGATGCCAGACAAACATTTTTTCGTATCTCCTGTCCAAATTCGTATTTAATTGAAGATTACAAAATGCTATGTCAGTAGTCAGTGTAAGCGATCTCATGATGAGATTTTACTATTCCATAGGCAGTGGTGTAGATATCAAGTTATCTTTCTTCAGAAAACCCTCCAGTTGCTTGATATACTAAGATACTGTCAAGGAAAGTGGTACACGTCAGTACATACGTCCATAAGTGATAGTTTGCAGACGGCCAACACCAAAACACGTCAACAACACAGTGAATACCAGTCTATTGTAGGTACAGTTCGACGAAAATATGCTCAGTATTCGAAGTCTAGAAACCTGCAGCCAAAACTGAATGTAGCATATTCATAATTACTAATTTTCGTCATGTATAACGTTTCAGTTTTGAATGTAAACTTTAGAAGTGCAGCGTATAGAGACAGTAAACACTTCTCATACAATAAGAAACTGTAGAAATTGCACTGTACGTTACTACCGGTACTGAAAGTTGATTTTCCGCTTGTCTAAGTATTTTTATTCTATTTGAATACTTAACTGTATGTAGCTTAAAAGTACTCATCTAGGCTTATTGGCATCATGATGCATATAGCATGTAACTCATTACGATTGTACTGCACTAATAATGCAACATGAAACACACGAACCAGGAGTAGGAAGTAAAGGTTTAATAAAGAATCGCGTGAATTAGTGAGGCTGCCCTGATTTCATTAATCATTAAAAGCATTTCCATTATTTTACCTGCAATGTTCAATCTAATTATCAGAAATTTCTTAAACGCTTTAATTATTTAATAAAGCGCCCACATTAAGTGAAAGATTTTCATAACCTATCCATTGGTCACAAATTGTGGCTTCACTGCAAAGTTTTGAAGCACAAAAAGAATGAGGATAGGTACAAATTCGCAATAAAAGTGACAACAAACACGTTAGAAAAGAAACCTACACATGAAATGTGATTCCTCTGGCTTTTGCGTTGCTGTCTGAACGATTTGTACAACCAAACACTACACTTGACACCATATTTATGAAGAAAAGATCCGAAAATGCGAGATACTTCTATTCATACAAGCTTAGACGTGCACTCTTCTGGTCGGGACAATATGGCGGCCGAATGTTTTCGGTCGGCTTCACAGTCGTGACGTCATGCCCTCTCCTCCTATTTTTACCTCCATGGTTTCCCCATACGATTGCCGCCATATTGTCGACTATCGATACCTGTCTTGAGATATTGTAGTTGGTCTTGGATGTAGCGGGTCGTTTCAGAGCGTGCTGTAGCTAGGTAGACAGCAGGTATGGCGTGCGCCACGCTAGGACACCATGTCCCGTGTGAGGACGGCTTTAGACAGGTTGTAGTAGAAGAGCTGATGGACTGACCTGTGACGGCGAGCCGCGCCCAGCTGGACCTGGTGGGCGCGTGGCGGAAGTCGACCCTGCAGCGGTAGGCGCCCGCGTCTGCGGGCCGCACACCTTGCAGCACCAGCTCTGCCGGCGAGGGCGACGTCCGGAAGAAGGCGCGCGCGCCGAAGGCAGCCGGGGACGACCAGTGGGACGCCTGGCTGAGCGGCCGGCCGCGCACGTCGAAGCTGCGGCAGGCGTGGGCCACCAAAATATCACGACAACTCATTGATTAAGAGATTATACACCGTTTTCTAAAGTCCAAAGCGTGCAATACATACATATTGTAACGAATAAAAGTACAGGGTGTCCAGAAAAGGACTCCCTGATTTCAAAATTAAATAACAAAGTTCGATAAAGGAATGCAGTAAAAGGAATGTTTATTGTGAAAACTGTAAGACGTTTACACAGCAGGATGAAATAATAGTTACAAAAGCTGCTAAAAGATGGAGCTGTAATCGCCATACGTAGTACCTAGTATAAATAGTGATCCGAAGCCCAGAACGATCATTTCCACTATTGAAACGTGAATGGAGGTTAGCGTACCGAAGAAAGATATTAAAACCATGTACTCCATTGAACAACGCCTCTTTCTGGTGCTAGAGTACCACAGGTTAGAAGAGAGTCCTACGGGAACAAGGCGAAGTTTTCAAGCATGATTTAATGTTCCAAAAGGACCCGATGCGCAAACCATACGTACGCTCTTCGCAAAATTTCAACGAACAGGCAGCCTAACTGATGATCTAGTGGGGCATGTTGGCCGCAAGCAAACCGCTGTTACGACTGAAAATATCGCGACAGTTTCTGGAATTAGTCAGCGAAATCCAATGTCATCCGTCCGTAGAATTGCATCTGAGACTGGTTTGAACCGTTCCAGCACACAGAAAATACTGAGAAAGAGCCTACACACGTTTCCATTCAAAATTCAATAGCACCAGGCCATACCCGCACGAGCTGAGCAACAAAGGGTCGCCTTTGCTAATCAGATGCTCACAATGATTGATAGTGAAGGATTTGATGTTGGCTGCATCTGGTTTACAAATGAAGCACACTTCAACCTGAATGGATACGTGAATAAGCAGAACTGGCGATTTTGTGGTTCCGAAAAGCCATATTGGACAGAAGAGAAACCCCTGTATTCTCCTAAAGTTACTGTGTGAGCTGTAATATGCAGCAGAGGCATTATTTGTCCTGTTTTCATTCGAGAAACGATCACTGGTGCACGTTACTTTGCAATTTTGGAACAATTTGTCGCCACACAGCAAGCGTTAGAGCATCGACCAGGTACTGAATGGTTTATGCAAGATGGAGCCCGACCACATCGGACCGAAAAGTGTTTCGCTTTCTTGAGGAATACTTCGGCAATCGAGTTATTGCTTTGCAATATCCCAAATTTACTGGTGCAGGCATGGATTGGCCTCCATCTTCACCGGATTTGACCCCCTGTGACATTTTTTTCGTGGGGCACAGTGAAAGACATGGCCTACCCGAAGCATCCCGCCACGCTGGACGAGCTTGAATCGGCGATCTCTGTGGCATGTGAATCCATTTCGTTTGAGACACTACGAAATGTCATGGCGAATTTCATTGTCAGCTTGCACCACCTCTGTAGTGCCAATGGTGAACATTTTGAAAACATTGTGATGTGATTATTTGCAAAGAGTGTTTCCATACGATTATTTCACTTGTGTATGATGATATGAGCTGTACAGTGTACAGCGCCATCTGTTATCAGCTATTGTAACTATTATTTCAGACTGCTGTATAAATGTTTTACAGCTTTCACAATAAATATACCGTTTACTACATTCCTCTATCCATCTTTGTTTTCAAGATAATTAATTTTGAAATCAGGGAGTCATTTTCTGGACACACTGTAGCTTCCTATGTAAGATCTCGAGCAGTAAACATATGCAAATACAAGTTAAAACGCTCACTGGTGCTCTAAATTACTACGAGTGGCCACAGTACTTGCGAAACGGAAATTTATTTAACTACTCACTCCTTAAGGGAGCAGTAAAAGTTGTAACAAACACAAAGGAAATATACAAAAAGGAATAGATAATTAAACATGGGATGGGGAGCATGAAATCATAAAGCAGAGGTTTGATGATTTAAATCATTATCTATTCACTAAAATGAACAAGCAGATAAATGTGGGCAGACCATATTAAGCACAATAAAGCACACAGCTTGTACAAAAGTGAATTAAACTGCCATAATGAAATTGTTTCTGCCCTTTATGAATATGGAGGTAACGTGGGAGTAAATTTGAAAATTCATAGTGGATGGAGGGAAGCACATTCATTCACTCACAGACATGTGCATAATGCTTGCGAAACATTGCTTGTTTGGCAACACTTAATAGCAGTGGCGAAATGAAGTGTCTGCAGTGTTTTGACGAGATGGTAGGTGTCTTGAAGCTCTAATTAAAAATCTACCATCCACCAAACGAACTCATGTGCAGGGAGGCAGTGGTGTACTACTCTTATGTACCAAGTGGTGTGGGACCACAGAGACTTACATAGAATTTCAAAAAGAAATTGATTTAGAATAAGCGAGTAAAGCACACATGAGAATTCATGTAGAAGAAAGTTAGTATTAGTAAAAGCATGGCTGAAGGCCAAAGCAAAGATCGTTACAGAATTATGTGGTGCAATTGGTCATACCAAGACAGGAAAGACGTAATCAAACCAGAAAACCTGAGAAATATTTAGCATACTTGCGAATACAGACATGACACGAAAACGTTGGTTAAAAAACAGCAAGGAAATTCGAACACATTAATTTTATACAAAGGCTAAGGGCCACACACGTGAATTCTAAAAAGCGAAAACCGGGCACAAAATCATCACCAGAATGAGAATGCAAATACTGAATCTAAACTGAAATACTCGAGTTCTGTAAATAAAGAAACACTCAAGAATTATTCAAGTAAATCATCACTCATAAGCTGCCTGATCACAAAGAAAGCAAAGCATGCCATCCCCTCAGCATGATCCTACGATGTACTTACTTCGACGGTCGCAGCAAGAGTGAAACCTAAGGCCTCGTCAAAAGCCTTCCCCACCACACAGTGGATGTAGAGCGCGCTAAAACCCATGCAGAGCGCATTCAGAGCATAGTGTCTACCAACCCTCGCTATCTGAGAAAGATAATACGCTCTTCTAGAGCTCCAGAGAGGTCTCTTTTGTCACCTCTTTCAACCATTATTATGTTGGTACTACACTAAGAACTGGCCACCTCGCCAAGTAAGCTTGTTTCTGGCCACCCAGCAGACGCCACTGCAGACGACTTACAAAGCCATGCGTTCTTAACTAACGTAAACAAGGCCTAAAGTGAGAGGCGGCGACTGTAAGCCATTGCATGGCAGTCATTCAATTAAAAGCAACCTTCCACATTCACATGAACGCACAAGTTCAATCACATGGGTGAAACATATATAAACATGGTGCTTTGATCATTAATAAAAAGAATAAAATAATTGACATACAAGTAGACAATATTAGTGACGGAGAAACACGAGTAATGAAATACTCGAAATGGAACGCGACCACACATTCAGTGGACGTGTTCCACGATTAATGTTGGAATTTATTCCCATCTCCTTGCATTACTGAACCTTCCGATACCAGTGTTCAATAATAATACATATGAACGTAATTAATTATCATTTTCTTTTCCAACACTTTTTTTTTCTAGCGTAACTAGCTGATGTTATTTTCTATTACTTGGCGTCCCAGAAGATTTTTTAATTAGCAAATATTAATTAGTTAATTGCAAGAGGCTTATTGTAGGCTATACGTCAGGGTAAATAGTATCTCTGATAATATTAAATTGGGTATTATTATATTTCACAATTAATGTTAAGAAATTTTTGCCCTCATTAGTTTCTGTATTACTACCGTTTATTACGAAATTATTGTTGACAAACCTATTTCATTAAAGGTGTAAATATAACACTATTAAAGTAACTGAGATTTCTGTATCAGTTTAAGTTAAAGGTACAGCAGTCAACAATGTAGGGCTGGGCAAATGATACTCGCGTTCGAACATATTCGGGATTTCCCGATACAGCAGAGAACTCGTTACAGTTCGAACACTCAGATAGTAAATTACTGGCGCTGCTAATCTGCTAACGATACGCGGGAAATTTTGAATTTAGCGGGCTATCGTTTTGCTCAGAATTTCATAGAAAGTACAAGTACATGTAAAGTAAAAGAAGGTCCACACTATGAAAAACTGCATATTTTGTTTAAAACAGTGCATACTTTACGTGGCGTGTCTGGTGTCACTGAAAGATATGATCCATTGATAAACAAAATATTTGCTACTAGAAGAGAACTACTGCACCTCGTTACTGACGGCTAACATTCAAAAAAAAAAAAAAAAAAAAAAAAAAAAAAAAAAAAAAAAAAAAGAATCCTTCATAAGTTGAAATTACATTTAATGTGATTATAAGAGATAGGTTGCAAATGACCATTCCATTCACTGTTCATACGGTACAGTAACAGATAAAAATTTTACCACGTTTTAATCGCTTTGAAAAGAAGATTAGAAGACATGAAATAGGGAAAACATTTGAAATTTAATACCCAATAACGGAAATAAGTCATATAGAAATAAACTGTAACTGAAACCTCGAAATAAACGGTGCACGAACTGCTCTGTACGTAGTGTCAACAGGCGTCGCTAGATCGCAGCACTATAATTTTTGAGCTTTGATCGTTTGCTTATAGCCTACATTCGCTATTGTTTATACTTATGACCTGCACCCTAGAAGCTACTATAGTCCGAACTTGACACTTATTAATCCCCATAGTACATTAATGACACCCGATCTTCCTTATAAATCTTATACTGCAAAGCACAGGAAAGATTTATGAATATCACCGTTGTAAATCGAAGAGATAATAGGCTACCTCCTGAAATTGCTAGTAGCGTCGTGATCGAAAGTTCGAACATTTCCCGAGATTTCCCGAACCGTGACGTAAATTGTTCGAACAGTTCGAGTCATGTTCAAACCCAGCTCTACAACAATCCGGAGATTGAACACCACAGTTCTTTACTAGGCATGGTCCTGTTTGGAGGTGGTATGCCGTTGCCTTCCTCCGACCTTAGAACTGACTTACCCAGCCACTTACATGGGGACATACTGTTTAACATGGGTTCCGAGCCACGGTTCTACTCACTATTTTTCACATCAGCAACACTTCCATAGGTGAAAGAAGTGAAAAGTGACAGATGAAAAAATCCTAGGAGCTGGCGGAAATCGAACCAGCGAGCTTTGATATTGTAGTCTTGCACTATACCACTGCGCAACCGAGGCACATCAATTTACTCCCCATTATTTAGGCTATCTTTTACTATAGCTTGTTGTATGTAATTGTTTAGTTTCGCATTATAATTAAGTTATTGGAGTCAATTAACAATACATTATTTTCAGAGTCACTCCACGCCACTTTGAATTCCGATTATAAACAGTTATGTAAAAATTCTTCAGTGTAGAAAGTATGTCTGCAGTTACTACGAACTAACTCATCATATGCGTGTCACACAAGATGTGCACCTCACACTTTTGTATTCCATACACGATGGCTGCAGCTATTGCATGTGCCAAAGTGTAACTCCCAAGACCTGAACATTATTTCAGACAACAGGGACCGTTAAAAGGAGGGAAGGCCAAGGCCGTCCGCGGGTAACACCAGCAAGAGATGATCGTTGTCACCGTTTAACAAATCTCGAGACCGGAGGCTGAATGCAACTCAGTTGCAACATGCTCTCCAGGCAGCAACATGACGCGCAATATCAGCACAAGCAGTCTGAAATCGTCTTGCTGAATGTGGCCTCTAGAGTTGCTACTAAAAAAATAATCTTATATGTATGATGTCATATGTTGTGATTTACGTGCGTAGTGCAATATAATTTCCCGTAAAATATCAAGACATAACAATTAGTAGTGCAGAAAGTGACAAATTGTTACGTCCTGCCGAATGCTGTTTTACTGCATAAACAGGGGCAAAGTAGTAAGTGATAAAGAGCTTCTCTTACATGATGTGTCTGCTGTTGCCAGCGAGCAAATGTGTCGTAAGGGTTTGAAATTCTGTGTGAAGTTTTTTTGCATGTACATGAGTGTGCTCATTCTTGAATAACACATGAATAAGTTATTCGCGCGTCCCATGATACTATCGTTTCTTCCTTATGAAATATTTGCTGAACTATGAGGACCAAATTGTTGTGATCATCGTTCCCTAGACATACAAATTACTTAAAGTAACAATAAGGACAGCACACGTACCCACTAATGAAATTTTCATGGACATTAATAAATGGTTCTTAGCGAATTCTCTGTTACTAAACCTTGAAAAAACACACTATATACAAAATATCCACGGGTATACTGCCGGTCTATAGTGTCCAACGGGCACAATATTTCGGCGATCATACATGTCGCCATCATCAGGTGAACTGACGGACTGAGCTCCTGGAAACGCGCCGGCACGGAAATCCGCACGCTACGGCTGCTCGAAGGGAACTGGGTTCTAGCCCGGTAGCGGGCCATTTAAATACCCTCGGCCCGCGGAGTGGGGTTGGAACACTTGCGCGGAGTGACACTTGCGCGGAGTGACACTTGCGCGGAACCCGGGGCCCTTGGGGCGGCTAATCGCTTTTCCTCGGTACAGGCCCACCAAGAAGTCTAGCACTGCTGTTTTCAAGTTTCCACACTGTCAACATAACACGAAAATCAGTGAAATTGCACAACCCTTTACAAGCTGAAGAGCAATATAGTGACTTGTTCTAACTACATATTAATCCGTTGAGTGTTCCTCCTGTAAACAAAAAGGTATTTTAATAGTGATAATGTTTTTGAGAGTTAGTCTCTGCTACTACAAGACTATGACTTTCCACAGTCATACCTCCTAAAAGCATATTATTCAAACACTAAGCATATCAAGACACCTGCGCAAGCAATAAATATATTAGGCATCCTGCACAGATACGTTGATGTAATTGACCGCTATGTAGTTAACCCCACTATCACGCAACTTCCATCTCTTTAAAAATAGCTACTATGCTTTTTAATAGGAGATGCAACCTTAAACCTTCAATTAAAAAAACGTTAATAATAAGTCAATGAGTATTTTACATACTTAAAGCGTTTATTCGTAGACCCCAAAACGATTTGGCTGTATTCGAATTACAAATACATCTAAGAAATATATGAAATGCGGAATGTGTAAGGGAATGTCACACACCGAAAAATGCTAAAGATAAATTCTAATTTCCATCACCGTCATATAGAACCATTTTTACTCCGAACTTGGCACAAACCAACAGGGAGAAACAAGTTGCAAGACTTCCAGGAAAAATGAAGCGAAATTGACAGCCAATAGTTGGTTATAAATTACATTGCCTGTTAACTGTATAAATATAAATTACGGAATACGCGGAACTCCTTGTTCAGTACAGTCAAAAAGGTATAGGGTAATAGGCAGTGGTTTACAATCAGATATCCATATCACTCTCCTCCTCAAGAAGTCTGTGTGAAGATTTATATTCAGAACATTCAAGAAAAAGGTGTTGAAACTATAAGAAGCAGCTCATTTACTCAAAAAATGTTCAAATGTTTGTTAAGCTTATGGGACTTAACTACAGGGTCATCAGTCCCTAAACTTACAAACTACTTACGAACTAGGACGGCACAAATATCCATGCCCGAGGGGGGATTCGAACCCCCGACCATAGTGGCCGTGCAGACCGTGACTGGAGCGCCTCAGTCCCCTCGACCACCGCGGCCGGCGCTCATTTACTCAGGAAGGGAAAACGTTATGGTGCCCGTAAATTTCAATGGCTGTATCTCTTGTAGTAACATTTAATTTTTGATAAAATGTTAAAATCCAATAAACCAGAATTTTGTTTTTCTAAACTCAGTGCCAATTTTTTTTGTGGAAATTTTTGCAGGAAGTAGTCTTGACGTGATTTCATACTTCTATGCATTAATATTATCAAACATGTAATTTGTGTCACAAATTGCGCGACCGGTCCGGTCGGAGGTTCGAGTCCTTCCTCGGACATAGGTATGTTTGTTTGTACTTTGCCTAAGTTACTTTAAGTAGTGTGTAAGTCTAGCGACCAATGATCTAAGTAGTTTGGCCGCATAAGACTACACATATACACGTAATTTATTTATTTCATAACCACATTTAAGTACTAATAATTAAAGAAACTTAAAAGAGAAATTTGAAGTAAACACTGAAAACAAATAATTGATATTTCTCATGAGATGAATGCACACAACCGTTGTCTTATGTCTTGTGAATGTACCTACAAATTCTGCCATATGAAAATTGTAGTGTGAGTCCCAAATATGTTTTTTCTGTAATAACATTAAAAACATATTAAAAATTCAGAACTCGAAAATCAGTGAAGTTTTGGACTTGAAGCGTTTTGTGTTGCTACATCATTACATAGTAGACACGATTTTAAAATTTGGTTGCTATCGCCAAAGTAGACGAAACGTTAAATTTTTTGGTGTAATCTTCGCCGTGTAGACTGTATGTTGTAGAAGTCTACGTCGAACGTAATCATACCTCTGAGGAGAGAACGTTGTTTGCACTTCTCCTGCGTTTCCAGTCGGCTGTGCTGTGCTACGTAACGACATCGTACCGTTCCACTTTACCGAGAGCTATATATGTGTTGGTGTGATGTCTGTTTTTTCGAAGTAAGACATCACACCAATATATGTATCATTTAGACGCAAAGATTCTGGGTTCTGGTTTAATCGCTAACGCGATTAACAACGTTAGACCTCGTGTGTAAACAAAATGTTCAAATGTTTGTATAGTCTATG
This sequence comes from Locusta migratoria, assembly GCA_026315105.1. Taxonomy (NCBI): domain Eukaryota; kingdom Metazoa; phylum Arthropoda; class Insecta; order Orthoptera; family Acrididae; genus Locusta; species Locusta migratoria. The sequence continues at coordinate 834,705,835 of CM048744.1, forward strand.
GGACTTAACTACGGGGTCATCAGTCCCTAAACTTACAAACTACTTATGAACTACTTACGAACTAGGACAGCACAAATATCCATGCCCGAGGGGGGATTCGAACCCCCGACCGTAGTGGCCGTGCAGACCGTGACTCGGCCACCGCGGCCGACGTGTGTAAACAGTTAAAGGTTATGAGTGCCACTGGAAAAATGCATAAGTAACACCTGTTGTTTGAGACTTGAAGATGACCTGAAATTAGCCGAAATCGATATCTCATAATAAACATAAGGTGTAGCTGTCTATATTTCATAATGCTATTCCTAACATATTTAAAAGCTGCTCAAAACCACCTACAAAAAACCTTTATAATGAGATTGTATATAATTCCACGATCAAATTGTGTTTTAGTTATTTGTAGTAATACACCCAAAGATCTGCCCTTGCTTTTAGTGCCTTGATCGGCTGTTTATTTTTAGAGGTATTACTAGGGACAGTAAAAATTCGGATTTGCGATAAATGCGAATATAGATGCGAATTCTGACTCAAAATGCAGTAAATCCGAAATTGTAGTTAGCAACAGTTGCGCTCAATTCCGATTTCATCACATTTCTCTTCACATGGTGCTGTATTGTAAATCGAGTGATATTTGTATGACGTGTTATCTCCCTGTTGAATGAGGCTGTGATATCTCCGGGCCGTTACTACTGCTCCACCTCGCTCGGTGGGCCTTTCCCTGAATACGGCACAGGTAGCGGCTGGAGGGCGAGGAGTAGAGGTGGTGTATCCCTACTTCTGGAACACCCTGTTCACTACCGGCAGCGTCCGGGTCTCCACGCAAGTGTCTACAAATTCCCTTTCCGCGCAAGTGTCACTCCGCGCAAGTGTCACAAACTCCGCGGAGTGACCCCTCCGCGGTCCGCGCCGCGCGCCGCGGCCGCGCAGTGGAACCGATTGCGGCGGCGTCTGAGATGACGGCGGTGTGAGGGCTCTGTCCGCCGTGGTCGTCACTGCGTTACGTTTGCTAGATTTACTCTTAATTAACCCAATCGCTTGTTCCCAAGCTTTGCTAAGATTATAGCCACAGTCACGGTTTATGAGGTCGTCACTTGTGCGAATTTCAATGGCCTCTCTAACGACGCAGTCCCAGTACCTCGACGTCTGTACCAGAATCCTAGAGCGTTCATATTCCATCGCATGATTCTCCGACAATGTTCAGCGACCGCCGACTTGCTCGGATACATCAATCGTGTGTGCCTCTGGTGTTCAACGCATCGATCCTCGACGGTACGCATCGTCTGTCCAATATATGACTTTCCACACTGACAAGGCCGGCGTGTACCAGATTCCGTGTGTTTGAATTAACTGAGAAACAATAAAGGTGCGGTACGTTAAACTAAATTCTGCGTACCCCGTTTTTTGCTGTAGTTAGAAATATCAGAACTCAGAGGATCTATAGTTACAAAAGGATAGATGTTAAAAAGGAAGAGGAAATCTTTTAATGAGATAAAACAACTGTTACTATATTTTCTTAAACAGTGAAACTACATGTGTGAATCTCAGACTGAAATAGTGATTTGTTGCTTAACGTGTGCTACAGCAGCATTTAGTTCATTACAAAGGATAGACAAGTTACTTAAAGAAGGTAAAACATTAACTAAGATACTAAAAATATTTTTTGACCTGTGCATATTCCATGAAGTGAAAAGAAAGACTTTTAATATTTTTTCTTTCAGTTGAAATGTTCAAAGTGATTTTATTAGTCAGAGATGTGGAGAGCAGCAGTATTGGCTATCTTTGATCGAACATTAAATATGAGTCGACCACAGTGGTCGAGCGGTCTGCGGTGTGTCAGTCACACTGTGCACGGGCGTTGTGGTCGGGGGTTGGAATCCCCCCCCCCCTCGGGCATGGATGCTTGTGCCGTCTTTAGTATAAGCTAGTTCAAAAGTAGTTTGTAATTCAGGGACTGATGACCTCGTAGTTAAGTCCCATAAGGTTTGCTAACATTTGAATATTGAATAACAGCTGCTACTAGCGTCTGACTAAATAAAATTCACATAATACTTTAACCATTTCGCAGTGCAGTGTCAGACTGTAATAAAATTTATTTATTTCACTTCAGGATTTAATTTGAATGTGTAGTAATCATAGGGAAAAGGGTTGTACCTTGGGACGGTTTTACCATTTTTAATTCAGGCAGTGCACTCTAGTGCAAACTTTAAGATCTATGAAGTAAAGTTGTCAGGCCTATTTTCAGAGGGAATAGGAGACCATGTATTTGGATGATGTTTGAGATCTGAGGAGGAGTTTTAAAATTTTTCGTCTTTGAAAGTAAAATTTATCCACTATCCTTAGAAGATGTAAATGAAAGCTAAGCATCATTATTGATATTTCTTAAATACAGTGTTGTAAGACATTGTTTAAGTAAGCTATTGATACCATAAGTTATAGACATATAAATGTGTACATAGGTTAGGATACTGTTTTCTGTTATTGTGTATTAGGTTTTACCTTGGGACACTTGTCTGGTTGCACCTTGGAACATGTCCCAAGGTACACCCAAACTTTTCGTCTACAGTTTTAATTAACTTTTTAGATGGATAGAAGGTGGGAAGGAAAGGGGGAAAAACAGATGCAGAATGCATGGAGGCAGCTACCAATGAGGTTATTAGACAAAAACTATCTTCACGAGAAGCGGCTGAGGTATATGGAGTGTCGAAAAGTCTTGCTACGAACATCCAAAAACACAAATTTCTGGTCAGACTTATTTCAAATATGAAGCCAGCAGTATTACACAAAAAGTCTTCACCACAGAGTAACAGGAATAAATTCTTTCTTATATAGTAAGGGCTACGCAATGGAACTTTGGTGTGACTGTGGATGATCTGAAAAAGTTAGCCTTCCAATATTCAGCTAACAACATTAAATATCCAGTGACATGGGAGGAAGAGGAATTGGTTGGAAGTCTTAAAAGAACAGAATACCCCTTAGAAAACCAGGTCAAATGGCATCTTTCAACAAACCCAATGTTGAACCTTTTTTTTAGAAACTTCAAGAAGTTTATTCCAGGTATGGTCTACAACCTAATGTTGAGCAGTGTTAATCGCAGTAATATAGTGAAAGAACTACCAGCTCCAGTTGTATGTTGCGGGTTTCATTCATTTAATGTTTTATTCCCACCATATCTTGTTTTAAGATAAAATAACTTTTGTATTTGGACTAACAAATGTATACATGTATTTGGACTAACAAATGTACATACACATCTAATTCCAATACGAGTTTTTCATTAATTAAACTAATAAATTGAAATACATCACCATGTCCCAAGATAAAACCACCACTGTCCGTAGGTGAAACCACAAGTTGTACTTTGGGACAACTGTCACGAAAGATTTTATTGGTGAATAATTGTATAAATATTGGAGCTAGCCTAAACTGCTGTTCGTTCAACATTACCTAAAATTGGTGCCTGTGATTGGGTAATTTTTTCAAATTTCTTGTAAAAAATTATAGTATAAAAAATTAAAATGTAAAAAATGTTCCAAGGTACAACCCTTTCCCCTACAATAAAGAAAAAAGGCACAGATATGAACATTTATTTGCATCATCGGCGGAGACATTATATGGTGGACTGTGTTATTTATTTCTGTTGTTTGGTTGGTGTGAACGCACTGACAGTACACGTAGGTTATCTTCTTACTGGTTTCCTACTGGAATTAGAACCTTGCGCGTGGATAGTTACGAACATAGGTCTTGTAGAAAAAAGAGAAATCAAATGCGTGTTGGGTTTATGGTGTCCAAGTGTGCCATACAATAAATTGTGAGGGTGCTTTAGTGAAATTTTAAATTGTGTTTGTGAACACTATAGCCCTTTCACTGTCTTGGTAGGGTTAATAACTTACGTAGGCACACTGTATAGCTTACGATTCAACTGTTGCCAGCAGGCTACTGCGAATGAAGGGGTTGTTGTTTCACAAATTGCATTTTGAAATTTACGAGCCAGGCGACGCAACACCGACAGTGGCGTTTACCTGACGTTTAACCCCTTAATGCCCAATGTCACGAATTCGCATCATACCGTTGTGATGCTTTTAAATGGAAGGATAAATGTTTTTGAGTGCCAGTTCTGATAGATTCCGAGTCTACACGAAGCTAATATGTTTCTAACACGTACTGCCACATCTGTGGGTGGTGTAGGGACTGCTACAGCAGTTGGATGTCGCGAGACAGACATATGAAGTTATCGTCTTTGTTTGGAGAATTACAATAGAATAAAGAGGTACGTTTGGTTCTGAAAATTATTTAGGTATTCCATAGTAGCTATTGTGTTACGTAAATCACATTTTGATGTAATAATGGTATTGAAAGTAAAAGTAAATTGGAAAATACGGTTTGTGTAAAATATGTATCACTGGGCATTTGTGTTCTTCTGTGTGCCCGTGTAACAAATAAAATGTTAATGCATAGTTCTTTTGATATAAACAACCAGTTCTTCAGTTGCAAATTATGGATTTTGTAATTGCCAATACAGCATGACTGCAAAAGCCTCAAAATAACACATAATGAAAAAAAAAAAAAAAAAAAAAAAAAAAAGAACTGCCGGAATTCAATTCTAGAATAGCAGAGACACTGTGCAAACTGGGAAAGGATGTAACATAGAAAAAGAAGGGTAGGCCTTCTACCAGTATACAGACTGAACTGCAGCGAAAGAAGCATCGGGGTCCAGCAACATATTTTCCCGAAAGGACTACCCGCACTGATGCAGTAGGTCAAGGCCTCAACTTACAGGAACAAGGCAGAGATGTAAAAACCAAACTGTAGAGGACAGACAGTGTTTATATGTAGCAAAGGTAACGTAAATCTCTGTTTAAACAAGAGAAAAAACTTTTTCCGCGAATTTCATGAATAGGGATACATGTAATATTTATAGTCAAATTGAAAGCAACAATGTATTTTATATTTTTAATTATAGAAGTACAATTTGTACTAATCTAATGTCAGACACTGTACTATTAAAGTGTTAAATGAAATGTTGTACTAAATGAAGTCTTGCAAGTGTTTACTTTCTCAAATGCCCGTTGTCGTGAATACGCGACATACCTAATTACACCAGACCAATAAACAACATCACATATTTGACATTATATAATTTCTGAACATTAACAAGAGCAAAACAAAAATAATGGAATGCGGTCTTAGAAAATCAGGCGATGCTGAAGGAATTAGATTAGGTAACGAAACAATGAAGGTGGTAGATGAGTTTTGTTACTTGGGTAATAAAATAACATGTGATGGTCGCAGTACAGAGGATATAAAATGCAGAATGGCAATGGGAAGAAAAGACTTTTTGAAAAAGAGAAATTTGCTAACATCGAATATTAATTTAAATGTAAAGAAGTCTTTTCTGAAGGTATTTGTGTGGAGTGTTGCCTTGTATGGGAGTGAGACATGGACGATAAACAATGCGGACAGGAAGAGGATTGAGGCTTTTGAAATACGGTGCTACAGAAGAATGCTGAAGATTAGGTGGGTGGATCGCGTAACTAATGAGGAGGTACTGAACAGAATTGGGGAGAAAAGGAATTTCTGGCATACCTTGACTAAAAGAAGGGATAGATTGGTAGGACACATTCTTAGACATCAAGGAATTGTGAATTTAGCATTGGAGGGAAGTGTATGGGGAAAAATCGCAGGGGAAGACCAAGAGATGGATACAGTAAGCAGATTCAGACCGATGTAGGTTGTCGCTCTTATGTGGAGATGAAGACGCTTGCTCAGGATAGGGTATTGTGGAGAGCTGCATCAAACCAGTCTCCGGACTGAAGACCAGAACAACAAATTAAATGTTGTACTAAATGAAGTCTTGCAAGTATTTACTTTCTCAAATACGTGACATACCTAATTACACCAGACCAAGAAACAACATCACATATTTGACATTATATTATAATTTCTAGCATATGTTTACTGGTGACAAAATATGATTGTTGATTTTCTGTGTCACGTAAAAATTAATTTGGGCATTAGGGGGTTAAGAAAAGGCGCACGATAAAGGACCCAGCAGGAGTTGAGGTGTATGTTGTGGCTGTGCTGACCTGTAGAGCGGGAAGCCCTGGTCGTCGCGGAACCAGAGCACCATGTACAGCTTGTCGTGGCGCGGCGGAGTCACGTCGCACGGCAGCGAGACGCTACGGCCCTCCACCGCCTCCACCGACGCCACGGGGCCTGCAACACCAAACACCACTCCTGTCAGCTGTCACAGCACTAGTCTGAGAATAAACCTCGTGTAAACCAGCACAAAACATTTTATAGTTAAGTGGCATATTATTCAGGATAATAGTTCTGAATCCTTTTATAAGATCTTTATTGCCATAGACCGCTTATTGCTTTTGTATCACTAGTTTCACTCGATAAAAAGTCATTATCAAGCAACTTACGGGTAGGCTGCCGGGTGACGTCGTCGACAACCGCCGATATTTCGGCGGGAGGACACCCTGCCATTCTCAAGGCACAACTGCAATGTGCAAGCGTATTTAATACCTCGGTTTGCAAAGGGTAAACAAGGAAGATAACACACACAGTACAAGTCACAGCAGAGTCAACACAACCAAAGATGAGCAAATATAAAAAATATCGATAGTGACTGTTAATCAACAGGTGCAGCACTAATTTTGTCTCTCGGTTTTTTGACGAGAGACAGTGCCGGATTCCAAGCAGAATTTAAACAAAAACCACCATCTCTGTTTATAAAGTCGCTTGCTAGTTTAATTTCAACAGCTTCCTCATGTCAGCAAGTTGTATATGTCGCCACCGGCGTCAACCCTGTGTGAATGCTGTGAAAGATTAATCATTTGCACATCAGAGCACCTTCTTCCTGTCTGTTAAATTTTGCGTCTGTAGCACCTCATCTTCGTGGTGTGGAAATTTTAATGGCCAGGAGTGTATAATACTGGTAGGGAACAGATCAACAATAACCGTAGTAAACTTAACTGGAAGTGTGGGACCGGCGATCTCTTTGTTGCTTGCGGTGTCAACATAACAAACGCTACATGCACTGTTCCGTACTACGCTAATAACTCTCTGTAGATCCGGATAAACCGGAAATACGAATACATGGGGGCCAGGTAAACGAGATGCTTCTGTCTTTTGCGCCATCGTTCATATATATAAGGAGGAAATGGGCAGAATAGGTTTTTCAGCTAGTGTTTACATAATTGTTTTAAAAACAACGTAAATAGCCAATTCAGCAACACCATTTGTTGTCAACCGTCTGCGAGTGAAGCTTGGTACACGAGACAACCCCCCCCCCCCCTCCTCCCATTTTTCGCTACTGCCACTGCTCACCCCCCCCCCCTCCCCCTGTGAAGTCCAGAAGTCCAAAGGCTCCCAGAGTAGATTCCCCTCAGCTACTGAAGTCTCTGTGAGAGGCAGCCACAGCAAAACTATTTCATCGGGTGTATAAAATGTATGAAACAGGTGAAATACTGCAGACTTTAAGAAAAATGTAATAATACCCATTCCGAATGAAGTAGGTGCAGACAGTTTAAAAACCATGGTTCCAAAATTTTAACACGAATTAACCAACGAATACAAGAGTTTGAATTCAGGAGAAATGTAGAAACATGGAAGGCAATACTCACCATATGATCGTCTTAGAACATAGGCCAAGAAAAGTCAAACCTTCTTTTTTGTGGACGTGGAGAAAGCTTTTGACAATATAGTTTGGAATACGCTTTCAAATACTGAAGTCAGCAGTCCTAAGATATAAGAAAAAAATTATGTAGAATTTGTAGAAAAACCAGACTGCAATTATTAAATTGAAGGTCATGAAAGGGATGCAGTGGTTGGGAAGGGAGTACGACAGGGTTATAGCCTTTCTGCAATTTTATTCAGTTTGTACATTGAGCCATCTATAATGGAAAGCAAGGCGAAATTTGCAGAACGAATGAAAGTTCAGGGAGGAGAAATGAAAACATTGCACTACGGTCGGGGGTTCGAATCCCCCCTCGGGCATGGATATTTGTGCCGTCCTAGTTAGTAAGTAGTTCATAAGTAGTTTTAAGTTTAGGGACTGATGACTCCTTAGTTAAGTCCCATAGACTATACAAACATTTGAACATTTTTTTAAAACATTGCTTTTTTCTGGAAGAGTAGTTGAATTGAATGTACAGTGTGTTGAAAGGAGCATATAACAGGAACAATAAGAAAAACAAGTGAATGGAATGAAGTCTAAGAAAATGAGGTGATGCCGAAGGAAATATAGATTACGTAACGGATCAATAAAGGTGGTAGATGAGTTTGGTTACTTGGGCAGTAAAATAAAATATGATAGTCGCAGTACAGAGGATATAAAATACAGATTGGCAATGGGAAGAAAACGTTTCTCAAAAAAGATGCCATGTGTGTGGAGTGTAGCCTTTTTGTGGTGCTACAGAAAAATGCTGAAGGTTAGATGGATAGATCGCATAATCAATGAGGAGGTACTGAACAAAATTGAAGTGGAAAGGAATATGTGGCATACCTTGAATAAAAGAAGGGATCGATTGGTAGGACACATCTTAGACATCAAGGAATCGTGAATTTAGCATTGGAGGGAAGTGTGTGGGGGAAATCGCAGAGGGAGACCAAGAGATGGATACAGTAAGCAGATTCAAATAAATGTGGGTTGCCGTTCTTCTGAGGAAATGAAGAGGGTTGCTCAGTCTCCGGGCTGAAGACCGCAAGAAGAACATTGTCCAAAGGACTAAAATATGGCTGCCAAGGGAGAGGTGCTGTCATGGAGGTCTGGGGTAGGGGATGGTTGTTACTTGTTCTAACTTGTAGATTTCCAGAAGGTTTTTGACAGCGTACCTCACAAACGGGTTTTAATCAAATTGTGTGGTTATGGTATGTCGCCCAAGATTTTTAGCGATAGGGGATTTCCTGTCAGAGAGGACACAATCTGTAGTAATCGATGGTAAGGCATCGACTAAAAGAGAGGTGATACCGGGCGTTCTCCAGGGTAGTGTTATTGGTCCTCTGCTGTTCCTTATTTACATAGATTTGGTAGAAAATCTAAGCAACACGTAGATTGCTTGCAGATGACGCCGTCATTTACCGTCTAGTAAAATTATCTGAAGATCAAAACCGACAGCAGAACGATCTGAATAAGATATCACTATGTTGTAAAAATAGGCAGTTGACTGTAAATAATGAGAAGTGTGAAGTGGTCGACAAGAGTACGAAAAGAAATCCGTTAAACTTCGTTTACAAGATATATCAATCGAATGTGTAGGTCGTAAACTCCACTAAATACCTAGGAATTACTATTACATCAGACTTAAACTGGAAAGAACACGTAGATAATGCAGTGGGAAAGGGGAACCAGAGACTGCGTTTTTATTGGCAGAACCCTTAAAACATGCAACAGAACTACTAAAGAAACTGCATACACTACGCTTGTCCGTCCATTTTTGGAGTACTGCTGCCCAGTGTGGGATCCTTATCAGGTGGGTTTGATGGAGGACATCGAAAGAGTCCAAAGAAGAGCATCTCGTTTCGTACTGTCACGATACATGGGAGACAGCGTCACCGAAATGATACACGATCTGGTATGGGAATCATTACAACAATGGCGCTTATCGCTGCGGCGTGGGCTACTTACGAAACTCCAATCGCCAACATTCTCCTCCGAATGCGAAAATATATTGTTGACTCCCTCTTACATAGGTAGAAATGATCATCAGAATAAAATACGAGAAATCAGAGCTCGAACGGAGAGATTCAGGTGTTCCTTCTTCCCACGCGCTATTCGAGAATGGAATAGTAGATGAATAGTATAATGGTGATTCGGTGAACCCTCTGCCAGGGTAAATGTGATTTGCAAAGTATCCCACTGCGAGAGTGAAGGTCGGGGTGAGAGTTTAAAATAGGGAAAGTTTAATTTTTAAAACTCACAACCAACAACTGCGAACCAAATTCCTAAACATGCAAAACCACTGGATCTGTGATTGCTACTGTTTGACTCGTTTTCTAGAGGATGATTTCACACGTTCGCAGCTTTCCTTCCCTGCATATGATTAACAAAAAAAAATCATAAATAAGTCAAGTTCATTAGAGAAAAGGGTGTACTAACTACTATTTTTGAAAACGCATAAAAGTTCACTTTATGTTGTTTATTTCACAATATTAGAACCCTGTGGCTGATACGTCTATACGTCGACACATTTATCAAATAAAGTTATAGGTCGTGAGCCCCCAGACAAAATGAATATTTGTCGCAATTTGTTTTCACCCCATGTGACTGTCTCAAACACTGTTTATGTTCATGCCTATGCGACGACATGTGTTACATTGAGTTGGTTTACGTTATAGGAGGCGATCCACTTATATTATTGTAAAAAGGTATAAAATAGCCAAGATCGCTTATCATCAGTTTTTATTAATGATGACCGGTTTCACTGAACTATGTCAGCATCATCAGGTCAAATAAAATATTTTACAAGGCCATAATCTTGTATTGTCAAATAGTTGTTATATAAAACGATTTACAGTGCATAGGTGCACTATGTCATTTTAATAAAACGTAATTAACACAGTGAGTGACAAAAGCAAAAGCAACTCACTGTGTTAATTACGTGCACCTATGCACTGTAAATCGTTTTATATAACAACTATTTGACATTACAAGATTATGGCCTTGTAAAATATTTTATTTGACCTGATGATGCTGACATAGTTCAGTGAAACCGGTCATCATTAATAAAAACTGATGATAAGCGATCTTGGCTATTTTATACCTTTTTACAAGTGTTACATTAACAAATCACAGTCACTTTAATTCAATGCGATGCACACCTTGTTCCACCGGCTAAATATTCACCAACGCACAGTAGCACTCGATTCAACTAGGTGCAGTCTACGATGAGCAACCACACGTGGTGATTGCCACACACAAATCTATAACCTCCACCTTGCGATCCACGGATACAGGTATTAGTGAACACAGAGCTGTAGTAGCGAAATTGAATATCGAAAGTCCCAAAGTTACCAAAAATAAACGCAAAGTATATTTGTTCAGGAAAGCAGATAGAAACAAAATACATTGCTTCTTGAAAGACAGCTTCCACTCGTTTCTAACACTAAACGTAGGTGTAGACCAGATGTGGCTAAAATTCAAAGAAGTGGTATCGACAGCAATTGAAAGTTTTATACCTAATAAATTAATAAAAGAAGGAGGCGATCCCCCTTGGTACACAAAACAGGTCAGGACACTGTTGCAAAAGCAAAGGAAAAGGCATACTAAATTTAAACGAACACGAAATCCCCAGGATTTGCGTTTGTACTCAGAAGCTCGAAATTTAGCGAGGATTTCAATGCGAGATGCCTACAACATTTATCACAACGAAACTCTTTCTCGTAATTTGACTGAAAACCCAAAGAGATTTTGGTCATATGTTAAATATACTCGGGGAAAGTCACAAACAATACCATCACTACGTGATAGTAATGGCGATCCTGCCGATGACAGCGCTACTAAAGCAGAGTTACTAAACTTAGCTTTTAGAAACTCATTCACTAAAGAAGACGAAACCAATATTCCAGATTTCGAATTACGAACAGATGCCGTAATGAATAACATAGAAGTAGATATCATCGGAGTAGTGCAGCAACTAAAATCACTTAATAAGAACAAGTCTTCTGGTCCGGATTGTATACCCATTAGATTTCTATCTGATTATGCTGAAGCGATAGCTCTTTACTTAACAGTCATATACAACCGCTCTCTCATAGAAGGATCTGTACCAAAAGATTGGAAAGTTGCACAGGTCACACCTATATTCAAGAAAGGCAGTAGGAGTAACCCACTAAACTACAGGCCTATTTCATTGACGTCAATTTGCAGCAGGGTTTTGGAACATATCCTGTATTCAAATATTATGAATTATCTCGAACAGAACGATCTTTTGACCCAAGGTCAACACGGATTTAGAAAATATCGTTCATGCGAAACACAACTAGCTCTATATTCACACGAAGTGATGGGTGCTATCGACAAAGGTTCGCAAATCGATTCCGTATTTCTTGATTTCCAGAAAGCTTTTGACACCGTACCTCACAAACGGCTTTTAATCAATTTGCGTGGTTATGGTATATCGCCCCAAATTTGCCATTGAATAGGGGATTTCTTGTCTGAGAGGACACAGTTCGTGGTAATCGATGGTAAGGCATCGACTAAAACAGAGGTGATATCGGGCGTTCCACAAGGTAGTGTTATTGGTCCTCTGCTATTCCTTATTTACATAAACGATTTAGGGGAAAATCTAAGTAGCTCTCTTAGGTTGTTTGCAGATGACGCCGTCATTTACCGTCTAGTAAAATCATCTGAAGATCAAAACCAACTGCAGAACGATCTGAATAAGATATCAGTATGGTGTAAAAATTGGCAATTGACTCTAAATAATGAGAAGTGTGAAGTCGTCCACATGAGTACGAAAAGAAATCCGTTAAACTTTGTTTACAACATAAATCAATCAAATGTGAAGGCCGTAAACTCCACAAAATACCTAGGAATTACTATTACTTCAGACTTAAACTGGAAAGAACACGTAGATAATATCGTGGGAAAGGCGAACCAGAGACTGCGTTTTATTGGCAGAATCCTTAAAAGATGCAACAGAACTACTAAAGAAACTGCATACACTGCGCTTGTCCGTCCATTTTTGGAGTATTGCAGCCCAGTGTGGGATCCTTATCAGGTGGGCATGAAGGAGGACATCGAGAGAGTCCAAAGAAGGGCAGCTCGTTTTGTATTGTCACGATACAGGGGAGACAGCGTTACGGAAATGATACAGGATCTGGGATGGGAATCATTAGAACAACGGCGCTTATCGCTGAGGCGTGGGTTACTTGCGAAACTCCAATCGCCAACATTCTCCTCCGAATGCGAAAATATATTGTTGACTCCCACTTACATAGGTAGAAATGATCATCAGAATAAAATAAGAGAAATCAGAGCTCGAACAGAGAGATTCAGGTGTTCTTTCTTCCCGCGCGCTATTCGAGAATGGAATGGGAGATAAATAGTATAATTGTGGTTCGATGAACCCTCTGCCAGGCACTTAAATGTGATTTGCAGAGTATCCCATGTAGATGTAGATGCATGTCGACCGAATGCAGAGCGACGCCGCCCGGCCAGCTACCCCACTCGCTCCCGACTCGTCACTTCCACCGAGCAATGTGGCGCAGTGGTAACACACTGGACTCGCATTCGGAAGGATGGTGGTTCCAATCCACCTCCGGCCATCCAGATTTAGGTTTTCCGTGATTTCCCTAAATCACTGCAGGCAAATGCCGGGATGGTTCCTTTCAAAGGGCACGGCCGATTTCCTTCCACATCCTCACCCAAACCTTCTGAGCGTAAGCTCCGTCTCTAATGACCACGCTGTCGACGGGACGTTAAACTCAAAGCTTCCTTCCTTCCTTCTTCGTCACTTCCAGCCCATCCGCCGGGTTTTTTCCGCTACGTCATCAACTTCCCCATGTGAGCTGTTCTAACCGACTTCCAACGTACAGCAGTCAGCCAATACATTTCTAAAACTCTACTTAAAATCAAAATAATTACACTACACATTAAATAAATGTCTTCTTAGTTTTTTATATTGGTATAAACATCCTTTGTACTATTTATGACAATCGTGCAATTTCTTATACCACAGATAAGTGACTTAACTGAATATTTCACGATAAAATACACAAGATTAATTGAAAATAAAATGAGAAATAGTTAATATATTATTTTTATAAACAAACATTGCCATGCTAGTTGTGTAACTGTCTTGTATTCATTTGTAATTTATTATTTTTCATTGTCAATTAAACATTTTACGTCAGATGTGACTATATCAGCTAATGTATTGTTTATTTATCAACAGGCTATTTTGTAATGAGGGCCTTAAAGGTTCCTAACTGCATCGTATTACTTCAAATGCCAGTAGTATTAGAATATTTTATCTCACGCTGTGCACTGCACTGCACCTGGCACTCGCCATTATCCCTCTCTCCCCTCACCGGAAACGAGACTGGAAAATCCTAAGCTGGAACAAGCAGTGAACTTCATACTGTTTAATTATCAAATGCTATTAATTACCAATATTTCTATTGGGTGGTAATCTAATACCACGTAGATGATATTTTCGAGACTGCTGTAGTGATTGAGCGTCGGTGCTGTTGGGTGTAATAGCCGAAGCGTTGACTGGTGTCGGTCAGATCGCCCTCGGAGATGGGGACTGGTGAGGCAGCTGTTGGTGTGTGGTACGCGGCCGTGTTTTGCGCCGCGCTGGCAGCTTCAGCAGAGGCGGCCGTAAAACGCACGCCTCCTGGCTGGCAGCTGAGGCGGCAGGCGGCTGCTGTGACGGCGCCCTGGTCGCCGGTATTCGCGCCAGACACCCACCCACCGCGGTAGTGACGCGTCCGAAGCAACTGACACCAGACCAACCCACACAGCAATCCAGCCCATTAAAATAGGAGAAATCAGATAGAAAACGGAACGTTTTATAGTTTCTTTTTTTTCCGCGCGGTATTAGAGAATGGAACGGTAGAGAAAGGTTATGAAAGTGGTTAATGAACCCTCTGACAGGCACTTAAATGTGATTTGCAGAGTACCTATGTAGATGTAGACAACCGACACGTCCCGAATCGCTACACAGTCGCTCCAGGGACACCTCAAACAACCCTGACATGAAGATTATTCAGTACAGATGGGATGCCTTGCAACGTGATGTTCAGAAAATACCCCACTCTTTTGGCCAGCCCTGCAGGTTGCGTGGAGTCAGTTCCCTCTCCTCTTCTCTCCTCTTCACTCCTCTCCTCTCCTCCAGCACTACTTCAGACATCAGTCGAGTCCACGTCATGTTGGGGAACTTTAGCCCTACACAATATTAGTCACGCGTACAGTTCTGATGGCTCTTCAGTGAACACTATCAGGCGATGGTGTTTTGACCCATAGTGTATACTGATACAGTCTGTACTATTTTTGGTCTTATATACAGGGTGTCTCAGACGCTTGCCAGGCGTCCGAGGATCGCACGGTACGACTCCCGGCCGCCGCCACCGCATCCGCCGGCCACGGCAGCGCCCGATTCTCGGACTCTATTGTGCCACAGGAACATACACTGAGTTAAAAATGTTCCAATGTTTGTAGAACGTATGGGACTTAACTAAGGGGTCATCAGTCACTAAGCTTACAAACTACTTATGAACTAGCTAAGACTAAGGACGACACAAATATCCGTGCCCGAGGGGGGATGCGAACCCCCGACCGCAGTGGCCGTGCAGGTCGTCACTGGAGCGCCTCAGTCCCCTCGGCCACTGCGGCCGGCACTGAGTTAAAGTCTGAAAAACATTGCCATCTGAGTAACCTAAGCTTACCTTTACTTACAGTAGACGTTCAAAATAATGTCCCTCTGTGGAAAGAGTGGCCTGACATCTCTTGAACACATTTGCGAACACACGACGAATTTCGGCTGCCAAAATCTGGGAAATGACTAGTCGAATCTTTTTTCACAAAACAATAAATTCTGACGGGTATGTGAACAATATCCTGCATCCATTTTTGAAGAACTTTCACCCAACGAAAAGCTGTACGGTTATTTCATTCAGGACAATGCAAGACCACACATTGCCAATGCTTCTATGGCAGCAATACAAAGTGTTTTTGATGGTAGGATAGTTGAGTGGCCTCCTCCAGATCTAATTCCTTGTGACTTTTATCTTTGGGAAATGTTAAAAGACAAGGTGTATGCAAGCAATTCTTATACACTCGAAGAGTTGCAAGTCAGGATTCGACTAGTCATTTCCCAGATTTCGGCAGCCGAAATTCGTCGAGTGTTCGCAAATGTGTTCAAGAGATGTCAGGCCGCTTTTTCCATAGAGGAACATCATTTTGAACATCTCCTGTAAATAAAGGTAAGCTTAGGTTACTCAGATGGCAATGTTTTTTAGACTTTAACTCAGTGTATGCGCCCGTAGCACAATAGAGTCCGAGAATCGGGCGCTGCCGAGGCCGGCGGATGCGGTGGCGGCGGCCGGGAGCCGTACCGCGCGATCCGTGGACGCCTGGCAGGCGTCTTTAGTGAGACACCCTGTATTAAAATATAAGTTAGTAGCCTTCCACCGCAGGTGTCATTTTGAATAAAACAATTCTGGGAATTAGGCCGCGTCATATTTAAGCACTTAGCAAATGAAATTACCGACGTTTCGAACACTGTGCACTGGTCCTCTTCAGGGCGACTAATTGTTGCATGCTGTACACCCTTAAATGATCAAATGTTTGTTAGGCTTAAGGGACTTAACTGCAGTGTCATCAGTCCCTAAATTTACAAACTACTTATGAACTTCCTTACACTAAAAACGACACAAACATCCATGTCAGAGGGGGGATACGAACCTCCGACCATAACGTCCGTGCAGACTGTGACTGACGCGCCGCACACCACTCGGCTGTACACCCTTATATACCCTTATATATATCTTTCATGTATGACGTCGGTATTAGATAACCAAAAAAAAATCACAGTATATAAGAGTGTACATTCAGCAGCATCTCACAGTTAACCGCCCCTCCCTGAAGAGGACCACTGCACAGTGGTCGAAACGTCAGCAATTCATTTGCTAAGTGTTCAAATATGAAGTGTCCTAATACCCAGAATTGTTTTGTTTTTATTTTTATTTTATTTTATGGGACTTAACTACGGGGTCATCAGTCCCTAGACTTACAAACTACTTATGAATTAGCTAATACTAAGGACGACACAAATATCCATGCCTGAGGAGGGATTCGAACCCCCGACCATAGTGGCAGTGCAGACCGTGACTGGCGCGCCGCAGAGCGCTCGGCCACCGCGGCCAGCATTGTTTTATTCAAATATTGAAATGTTTGTAAATCTGTGGGACTTCAGTACTATGGTTATCAGTTTCTAGACTTACAAACTACCTAAACTAACCTAAAGACACACACACACACACACACACACACACACACACAATCGTACCCGAGGTAGGACTCGAATCTCCGACTGCGAGCAACGTGTGCGCCATAGCAAGGCGCCTTACAGCGCTCGGTCACTCTGTCACGGCTTCAGTTAACAGCAGCTGCCGACATAGCACCTCGAATTACCAACGTACCTCACGGCAATAGCATCAAATAGTATGTGTTTGTGACGTCACCCGTCTTATTTCTCTGTCACCCACAACCATGCTATTGCCCGGTACACAGCCCGTGGACAGAGTGACTTATAATTTGCGACTGTTTGCTCATGTATGGGAGGGTGGCGTCTTTAACTGACTGTAACAGCATACACGATGACTTAGACAAAATTTCTAGTTGGTGCGAAGAATGGCAGCTATCTCTCAATGTAGCTCTTTTAACAAAGAGTGTAGTCTTCCTTTGAGTGCATCGTGACAGTAGTTTTTGTTTTCTCGGCACTGTAATCATGAATAGGGACTGTGACTTCTGTGTGCGGATGCAGTCTGAGCTGGTGACACTTCGGTCCTAGCTTCACTCTGTGTTAACCTCGGTTGCACAGCTGGAGGCTGCGATCGAGGGCGTTGTTGTTGTTGGTCGGTAGTGGGGACCGAACGGACTCCCGTCGTCTCCACAGATCGGCCTGCGCCATCGACATGCCCTGATACTGCTAGCAGTGAGGCAGACACCCCACCCGTGGTTGCGTGGGAGGTTGCCCCACTCCGTGGCAGGAGGCGCAAGACATTCCGGGGGACCAATCGTGAGGCCTCCCCAGCTCGTCTTGTGAACAGGTTTGAAGCGCTATCTGTTCAGGACAACGTTCCTGAGTCGGATGAGATCTCTCATCCTGAGGTCACCACCCAGCCTGCAAGATCCGAGCTTTCACAGAGGGTGGGTTTGCTTGTAGGTGGGACCTGCAATGTTAGGCGGGTGATGGAGCTCCTTAGAGAGATGGCTGCCAAGGAGGGGAAGAAGGCCAACGTGCACTCCATGTGCATACCGGGTGTTGTCATTCCAGATGTGGAACGGGTCCTCCCGGATTTGTAATTCACATGTGTAAAAATAATAGCGATAAAACTATCCAAATTCGAATTGCCAATGAAAGGACGCCAATGGAAGGACGTACTGATGTGGATTTTTCATTTCTTGTATTTATGTAAATAAACAGGCTGTAGAGGTGTTACTCTCTGAAAATAATTCAGATTTTACTTTTCATATTATTATTATTAATCGCCATTAATTCGCCATTAATGAGAGCGCTATAACACAATTTTTCTTGGGGCTTTTTTCTGTCTCTTTCTTTGTCTTCCCAAAAATGTCTTATCTATTCATTGTTTCTTTTTCCTTTGTTTTTTGATCACTTCTTTCCTGCTTCTCTTTCTTTCTGGGTGTTTCCTGATTTTTTTCCTCTGTATTTTCTCATGTTTTATAAGTTTTCTGTTAATATTCTTAGTGTCTTGAGGTATTTATGTATTGCATTATAATTTTAGTGGATGATCAGTAGTAGCAATCGAAGTTACATTAGCGTTGTCAGATTCTGTATTTGGTATTAGAACGAGTGAAGAGATTTGGAAACAAGCTAGTGAGGTTAAAACAGTATCTGTAACAATATTTCGAAATTCTAATCTTTCCACAAAACATTAAGATTTACGACTACTTCTCTGTGACGAGTACTGGAACAGTTGCAAATTCTGCATTATTACTACGACTAACCAGGAATGGTAACTTATGAACAATATCATTTATGTGCTGAAGATATTTGGCGAACACTCATACCGACCTGTAGTATCTAGTTATCTTTCTCTTTTAGAACTGAAGCAGGAGAACGCTGGAACTGAATAGCAGGCTGAGGCCAATTTCGTTAAGAGATCTGATACAAGATGTAGTCACGACAATTACGAAGTTTTGTACCCAGCACAACCATTTTGTGTTGGATAAAAGAGCATTTGTGCCACAGTAAAATTAATAAGTATTATAGTACCTGAATGTCAAGAAGTAATTATTTATGTATATTTAATTACTCAGAGGATGCTGTACTTTTCATACTTTCGGATGTGTTATACTTTGACACAAATTTCTTTTAAGTGATAAGGTGGTTCACATTTTAGTATATATAAGACTGTACGTTTTGCCTTCCTCTCATTGTCAGAATTAGTAAAAAAAAATTAGAGAGTAGGGGGATCATGAGTGTATGGGGATCTATCTTACAGAGTCAGCACCTGGTCTAAAATGGAGTAGGGTGAAACCACATAATGGCAGGACAGTTACAAAACTGGCATCATACAAAGGTCAGATGCGTTCGGTTCAGAAATTCATAAATGTTTTGTGTTTGTAATTCTAATGTAGCTTCACTTCTGCTCGTACCTCTTCTTCTACCTTCCAAACTTCGCAGTTCTCCTGAGAAGCTTGCAGGATTAGCAGTCCTGGAAGAAAGTATATGGTAGAGACATGGCTTAGCCACAGAGTATGGGATGTTTTCAGAATGATATTTTCACTCTTCAGTGGAGAGTGCGTTGATACAAAACTTCCTGGAATTCGAACCTGGGACCATTGCCTTTCGCGGGCAATATCTGATATTTAACACCAAGTAAAGTGTTAACATTTCATTACGTGAAGCGACACTTCATTCGAGAAAAGAACTATTTTCGATGTGAGAATAATGAAGAACAGTAAATGAATAAGTGCGAGCAGAGCTGGGTATCGTTAATCAAAAATTTAGCTTCGTTAATCATTAATCCATTACTCAAAAAGTTAACTTCTTTAAACGTTACTTACGGACAATTTAACGGAAGTTAACGTTAATCATTAACTCGTAAAAGTACTGTGCATCCGCGGAAACTCGCCTTCAGTCTCCAATTGTATATATTTGCGGTCGTTGTATTATTGAAATGAGCAATTAAATAAAACTTATTGCCCTATCTGATATACGAGTAAAAAGATATTTTAAGTAGGACTTGGGGTATAAATAAAAACTAGTTTTATTCGGACAGTGTATCCTGGCACTCGGCTGCGAGCGTAAAAAAATGAGGTCTAGTGACATACCATGTTGTGAAGTTGCAAAACCGCCTTCGCCAGAGTTGTTCGGTTTGGCGGAAAAACGTTATGTTCTGTGAGATGATTAGTCTTCTTGTACACAATGGAGATTTTGTTATTTCTTTATCCTCGCGGCAGCCGCCAGGACATGGTGTCCTAGTAATACATCAAGCTTAGTTTGTAATAATAATAATAATAATAATAATAATTGAAGCATAATATAAAAATTACATTAGACTCAACTTCAATGAATATCATTTGATGTAAGGTACACATATTCCTTTAAGAAACATTAACATATTAGAATTCTCGTCTGATTGTTAGGCATGTTTGGGAGTCAAAATATCTTTTCCCCGCAGGAGAAATACGTTCCAATGCAGCACTTGAAGGTGTAGCGCTAAAATATTTTATAAAAACATCTGTTAACATATTTTTCCCAAGAAATACCACGTCGTTAAATGAATATTTTGATTTCATGTCAAGTCACATTTTTATTAGACTCTTTTCTTTACTTGTTAAACATATTTGTCCTCTGGTCTCCTTAGATTACATGACAAAATTTAAGAAAAGAATCTTCCACACAAGGTACTTTACAAATAAAAAACGGAAAGCATCTAATGTATAATATTTATTTAATTGTAGTCAGCGTAGGACGGGAAAATTAATATAATTAAAATTATATGCTAATTTCCTGATTAGGTGTGTCAGCCATATTTCGAGTCTCGCAGTCTCCATTTTCGATTGTTTCGTGGTATGCAATTTAAATTTGTTCCTGGCAGCTATAACAAAGTTCAATGAGAAAATTGTAGTGCATATTAATTTTTCCTGCCCTCCTGGTCCCATTTGCGAGAGTGAAGGTCGGGGTGAGAGTTTAAAATAGGGAATGATTAATTTTTAAAACTCACAGCCACCAACTGCGAACCAAATTCTTAAACACGCAGAAAACATTGGAACTGTGATTGTGACTGTTTGACTCGTTTTCTAGGGGATGACATCACACGTTCGCAGCTTTCCTTCCCTGCATATGATTAACAAAACAAATTCATAATAAAGTACGTTCATGAGAGAAAAGGGTGTACTAACTACTATTTTTGAAAACACGTGAAAGTTCACTTTATGTTGTTTATTACACAATATTAAAACCCTGTGGCTGATACGTCAGTACGTTGACACATTTATCAAATATAGTTATAGCTCGTGAGCCCCCAAACAAAATGATATTTGTCGCAAATTGTTTTCACACCATGTGCCTGTCTCAAACACCGTTTATGTTCATGCCTATGACGACGACACGTGTTACATTAACAAAACACAGTCACTTTAATTAAGTGCGATGCACACCTTGTTCCACCGGCTAAATATTCACAAACACACAGTAGCACTCGATTTAACTTGGTACAGTCTACGACGAGCAACCACACGTGGCGATTGCCACACACAAATCTATAGTCTCCACCTGGAGATCCACATGCCGACTGATCCAGAGCGACGCCGCCCGGACAGCTACACCACTTGCTCCTGACTCGTCACTTCCTGCTTCCTGCTCGCGCGCGCCAAAATCTCAACTGCCGGGTTTTTTTCCCTACGTCATCAACTTCCCCATGTGAGCTGTTCTAACCGATTTGCCAACGTACAGTGCTCAGCAAATACATTTCTAAAACTTTACTTAAAATCAAAATAATTGCACTACACATTAAACAAATATCTTCTTACGTTTTTATATTAGTATAAACATCCTTTGTACTATTTATTATAATCGTGCAATTTCTTATATCACAGATAAGTGATTTAACTGAATATTTCAAGACAAAATACACAAGATTAATTGAAAATAAAATGAGAAATAGTTAATATATTACTTTTATAAACAAACATTGCCATGCTAGTTGTGTAACTGTCTTGTATTCATTGGTAATTTATTACTTTTCATTGTCAATTAAACATATCACGCCAGATGTGACTATATCAGCTAATGTATTGTTTATTTATCAACAGGCTATTTTGTAATGAG
This sequence comes from Locusta migratoria, assembly GCA_026315105.1. Taxonomy (NCBI): domain Eukaryota; kingdom Metazoa; phylum Arthropoda; class Insecta; order Orthoptera; family Acrididae; genus Locusta; species Locusta migratoria. The sequence continues at coordinate 834,727,866 of CM048744.1, forward strand.
GGCCTTAAAGGTTCCTAACTGCATCGTATTACTTCAAATGCAAGTAGTATTAGAATATTTTATTTCACGCTGTGCACTGCACTGCACCTGGCACTCGCCATTGTCCCTCTCTCCCCTCACCGGAAACGAATTGGAAAATCCTAAGCTGGAACAAGCCACCAACGTCGGCCTGCTCGCTGGCCTCTCGTCAGTTACAAGCACACAGCAAATCTCAACGTGGAGAATTTCTACCTATGGCCTAACTATAAATGTTGTCACCCAACTGCGTACATACATTGCTATCATAATTAATAAGATTAAAATTGTGTAACATTTAGTGCATTGGCATGGTCAATGTTTGCAGTGAACTTCATACTGTTTAATTATGAAATGCTATTAATTACCAATATTTCTATTGAGCGGTAATCTCACACATTCATCACTAATACCTAAGGCAAGCAGATACTCCACAAATTACAAGGTTAAAAATTTTTATTTGTTTAGTACATCATCGCTGAACGTACTATTAATTAACAGGGACATGAGTCAAATATTTATTTTCGCTGAAACGTTCTCGTTCGCCATTGTTATCGCTAATCAAAACAAGAAGTGGTTCCAAAAAATAAATAATTAATAAATAGAAATTAAAAAAAAGTTAACGGACCTAGAACAAGTTAAAGGAAGTTAAACAGTGTATTAATGTTTTTTTAATTAACTTTCAACTAACGATTAACGGGCTTGTGCCAGCCTCTGAGTACGAGGAATGTATTCCGTATATGAATGTGCCTTCTGTATTCGTCTCTCGGTCTCCCTCTACGATTTTTATCCCACAAACTTCCCTCCAATCATAATTTACGATTCCATGTGGTCTCACAATGTGTCCCACCAGTCTTAGTCAAGGTATGCCAGAAACTTATTTTATCCTCAATTCCGTTCAGCACCTAACCATATAACCGTCAGCAATCGTCTGTAGCAAGTAAATTCCCTACACCCTAAACGTAGAGCAGTATTTAAAATCAACAACTAAATTCATTATTACTCCCTATTAGGCCCAGCATCAACTATTATCTTACGTCTAACAATGAATAATTTTTCAACAGAGAAATGCAGTTTGCTTTGACATGATCCCACATTTATTTTCATAAAATAATACCAAACTGTGTGCCAGTAATTATTAAATGTACGGCCTAACGGCGTCACCTCATATATCTCCACGACTGGTCCGAGCTCAACAAATTAACAAGATTGCCGACTCTCAACCACTAAACTACTGGTGCCGCACACCAGCGACATTACACTCCTGGACATTAAAATTGCTACACCACGAATATGACGAGCTACAGACGCGAAATTTAACCGACAGGAAGATGTTGTGATACACAAATGATTAGCTTTTGCCGGCCGCGGTGGCCGAGGAGACTGAGGCGCTTCAGTCACGGTCTGCACGGCCACTACGGTCGGGGTTTCGAATCCCCCCTCGGGCATGGATATTTGTGCCGTCCTTAGGATAAGCTAGTTGATACGTAGCTTGTAAGTTTAGGGACTGATGACCCAGCAGTTAAATCCCTTAAGCTTAACAAACATTTGAACATTTTGATTAGCTTTTCAGAACATTCACACGAAATCGCGCCGGCGTCGACACCTACAAAGTTTCCAACCGATTTCTCATACACAAACAGCAGTTAACTGGCGTTGCCTGGTGAAACGTTGTTGTGATGACTCGGGTAAGGAGGAGAAATGAGTACCATGATGTTTCTGGCTTCGATAAAGAACTGATTGTAGGCTATTGCGATTGCGGTTCATCGTATCGCGACATTGCTGCTCGCGTTGGTCGCGATTCGATGACTGTTAGCAGAATATGGAATCGGTGTGTTCAGGAGGGCAATACGGAACGCCGTGCTGGATCCCAACGGCCTCGTATCACTAGCAGTCGAGATGACAGGCATCTTCTCCGCATCGCAGTAAAGGATCGTGCAACCAAGTCTCGATCCCTGAGTCAACAGATGGGGACGTTTACAAGACAACAACCATCTGCATGTGCAGTTTGACTATCAGCTCGGAGACCATGGCTGCGATTACCCTTGACGCTGCATCACAGGCAGGAGCGCCTGCGATGGTGTACGCAACGACTTACCTGGGTGCACGAATGGCAAAACGTCATATTTTCGGATGAATCCAGGTTCTGTTTACAGCATCATGATGGTCCAATCCGTGTTTGGCGACATAGTGGTGAACGCACTTTGGAAGCGTGTATTTGTCATCGCCATACTGGCGTATCACTCGGTATGACGATTTGGGGTGCCATTGGTTACACGTCTCGGTCACCTCTTGTTCGTATCGACGGCACTTCAAACAGTGGCCGTTATATTTCAAATGTTTTACTACCCGTGGCTCTACTCTTCATTCGATCCTTGCGAAACCCTACATTTCAGCAGGATAATACAAGACCGCATGTTGCAGGTCATGTACGGGTCTATCTGGATACGAAAAATGTTCGACTGCTGCCCTGGCCAGCACATTCATTTTTGACCAATTAAAAACGTCTGGTCAATGGTGGCCGAGAAACTTGCTCGTCACAATACGCCAGTCACTACTCTTGATGAACTGTGGTATCGTGTTAAAGCTGCATGGGCATCTGTACCTGTACACGACATCCACACTCTGTCTGACTCAATGCCCAGGCGTTATTACGGCCCGAGGTGGTTGTTCTGGGTACCGATTTCGTAGGATCTATGCACCGAAATTGCGTGAAGATGTAATCACATGTCAGTTCTAGTATAATATATTTGTCCAATGAATACCCGTTTATCATCTGCATTTTTTTCTTGGAGTAGCAACTTCAATGGTCAATAGTGTTGAATTATTCAAAAAAGTTTAGGCCTATGTCAAAGAAACTAATATGTATCCTTAGTCTTACAGAGGGAACCAACAGAGAATTATACATGTATACAGTATATGTCAGATGCCCATATTTTCCATATTTCGTTCAAAGTCCCTGGTTCAATTTCTACTAAACTTTGAACACGTATTACTTACTACGAGGATGATGGTGGGGGTGTACGAAAACGAGGTGATCGACAGAAAGGAAGTGGTAGGTACACACACACACACACACACACACACACACACACACACACACACAGACAGAGAGAGAGAGAGAGAGAGAGAGAGAAAGTGGGGGGGGGGGGAAGAGAGAGAGATAGGGAGAGAGAGAGATGGGGACAATGAGAGCCGGATAAACAAAGACGGTGGAGATGTTCGAAATGGACGGTGAGTGTGGGAGGCGAAAGTGATTGCTTCGCAGTTACATGTCGCATGCTGAAGAGTATGCTAACCGTCTGATCTGTATGCAAAAGACGGACAATCAAACAAAAATTGCCGATCCACTGTTTTACAATACATAATTATTTTCTGAGAAAATATCTTTTACCTTCGTTTGATTAATTACCACATAGTCACGTCAATAGAATGCTGGGTTTTGTGTTTACTGATGTGGTTTCTCAGTGAGCCTGAGCATGAAAACCGTTCTTTATTATACGAGTGAAGTAATACATTTGACCACTAAAACAAAACCGTTAAACTTCAGTTACACTTTCAGTCAGACTTACAGGCCATCAATACTACTAAATACCTGTTGTTGTGGTCTTCAGTCCACAGATCAGTTTGATGCAGCTCTCCACGCTACCCTGTCCTGTGCAAGTCTCTTCATCTGAGAATACGTTCGGCAATCTGCATCCTTTTGAACCTGCTTACTATATTCGTCCCTCGGTCTCCCTCTATGATTTTTACCCCACATACTTCCTTCTAATGCTAAGTCGACGATTCCTTGTTTTCTCAGAATTTGTCCCACTAATGTATCCCTTCTCTTAGTCAGGGTATGCCAGAAACTCCTTTCCTCCCCAATTCGGTTAAGCACCTCTTCATTAGTTACGTCATCTACCCATCTAATCTTCATCATTCGTCTGTAGCACCACATTTCAAAAGCTTCTATCATATTTTTGTCTGAACTTCTTATCGTCCACGTTTCATTTCCGTACAGTGCTACACTCAAACAAATGCTTTCGGAAACGACATCCTAACATTTAAATTAATATTGGATGCCAACAAGTTTCTTTTCCTTAGAAACGCTTTTTTTCCCATAGCCATTCTGCATTTTATATCTTCTTTACTTCGCCCATCAGAAGTTATCTTGCTACCCAAATAACAAAACTCATCTACTACTTTTATTGTCTCATTGCCTAATCTAATTCCTTCAGCATCGCCTGACTTTCTGACATTACATTCCATAATCCTTGTTTTACTCTTGTTGATGTTCATCTTATACCCTCTTTTGAAGACACTGTCCATTACGTTCGATTGTTCTTCCAGATCCGTTGCGGTCTCTTCTCCCGGAACTTTAATTCCCTCTCCAAATACTTAAGAATAACAATTACGAAGACTTTAAATTGGAAAGAACACACAGAAAATATTGTAGGGGAGGCGAACCAAATGCTACGTTTCATTGGCAAAACACAAGATGCAAGAGTTCTGCTAAAGAAACTACCTACACTACACTTGTGCGCCCTATCTGCGTATTTTTGGATCCACGCCAGGTGGGACTGACCAACGATGTAGAGAACATAGAAGGGCAGCTTGTTTTGTATTATCGCGATATAGGAGAGCGAGTGTCATGGAAATGATGCACGAGTTAGGGTGAAAATCATTAAAAGAAATGCGTTATTCGTTGTGGCGAGATCTATTTCCGAAATTTCTTTCACCAACTTTCTTTGTTGTTAACACCTACATAGGGAGACATAATTATCATAATAAAATAAGAGAAATCAGATTATAAATGAATATTTAGTGATTTCTTTTTCCAGCGAGCTATTGCAAAATGGAAGTGTGCTGTCCGCTTACCCCTAAAATCCGGCAACACACTATGAACACAAGCTCGGCGGGTCAGACAGTTTAATCGCTATCAGGCTTTATACCGCGACAAACACGCGACTGTAAATAGACATTCTCGAGCATAATTTGACCTCTTCTTAAGGAGGTCGCAGCTTAGTTTAGAACCAGCGAAGTATTCCTACGCCAAAACACGATTGGTCGGCGATCGCCATTTAGGAACCAGCCAGGCGACTCGCCAGTCAGTTTCGCACCCATCAAGCAAACAATAGCGTCCTGGAAGACTCAGAAGAAGAAGAAGAAGAAGAAGAAGCCCGCTACGGAAGGAGTCACCGTAGACCGTTCGACACCGCACCGAGGAACCGCTCCTGCTGCACCAACGGACTTCTGTAACCACCTTCGAAGTAGCGACCGTTTTAAGTAGAATAGAAGAAGTTCAGTTGTAATAAATTAGTTCTTCAAGAAGAAGTGTTCTGAATAGGAACTATAGAGAAATATCATAAAAACGATTCGATGAACGCTCTGCCAGTCACTTTAATGTGATTTGCAGAGTACTTATGCAGATGTAGATGTAAATTATCTAAATTATTTTATATACGTCTGTGACTGGCCTACAGCGTAGCGTGGTCTGGTTTAAGTAGTACTCTACAACATTCTCAAATGTTTGTAAAGCTTATGGGACCTACGGGGCATCAGTCCCTTATCTTACAAACTACTTATAAACTACCTTATACTAAAGACGGCATAAACAACCATGTCCGAGGGTGATTCAAACCTCCGACGGGGAACGGCCTCGCTCATCGCGCTCAACGCGCTCGGACGCTCCGCCGCCGTTATAACATCCTCAGTCTCTGTTTACATTCTAAGTATGAAATTGTTCCATGAAAGCATCACAGAAAAAAATACTAAATTTATGGTTGGTAAGAGATAAAAACTATTTTACTGCTTAAAAATAGGTGTACAAAATTGAGTTGTTAGCGAGGAAACTGAGGAAATTTCGATATACCTGATGTATCCAGAACAGATGGGTTTAACTAGGGCACTCGACTGAGGTTGTGAAGGTTGTACATGAGAACAATGTTTATTATTATCATTTTGAGGATGTTTGTTGCGTTAAAATCAAAATAAATCAACTAATCCCAAATCTTAAAAGATGAGAACTATCACTGGAAGCAGGACAATTTTAGAGAAATACTCAAAGAAGAATAGAAATTCTAAATATTGAAACATCTCGACTGTTCAAGCGCATTGAAATAAATTCAATGCTGTCGTTGAAAATTTGTGCCAGTACGGAATACGAATCTGTGAACGTGTTCGTGCGTTCGTGATCTATGAAATTTTGACTCAGGTTTATTATTATTATTTTAATTTCAGTAAGCGTCTAGCCCTTTGACCGAACGCGCTGAGCCACCACGCAGGCACTGATTACCCAAACACGCTTCCAGCCGTGCCTACCTTGTCAACCTATCGCCCACTGCCACTGTAGCGTCCCCTGCCAATTACTACCTGTTGCTCGCTGCTTTAACAGTATTCCCACAAGGTGTTTGACGTATTTGTGCATCCGCACAGAAACTGTCATTTACCTTTTGGAGGCATATACACGACTAGCTGAAAACCCAGCGTTGCCCGAGTATTTATTTATTTATTCAGGCCATTAATTAGTACTTCTTCTGTCCCTTCTCTCTCTATCCATCTCCTTTTCTTTAAAAAACAGGTTACATTTCTCGGAGAATATATAAGAAATAAGTCTGTCTTGTATAATGTACAAAATTTCAAGTACAGCTATCCAGATTTACGTTTTCCGTGTTTTCCCTAAATCTCTCCACGCAAATGCCGGGATGGTTCCTTTCAAAGGTCACGGCGGATTTCCTTCCCCATCCTTACCCAAACAACCCGAGCGTAAGCTCCACCTCTAATGACCACTCTGTCGACGGGGCGTTAAACACTAACCTCCCTTCCTTCCTGACTATAAACAATATTTCTTGTGACTTTTCCAGGATCTAATATGAATATTTTGTGTGGTGATCCCATCTCTGAGCAAGCGATATAAAGCTGTCCTTATGAGAAACCTGGAGATTTCAAATACACTGCACAGTATTGAATATATTGCCCTGTGATTTATTAATCATTATAGAAAATGCAAGTCTCACTGCAAAAACTGCAATCTCTTAAACTTAAAAGCCAAATCTGTCGGAAATAATGGGTATTCGTTGGATGTACACTGTTTCATTCTCTTCCTTTCCTTGTAGCTCTATAGATATGTATTGCTTCTTCCTACAGCGCTATGGGCTTCACAGTTCAAAGTTGCTTCAAAGTTTTCAGGGATTTCCATAAGATCACAGGAATACAGGAGTGTCTTGCCATTAATGCAATAAAACGTGGTGCCTGATGTGAAACGTTTTTCCCCATCACAATATATATGATGTCATATCTATTGAGTTATATTGAATACAACTGTAAAATTTTCAAGTATGTAGTCATTTGTATAAGTACTGTATGCCTGTAAAATCTGTTTCGAATACGATTAGTAGTAAACAAGTGGCAGATAATAGCTTGGATCGTGATAGGGCGGTTGTTTCATGAACGTTACTGTTTATGTGCACATATCTCATAAACTACGTGTCATAATGTGATACAATTTAGAAGGAACATTCAGCTGTATATATGTATACCGTCTGCAAAGATTCCTGCGCTACAATTTATAGTTTAAAAATTATAAATTGAAACGTCATATCGAATGCCGTAATTTAACTCCGTGAACAGGGGAAAAGTAGTAAGCGAGTAAATTTTTCCTTTCATCATTTTGGTATGGTTGTCAGTGAGAAAAAGTTTCCTAAAAGTTTGAAATTATATTTAAAGTTTGTTCCAAGTCACTAAGTGCCCTCTTTCTCAAATAGTGTACTGATAAAGTCACAGTATCATGTGCCGCAAGACGGGAAAGTTGTCATTGTTCATGACATCATATTTCCGGAACTAAATCCTTTCTTAGCAAAATCCTTTCTTAGCTGACGTCTTCTGCGTATAAACTACATTCCAGCTTCATTAGTGAAATAGTTGTCAAGATTTCTTGTTTAGTCAGTGACTGAGTGAGTGAGTGAATGAGTGTCCTTTCGCGTTTATGTAGATAGTGATTAAAAGTATGATCCATTATCTTCAGGACATTCCAAAACAAAACAAAAAAAAAAAAAAACAAAAAAAAAGAAACAACAAATGAATGGGCACCATATCTATAATCAAATATCACAATGCTAGAGGGATTTAAATGTTATGGCCTATCTTAAAAGAGAATTCTCGAAATAACATTCAGATCTACAGGGAAATAGCTGAAGGGTTGAAATTAAAGAGACTGTTGCTGTTGTTGTGGTCTTCAGTCCGGAGACTGGTTTGATGCAGCTCTCCACCCTACTATATCCTGAGCGAGCCTCTTCAACTCCTCATAAGAACGGCAACCTACATCTTTCTGAATCTGCTTACTGTATCCATCTCTTGGTCTTCCTCTGCGGTTTTTAGCCCACACACTCCCCTTCAACGCTAAATTCACAATTCCTTGATGTCTAAGAATGTGTTCTACCAATCGATCCCTTCTTTTAGTCAAGGTATGTCAGAAATTCCTTTTCTCATCAATTCCGTTCAGTACCTCCTCATTAGTTACGCGATCCACCCACCTAATCTTCAGCATTCTTCTGTAGCGCCACATTTCAAAAGCCTCTAACCTCTTCCTGGCTGCACTGTTTATCGTCCATATTTCACTCCCATACAAGGCAACACTCCATACAAATGCCTTCAGAAAGGGCTTCCTTAGGCTTAAATCAATTTTCGATGTTAACAAATTTCTCTTTTTCAAGAACGCTTTTCTACCCATTGCTATTCTGTATTTTATATCCTCTGTACTGCGAGCATTATTTTACTGCCCAAGTAACAAAACTCATGTAAAACCTTTATTGTTTAGTTACCTAATCTAATTCCTTCAGTATCGCCAGACATTCTAAGACTGTATTCCAATACCCTTGTTTTGCTTTTGTTAATGATCATTTTATATGTGTATATGTCGTGACGAGAACAGGAGGGTTAGCCGCCACACCTTAAATCTATACTGTCTTTAAGGAGTAGAATATTCAAAATTGTTAAGTACTGTATCTACGCTCCAGGCCATTAAAATTGCTACATCACGAAGATGACGTGCTAAAGACGCGATATTTAACCGACAGGAAGAAGATGCTGTGATATGCAAATGATTAGCTTCTTAGAGCATTCACACACAGTTGGCGCAGATGGCGACACCTACAACGTGCTGACACGAGGAAAGTTTGCAACCGATTTCTAATTCACAAACAACAGTTGACCGGCGTTGCCTGGTGGAACGTTGTTGTGATGCCTCCTGTAAGGAGGAGAAATGCGTACCATCACGTTTCCGACTTTGATAAAGTCGGATTGAGCCTATCGCGATTGCGTTTTATAGTATCTTGATATTGCTGCTCGTGTTGGTCGCGATCCAATGACTGTTAGCAAAATATGGAATGAGTGGGTTCAGAAGGGTAATACGGAACGCCGTGTTAGATCCTAACGGCTTCGTATCATTAGCAGTCGAGATCACAGGCACCTTATCCGCTTGGCTGTAACGGATCGTGCAGCCACGTATCGATAACTGAGTCAACAGATGGGGACGTTTGCAAGACAACAACCATCTGCACGAACAGTTCGACGGCGTTTGCAGCAGCATGGACTATCAGCTCGGAGATCATGCCTGCGGTTACCCTTGACGCTGCATCACAGACAGAAGCGTCTGGTGTACGCAACGATGAATCTGGGTGCACGAATGGCAAAAAGTCATTTTTTCGGATGAATCCAGGTTCTGTTTTCAGCATCGTGATGGTCGCATCCGTGTTTGTGCGAGGTGAAGGCACATTGGAAGCGTGTATTCGTCATCGCCATACTGGCATGTCACCGGGCGTGATGGTATGGGGTGCCATTTTTTATGTCTCGGTCACCTCTTCTTCGCATCGGCGGCACTTTGAACAGTGGCCGTTACATTTCAGATGTGTTAAGACCCGTGGCTCTATCCTTCATTCGATCCCTGCAAAATTATACATTTCAGCAGGATAATGCACTACCGCATGTTGCAGGTCCTGTACGGTACTTTCTGGATACGGAAATGTTTCGACTGCTGCCCTGACCAGCACATTCTCCAGATCTCTCACCAATTGAAACACGCCATCCAAGCTCTGTTTCACTCGATGCCCAGGAGTATCAAGGCCATTATTACGGCGAGAAGTGGTTCTTCTGGGTACTGAATTCTCAGGATATATGCACCCAAATTGCGTGAACATCTAATCATATGTCAGTTCTAGTATAATATATTTGTCCAATGATTACCCATTTATCATCTGCCTTTCTTATTGGTGTAGCAATTTTAATGGCCAGTAGTGTATATTTTTTATCATGTGATATCTCCCGAATGAATTTGTCTGTGATATTTCGGTCCATGATGTTACATTTTGTATGGTCGTCAGTCTAATGAAGTGAGCAGCAACTGAAGGATCTTATCGAGAAACTCGAAAAGGAAATTACCGTAAGGAACCAAACTGCTGGGGTCATGTCCCTAGACTTACAAATTTCTTAAACTAACTTATGCTAAGCACAACAGTCACACTCATCTACGATGAAGTACTCGAAGGGAAGCGTCAGCTTATTCCGTGACATGACGCCTTTGACCATGTGGGCATACCCATGCGGCGATTGCTCAAGATATCTTGGTAGTGACTCAATATTCGTTTGGCAGCCTGTGAAAGTAAATAACAGTGACTGGGAAAGAGCCGCGGAGGAGTGGTAGAGCCATCTAGGGCGACTTGCTAGCCGTTGGAGGTTCGAGTCCTCCCTCGAGCATAGGTGTGTGTGACATCCTTGGTTTAAGTTAGTTTAAGTAGTTGGTAAGCCTAGGGACTGATAACCGCAGCAGGTAACACATGTTCAAATGTTTGTTAAGTCTAAGGGACTGAACTGTGGGGGGGGGGGGGGGTCATCAGTCCCTAAAGTTGTTGTTTTTGTTGTTGTTGTTGTTGTGGTCTTCAGTCTGGAGACTGGTTTGATGCAGCTCTCCACAATACCCTATCCTGAACAAGCGTCTTCAACTCCACATAAGAACGGCAGCCTACATCTGTCTGAATCTGCTTACTGTATCCATCTCTTGGTCTTCCTCTGCGGTTTTTACCCCACACACTTCCCACCAACGCTAAATTCACAATTCCTTGATGTCTAAGAATGTGTCCTACCAATCGATTTCTCTTTTAATCAATGTATGCCAGAAATTCCTTTTCTCCCCAATTCTGTTCAGTACCTCCTCATTAGTTACGCGATCCACCCACCTAATCTCCAGCATTCTTCTGTAGCACCACATTTCAAAAGCCTCTATTCTCATCCTGTCCGCACTGTCCATGTTTCACTCCCATACAAGGCAACACTCCACACAAATGCCTTCAGAAATGACTTCCTTAGGCTTAAATCAATATTCGATGGTAACAAATTTCTATTTTTCAAGAACACTTTTCTACCCATTACTATTCCTTTTACTGCAACCATCATCTGTTATTTTACTGCCCAGGTAACAAAAGTCATCTATCTACCTTCTTTAGCGTTTCGTTACCTAATCCAATTCCCACAGATGACCTGATTTTCTTAGACGGCATTCCATTACTCTTGTTTTGCTGTTGTTAATGTTCATCTTATATGCACCTTTCAGCACACTGTCCATTCCGTTCAACTGCTCTTCCAGGTCCTTTGCTGTATCTGACAGAATTACTATGTCGTCGGCAAAACGCAATTATTTTAAATCTTCACCCTGAACCTTAATTCCTTCTCCAAATTTCTCCTTGCTTTCCTTTCTAGCTTGATCAATGTACAAATTGAATAACAATTGATAAAGGCAACAACCCTGTCTTACTCCCTTCCCAACCACTGCATCCCTTTCATGATCTTCAACTCTGACAACCGCCGTCTGGTTTTTGTACTAGTTTTAAATAAACTTATGCCTCTTATATTTTACTCCTGCTTACTTCAGAACTTTAGTTTATTCCAATCAACATTGTCAAAAGCCTTCTCGAAATCTACAAAAGCTAGATATGTAGGTTTGCCTTATCTTAATATTCTAGGATAAGCCGTAAAGTGAGTATTGCCTCCCATGTTCCAACATTTCTCCTGAACTCAAACTGATCTTCTCCGAGGTCGACTTCTACCAGGTTTTCCATCCTTCTGTAAATAATTCGTGTTAATATTTTGCAACCATGACTTATTAAACTGGTGGTTGTGTAATGTTCACACCTGTCTGCGCCTGATTTCTTTGGAATGGGGATTATTACATTTTTCTTAAAGTCTGAGGGTACTTCGCATGTCTCATACATCTTACACATCAGGTGAAACAGTTTTGTCATGGCCGGTTCTCCCAGAGACTTCAGTAGCTCTGAGGGAATGTCATGTAGTCCAGGGGCCTTGCTTCGACATAGGTCTTTCAGTGCTCTGTCAAATTCATCTCTCAGTGTCGTATCTCCTATTTCATCCTCATCTGCTTCTTCTACCCTTCCTACAATATTGTCTCTAAGTTCATTTCCTTCGTAGATCCTCTCTATACTCTTACCACCTTTCATCTTTCCCTTCTTTGCTGAGAACTGGTGTTCCATCTGTCTTCTTGATATTCATAGAGCTGTTTTTATTATCTCCAAATATCTCTTTTACTTTCCCCCTATTTATACATTCTTCTACATCCTTGAATTTGACTTCTAGCCACTGCTGCTTAGCCATTTCGCACTTCCTATTGTGAGATTACCGCCTAATAGAAATATCGGTAATCAATAGCATTTGATAATTAAACAGTATGAAATTCACTGCAAACATTGACCATGCCAATGCACTAAATGTTACACAATTTTAATCTTATTAATTATGGTAGCAATGTATGTACGCAGTTGGGTGACAACATTTATAGTTAGGCCATAGGTAGAAATTCTCCACGTTGAGATTTGCTGTGTGCTTGTAGCTGACGGGAGGCCAGCGAGCAGGCCGACGTTGGTGGCTTGTTCCAACATAGGATTTTCCAGTTCGTTTCCGGTGAAGGGAGAGAGGGACAATGGCGAGTGCTAGGCACAGTGCAATGCACAAATATTCTAATACTATTGGCATTTGAAGTAATACGATGCAGCTAGGAACCTTTAAGGCCCTCATTACAAAATAGCCTGTTGATAAATAAATATTACATTAGCTGATATAGTCACATCTAACGTAATATGTTTAATTGACAATGAAAAGTAATAAATTACCAACGAAGACAAGACAGTTACACAACTAGCATGGCAATGTTTGTTTATAAAAATAATATATTAACTATTTCTCATTTTATTTTCAATTAATCTTTTGTATTTTATCTTGAAGTATTCAGTTAAATCACTTATCTGTGGTATAAGAAATTGCATGATTACGATAAACAGTACAAAGGATGTTTATACTAATATAAAAAAGTAAGAAGATATTTGTTTAATGTGTAGTGTAATTATTTTGATTTTAAGTAAAGTTTTAGAAATGTATTGACTGAGTGCTGTACGTTGGCAAATCGGTTAGAACAGCTCACATGCGTAAGTTGATGATGTAGGGGAAAAAACCCCAGCAGTTGAGCTTTTGGCGCATGCGAGGGCAGGAAGTGAGGACTCTGGAGCACGTGGTGAGCTGGCCGGGCGGCGTCGCTCTGTATCAGTCGGCATGTGGACCTCGAGGTGGAGGTGATAGATTTGTGTGTGGCAATCGCCACGTGTGGATGCTCGTCGTAGACTGCACCAAGTTGAATCGAGTGCTACTGTGTGTTTGTGAATATTTAGCCGGCGGAACAAGGTGTGCATCGTATTGAATTAAAGTGACTGTGATTTGTTAATGTAACACGTGTCGTCGCATAGGCATGAACATAAACGGTGTTTGAGACAGCCCCATGGTGATAAAACAATTTGCGACAAATATTCATTTTTGTCTGGGGGCTCACGAGCTATATTTGATAAATGTGCCGACCTACAGACGTATCAGCCATAGGGTTCTGAGATTGTGAAATAAACAACATAAAGTGAACTTTCACGTTTTTTTAAAAAATAGTAGTTAGTACACCCTTTTCTCTCATGAACTTGATTTTATTATGAATTTGTTTTGTTAATCATATGCAGGGAAGGAAAGCTGCAAACGTATGATATCATCCCCTAGAAAACGAGTCAAACAGTTGCAATCACAGTTCCAGTGTTTTTGAATGTTTAGGAATTTGGTTCGCAGCTGGTGGTTGGGTTGTTTCTCTATTTTAAACTCTCACCCCATCCTTCACCCTCGCACTATCAATCTCATTTCTTAGTCGTCTGTACTCCATTTTACCTGTTTCATTTACTGCATTTCTATATTTTCTAGTTTCGTCGATTAAATTTAGTATGTCCTGTGATATCCATGGATTTTCTTAGGTGTTGCTTTCCTACCTATTTCGTCCTCTGCTGCCTACACTATTTCATCTCTCAGTGCTACCCCTTCCTCCTCTACTGTTTTATTTTTCCCCCGTTTCTGTCAATTGTTGCCTAAAGTTCCCTCTGAAATTCTCAAAAACTTCAGGTTCCTTCAGTTTATCCAGGTCCCATCTCCTTATTTTCCTACCTCTCTCCAGTTTTTTTTTTTTTTTTTTTTTTTTTTTTTTTTTTTTTTTTTTTTTTCAGTTTCAGCCTACAATTCATGACCAACAAGTTATGGTCAGAGTTTATATCTGCACCTGGGTATGACTTGCAGTTTAAAACCTGCTTCCGAAATCTATGTCTTACCATTATAAAATCTATCTGGTATTTCTCGGTGTCTCCTAGTCTCTTCCACGTACACAACCTTCTTTCGTGATTCTTAAACCAGGTGTTTGTAATAACTAAATTATATTCCGTGCAAAATTCTATCAGGCGGCTTCCTCATTCATTCATTTTTCCCAGACCAAATTCACGTACTATCTTCCCTTCCCTTCCTTGTCCTACTACCGAATTCCAGTCTCCCATAACTATTAAGGTTTCCTCTTCCTTAATTGTCTGTATAATTTCTTTAAGCTCCTCATATATTTCTTCGATCTCATCATCAGCAGAGCTAGTTGACATATAAACCTGCACTACTGTGGTCGATGTTGGCTTCGTATCTATCTTAACTATGATAATGCGATCACTGTGTTGCTCATAGTAGTTTACCCGCATTCCTCTTTTCTTATTCATCATCAGACCTACTCCTGTAATACCCCAACTGATTTTGTACTCACCTGACCAGAAATCCTGTTCCTCTTTCCACCGACTTCACTAATCCCCACTATATCTAACTTCAACCTATCCATTTCTCTTTTTAAATTTTCTAGCTTCCCTACCCAATTAAGAGATCTAACATTCCACGCTCCGATCCGTAGAATGCCAGTATTGTCTTTCCTGATGATCACATCCTCCTGAGTAGTCCCCGCCCGGAGATCCGAATGGGGGACTATTTTACCTCCGGAATATTTTACCCAAGAGGACGGCATCATCATATGTTCATATAGTAGAGCTGCATGTCCTCGGGAAAGGTAACGGCTGTAGTTTCCCCTTGCTTTCAGCCGTTCGCAGTAGCTGTGTGGCAAAGCCACATTAGCTGATGTTACAAGGCCAGCTCAGTCAATCATCCAGACTGTTGCCCCTGTAACTACTGAAAAGGCTGCTGCCCCTCTTCAGGAACCACACGTTTGTCTGGCCTCTCCACGGATACCCCTCCGCTGTGGTTGCACCTACGGTGGGGCTATCTGTATCGCTGAGGCACGCAAGCCACCCCACGACATTGTCTGTGGTTCACGGGAGTGGTCCCTAAACTTACAAGTTAGTATTAGGTGGTGCATAAGTAATTTGTCCCTAAACTTACAGACTTCTTATGCACTACCTTATACTAAAGATGATACCAACATCCATGCCCGAGGGGGGACTCTTTCTCCCGACGGCGGACGGCCTCGCGCATCGCAACACGGCGCTCCAGTCCGCGCGGGTAATCCGTCGCGGCATAGATTTACAAACATTTGAAAATTTCAAATAGGAGAGTCATACACTTAGTCGCACTACACGCTACAATTAAGTTTTAGTGTGCAAAAGAATAAACTGTTCAATGTAATCAGGAGTTGTGTCTAATTTGTAGGTCCGTAATGGTGAGTGAGGAAGTGTAACACGTAAAAGAATTGTTTAAAGTTTTCCAAAAGCGGCTATAAAATGTGCGTGTTGAAGAGCGAAGTAGCAGGCCCAGAAACTGTTTGTATGAAACAAGCCCACGTTAAACTTAATACCAGATATAACCCGAAAAACAGGTTTTAGCCAG
The DNA here is from genome assembly GCA_026315105.1 of Locusta migratoria. Taxonomy (NCBI): domain Eukaryota; kingdom Metazoa; phylum Arthropoda; class Insecta; order Orthoptera; family Acrididae; genus Locusta; species Locusta migratoria. The sequence continues at coordinate 834,744,087 of CM048744.1, forward strand.
TAATAAAATTTATTTTATATTTTAAGGCAAAAAAAAGGTAAAGATGTAAACAATCCGAAGATTGGTTTGAACACCACAGTGATTTACTAGGCACGGTCCTGTTTGGAGGTGGTATGTCGTTGCCTTCCTCCGACCTTCGAACTGACTTACCCAGCCAGTTATAGGGGGAGCTACAGTTTAACGTGGGTTCCGAACCACGTGCTACTCGGTATTTTTCACATGAGCAATACTGCCAGAGGTGAAAGAAATGGAAAGTGACAGATAAAAATCCTAGGACCTGGCGGGGATCTAACCCGCGACCTTTGGATTTCTAGTCTGGCACTCTTCCACTGTGCAACAGAGGCGCATAACAGCAAAATCTAATCGATGGACGTATTTTCGTTATAACCTAGAGCTATGGTATATTACTGGACAAATTATATTCATAAGTAGAAAGCCAATTTTTTTATGACGACTGGTATCAATGGGCTATGCCACCATTATGTGTTCATTTAAAATTATACAAGGTCATCATCTTGCGTTACTTAATTAATGGAAGGTAATGCAACATAGAAATATAAAATACGTAAGTTAAAACATTAACAGCTTGTAAGAGACTCAAAGACTGGAAAGATGCGTAGAATTCGAGTTTTTTTAAACATTAATTACAACTATGTGACACTTCAAACATACGGCAGTGTAGTGTTTGTCTGCAATACTATGGTCTAGAATATCTGTGATTGAGGAAAGTACATTGTTCTTGCACTGATGTGTGTTCGTAAGAGACGTTGAGAAAAGAGATACCCCGTGTTTCTTGCGAGTTATAAACGGGTGCCATTGATTCCTGGTGTTTTGTTTGCAAAATTTTCCCAAATTGGACGCACGACTACTGGGTAACTACAAAGTTCATTAATCATTTTCAAAAATTCGCTTCAGGAGAAATAGCGAATAAGAACGTAGCAAATGATGCACTATGTGAGTGACAAACGTCAAAATGTATTTTATCAGCTTCCGAAATGAGAAGTAGTTTACGAATGTAACAACGGATCTTCATTTCTATGACCTGAAATACTTCGAAAATTATCAAAGAAGGATCTGTAAAATATCGAATAAATTACTTAAAGTTTTACAAAACGTACGGGATGGCGCAGTCATCGTGGTCTAACGTTAGAACGCAAATGGAGTATTGTCAATTCTGAATATACAGCTACGACAATGGACGGTTTTGTGCAATTATGGACTATTAGCCCTCTTCTGTCAGCATCCAGGTTATTTAATCAGTGAAGTTAGACGTTTGTCTTTGCCGTCTGCAAAATGAGTTTCGCGATAGAAGAAACAACTGAAACTGTGGAACCATAATTGGACAGAGATTCGATTGAGCAGACTCCGTGACATTTAAGTACTCGGCATTGTGTTTCACTGGAAAGTTACGATCCTCAATAACTGTGAACGAGGAAAAGGCATTGTTCTCGCACTGATGAGACTACATAAGATGTGGGAAGATACGCCTACTCTTTGCTGAAAGGCCGGCTCTTGTCGAGAGCCGGGAAAATTTACGGTCTCTGCAGAAGGCTTCCGTGACATTTCACCATAAGTGGCTTACATTTTATGTTCTGCGCCTTATCTCCGATCTCCGTTGTAGCTATCTTCGTGGGGCCAGTCCTTTTCCAGCAGTATATGACCTTACCGAAAGTAACGCTATCTAAACAACCTCCGTGTTGTGAAAATAAATTACTCATATCAGGGTTGGTTATCAATTAGTTTTGCATCAACATGATACTGTTTAACGAGCCTGTTTTTACTTCCGGTCTGACGTTGCTCGAGTAGTCCTTATGATAAGCTCAGGTCGTTTTTGGCATTTCCAGCAATTCGTGATCGCCAACATTACGGAGTTTTAAAACTTCTGCATGAAAGACACAGTGCATTGATGCAATACTGTAAGACATATATTACAGGCGGTAATGAGAAAGTGAGCAGAAGAAAAACATCACGTAATGTCACTAGAATCTTTGTACATATTTATATAAA